>JAYESD010000004.1:218313779-218913779 GCA_036927565.1 Tuctoria greenei | reverse complement strand
CCGCTGGAACCAGCGGAAGAGACCCCGACAGGTCCAGAGCCCATCTCTCTGTCGATGTCCATCGACAACGCCTGCTCCAGTCTACGTCAGGTCCAACTGGCCTTCTTCCACGACAGCAAAGCTCTTGAAGAGGAGCGCCAAACCCTTAGGAGGTGGCGTAATCGGCTCCACTTTGAGACTAAGCTGGCGCAGTCGAGGATTGCGGATGACAAGGAATGGATCAGGCGGGAGAAGGTCCGCCTGGAGCTCTGGGGTGAGCTGCTGGACGAGAGGGAGAGCATGACTCACGCCCTCGACGCTCAATCCCGGGAGTTCCATGACCAAGCTAAGGCTGCTAACGACGCGGCCAACGCTCGGTTCGATCAACTCGAGGCCATCAGCACCGCACTCATCAAGCGCCGAGAGGCGCTTGAAGGAAGGGAAAGGCGGCTCGAGGATGAGGAGCAAAAACTCCTGGAGCTACGGGATGACGTCTTGCGACGGGAGGAAGAGCTCGCCGAGAAAACAGCTCTGGCGGACAAGGGTCTCGAGGAGCGCACTAAAAAATTGGAAGAGCGCTGCCTCGAGGAGGAGGAGAAGACCTGGGTGCGGGGGCAGGAACTCTACGAGTACGAGTGTGCCCTTGTCGCCCGGGAGAAGAAAATAGAGGCTAGGGAGAAGGACCTGGTCGACCGCCGGAACAAGATCCACCTCCGGGAGGAGGAGCTCGGAAGACTTGAGAAGCGGGTTGCTGCGAAGATTCAGCAAAACGCCAAAGAAGTTGAGCGCCTCTCCCGCGAGAATTCGGAGCTGACGGCGGCTCGGAGATCCCTGGAAGAGATGAAGGGCCTGAGGAAGACGGACTCCCTGCAAATTTGGGAGTTCCTGAGCAAGGCCGACGATGCGCTGGCGTCGATGGGTTTCAGCCCCGTGCTCCCGGATGATCCGGAGCCGGAGCCGGACCTTGCGTTGCAAGCATTGAGCGCCGCGGGCAGCAAGCTCTCCAAGGTGGGCGACGTCATCGCGGACCAGCTGTAGGTCGAGGGGCAATCCCTGGCTAGGAACGTCACAGAGTATGTGTTGACGTGCTACACTAGCCGGAACCCTCGATTCCCTTTGGACCCGGTGCTTGAAGGCCCCTTCGAAGGAGAAGGCGAAGCTACCCGAGCCAGCGTGTCGGAGGTCGCCCAGAAGGTCGCCGAGTTCTTCCATAGGGTCTAGGACCATCTCTCTTAGCCTTTACTTGTATCTTCTCTTCTTCCTCAATTTTGTAATCCCTTGTCTCCAGATGTAATCTCCGGTCTTCAAATGAAATGGAATCCCCACTTTTTTTGCGAATTTCATTTTTTTTGTCTTCAACGTCTTTATCTTCACTTGGCCCCCTGGTAGATGTGGACAATTTGATTGTGGACATGTACCAAAAGGATGTTGAGTTTTGTTGAAGACAAATTTGCTTCGAACTCGTATAATTTAGGTCCGAAGTTTTCGATGGTGTAGATCCCTTGAAGTCGTCGGAGCTTAGAAGCTCCGGCACTGTCCATCGCCGGAGCTTAGTAGCTCCGGCAATAGCCTCTACCAACACGTTGAGCGTCGATAGTTAACACTCCAAGGTGTCGGAGCTTAGAAGCTCCGGCAATGACCCTTGCCACACTTGGTTTGTTGGCAACAGACTCCAGTGACGGGGTCTTCTCACCATCTTTTAGTCAACGCCGATGGTTGACGCCCTGGTGGGAGTCGGAGCTTGGTTAGCTCCGGTTTTTCTCCATCAACATAGGGTTCATTTTTCCTGCACACTTAAGCCAAGAAAAATAGTAAAATTCGTTCCTTATCTATAACTTCGTCGCGGCTTACGGTCCTCAAGAGAATTTTAAGTTGAACACGATTTTTAGTACGACTGGATGAATTGTCTCTTCTTTTAGATCTTATTGTCCATGGACCCACCTTACTTTGGCCTGCCGGGATGTAGGTAGAGTGGCGTACTTAGGGTGCTTGACCAGGCTAAGTCGTTAGCGCACTCCGGCCCTAGAATGACTTGGCGGCTTTCAGGCGAGTTGGCCACAGACGATATTTAAATCTAAAAAATCCGACAATTCGACTCGAATCGTACGTAAACCGGTCAAACTAGAATTTCTTAAGAATTGCACGTTTCTGTTATAGACAAGAAAGAGAAAAATAAAAATGTCGAGCCTATGCGAAAATGAATGCACGTGGAGTCTATTTCACATGAAGATGTCTTTCATTATAGGTCCGGGGTACAGGGGAAAAAGTACACTCTTAGGGTACGGAACCAGGCTAAGTGTGTTTGGTTTCTCGTTTGACCCAGGGTAGTTAGCCACACTTCTAGTCCGGAGACTGTATCAAGTGTTGCATGAGCTTTTCAAACCTTTCGGGAAAGGTCCGGCTGCTCTCCCGGAGGAACTACCCGACTCTGTACAATGACTCTATAACATACATTTCAAGTTACTTAAGACTCACCTCCGTGGAATTAAGTGTAGAACTTACGGAGGTGCTCGATGTTCCAAGGATTTGGGAGAGGTGTCCCATCCTCGGTAGCCAAGCGAACGCTTCCGGGACGGGATACTTTGATCACTCGGAAGGGCCCTTCCCAGCCGGGGGAAAGTTTGTTTTGCCCTTCTCTGGATAGTATTCTCCGTAGCACCAGATCACCTTCCTCGAGCTGTCGGTTGTGTACATGCCGCTGGTGATAGCGCCGTAGAGCTTGGCGGTATCGGGCATTCCGAACAGCTGCTTGGCACCTTCCCTCCTCGAGGAGGTCTAGGTCTTCACGCCGGAGCTTCATCGACCTTTTGTTTTCCCTCCCTCTGTCGGAAGGGAGACCCTTCCCGGCGCTTGTGGTAGCGCTCGGCAAGGTTTTGGACCTCCCGGCAGTCCTCCAGTCTGTGGCTGCCCGTTTTGTGAATGGGGCACCACATCTTGGATTTGCCGCCGTCTTCAGAAAACGGTCGAGGTCGCTTCTCGGGGCGTGGCCCCCGGCCACCAGGAGTTGCAGTGGCTGCAACGTTGGATGTGCCGGCCGACGGCTTCTTCTTGCCGTTGGTCTTCTTTTTCTTCTTGCCACTCCCGGAGGTAGCGGCTTCTTCTTTGGAGGATTTTTTATGATCCTCCAAGGCTGGTTTGGAGTGCATTTCACGGCCCTCCGCAGCTCTGGCACATTTGTCTGCCAAGCTGAAGAGCTCCGTGACGCTGGTGATCTCTTTGATCGCCAGCTTCTCCAACATCTTCTTGTCTCGCACACCCTGTCTGAATGCCACAATGACAGAAGCGCTTGAGATAGAAGGGATTGTGTTACGTACCTGAGAGAATCTCTGGATGAATGACCGCAAAGATTCTCCTCCTTTTTGCACGACCGCAAAAAGGTCCAGTTCAGTGCCCGGTCGGGTGTATGAACTCCCGAAGTTGGCAGTGAACTGACGGCACAGCTCCTCCCAACTGTCAATAGAGTTGGGTGGAAGGCTCATAAACCAGGACCTGGCGGTCCCAGTTAAGGCCACTGGAAAGTAATTGGCCATTACAGCCTCGTTTCCTCCAGCTGCTAGAATCGCAGTGGAGTATATCTGCAGAAATTCTACGGGATTGACAGTCCCGTCGAATTTTTCCGGCAAGTGTGGCCGGAACTTCTGTGGCCATCTAACCATGCGCAAGTGCATGGCTAGGGCGGAACAGCCTCCTCCTACTCCTTCCAGAGTAGAAAGGTCTTGAGCATCTCGTCTTTCTCGAGCTCGCTCGATGTGGACACGGCCATCCTGTTGACGGTATCGGCGATCAAGCTCCGCCCGGAGGTCATGTGTCGAAAGCCGAGATGCGGTATGGGTGCGTCGCGCCCCAGAGGGCAACGACGTCACTTGTTGTGACGCAGCTCGTCTTCGGTTGTTGGAGACATCGGACCAAGTCTTCCAGACAACGTCCGTCGCTGCGACGGGGCCCGCCCTGAAGGAGGTGGACCCTGGTTGTTGAGGCGTTCGGCCGCTGCTGCGACCAAATGCTCAACATCAGCCCTCCATTGCTCCATGGCACCTTGAGATGCATCCGGAGGTGGTGGTCGCTGGAGAAGAGCACGCGCTGCATGGAGCGCGTGTTCTGGGTTGTCATGACTTGCCGGCGCAGTATGTGACGCCGGTGCACCATCATGTTGCCCGGCACGTCTTGCCGGAGAAGATGGTTGTGGTGGGAGTATGACTCCTGCTGGTGCTGAGGCTCCTGCCGGTGGCTGCATGTTGGAGGGATTGCCTCCGACAGCCTGAGCAGCAGGTTGCCCGTTGGATGATCCAGCCGCAGAATTCACCATTCTTGAAGATCTCAGGCCCCCCTACCTGGCGCGCCAACTGTCGACTGTTGGAGTCGGCAGATCCCCTGACACTACTAAAGTGTTGAAGGAGTTTGTAGTTCGGTTTGGGGGCGCGGAGACTCAAGAAGATGAATCACGATTGGACTCGAGTGACACAGTGGTTTACGTGGTTCGGGCCGCCTGAGCGTAATACCCTACTCCACGGGTGTGTGTGTGTTGTATTAACTTGTGAGCTTCAGATCGTTCGAGAGTTCTCTCCTTTTGTGTATCGTCGGTTTGTCCTTTTATAGTACAAGGACAAACCGTTACAAGTCAGCCTGGCCCGACATGTGGCCCTGACGGTTACTAGTATTGATACACGAGATTAATTGTTGTTAATAACCCTGTAACGGCTCCGACAGTGCCGTTACAGGTGTTAAGATCGTTCGATTAAGTATCATTAACGTGGAATTAATGATAATTAATCGGGTCTTGAAGTCCGCGGCTGTCCTTTGAAGATCCGGAGCCGTTACAATGTCTCTCGGAGGTTTGAAGCGGCCAACTCCGACGTATGGACACGTGGCAGCTCCGGAGCTTGCTTGTGGGAAGCGGGAAGCTCCGGGGTGGCCTGGCACGTGTCAGGTCCGGAGCTTCTCTCGGTCAGGGGTTAAGTCCGGAGGTGCCGTTTCAGTACCTAGCCCGGAGCTTCACCCTTGCGGGTAATAGCTCCGGTCTGGCAGTACACGTGGCAACCTAGGGGTTAACCATGTTGGAGAAGCAGGTCCGGTTATGTCTGACAGGTGGGCCCCCGATGGTCTTTAATTTGAGTAGATGTCCTTCCCTTGAGATCTTTGTAACCTCAGGGGGTGTATGGTTTTTAGGGTACCGACAGAATACAAGCTTGATCTCGAAGAAAAATGAATTTACGGTCATTCTATAGAAGAACACGACGTTTTGAGCAAAATTGAAGGCTAACCCCTTTGAATTCGAGCGTAAATTTGAAAATTTGAAAAACCCCAAAAACTTACGTATGGCTATGTAATGCATATACAAATGTAATACAAGCTCGATCTCGAAGAAAAATGAATTTACGGTCATTCTATGGAAGAAAACGTCGTTTTGAGTAATATCGAAGGCTAACCCCTTTGAATTCGAGAGAAAATTTAAAAATTTTAAAAATCCCCGAAAACTTACGTATGGCTACGCAATGCATATACAACATGGAATACAAGCTCTATCTCGAAGAAAACTGAATTTACGGTCCTTCTATGGAAAAAAACGTCATTTTAAGCAAAATTGAAGGCTAACCCCTTTGAATTCGAGCGAAGATTTGAAATTTTTAAAAATACACAAAAACTTACGTATGGCTACGCAATGCATATACAACATGGAATACAAGCTCGACCTCGAAGAAAACAGAATTTACGGTCATTCTATGGAAGAAAACTTCGTTTTCAGCATAACCGTAGGATAACCCTTTGAATTCGAGCGAAATTTTGAAATTTTTAAAAGTTCCCATAAACTTACATATGGCTACGTAATGCATATACAACATGGAATACAAGCTCGATCTCGAAGAAAAATGAATTTATGGTCATTCTATGGAAGAAAACATCGTTTTGAGCAAAATCGTAGGCTAACCCCTTTGAATTCGAGCGCAAATTTGAAATTTTTAAAAATCAACGAAAACTTACGTATGGCTACGTAATGCATATACCACATGGAATACAAGCTCGATCTCGAAGAAAAATGAATTTACGGTCATTCTATGGAAGAAAACGTCGTTTTGAGAAAAATCGTAGGCTAACCCCTTGAATTCGAGCGAAAATTTGAAATTTTTAAAAATACCCAAAAACTTACGTATGGCTACGTAATGCATATACCACATGGAATACAAGCTCGATCTTGAAGAAAAATGAGTTACAGTCATTCTATGGAAGAAAATGTCGTTTTGAGCAAAATCGAAGGCTAACCCGTTTGAATTCGAGCGAAAATTTGAAAATTTTAAAAACCCCAAAAACTAACGTATGGCTATGTAATGCATATAAAAATGTAATACAAGATCGATCTCAAAGAAAAATGAATTTACGGTCATTCTATGGAAGAAAACATCGTTTTGAGCAAAATCGAAGGCTAACCCCTTTGAATTCGAGCAAAAATTTGAAATTTTTAAAAATCCCCGAAAACCTACGTATGGCTACGCAATGCATATACAACATGGAATACAAGCTTGATCTCGAAGAAAAATGAATTTACGGTCATTCTATAGAAGAACACGTCGTTTTGAGCAAAATCGAAGGCTAACCCCTTTGAATTTGAGCGTAAATTTGAAAATTTTAAAAACCCCAAAAACTTACGTATGGCTATGTAATGCATATACAAAATGTAATACAAGCTCTATCTCGAAGAAAAATGAATTTACGGTCATTCTATGGAAAAAAAACGTCGTTTTGAGCAAAATCGAAGGCTAACCTCTTAGAATTCGAGCGAAAATTTGAAAATTTTAAAAATACACAAAAACTTACATATGGCTACGTAATGCATATACAACATGGAATACAAGCTCGATCTCGAAGAAAAATGAATTTACGGTCATTCTATGGAAGAAAACGTCGTTTTGAGCAAAATCATAGGCTAACCCCTTTAAATTCGAGCGCAAATTTGAAAATTTTAAAAATCCCCAAAAACTTACGTCTGGCTACGTAATGCATATACCACATGGAATACAAGCTCGATCTCGAAAAAAATGAATTTACGATCATTCTATGGAAGAAAACATCGTTTTGAGCAAAATCGTAGGCTAACCCCTTTGAATTCGAGCGAAAATTTGAAATTTTTAGAAATCAACAAAAACTTAAGTATGGCTACGTAATGCATATACCACATGGAATACAAACTCGATCTCGAAGAAAAATGAGTTTACTGTCATTCTATGGCAGAAAATGTCGTTTTGAGCAAAATCGAAGGCTAACCCCTTTGAATTCGAGCGAAAACTTGAAAATTTTAAAAACCCCAAAAACTTACGTATGGCTATGTAATGCATATACCACATGGAATACAAGCTCGATCTTGAAGAAAAATGAGTTACAGTCATTCTATGGAAGAAAATGTCGTTTTGAGCAAAATCGAAGGCTAACCCCTTTGAATTCGAGCGAAAGTTTGAAAATTTTAAAAACCCCAAAAACTAACGTATGGCTATGTAATGCATATACAAAATGTAATACAAGCTTGATCTCAAAGAAAAATGAATTTACGGTCATTCTATGGAAGAAAACATCGTTTTGAGCAAAATCGAAGGTTAACCCCTTTGAATTCGAGCCAAAATTTGAAATTTTTAAAAATCCCCGAAAACATACGTATGGCTACGCAATGCATATACAACATGGAATACAAGCTTGATCTCGAAGAAAAATGAATTTACGGTCATTCTATAGAAGAACACGTCGTTTTGAGCAAAATCGAAGGCTAACCCCTTTGAATTCTAGCGTAAATTTGAAAATTTTAAAAACCCCAAAAACTTACGTATGGCTATGTAATGCATATACAAAATGTAATACAAGCTAGATCTCAAAGAAAAATGAATTTACGGTCATTCTATGGAAGAAATCGTCGTTTTGAGCAAAATCGAAGGCTAACCCCTTTGAATTCGAGAGAAAATTTGAAAATTTTAAAAATCTCCGAAAACTTACGTATGGCTACGCAATGCATATACAACATGGAATACAAGCTCCATCTCTAAGAAAACTGAATTTATGATCCTTCTATGGAAAAAAAAACGTTGTTTTGAGCAAAATCGAAGGCTAACCCCTTTGAATTCGAGCGAAAATTTGAAAATTTTAAAAACACACAAAAACTTATGTATGGCTACGTAATGCATATACAACATGGAATACAAGCTCGATCTCGAAAAAAAAATGAATTTACGGTCATTCTATGGAAGAAAACGTCGTTTTGAGCAAAATCGTAGGCTAACCCCTTTGAATTCGAGCGCAAATTTGAAAATTTTAAAAATCCCCAAAAACTTACGTATGGCTACGTAATGCATATACCACATGGAATACAAGCTCGATCTCGAAGAAAAATGAATTTACGGTCATTCTATGGAAGAAAACATCGTTTTGAGCAAAATCGTAGGCTAACCCCTTTGAATTCGAGCGAAAATTTGAAATTTTTAAAAATAAAAAAAACTTAAGTATGGCTACTGTCGGTACCCTAAAAACCATACACCCCCTGAGGTTACAAAGATCTCAAGGGAAGGACATCTACTCAAATTAAAGACCATCGGGGGCCCACCTGTCAGACATAACCGGACCTGCTTCTCCAACATGGTTAACCCCTAGGTTGCCACGTGTACTGTCAGACCGGAGCTATTACCCGCAAGGGTGAAGCTCCGGGCTAGGTACTGAAACGGCACCTCCGGACTTAACCCCTGACCGAGAGAAGCTCCGGACCTGACACGTGCCAGGCCACCCTGGAGCTTCCCGCTTCCCACAAGCAAGCTCCAGAGCTGCCACGTGTCCATACGTCGGAGCTGGCCGCTTCAAACCTCCGAGAGACATTGTAACGGCTCCGGATCTTCAAAGGACAGCCGCAGACTTCAAGACCCGATTAATTATCATTAATTCCACGTTAATGATACTTAATCGGACGATCTTAACACCTGTAACGGCACTGTCGGAGCCGTTACAGGGTTATTAACAACAATTAATCTCGTGTATCAATACTAGTAACCGCCAGGGCCACATGTCGGGCCAGGCTGACTTGTAACGGTTTGTCCTTGTACTATAAAAGGACAAACCGACGATACACAAAAAGAGGGAACTCTCGAACGCTCTGAAGCTCACAAGTTAATACAACACACACACACCCGTGGAGTAGGGTATTACGCTCAGGCGGCCCGAACCACGTAAACCACTGTGTCACTCGAGTCCAATCGTGATTCACCTTCTTGAGTCTCCGCGCCCCCAAACCGAACTACAAACTCCTTCAACACTTTAGTAGTGTCAGGGGATCTGCCGACTCCAACAGTCGACAGTTGGCGCGCGAGGTAGGGGGGCCTGAGATCTTCAAGAATGGTGAATTCTGCGGCTGGATCATCCAACGGGCAACATGCTGCTCAGGCTGTCGGAGGCAATCCCTCCAACATGCAGCCACCGGCAGGAGCCTCAGCACCAGCAGGAGTCATACTCCCACCACCACCATCTTCTCTGGCAAGACGTGCCGGGCAACATGATGGTGCACCGGCGTCACATACTGCGCCGGCAAGTCATGACAACCCAGAACACGCGCTCCATGCAGCGCGTGCTCTTCTCCAGCGACCACCACCTCCGGATGCATCTCAAGGTGCCATGGAGCAATGGAGGGCTGATGTTGAGCATTTGGTCGCAGCAGCGGCCGAACGCCTCAACAACCAGGGTCCACCTCCTTCAGGGCGGGCCCCGTCGCAGCGACGGACGTTGTCTGGAAGACTTGGTCCGCATGTCTCCAACAACCGAAGACGAGCTGCGTCACAGCAAGTGACGTCGTTGCCCTCTGGGGCACGACGCACCCATACCGCATCTCGGCTTTCGACACATGACCTCCGGGCGGAGCTTGATCGCCGATACCGTCAACAGGATGGCCGTGTCCACATCGAGCGAGCTCGAGAAAGACGAGATGCTCAAGACCTTTCTACTCTGGAAGGAGTAGGAGGAGGCTGTTCCGCCCTAGCCATGCACTTGCGCATGGTTAGATGGCCACAGAAGTTCCGGCCACACTTGCCGGAAAAATTCGACGGGACTGTCAATCCCGTAGAATTTCTGCAGATATACTCCACTGCGATTCTAGCAGCTGGAGGAAACGAGGCTGTAATGGCCAATTACTTTCCAGTGGCCTTAACTGGGACCGCCAGGTCCTGGTTTATGAGCCTTCCACCCAACTCTATTGACAGTTGGGAGGAGCTGTGCCGTCAGTTCACTGCCAACTTCGGGAGTTCATACACCCGACCGGGCACTGAACTGGACCTTTTTGCGGTCGTGCAAAAAGGAGGAGAATCTTTGCGGTCATTCATCCAGAGATTCTCTCAGGTACGTAACACAATCCCTTCTATCTCAAGCGCTTCTGTCATTGTGGCATTCAGACAGGGTGTGCGAGACAAGAAGATGTTGGAGAAGCTGGCGATCAAAGACATCACCAGCGTCACGGAGCTCTTCAGCTTGGCAGACAAATGTGCCAGAGCTGCGGAGGGCCGTGAAATGCACTCCAAACCAGCCTTGGAGGATCATAAAAAATCCTCCAAAGAAGAAGCCGCTACCTCCGGGAGTGGCAAGAAGAAAAAGAAGACCAACGGCAAGAAGAAGTCGTCGGCCGGCACATCCAACGTTGCAGCCACTGCAACTCCTGGTGGCCGGGGGCCACGCCCCGAGAAGCGACCTGGACCGTCTTCTGAAGACGGCGGCAAATCCAAGATGTGGTGCCCCATTCACAAAACGGGCAGCCACAGACTGGAGGACTGCCGGGAGGTCCAAAACCTTGCCGAGCGCTACCACAAGCGCCGGGAAGGGTCTCCCTTCCGACAGAGGGAGGGAAAACAAAAGGTCGATGAATATCCGGCTGAAGAGGAGTTAGGGTTTCAGGACCCCAAAAAGGTTCTGAAAGCCGTCTACACCTCCGTCGACGATGAC
Source organism: Tuctoria greenei (assembly GCA_036927565.1). Taxonomy (NCBI): domain Eukaryota; kingdom Viridiplantae; phylum Streptophyta; class Magnoliopsida; order Poales; family Poaceae; genus Tuctoria; species Tuctoria greenei. The sequence continues at coordinate 218,902,853 of JAYESD010000004.1, read as the reverse complement.
TCCGACGTCTCCGACAACGAGCGTCGAAAAACCATGAACACCATCTTTGGTGGATCATGGGACATCACTTCTCGTCGTGTCATCAAGACTATGCGACGGGATATGGCTGCTGTAGCTCCTACAGCTAGACCGGAGCCACATCGAAAGTGGATGGACACACCCATTACTTTTGATGCTTCGGACTGTCCTCAAAGCATGGTCGGGGCTGGCCAATTACCCTTGATGGTATCTCCCACCATCAACAACATCCAGCTCCATCATGTCCTGGTAGACGGAGGTTCGGGGCTTAACCTCATCAGCTTTGAAGCTTTCACTAAGCTTCAGCTCCGACCTTCGGACCTCCGGCCCTCTCGACCTTTCTCCGGAGTAGGTCCGGGGGCCATTACTCCACTCGGAGCTATTACTCTCCCCGTTACCTTCGGGACCCGGGAGAAGTATCGCACCGAGAAGTTGGTCTTCGACGTCGCTCAGATCAACTTACCATTCAACGCCATCTTGGGTAGACCTGCCTTGTACAAATTCATGGCAGCTGCTCATTATGGATACCCGGTGTTGAAGATGCCAACACGAGTAGGCGTTCTCCGGATCCGCGGAGATCGCACTGCCGGAGTAACTGCTCTGGAGGAACTCCACGCACTCACCACAGCGCAAGAGGAGGACTCCAGACAGAAGCAAGCTCCACAACCTCCGAGCATTCGTCAACGAGGCTCGACCTCTGCACCCCGTGTGCAGCCAAGCGGCGACACCGACATTCCCGTCAAAGTCGTCCAAATTGGTTCCGATGTCACTCAAACTACCCGCATATCGGGTGGCTTGAACGACAAATAGGAACTCGCGCTCATCACTTTCCTCCGGGCTAACGTTGACGTGTTTGCTTGGCAACCGTCACAAATGCCTGGGATCCCCAGGGAAGTGATTGAGCACAATCTGAAGATTTACCCCGACGCTCGGCCTGTGCATCAGAAACCTCGGAAGCAATCTGTAGAGCGAAAGAACTTCATCCGACAAGAAGTGAAGAAGTTGCTCGAAGCCGGATTCATCCGAGAAGTCTACCATCCAAAATGGCTGGCAAACCCAGTCGTTGTGCCCAAGGCCGGCGGGAAACTTCGGATGTGCATCGACTACACCACACTAAATAAGGCATGTCCAAAAGATCCATTCCCACTACCTAGAATAGATCAGATAGTGGATTCCACCTCCGGGTGTGAGTTACTGTGTTTTCTAGACGCATATTCTGGATATCATCAAATCAGGATGTCTAGGGAGGATGAAGAGCATACTTCATTCATCACAGTGGATGGATTGTATTGTTACACAGCCATGCCTTTTGGTCTCAAGAATGCAGCTTCAACTTTTGTACGAGCTATGTACAAAACTTTCGAAGAACTCATCAGAGACATAGTGGAAGTGTACGTCGATGACATTGTGGTCAAAGTCAAAAACAAGGAGTCCCTCTTGGACACCTTGCAGGCTGTCTTCGATAAGCTGCGGGCCACCCGCACGAAGCTAAACCCAGACAAGTGCGTCTTCGGGGTTAGTTCTGGAAAGCTTCTTGGTTTCCTGGTAAGTCACCGGGGCATAGAGGCTAATCCGGCGAAGATAAAAGCCATTGAAGACATGCGGCCACCAACCCGCATCAAAGACGTCCAAAAATTAACTGGATGTCTAGCAGCCCTCAGCCGGTTCATTTCAAGACTGGCGGAAAGGGCACTTCCCTTCTTCAAGTTATTGAGGAAGTCCGGACCATTCCAATGGTCTGAAGAAGCAGAGAAGGCATTCCAGGAGCTGAAACAGTTCCTCACCATCCTACCAGTCTTGGTAGCTCCGAACCCTGGTGAGCCTTTATTGCTTTACATTTCAGCTACTGACGAAGTCGTCAGTATGGTTCTGGTTGCGGAGAGACCGGAACTACCTAATACTCAGGAATCCAGACCCCTTCGGGAGGGTCCGGAGGTTCTTGAAAGCGGGTCTGGGTCCCAGCTCCCAGACTTGAACCCACAAGAAGCCACTTCAGGGGACCCGGATCCCTCCGAGAGGATCCAGGTCATTCCTGAAGAAGCTTCGGGTTCCTCCACCCAGAACCCGGAGGTCCCCGAAGAGGGTCTGGACCCCTCCGAGAGGGTCCGGGTCGATGAAGAGGAAGCTCCTGACCCCTCCGGGAGGGTCCGGACCATTCAACGCCCGGTATACTTCATCAGTGAAGTGTTACATGATGCCAAGACTCGATACCTAGAGGTGCATAAACTGCTCTATGCAGTTCTTATTGCCTCAAGGAAGCTTCAACACTATTTCCAAGCTCACAAAGTCTCGGTGGTGACCTCATATCCACTTCGAGCGATCCTGCATAATCCTAATTCAACTGGGAATATTGCAAAGTGGGCAGCGGAATTGGCTGAATTCGACCTTGAATTCATTCCAAGACAAGCAATCAAGAGTCAAGCGTTGGCAGATTTCGTGGCAGAATGGACTCCCTCTCCATTAAACCCTGGGGGCCCCAGTGAGCAGAAGACGGAACCTCAAGTTCCAGCCTTTACTAAGCCTCACTGGACCCTTTACTTCGACGGCTCCATGCAGAAGCAGGGAGCCGGAGCTGGAGTCCTTCTCCTCGCACCAACCGGGGAGAAGGTGAAATACATGGTACACCTTGACTTCAAGGCGACCAACAACATGGCGGAGTACGAAGCACTCATCTATGGATTAAAGGTGGCACTATCATATGGTGTCAAGCAGTTGCTGGTCAAAGGAGATTCACAACTTGTCATCAAGCAGGTGAAGGGTGAATGCTCCTGCAATAATCTCCAGCTGGCTGCTTACCTCCTTGAAGTCCAGAGGCTTTAGAAGGACTTCGAAGTCCTAGACCTTCACCATGTTCAGCGTGCTCACAACGCTGAAGCTGACAAACTCTCGACCAAGGCGTCAACCGGAGCTCCGGCTCCTGACGGAACCTTTGTCCGGAGGTTGTCAAAACCCACAGTTCAGCCTGCCGAACTGAACGAAGGGGGCGAGATCAGCATACCGAAGCTGACGGTCCCGATGGCCCTGTTACCATGGCAGCCATCAAGGGTCGTAGGTGCTGCCGGAAGCTCCGAGCAACCCAGCACGCAAGACTCAAATGCTCAAGTCAGTTCCGATGCATGGATCTCGGAGATCCGGAACTACTTGAAAGACAACATCCTTCCTGACGATGATGTATCCGCTGACCGGGTAGTCAGATTGGCTAAAAGATACACGTTGGTAGAAGGGGATCTCTACCGGCGCGGTGCCAACGGCATCCTAATGCGGTGCATCACAAGGGAAGAAGGCTGCGAACTCCTCGCAGAAATCCATGGAGGCGAGTGTGGGAACCACGCATCTTCCCGCACGCTGGTCGGAAAAGCCTTTCGGCACGGCTTCTACTGGCCTACAGCGCTCCAGGATGCCACTGAGCTAGTGAAGAAATGCAAAGCATGCCAATTTCATGCAAAGCAAATTCATACACCTGCTCAGCCCTTACAAATGATACCTCCTACATGGCCTTTCGCTGTGTGGGGGATGGACATCTTGGGACCCTTCCCAAGAGCCGTCGGAGGTTACAAGTTCCTCTACGTCGCCATCGACAAGTTCACCAAGTGGCCGGAAGCTACTCCTGTTGTGACGATCAACAAACAATCTGCAATCAATTTTCTACAATCTATCGTGAGCAGATTCGGAGTCCCAAATAAGATTATCACTGATAATGGGACTCAGTTCACAAGCTCCGCATTTCAAGGATATTGCGAAGACCTCGGCATACAAGTTTGCTACGCTTCTGTAGCTCATCCTGCCAGCAATGGACAAGCCGAGAGAGCAAACGCAGAGATCCTTAAAGGACTCAAAACGCGCACTTATGAGCGTTTGAAAAAGCACGAAGCCAATTGGATCGAAGAGCTTCCGCCCACTCTATGGGCCAACAGGACTTCTCCAAGTCGGGCAACCGGAGAAACACCCTTCTTCCTGGTGTACGAAGCTGAAGCGATCCTTCCTCCGGAAATCACCTTGGGTTCCCTCCGAGTCCGGACCTTCGACGAAGCCGCGCAGGACCAGCTCCGACGTGAAGACCTAGACCTCCTCGAGGAGGGAAGGTGCCAAGCAGCTGTTCGGAATGCCCGATACCGCCAAGCTCTACGACGCTATCACCAGCGGCATGTACACAACCGACAGCTCGAGGAAGGCGATCTGGTGCTACGGAGAATACTATCCAGAGAAGGGCAAAACAAACTTTCCCCCGGCTGGGAAGGGCCCTTCCGAGTGATCAAAGTATCCCGTCCCGGAAGCGTTCGCTTGGCTACCGAGGATGGGACACCTCTCCCAAATCCTTGGAACATCGAGCACCTCCGTAAGTTCTACACTTAATTCCACGGAGGTGAGTCTTAAGTAACTTGAAATGTATGTTATAGAGTCATTGTACAGAGTCGGGTAGTTCCTCCGGGAGAGCAGCCGGACCTTTCCCGAAAGGTTTGAAAAGCTCATGCAACACTTGATACAGTCTCCGGACTAGAAGTGTGGCTAACTACCCTGGGTCAAACGAGAAACCAAACACACTTAGCCTGGTTCCGTACCCTAAGAGTGTACTTGTTTCCCCTGTACCCCGGACCTATAATGAAAGACATCTTCATGTGAAATAGACTCCACGTGCATTCATTTTCGCATAGGCTCGACATTTTTATTTTTCTCTTTCTTGTCTATAACAGAAACGTGCAATTCTTAAGAAATTCTAGTTTGACCGGTTTACGTACGATTCGAGTCGAATTGTCGGATTTTTTAGATTTAAATATCGTCTGTGGCCAACTCGCCTGAAAGCCGCCAAGCCATTCTAGGGCCGGAGTGCGCTAACGACTTAGCCTGGTCAAGCACCCTAAGTACGCCACTCTACCTACATCCCGGCAGGCCAAAGTAAGGTGGGTCCATGGACAATAAGATCTAAAAGAAGAGACAATTCATCCAGTCGTACTAAAAATCGTGTTCAACTTAAAATTCTCTTGAGAACCGTAAGCCGCGACGAAGTTATAGATAAGGAACGAATTTTACTATTTTTCTTGGCTTAAGTGTGCAGGAAAAATGAACCCTATGTTGATGGAGAAAAACCGGAGCTAACCAAGCTCCGACTCCCACCAGGGCGTCAACCATCGGCGTTGACTAAAAGATGGTGAGAAGACCCCGTCACTGGAGTCTGTTGCCAACAAACCAAGTGTGGCAAGGGTCATTGCCGGAGCTTCTAAGCTCCGACACCTTGGAGTGTTAACTATTGACGCTCAACGTGTTGGTAGAGGCTATTGCCGGAGCTACTAAGCTCCGACGATGGACAGTGCCGGAGCTTCTAAGCTCCGACGACTTCAAGGGACCTACACCATCGAAAACTTCGGACCTAAATTATACGAGTTCGAAGCAAATTTGTCTTCAACAAAACTCAACATCCTTTTGGTACATGTCCACAATCAAATTGTGCACATCTACCAGGGGGCCAAGTGAAGATAAAGACGTTGAAGACAAAAAAATGAAATTCGCAAAAAAAGTGGGGATTTCATTTCATTTGAAGACCGGAGATTACATCTGGAGACAAGGGATTACAAAATTGAGGAAGAAGAGAAGATACAAGTAAAGGCTAAGAGAGATGGTCCTAGACCCTATGGAAGAACTCGGCGACCTTCTGGGCGACCTCCGACACGCTGGCTCGGGTAGCTTCGCCTTCTCCTTCGACGGGGCCTTCAAGCACCGGGTCCAAAGGGAATCGAGGGTTCCAGCTAGTGTAGCACGTCAACACATACTCTGTGACGTTCCTAGCCAGGGATTGCCCCTCGACCTCCAGCTGGTCCGCGATGACGTCGCCCACCTTGGAGAGCTTGCTGCCCGCGGCGCTCAATGCTTGCAACGCAAGGTCCGGCTCCGGCTCCGGATCATCCGGGAGCACGGGGCTGAAACCCATCGGCGCCAGCGCATCGTCGGCCTTGCTCAGGAACTCCCAAATTTGCAGGGAGTCCGTCTTCCTCAGGCCCTTCATCTCTTCCAGGGATCTCCGGGCCGCCGTCAGCTCCGAATTCTCGCGGGAGAGGCGCTCAACTTCTTTGGCGTTTTGCTGAATCTTCGCAGCAACCCGCTTCTCAAGTCTTCCGAGCTCCTCCTCCCGGAGGTGGATCTTGTTCCGGCGGTCGACCAGGTCCTTCTCCCTAGCCTCTATTTTCTTCTCCCGGGCGACAAGGGCACACTCGTACTCGTAGAGTTCCTGCCCCCGCACCCAGGTCTTCTCCTCCTCCTCGAGGCAGCGCTCTTCCAATTTTTTAGTGCGCTCCTCGAGACCCTTGTCCGCCAGAGCTGTTTTCTCGGCGAGCTCTTCCTCCCGTTGCAAGACGTCATCCCGTAGCTCCAGGAGTTTTTGCTCCTCATCCTCGAGCCGCCTTTCCCTTCCTTCAAGCGCCTCTCGACGCTTGATGAGTGCGGTGCTGATGGCCTCGAGTTGATCGAACCGAGCGTTGGCCGCGTCGTTAGCAGCCTTAGCTTGGTCATGGAACTCCCGGGATTGAGCGTCGAGGGCGTGAGTCATGCTCTCCCTCTCGTCCAGCAGCTCACCCCAGAGCTCCAGGCGGACCTTCTCCCGCCTGATCCATTCCTTGTCATCCGCAATCCTCGACTGCGCCAGCTTAGTCTCAAAGTGGAGCCGATTACGCCACCTCCTAAGGGTTTGGCGCTCCTCTTCAAGAGCTTTGCTGTTGTGGAAGAAGGCCAGTTGGACCTGACGTAGACTGGAGCAGGCGTTGTCGATGGACATCGACAGAGAGATGGGCTCTGGACCTGCCGGGGTCTCTTCCGCTGGTTCCAGCGGGTCTTCATTTACAAAAATTGGGTCCCACTCTACGAGAGTGGAACCCCGAGCTTCCAAAGCACTAGGGCACTCCTCCGGGATGGCCTCAGTCGCCACCGAAGAAGGTCCCGCCACCAGGTCTGCATTTGCCCTCTCAGGCTGGGGGCCGGCGACTTCGTTCAGGCACTCTGGCTCTGCCACGGGTACCATCGACGTCGTCGCCTCCACTGGCTCCGGCCGGGACACTTCTTCTGAGGGAGGCTCAAGCTCCCTCGCCTCTTCAGCCACCGGCTCTACGGCCGGCGCTCCAACAATCACCGGCTCTGCAGCCGGCGCTCCAACAATCACCGGCTCTGCAGCCGGCGCTCCAATAATTACCGGCTCTGCGACCGGAGTTTCAGAAGTAACCGGCTCAACTACCGGAACTACTTCAACTTCCGGCTCGCATGCCGGGGCTTCAGCTACCTCCGGCTCAACCGTCGGGGCTTCAGCATTTTCCGGCTCCGAAGCCGGGACCGCTACTTCCTCCGACTCAACAGCCGGAGCTTCAACTTCTGCAGCACCAGGACCCGGAGCTTCAACCTCCGGAACGGGTGCCGCTGGCGCATCTTCAATCCCGTGGTCCGGCGCTACCACGGGAACTTCCGGAGACGAGTCGAGGTCCATGACCACGACAGCCGGCGCCGGAGCTGTCGCAGCCTCCGCTTGGGGCGGCACCGGAGCTGGAGCAGAAGCCCCCACAGCCTCACACACTGGGGCTGAGGGCGGAGCTTCACTCCCCTTCTTGGGAACGCTGCAGATAAAGAACGAAGAAATTGAGCAACAGATGCTACAATTAAAAGTTAATCGAGGTAAGAAAGAAAAATTACCTTGGGAGGCTCACGCACCAGCTTGCGCGGAACCTCTTTCCCGGACGTTCCGGGCTGGCCACAGTCGGCGTCGGAGCTCCGGGAGGACTCCCAGGACTTGCCATGGCCGCGGGCGTTTCCCGGGTCGGAGCTCTCCTTGATCGGGAGGAACTCCTGGACCTGGAGGCCCTCACCGCTTCTCGTGCCGGAGTCGCCTGCCCGGAGCTGGCACCTCCGGAGGGATCCACCACGGGGACAGTCGCACTCCGGGAGGATCCCACCGCCGAAACAGTAGCGCTCCGAAAAGACCCCACCACGGGGACAGCCGCCACGGCGGCGGAGGATCTTCCTTCCTGAGGACGGGGAACTGGGGAGGAGGTGGCAAGCCCGACGGACCTTCCGTCAGCATGTCGCAGCTTTCTCTTCCGGCTCTCCGGCTCCTCCGCTAGCTCCTTGCCCTTGCCGATGACCTCAGCTCTTGGCTGAGAGACAGGGGCAGAGCCACCTTCGGACAACCCGGGAATCGCCAGCCGGGCGGTTGATCTTCTCTCGACGACGCCAAGGTCGTCAAGCGCGGGCATCTTCCTCCGGAGCTCCCTGCTGAACTCAACTTCCACGTTCAGGGGGAGGAAAGCCGGCGGCGGAGTCAAGTACTCTCCGTCAACATCGATGCCGTGCTGGAATTTCTTGAGGTGAAACTCCAAGGACTTCCCCACCATGCTGGACTTCAACCCGATTTCAACCCGGTCCTCGTCCATCACGCTGTTGAGGGCCCAGGCGAGCTTCTCCCTCCTCTTCAGCGGCGCCCACCTGTTGGACAGGAAGTTGCAGAACACCGCCTGGGGAGTCAATCCTCCCTCCACACATTGGCGGATCCTGGTCAGGACGGGGTCGAAAGCTGCCGCCAGCACCGGAACTTCGCTCCACACCGACGTGTCAATACCAGGCAGACCATCTGGCAACTCCAACCGCTCATGCTCCTCCACCCGGACGACTACCCAATCTTTCTTCCAGTCATCCCACTTCCCGGAAGGGAATGACCGGAGGTACTTGAACGGGCACTTCTTGCGCTTCACGAAGTAGTAGAAGCCAAGGTACTCGTCGCTTCGGCCAGTGGTTTGGACGGTGAAGAAGGTTCGGAAGAGCTCGATGCAGGGAGGGATGCCCACCCACATCTCGCAGAAGTGGACAAAGATGGACACAAGGAGAATGGAGTGAGGGCCAAGGTGGTACAGCTGCAGACCATAGAAGTCCAGCAGCATCAAGAAGAAAGAAGAAAACGGTGGGATCAGCCCCACCATGGCGTACGATGAAAAGTACACCATCTCGCCGGAGTGCTCCTTTTTAAAGGGAAGCTCTCCGCCGGCGCGGACCGAGCGGTTGAAGAAGTCCGAAGACCACCCCATGAGGGCTCGGACCTTCTTCAGATCGCTTTTCGTCTTCAAACGACTCTCACGCAGACCCAACTCCATCGCAGCACAGCTAGGCAAGAGAAGAGGAGCAAAGCACGAGTTGGGAGTTTGAGCGCAAGAACAGATGGAAAGCGTAAAGAACTCCCGACGGTGCGCTTTCCTTCTTAAGTAAGCCCTCGCAACGCTTGGATGGAAACTGCAGGGGGGGCAAGGATACTACTCAAGAATTCAACCCTCCCGATGACAAGAGGGCCCGGGACCACCCTGACGATCAAGTCGAGGTTCTTACCCAGGCGAACAGTTGTCATCACGAGGCGGGAAACCCAAAGGCGGCGGACTGACAAGGCGCGCGGAACCGATATGGTTCTCGTATCGGGAACCGGCGACCTTCAATTGCGAGAAGATCCGCACGTCAAAGATCTTATCTGCCGCCTGAGGTGCGCCACGCGTCGGGACTTAACCGTAAAGCCCCGCCAAAGGCACCTCCGAAGACCCTTGAAGACCCAGTTCAAGAGTCGCAAGTGTGGACCCACCTCCGGCGGAATGACTTCACCCCGTTGGCCTCCCCGGAGGTAGGTCCAGGGGGCCACTGTCGGTACCCTAAAAACCATACACCCCCTAAGGTTACAAAGATCTCAAGGGAAGGACATCTACTCAAATTAAAGACCATCGGGGGCCCACCTGTCAGACATAACCGGACCTGCTTCTCCAACATGGTTAACCCCTAGGTTGCCACGTGTACTGTCAGACCGGAGCTATTACCCGCAAGGGTGAAGCTCCGGGCTAGGTACTGAAACGGCACCTCCGAACTTAACCCCTGACCGAGAGAAGCTCCGGACCTGACACGTGCTAGGCCACCCCGGAGCTTCCCGCTTCCCACAAGCAAGCTCCGGAGCTGCCACGTGTCCATACGTCGGAGCTGGCCGCTTCAAACCTCCGAGAGACATTGTAACGGCTCTGGATCTTCAAAGGACAGCCGCGGACTTCAAGACCCGATTAATTATCATTAATTCCACGTTAATGATACTTAATCGGACGATCTTAACACCTGTAACGGCACTGTCGGAGCCGTTACAGGGTTATTAACAACAATTAATCTCGTGTATCAATACTAGTAACCGCCAGGGCCACATGTCGGGCCAGGCTGACTTGTAACGGCTTGTCCTTGTACTATAAAAGGACAAACCGACGATACACAAAAAGAGGGAACTCTCGAACGCTCTGAAGCTCACAAGTTAATACAACACACACACACCCGTGGAGTAGGGTGTTACGCTCAGGCGGCCCGAACCACGTAAACCACTGTGTCACTCGAGTCCAATCGTGATTCACCTTCTTGAGTCTCCGCGCCCCCAAACCGAACTACAAACTCCTTCAACACTTTAGTAGTGTTAGGGGATCTGCCGACTCCAACAGTCGACAGCTACGTAATGCATATACCACATGGAATACAAACTCGATCTCGAAGAAAAATGAGTTTACGGTCCTTCTATGGAAGAAAATGTCGTTTTGAGCAAAATCGAAGGCTAACCCCCTTTGAATTCTAGCGAAAATTTGAAAATTTAAAAAACCCGAAAAACTTACGTATAGCTATGTAATGCATATACCACATGGAATACAAGCTCGATCTTGAAGAAAAATGAGTTACAGTCATTCTATGGAAGAAAATGTCGTTTTGAGCAAAATCAAAGGCTAACCCCTTTGAATTCGAGCGAAAATTTGAAAATTTTAAAAACCCCAAAAACTAACATATGGCTATGTAATGCATATAAAAAATGTAATACAAGCTCGATCTCAAAGAAAAATGAATTTACGGTCATTCTATGGAAGAAAACATCGTTTTGAGCAAAATCGAAGGCTAACCCTTTTGAATTCGAGCCAAAATTTGAAAATTTTAAAAATCCCCGAAAACATACGTATGGCTACGCAATGCATATACAACATGGAATACAAGCTTGATCTCGAAGAAAAATGAATTTATGGTCATTCTATAGAAGAACACGTCATTTTGAGCAAAATCGTAGGCTAACCCCTTTGAATTCGAGCGTAAATTTGAAAATTTTAAAACCCCAAAAACTTACGTATGGCTATGTAATGCATATACAAAATGTAATACAAGCTCGATCTCGAAGAAAAATGAATTCACGGTCATTCTATGGAAAAAAAACGTCGTTTTGAGCAAAATCGAAAGCTAACCCCTTTGAATTCGAGAGAAAATTTGAAAATTTTAAAAATCCCCGAAAACTTACGTATGGCTACGCAATGCATATACAACATGGAATACAAGCTCTATCTCGAAGAAAACTGAATCTACAGTCCTTCTATGGAAAAAGAACTTCGTTTTGAGCAAAATCAAAGGCTAACCCCTTTGAATTCGAGCGAAAATTTGAAAATTTTAAAAATACACAAAAACTTACGTATGGCTACGTAATGCATATACAACATGGAATACAAGCTCGATCTCGAAGAAAAATGAATTTACGGTCATTCTATGGAAGAAAACGTCGTTTTGAGCAAAATCGTAGGCTAACCCCTTTGAATTCGAGCGCAAATTTGAAAATTTTAAAAATCCCCAAAAACTTACCTATGGCTACGTAATGCATATACCACATGTAATACAAGCTCGATCTCGAATAAAAATGAATTTACGGTCATTTTATGGAAGAAAATATCGTTTTGAGCAAAATCGTAGGCTAACCCCTTTGAATTCGAGCGAAAATTTGAAATTTCTAAAAAACAACAAAAACTTAAGTATGGCTACGTAATGCATATACCACATGGAATACAAACTCGATCTCGAAGAAAAATGAGTTTACGGTCATTCTATGGAAGAAAATGTCGTTTTGAGCAAAATCGAAGGCTAACCCCTTTGAATTCGAGCGAAAATTTGAAAATTTTAAAAACCCCAAAAACTTACGTATGGCTATGTAATGCATATACCACATGGAATACAAGATCGATCTTGAAGAAAAATGAGTTACAGTCATTCTATGGAAGAAAATGTCGTTTTGAGCAAAATCGAAGGCTAACCCCTTTGAATTCTAGCAAAAATTTGAAAATTTTAAAACCCCAAAAACTAACGTATGGCTATGTAATGCATATACAAAATGTAATACAAGCTCGATCTCAAAGAAAAATGAATTTACGGTCATTCTATGGAAGAAAACATCGTTTTGAGCAAAATCGAAGGCTAACCCCTTTGAATTCGAGCCAAAATTTGAAATTTCTAAAAATCCCCGAAAACATACGTATGGCTAGGCAATGCATATACAACATGGAATACAAGCTTGATCTCGAAGAAAAATGAATTTACGATCATTCTATAGAAGAACACGTCGTTTTGAGCAAAATTGAAGGCTAACCCCTTTGAATTCGAGCGTAAATTTGAAAATTTTAAAAACCCCAAAAACTTACGTATGGCTATGTAATGCATATACAAAATGTAATACAAGATCGATCTCGAAGAAAAATGAATTTACGGTCATTCTATGGAAGAAAACGTTGTTTTGAGCAAAATCGAAGGCTAACCCCTTTGAATCCGAGAGAAAATTTGAAAATTTTAAAAATCCCAGAAAACTTACGTATGGCTACGCAATGCATATACAACATGGAATACAAGCTCTATCTCGAAGAAAACTGAATTTACGGTCCTTCTATGGAAAAAACGTCGTTTTGAGCAAAATCGAAGGCTAATCCCTTTGAATTCGAGCGGAAATTTGAAAATTTTAAAAATACACAAAAACTTACGTATGGCTATGTAATGCATATACAACATGGAATACAAGCTCGATCTCGAAGAAAAATGAATTTACGGTCATTCTATGTAAGAAAACGTCGTTTTGAGCAAAATCGTAGGCTAATCCCTTTGAATTCGAGCGCAAATTTGAAAATTTTAAAAATCCCCAAAAACTTACATATGGCTACGTAATGCAAATACCACATGGAATACAAGATCGATCTCGAAGAAAAATGAATTTACGGTCATTCTATGGAAGAAAACATCGTTTTGAGCAAAATCGTAGGCTAACCCCTTTGAATTCGAGCGAAAATTTGAAATTTTTAAAAAATCAACAAAAACTTAAGTATGGCCACGTAATGCATATACCACATGGAATACAAACTCGATCTCGAAGAAAAATGAGTTTACGGTCATTCTATGGAAGAAAATGTCATTTTGAGCAAAATCGAAGGCTAACCCCTTTGAATTCGAGCGAAAATTTGAAAATTTTAAAAACCCCAAAAACTTACGTATGGCTATGTAATGCATATAAAAAATATAATACAAGCTTGATCTCGAAGAAAAATGAATTTATGGTCATTCTATGGAAGAAAACATCGTTTTGAGCAAAATCGAAGGCTAACCCCTTTGAATTCGAGCCAAAATTTGAAATTTTTAAAAATCCGCGAAAAAGTACATATGGCTACGCAATGCATATACAACATGGAATACAAGCTTGATCTCGAAGAAAAATGAATTTATGGTCATTCTATAGAAGATAACGTCGTTTTGAGCAAAATCGAAGGCTAACCCCTTTGAATTCGAGCGTAAATTTGAAAACTTTAAAAACCCCAAAAACTTACGTATGGCTATGTAATGCATATACAAAATGTAATACAAGCTCAATCTCGAAGAAAAATGAATTTACGGTCATTCTATGGAAGAAACCGTCGTTTTGAGCAAAATCGTAGGCTAACCCCTTTGAATTCGAGCGAAAATTTGAAATTTTTAAAAATACACGAAAACTTACGTATGGCTACGTAATGCATATACCACATGGAATACAAGCTCGATCTCGAAGAAAAATGAACTTACGGTCATTCTATGGAAGAAAACGTCTTTTGAGCAAAATCGAAGGCTAACCCCTTTGAATTCGAGCGAAAATTTGAAATTTTTAAAAATCTCCAATAACTTACGTATGGCTACGCAATGAATATACAACATGGAATACAAGCTCGATATAGAAGAATACTGAATTTACGTTCCTTCTATGGAAGAAAACGTCATTTTGAGCAAAAAAGGCTAACCCCTTTGAATTCGAGCGAAATTTGAAATTTTTAAAAATTCCCGAAAACTTACATATGGCTACGTAATGCATATACAACATGGAATACAAGCTCGATCTCGAAGAAAAATGAATTTACGGTCATTCTATGGAAGAAAACGTCGTTTTGAGCAAAATCGTAGGCTAACCCCTTTGAATTCGATCGAAAATTTGAAATTTTTAAAAATCCCCGAAAACTTACGTATGGCTACGCAATGCATATACCACATGGAATAAAAGCTCTATCTCAAAGAAAACTGAATTTACGGTCCTTCTATGGAAGAAAACGTCGTTTTGAGCAAAATCGAAGGCTAACCCCTTTGAATTTGAGCGAAAATTTGAAAACTTTAAAAACCCCAAAAACTTACGTATGGCTATGTAATGCATATACAAAATGTAATACAAGCTCGATCTCGAAGAAAAATGAATTTACGGTCATTCTATGGAAGAAAACGTCGTTTTGAGCAAAATCCAAGGCTAACCCGTTTGAATTCGAGCAAAAATTTGAAAATTTTAAAAACCCCAAAAACTTACGTATGGCTATGTAATTCATATACAAAATGTAATACAAGCTCGATCTCAAAGAAAAATGAATTTACGGTCATTCTATGGAAGAAAACGTCGTTTTGAGCAAAATCGAAGGCTAACCCCTTTGAATTCGAGCGAAAATTTGAAAATTTTAAAAATCCCCAAAAACTTACGTATGGCTACAATGCATATACAACATGGAATACAAGCTCTATCTCGAAGAAAACTGAATTTACGGTCCTTCTATGGAAAAAAACGTCGTTTTAAGCAAAATCGAAGGCTAACCCCCTTTAAATTCGAGCGAAGATTTGAAATTTTTAAAAATATACAAAAACTTACGTATGGCTAAGCAATGTATATACAACATGGAATACAAGCTCGATCTTGAAGAAAACTGAATGTACGGTCCTTCTATGGAAGAAAACGTCGTTTTGTGCAAAATCGAAGGCTAACCCCTTTGAATTCGAGCGAAAATTTGAAATTTTTAAAAATTCCCGAAAACTTACATATGGCTACGTAATGCATATACAACATGGAATACAAGCTCGATCTCGAAGAAAAATGAATTTTCGGTCATTCTATGGAAGAAAACATCGTTTTGAGCAAAATCGTAGGCTAACACCTTTGAACTTGAGCGAAAAATTGAAATTTTTAAAAATCAACAAAAACTTACGTATGGCTACGTAATGCATATAACACATGGAATACAAGCTCGATCTCGAAGAAAAATGAGTTTACGGTCATTCTATGGAAGAAAATGACGTTTTGAGCAAAATCGAAGGCTGACCCCTTTGAATTCACGCGAAAATTAGAAATTTTCAAGAATCCCCGAAAAGTTATGTATGGCTACGTAATGCATATACAACATGAAATACTAGCTCGATCTCGAAGAAAAATGAATTTACTGTCATTCTATGGAAGAAAACGTCGTTTTGAGCATAATCGTAGGCTAACCCCTTTGAATTCGAGCGAAAATTTGAAATTTTTAAAAATCAATAAAAACTTACATATGGCTACGTAATGCATATACCACATGTAATACAAGCTCAATCTCAAAGAAAAATGAGTTTACTGTCATTCTACGGAAGAAAATGTCGTTTTGAGAAAAATCGAAGGCTAACCCCTTTGAATTTGAGCGAAAATTTGAAAATTTTAAAAAACCCAAAAACTTAGGTATGACTATGTAATTCATATACAAAATGTAATACAAGCTCAATCTCGATGAAAAATGAATTTACGGTCATTTTATTGAAGAAAACGTCGTTTTGAGCAAAATCGAAGGCTAACCCATTTGAATTCGAGCCAAAATTTGAAATTTTTAAAAATCCCTGAAACTTACGTATGGCTACGCAGTGCATATAAAACATGGAATACAAGCTTGATCTTGAAGAAAAATGAATTTACCATCATTCTATGGAAGAAAACGTCGTTTTAAGCAAAATTGAAGGCTAAGCCTTTGAATTCACGTGAAAATTTGAATTTTTAAAAATCCCCGAAAAGTTATGTATGGCTACGTAATGCATATACAACGTAGAATACTAGCTTGATCTCGAATAAAAATGAATTTACTGTCATTCTATGGAAAAAACGTCATTTTCAGCATAATCGTAGGCTAACCCCTTTGAATTCGAGCGAAAATTTGAAATTTTTAAAAGTTCCCAAAAACTTACATATGGCTACGTAATGCATATACAACATGGAATACAAGCTCGATCTCGAAGAAAAATGAATTTACGGTCATTCTATGGAAGAAAAGGTCGTTTTGAGCAAAATCGTAGGCTAACCCCTTAGAATTCAAGCGAAAATTTGAATTTTTTCAAAATCAACGAAAACTTACGTATGGCTACGTAATGCATATACCACACGGAATACAAGCTCGATATCGAAGAATAATGAATTTAAGGTCATTCTATGGAAGAAAACGTCGTTTTGAGCAAAATCGTAGGCTAACCCCTTTGAATTCGAGCGAAAACCCCTTTGAATTCGAGCGAAAATTTGAAATTTTTAAAAATCAACAAAAACTTACGTATGGCTACGTAATGCATATACCAAATGGAATACAAGCTCGATCTCGAAGAAAAATGAGTTTACGGTCATTCTATGGAAGAAAATGTCGTTTTGAGCAAAATCGAAGGCTAACCCCTTTGAATTCGAGCGAAATTTTGAAAATTTTAAAAAACCCAAAAACTTACGTATGGCTATATAATGCATACAAAAAATTTAATAAAAGCTCGATCTCGAAGAAAAATGAATTTACGGTCATTCTATGGAAGAAAACGTCGTTTTGAGCAAAATTGAAGGCTAACCTCTTTGAATTCGAGCCAAAATCTGAAAATTTAAAAAATCCCCAAAAACTTGCGTATGGCTACGCAATGCATATACAACATGGAATACAATCTTGATCTCGAAGTAACATGAATTTATGGTCATTCTATAGAAGAAAACGTCGTTTTGAGCAAAATCGAAGGCTAACACCTTTGAATTCGAGCGAAAATTTGAAAATTTTAAAAACCCCAAAAACTTACGTATGACTATATAATTCATATACAATATGTAATACAAGCTCGATCTCGAAGAAAAATAAATTTACGGTCATTCTATGGAATAAAACGTCGTTTTGAGCAAAATCGAAGGCTAACCTTTTGAATTCACGTGAAAATTTGAAATTTTTAAAAATCCCCGAAAACTTACGTATGGCTACACAATGCATATACAACATGTAATACAAGCTTGATATCGAAGAAAAATGAATTTACGGTCATTCTATATAAGAAAACGTCGTTTTGAGCAAAATTGAAGGCTAACCCCTTTGAATTCGAGCAAAAATTTGAAAATTTTAAAACCCCAAAAACTTACGTATGGCTATGTAATGCATATACAAAATATAATACAAGATCGATCTCGAAGAAAAATGAATTTACGGTCATTCTATGGAAGAAAACGTCGTTTTGAGCAAAATCGAAGGCTAACCCTTTGAATTCACGCGAAAATTCAAAATTTTTAAAAATCCTAGAAAAGTTATGTATGGCTACGTAATGCATATACAACGTGGAATACAAGCTCGATCTCGAAGAAAAATGAATTTACGGTCATTCTATGGAAGAAAACGTCGTTTTGAACAAAATTGGAGGCTAACCCCTTTGAATTCATGCGAAAAATTGGAAATTTTAAAAATCTGTAAAAACTTATGTATGGCTATGTAATGCATATACAACATTGAATACAAGCTCGATCCCGAAAAAAAATGAATTTACGGTCATTCTATGGAAGATAACGTCGTTTTGAATAAAATCAGAGGCTAACCCCTTTGAATTCACGCGAAAAATTGAAAATTTTAAAAATTTGTAAAAACTTATGTATGGCTATGTAATGCATATACAACATTGAATACAAGCTCGATCCCGAAGAAAAATGAATTTACCGTCATTCTATGGAAGAAAACGTCATTTTGAACAAAATCGCAGGCTAACCACTTTGAATTCACGCGAAAAATTGAAAATTTTAAAAATCTGTAAAAACTTATGTATGGCTACGTAATACATATACAACATTGAATACAAGCTCGATCCCGAAGAAAAATGAATTTACGGTCATTCTATGTAAGAAAACGTCGTTTTGAACAAAATCGAATGCTAACCATTTTGAATTCGAGCGAAAATTTGAAATTTTTAAAAATCCCCAATAACTTACGTATGGCTACGTAATGCATATACCACACGGAATACAAGCTCGATATTGAAGAAAAATGAATTTACGGTCATTCTATGGAAGAAAACGTCGTTTTGAGCAAAATTGAAGGCTAACCCCTTTGAATACGAGCGAAAATTGGAAAATTTTAAAAATCAACAAAAACTTACCTATGGCTAAGTAATGCATATACAACATGGAATACAAGCTCCATCTCGAAGAAAAATGAATTTACGGTCATTCTATGGAAGAAAACGTTGTTTTGAGCAAAATCGAAGGCTTACACTTTTGAATTCGAGCGAAAATTTGAAATTTTTAAAAATCTCTGAAAACTTATGTATGGCAACGCAATGCATATACAACATGGAATACAAGCTCGATCTCGAAGAAAACTGAATTTATGGTCCTTCGATGGAAGAAAATGTCGTTTTGAGCAAAATCGAAGGCTAACCCCTTTGAATTCGAGCGAAAATTTGAAATTTTTAAAATTCCCAAAAACTTACATATGACTACGTAATGCATATACAACATGGAATGCAAGCTCGATCTCGAAGAAAAATGAATTTATGGTCATTCTATGGAAGAAAACGTCGTTTTGAGCAAAATTGTAGGCTAACCCCTTTGAACTCGAGCGAAAATTTGAAATTTTTAAAAATCAACAAAAACTTACGTATGGCTACGTAATGTATATACCACATGGAATACAAGCTCGATCTCGAAGAAAAATGAGTTTACGGTCATTCTATGGAAGAAAATGATGTTTTGAGCAAAATCGAAGGCTAACCCCTTGGAATTCGAGCGAAAATTTGAAATTTTTAAAAATTCCCAAAAAAAATTACATATGGCTACGTAATGCATATACAACATGGAATACAAACTCGATCTCGAAGAAAAATGAATTTACGGTCATTCTATGGAAGAAAACGTTGTTTTGAGCAAAATCGAAGGCTAACCCTTTGAATTCACGCGAAAATTTGAAATTTTTAAGAATCCCCGAAAAGTTATGTATGGCTACGTAATGCATATACAACATGAAATACTAGCTCGATCTCGAAGAAAAATGAATTTACTGTCATTCTATGGAAGAAAACGTCGTTTTCAGCATCATCGTAGGCTAACCCCTTTGAATTCGAGTGAATATTTGAAATTCTTAAAAGTTCCCAAAAACTTACATATGGCTACGTAATGCATATACAACATGGAATGCAAGCTCGATCTCGAAGAAAAATGAATTTACGGTCATTCTATGGAAGAAAACGTCGTTTTTAGCAAAAATCGTAGGCTAACCCCTTTGAATTCGAGCGAAAATTTGAAAATTTTAAAAATCCCCAAAAACTTACGTATGGCTACGTAATGTATATACAACATGGAATACAAGCTCGATCTCGAATAAAACTGAATTTACGGTCCTTCTATGGAAAAAACGTCATTTTGAGCAAAATCGAAGGCTAACCCCTTTGAATTCGAGCGAAAATTTGAAATTTCTAAGAATCCCTGAAAAGTTATGTATGGCTAGTAATGCATATACAACATGAAATACAAGCTCGATCTCGAAAAAAAATGAATTTACTGTCATTCTATGGAAGAAAACGTCGTTTTCAGCATAATCGTAGGCTAACCCCTTTGAATTCGAGCGAAAATTTGAAATTCTTAAAAGTTCCCAAAAACATACATATGGCTACGTAATGCATATACAACATGGAATACAAGCTCAATCTCGAAGAAAAATGAATTTACGGTCATTCTATGGAAGAAAACGTCGTTTTCAGCAAAAAACGTAGGCTAACCCCTTTGAATTCGACCGAAAATTTGAAATTTTTAAAAAATCAACAAAAACTTACGTATGGCTACGTAATGCATATACACCATGTAATACAAGCTCCATCTCGAAGAAAAATGAATTTACGGTCATTCTATGGAAGAAAACGTCGTTTTGAGCAAAATCGAAGGGTAACACTTTTGAATTCGAGCGAAAATTTGAAAAATCTAAAAATCCCCAAAAACTTACGTATGGCTACATAATGCATATAAAACATGGAATACAAGCTCGATCTCGAATAAAACTGAATTTACGGTCCTTCTATGGAAGAAAATGTCGTTTTGAGCAAAATCGAAAGCTAACCCCTTTGAATTCGAGCGAAAATTTGAAATTTTTAAAAATACACGAAAACATACGCATGGATACGTAATGCATATACAACATGAAATACTAGCTCGATCTCGAAGGAAAATGAACTTACGGTCATTCTATGGAAGAAAACGTATTTTGAGCAAAATCGAAGGCTAACCCCTATAATTCGAGCGAAAATTTGAAATATTTAAAAATCTCCAAAACTTACGTATGGCTATGCAATGCATTTACAACATGGAATACAAGCTCGATCTCGAAGAAAAATGAATTTACGGTCATTCTGTGGAAGAAAACATCGTTTTGAGCAAAATCGTAGGCTAAACCCTTTGAATTCGAGCAAAAATTTGAAATTTTTCAAAAATCAACAAAAACTTACGTATGGCTACGTAATGCATATACCACATGGAATACAAGCTCGATCTTCAAGAAAAATGAATTTACGGTCATTCTATGGAAGAAAACATCATTTTGAGCAAAATCGTAGGCTAACCCATTTGAATTCGAGCAAAAATTTGAATTTTTTCAAAATCAACGAAAACTTACGTATGGCTACGTAATGCATATACCACATGGAATACAAGCTCGATATCGAAGAATAATGAATTTACGGTCATTCTATGGAAGAAAACGTCGTTTTGAGCAAAATCGTAGGCTAACCCCTTTGAATTCGAGCGAAAATTTGAAATTTTTAAAAATCAACAAAAACTTACGTATGGCTACATAATGCATATACCACATGGAATACAAGCTCGATCTCGAAGAAAAATGAGTTTACAGTCATTCTATGGAAGAAAATGTCGTTTTGAGAAATATCGAAGGCTAACCCCTTTGAATTCAAGCGAAATTTTGAAAATTTTAAAAACCCCAAAAACTTACGTATGGCTATGTAATGCATATACAAAATGTATACAAGCTCGATCTTGAAGAAAAATTAATTTATGGTCATTCTATGGAAGAAAACGTCGTTTTGAGCAAAATCGAAGGCTAACCCCTTTGAATTCGAGCCAAAAATTGAAATTTTTAAAAATCCCCGAAAACTTTCGTATGGCTACACAATGCATATACAACATGTAATACAAGCTTGATATCGAAGAAAAATGAATTTACGGTCATTCTATATAAGAAAACGTCATTTTGAGGAAAATTGAAGGCTAACCCCTTTGAATTCGAGCAAAAATTTGAAAATTCAAAAACCCAAAAACTTACGTATGGCTATGTAATGCATATACAAAATGTAATACAAGATTGATCTCGAAGAAAAATGAATTTACGGTCATTCTATGGAAGAAAACGTCGTTTTGAGCAAAATCGAAGGCTAACCCTTTGAATTCACGCGAAAATTCAAAATTTTTAAAAATACCCGAAAGGTAATGTATGGCTATGCATATACAACATTGAATATAAGCTCGATCTCGAAGAAAAATGAATTTACGGTCATTCTATGGAAGAAAACGTCGTTTAAAACAAAATCGGAGGCTAACCCCTTTGAATTCAGGCGAAAAATTGAAAATTTTAAAAATCTGTAAAAACTTATGTATGGCTACGTAATGCATATACAACATTGAATACAAGCTCGATCCCGAAGAAAAATGAATTTACGGTCATTCTATGGAAGAAAACGTCGTTTTGAACAAAATCGAAGGCTAACCATTTTGAATTCGAGCGAAAATTTGAAAATTTTAAAATCCCCAAAAACTTACGTATGGCTACGTAATGCATATACCACACGGAATACAAGCTCGATATTGAAGAAAAATGAATTTACGGTCATTCTATGGAAGAAAACGTCGTTTTGAGCAAAATCGAAGGCTAACCCCTTTGAATACGAGCAAAAAAATGGAAAATTTTAAAAATCAACAAAAACTTATGTATGGCTACGTAATGCATATACCACATGGAATACAAGCTCCATCTCGAAGAAAAATGAGTTTACGGTCATTCTATGGAAGAAAATGTCGTTTTGAGAAATATCGAAGGCTAACCCCTTTGAATTCGAGCGAAAATTTGAAATTTTTTAAAAATTCCCAAAACTTACATATGGCTACATAATGCATATACAACATGTAATACAAGCTTGATCTCGAAGAAAAATGAATTTACGGTCATTCTATTGAAGAAAACGTCGTTTTGAGCAAAATCAAAGGCTAACCCCTTTGAATTCGAGCGAAAAATATGAAAATATTAAAAATCCACGAAAACTTACGTATGGCTACGTAATGCATATACCACATGTAATACAAGATCGATCTCGAAGAAAAATGAATTTACGGTCATTCTATGGAAGAAAACATCGTTTTGAGCAAAATCGAAGGCTAACACTTTTGAATTCGACCGAAAATTTGAAAATTTTAAAAAACCCCGAAAACTTTGGCTACATAATGCATATACAACATGGAATACAAGCTAGATCTTTAAGAAAAATGAATTTACGGTCATTCTATGGAAGAAAACATCGTTTTGAGCAAAATCAAAGGCTAACCCCTTTGAATACGAGCAAAAATTGGAAAATTTTAAAAATCCCCAAAAACTTACCTATGGCTAAGTAATGCATATACAACATGGAATACAAGCACCGTCTCGAAGAAAAATGAATTTACGGTCATTCTATGGAAGAAAACGTTGTTTTGAGCAAAATCGAAGGCTTACACTTTTGAATTCGAGCGAAAATTTGAAATTTTTAAAAATCTCTGAAAACTTATGTATGACTACGTAATGCATATACAACATTGAATACAAGCTCAATATCGAAGAAAAATGAATTTACGGTCATTCTATGGAAGAAAACGTCGTTTTGAGCCAAATCGAAGGCTAACCCCTTTGAACTCGAGCGAAAATTTGAAATTTTTAAAAATCCCCGAAAACTTATGTATGCCTACGTAATGCATCTAACACATGGAATACAAGCTCGATCTTGAAGAAAAATGAATTTACGGTCATTCTATGGAAGACAACGTCGTTTTGGGCAAAATCGAAGGCTAACCCCTTTGAATACGAGCGAAAATTGAAAAATTTTAAAAATCCCCAAAAACCTACCTATGACTACGTAATGCATATACACCATGGAATACAAGCTCCATCTCGAAGAAAAATGAATTTACGGTCATTCTATGGAAGAAAACGTCGTTTTGAGCAAAATCGAAGGCTAACACTTTCGAATTCGAGCGAAAATTTGAAAATTTTAAAAATCCCCAAAAACTTACGTATGGCTACATAATGCATATACAACGTGGAATACAAGCTCGATCTCGAATAAAACTGAATTTACGGTCCTTCTATGGAAGAAAATGTCGTTTTGAGCAAAATCGAAGGCTAACCCCTTTGAATTCGAGCGAAAATTTGAAATTTTTAAAAATACACGAAAACATACGCATGGCTACGTAATGCATATACAACATGAAATACTAGCTCGATCTCAAAGTAAAATGAACTTATGGTCATTCTATGGAAGAAAACGTATTTTGAGAAAAATCGAAGGCTAACCCCTTTAATTCGAGCGAAAATTTGAAATTTTTAAAAATCTCCAAAAACTTACGTATGGCTACGCAATGCATTTATAACATGGAATACAAGCTCGATCTCGAAGAAAAATGAATTTACGGTCATTCTATGGAATAAAACATCGTTTTGAGCAAAATCGAAGGCTTAACACTTCCGAATTCGAGCGAAAATTTGAAAATTTTAAAAATCCCCAAAAACTTACGTATGGCTACATAATGCATATACAACATGGAATACAAGCTCGATCTCGAATAAAACTGAATTTACGGTCCTTCTATGGAAGAAAATGTCGTTTTGAGCAAAATCGAAGGCTAACCCATTTGAATTCGAGCGAAAATTTGAAATTTTTAAAAATACACGAAAACATACGCATGGCTACGTAATGCATATACAACATGAAATACTAGCTCGATCTCGAAGGAAAATGAACTTATGGTCATTCTATGGAAGAAGACGTATTTTGAGCAAAATCGAAGGATAACCCCTTTAATTCGAGCGAAAATTTGAAATTTTTAAAAATCTCAAAAAACTTACGTATGGCTACGCAATGCATTTACAACATGGAATACAAGCTCGATCTCGAAGAAAAATGAATTTACGGTCATTCTATGGAATAAAACGTCGTTTTGAGCAATATCGAAGGCTAACCCCTTTGAATTCGAGCGAAAATTTGAATTTTTTAAAAATTCCCGAAAACTTACATATGGCTACGTAATGCATATAAAACATGGAATACAAGCTCTATCTCGAAGAAAAATGAATTTACGGTCATTCTATGGAAGAAAACGTCGTTTTGAGCAAAATCGTAGGGCTAACCCCTTTGAACTCGAGCGAAAATTTGAAATTTTTAAAAATCAACGAAAACTTACGTATGGCTATGTAATGCATATATCACATGGAATACAAGCTCGATCTCGAAGAAAAATGAGTTTACGATCATTCTATAGAAGAAAGTGTCATTTTGAGCAAAATCGAAGGCTAACACCTTTGAATTCGAGCGAAAATTTGAAATTTTTAAAAATTCCCAAAAAATTGCATATGGCTATGTAATGCATATAAAACATGGAATACAAGCTCGATCTTGAAGAAAAATGAATTTACGGTCATTCTATGGAAGAAAACGTCGTTTTGAGCAAAATCAAAGGCTAACCTTATGAATTCACGCGAAAATTTAAAATTTTTAAAAATCCCCGAAAAGTTATGTATGGCTACGTAAGGCATATACAACATGGAATACTAGCTCGATCTCGAAGAAAAATGAATTTACTGTCATTCTATGGAAGAAAACATCGTTTTCACCATAATCGTAGGCTAACCCCATTGAATTCGAGCGAAAAATTGAAATTTTTAAAAGTTCCCAAAAACTTACATATGGCTACGTATTGCATATACAACATGGAATACAAGCTCGATCTCGAAGAAAAATGAATTTACGGTCATTCTATGTAAGAAAACGTCGTTTTGAGCAAAATCGTAGGCTAACCCCTTTGAATTCGAGCGAAAATTTTAAATTTTTAAAAATCAACAAAAACTTACGTATGGCTATGTAATGCATATACCACATGGAATACAAGCTCGATCTCGAATAAAAATGAATTTACGGTCATTCTATGGAAGAAAACGTCTGTTGAAGGTCCTAAACGACACTTCCCCCGGACCTGCTTAGAGAGCAGTCCGCGGAGGTTCTTTGGATTTACGAGGGCTAGTACCAGGAGATTGAGCGCATCGAGATGATGAACACAGAGGGTTTACGTGGTTCCGGCCGCCGGAGCGTAACACCTTACGTCCACGGGAGTGTTTGTGTATTGCCTTGCTTGAGTGTGTATGGGTTTCGATCCGATCGGGCCATGTGAAGGTCGTCTGCCGAGTCCTTTTATAGTCCAAGGACTCCGCAGTCTCAAAGTGGGCCCCGGGGCCTGATAGGTGGTCTTGGGGAGAGCCAAATCCTATACAAGATCTAGGATTAAATGCTATCTACTTCCCTTTGTCAGGGCTTCAATGTGTCGTCCCGCCGCGTCGTGCGCCAGGGCTACACATAGTTGTTGATGATGGCAGGGCATGTCCCGTCCGTCTTGTCCTTGCAGCTTACTCGTCCGCCTTGCGTCGTGGGTCTGTACCGGCTACTTGGACAAGACAGGACACTGGAGCCTTGACTTGCACATGCGCGACTCCGCTTTGCCTGAGGAAGGCGCGCGTACTTAATGCCAGTCTGAGCAGCGCACTCTTTCTTTTACTGCAGCCTCCTACCACATTGAGTTCGCCGTCCGCCACGTGGTCGCACTGGAGCCTGCCTCTGCGGTGAGTCGAGCGTCCGGCTGTACAAATCACGTGGCGCCTCCGGAGCCCACCTTCGCGGAAGGGCGGAGGCTCTGCTCTGCGGGCCACGTGGTAGTTCCGGAGCCCTTCCCTGTGGGGGGGACGGGCCTGATACCGGGGGTTCTAATGGCTACGTGGCAGCCCCGGAGCCCACCTCAGTGGGGAGGCGAGGGCCCGGTTCCGCCGGCCACGTGGAAGCCCCGGAACCCACCTCGGTGGGGAGGCGAGGGTACGATTCTGTGTGCCACGTGGCTGCCCTGGAGCCCGCCTCGACGGGGAGGCGGGGGTTCGGTCCTGCTGGCCACGTGGCCGTCCGGGAGCCCGCCCTGGCGGGGAGGTAGGATCTAGTCCTTCCCTCCAAGACGTGGCAGCCTCGGACTCTGCCTCCAAGTAAAGGCCGAGTCCTTAGCCATTTTCTCCTAGTGCGCGGGCGTACCCGGTCTGCGGGGTACCGACAGTGGCCCCCGAGCCCACCTCGGGAGAGTCGTCAATACCGCAGGTGGGGTCTTCTTCTTTATCTTCCTGCACAACTCTTTCGATTCCAATTCGGGGCAGTTCCCCAGGCGTCACGTCCCCGCCATTGTGGCGACGCGTCTCCTTCTGGTAAGCTGAGGCGCAGGACATGCGCCGCGCGACATGACTTCTGCTTTCAATCGTGCTTTAACTGCGGCGGTTCCCAAGGTGGCTCCTGCACTTCCGCTGCTTTTGCCTTTTCAGAAACCGTCGAGTTACCTCCCGCATAGTTGGCCACCCGGCTCGTCTTCTTTGTCGAGCGACCCGGTCCCTCATGTTATTGCCTATGCGGGTCTGTTGCTCTTCTATCGAGGTCGTGGCGATTCACATGCCGCGTCTGTTGGCTTGCAGAGGTGAATAAAAAGATACCTTTCCCCCTAAGGGTCCTTTCTTACGCTTCTGCATCCTTGCGCTCGTGCCTCTTGCCCCAAGCCCAGTCCTTGCACTCTAGCTCCCGATCTCCCCTTCCAGGGCCTCCTCCTTCAATCCTCATGGCGAGCATCCTGCCCAAGTCCCGGCTGTCCAGATCTGCCGATCTGGCCCCCGTGCGTCGGCTTCTCGGCTGGCACGCCCCTGAGCAGGAGAAGTGGCTCCGTCGCGGGAAGCTCCCTCTGGACCTCATCGATGGGGAAAGGGTGTTGTTCTCGTCCTACGTGTTGGCCGGCTTTGTCCCGCAAGCATCCGCCTCCCTGGTAATGCTTCTGGAGACCTTCGGCCTCCAACTCCTCCACCTCCCGCCGAACTTGATCGCCTTGCTGGCGGTCTTTGCGCACCTCTGCCAGATGTTCGTGGGGGTGATGCCGTCAGTGAAGATCTTCAGGTACTTCTTTGTACTGAGGGCCACCGGCAAAAGCTCGAAGGATCAGCTTCGCACCTACTACTTCCAGCGCCGAGCCAAGGT
The DNA here is from genome assembly GCA_036927565.1 of Tuctoria greenei. Taxonomy (NCBI): domain Eukaryota; kingdom Viridiplantae; phylum Streptophyta; class Magnoliopsida; order Poales; family Poaceae; genus Tuctoria; species Tuctoria greenei. The sequence continues at coordinate 218,875,163 of JAYESD010000004.1, read as the reverse complement.
CCCCTCTAGGTACATTGCTTCCTTCAGCTCTGCACGATGGGAGCAATGGCGCGAAGATTGTATGATCGTCAAGGTCGAGGCTCACGACCGGATGTGCCTCCCCACCGGGAGCCCCTACTCCGAGCGGTCATTCTGGGAGGAGCACCCAGAGCTGGAGAAGGCGTTCGACCCGGTGTTGGAGAGGATCCAGATGCTGGTGGACCACGGGTTGACGTCTGTGATGGTGTTGAGGTACTTCATGTTCCGACGCATGGCTCCGCTCAAGCGTCGCGTCCGCCCGGCATGGATGTACACCGGTCCAATGGACTGCACCCGGCTCGAGACCGGCTCCAACTCCAACCCGGACGAGCAGCTGTTGCACGATATGCTAGTCCGGGTCTGCCCCGATGATGTTTCCCCTGAGGGACTGGCCCTTCCGGCGGCCTGTCGCCCCCTGTGCTCAGACTCTGAGCTAAAGAGGCGACTGCTGAAGGCGATGTCGACGCTCAATGAGTCCGGGCTGGCGCAGCGCCAGATTGGAGACCCGTTCCGAGGGGTCGAGATTGTCGACGATGCTGAGGGGGTCGGCATTGCCGACGACGCTGAGGGAGGCGGAGATCCCTCAAGCGACGAAGATCCCTCGAGTGATGACCCCTCATGCGGGTTCCAGCACCATCAGCGGGGAGGCGTCGGCACCTCTGCTGATATGGGGAAAGCTAGAGAACTAGTGCCGGTGTCGGACCCGACCCCCAAGAAGCGCGCCCGGTCGCCGCCGTCAGTCCCCTTCGCCCCTTGTCAAGATGCCAGAGTCCCGCCGCACTCGGTGTCAGGGGGTGCCGGTGGCGCCACTTTGCCGCCCGAGTCCTCGACGCGCAAGAGGGGGAGGCTCCTCAACACCGATGGGATCCCAGCGTTCCCTCGCCGTTCGGAGGAGCGCCAGACTTCGGGGGTGCCGCCAACTCCTCCATTTCAGGGGCCCCCAGCACATGCAGCGGCCCCCGCCACGGGTTCGGGGGGTCCGAACCCCCCCAACCCTTTCGGGAAGCGGTGGAACTTCAACATCCCCCGGTAAGTCTGCGTAAATTTCATCTTGGATATTCTTTGTTGTGTGCTTACACTGTAATATCCTTATGATTCGGGTTTGTCTATTTTCAGCGCAACCACGGCTACTCCTTCTCCACCCGCGCGTCCTTTTTCTGGTGGGCATGCTGCTACAGCTGGCTCACAAGGCTCCTTTGTAGCCTCGGACCCTGCTCGGGCGCACCGGGCTGCTGCCGCTGAGGTGCCCCGGGCCTTTGTGCCCCAGGCCTCTACAGCGGCTCCTAAGGGTCCGCAGCGCGTGCCAGCGACTGGTGTCGCGCCTGCCAATGACTCTGCATCCACCGGCTACTCCGCACCGGCCGATGCTACCGTGCCGACTGACACTGCTACGTCGGTTGGCGCCACCGCCCCGGGTGGAGCTCCCGGAGCCGGCTTAGGAGCCGTCAGCAGCAGTGCTGGGGCCTTCGCTGGGGAGGGGGCCCCTGGAGATGATGCGCCTGCTTCCAGCGGCGGTCCCCCCCCCCCCCCCCCCCCCCGCCTTCTCCGATTGGGGGAGCTCTGGTCCCTGTCTCCCGGTTGGTCCTCCAAATGGAGGACGATATTGAAGAGGTCGAGAGGCAGGGACCCGCGGCTACGGTGGAGCCCCTCCCCCTGTCTGAAGCCATGGCCATAGCCTACTCCGGTTTTAGGCAGGCTCGGGCGGCCCTCGACAGGGAGAGGGTGAGGCTTGAGGATGAGGAGGATCGACTCCGGGGATGGGCGAGGACCCTGGAAGCCCGGACTCGGTTGGCGAAGAGTCGGCTGGTGCAGCGGGAGGCAATCGTCTGGGAGGAGATGAAGATCCTTGACAAGGAGCGTGAGCTTATCGCTCGTCTGGATGCCGTCACCCAAAAGCTGAAGGCGGACGTCGCAACGATCCATGCTGAGGCCAGCTCCCGCCTCTAGTCTTGCGAGGAGCTCCAGCAGGTGTTATCTCGCCGGGAGGCTGCTCTTTTCGAACGGGAGCAGGAGTTGGCGGCGAAGCAGGCTGAGGTGGAGGCGACTTCCCGTCGGCTCGTCCTCCAGTAGGAAGGGGCGAGAATCCGCGCCGCTGAGCTAGACCGCCGGGATGCTGCCCTGGCTGAGGCGGAGCAAGCCCAACTCGCTGAGCGCCAGGCTCTCCTGGACCGCGAGTTTAGCATCTCCCTCAAGGAGGGTGACTTGAGCCCCCGCGGGAAGGAGGTCAGCGAGCGCGAGAGGGCCCTGACAACCAAGGAGAAGCGGTTCCTGGACGGCGGCCCCCGGGCGCTGGCGGCAGCCCAACAGGAGGTGCAGGAGCTCCGGGCGTCGCGTTCTGCTGAAGCCCGGAAGGTGTGGGAGTTCATGGGCGGCGCCGACTCAGCTCTGGTGTCGCTCGGCTTTAGCCCGGTGCGTTGGGGGAACCAGCGCAGGAGGTGAGTCAGGTGTTTCTAGCTCTTGACTCCACCAGCTTGAAGATGCGTTCGCTGGGGGCCATCATCGACAACCAGCTGGAGGCAGAAGGGAAGATGCTGGTGAAGGAGGTGGCGACGCACATTCTGTCCTGCTACCGGAGCTGGTACCCTAATGTCTCTCTTCATCCGGTCCTCGAGGGGACCATTGCCGAGAGGGAGGAGGACGCCAAATCCGAAGTCTCAGATGCGGTGGCGCTCATTACTTCGAGGTTCCAGCGGAGCGACTGAGGGCTCCCCATGCGCTGCTTGTATCTTGTTTTTCTTTCAGTTTTTCTTTGTAGTTGTTTGTGGTGACAAACTTTCATTTTGGAGCGAAAAATCTGCTTGGAGTGCCCCTCATACTTAGCATGCTTTACTTTCCAGCGATATCTTCTAGTTGCCTGTTGTTCCTTAGCTTCCATGACCTGCCATCCCCCGGAGTGTGGCCCCCTGGCAGGTGTGGCCAGTTGTTATGGGCACACCTGTCAAATACCTAGAACTTAGGGCGGATGGTTGAAGGAGAGCCTAGGATGCGTAGGTAGCATTACTGTTATTAAGCATGCAGGGACGTCAACGGCGGGCCCCCTGGGGGTGCCGCCGAAGCTTCAGTCCGGCGGCGGCCACCATCTTCGGTGAAACGTCGACGGCGGGCCCTCTGGGGGTGCCACCGGAGCTCCAGCCCGGCGGTGCCCACCATCTTTGGTAAAAGGTCAACGGCGGGCCCCCTGGGGTGTTGTCGGAGCTTCAGTCCAGTGGTGCCCACCATCTTCGTGGGTACTCTAACGGTTATTGCAGGAATAACTCCTTAAAAATCTGCGTATAGATCAAAAATAGGAGAAGTAATTATGTTCGCTGGTCATTTCTCCCACTACCTAAGGGTGGTCCATCTGGACCCCAGTACTCAGCTGCAGCGCTGGGGAGGCAGAGCGCACAGGCTTAGGGTACAGGACCAGGCTAAGCAGGTTGTGCCCCTGGACCTCCCGCTTGGCGTAAGCCTTTCTCAGGGGAGACCGTCTGGAGACACAGGCCCCCGAGTATGGGAACATCCGAGGACCCAGGCACACTGCAGGTACCTCAAGCGACCCCACCTGCAACCAGACAGCAAGGCTCCCACTATTGCTAAAGCAGGGAAAAAATGACTGCGCCCATGATAGATCACGAGCTATGCCGAACTTACAGCAATATCATAAAAAATTAAAGATAATTTTTTGAATGGCAAATCCTATACAGGGCAGGTCAACATTCTTTCATTACGGTTTCCCATAAGATGGGACAGACTTTACAAGGGGAATGACCCGGCACGGGCGACAAAGGACGTCGAGTGCACCTACTTAGGTTTCTGGACCAGGCTAAGCGAAATATGCACTCAGAGCCCCATCTTCGTAGCCTTAGTTACCCTAAGTACCGTCTCTAGGCACTATGTACCTTTTGTAATGAAAGAAAGTTGTCCTAACACTGATCTAGGGGTAGAACATGCGGAGGTGCTCGATGTTCCTTGGGTTGGGCAGTCGCTCTCCATCCTTCGTAGCTAGGCGGACGCACCCTGGGCGGCATACCTCCGTAACCCGGAAGGGGCCCTCCCATCTGGGGGAGAGTTTGTTAGCCCCTTCCCGGGAGAGTATGCGACGCAACACCAGGTCGTCTACCTTTAGCTCCCTACTCCGCACGATCCTCTGGTGGTAGCGCCGGAGCGCCTGCCTGTACCGTGCATTTCGGAGAGCCGCTCTTACTCGTCCCTCGTCGACGAGGTCCACATCTTCATGTCGAAGCTAGTCTTGCGCGGCTTTGTCGTACGCCCGGACACGGGGGGAGCCCCTGGTAATTTCTGGGGGGAGGATGGCCTCTGCCCCGTACACCAGGAAGAAAGGTGTTTCCCCCGTAGCCCGGCTGGTTGATGTACGGTTAGCCCACAGCGCACACGGAAGCTCATCTACCCAATTTGCACCATGCTTCTCAAGGTGTGAGAATGTGCGAGTCTGGAGGCCCTTGAGGATCTCTGCATTGGCCTTCTCGACCTGTCCATTGCTCTCTGGATGAGCAACAGATGCATAGCAGACTTGGATCCCAAGGTCCTCGCAGTATTCTTGGAACGTTGCACTTGTGAACTGGGTCCTGTTATAAGTGATGATTCTTTTTGGGACCCCGAACCGGCAGACGATTGACTTGATGAATTTGACTGCTGACTACTTGTTGATGGTGACAACTGGGGCGGCTTCCGGCAACTTGGTGAACTTGTCTACGGCGACGTAGAGGTGTCAGAATCCTCCGACGGCTCTGGGAAAGGGTCCAAGGATATCTAACCCCCACACAGCGAATGGCCATGAGGGAGGGATCATCTGCAACGCCTGAGCTAGTGTGTGGATCTTCCTGGCATGGAACTGGCACGCCTTGCATCTCTTGACCATCTCGGCGACATCCTGGAGTGCTGTCGGCCAGTAAAAGCCATGCCGAAAGGCTTTACCGACCAGCGTGCAGGATGACGCGTGGTTCCCACACTCGCCTCCATGGATCTCTGCGAGCAAGTCGCATCCCTCCTCCTGGGTAATGCATTGCAGCAGAATGTCGTTGGCGCCACGCCAGTAGAGATCCCCTTCTACCAGCGTGTACCTCTTAGCCATGCGGACTATCCCTTCTGCCAGGACATGTTCTTCGGGAAGGATGTTGTCTTTCAAGTAGTCCCGGACCTCCGAGATCCATGCGTCGGGACTTGCTTGAGCCTCTGGATCTTGGGCGCCCGGTAGCTCGGAGCCCCCGGTGGTGCATACGATCCTTGATGGACTCCATGGTAGCAGGGCCGCCGGGACTGCCAGCTTCGAGGTGCTGGGCTCGCCCCCTTCGCCCGGTTCGGCTGCCCGAGCGGTTGGTCGCGATAACGTCCTTACAAAGACTCCTTCGGGCACTGGGGACCCTGTGGAGGCCTTCATTGACAGGTCGTGTGCGATTGAGTTGTCGGCTCGGGGTACATGGCACAGGTCCAAGACTTCAAAGTCCTTCTCCAGCTTCCGGACATGCAGCAAGTATGCTGCTAGCTGAGGGTCGTTGCAGCTGCACTCTCCTTTGGCTTGCTTGATGATCAGCTGGGAATCACCTTTAGCCAGAAGCTGACGGACACTAAGAGTCAGGGCAGTCTTTAGCCCAAAGATTAGGTCTTCGTATTCTGCCATGTTATTAGTCGCCTTGAAGTCGAGGCGCACCATGTACTTGAACTGCTCCCCAGTCGGGGTGAGGAGCAGGACCCCGGCCCCGGCCCCCTGCTTCTGCGAGGAGCCGTCGAAGTAGAGCGTCCAGGGGGTTTTGGAGAAAACTAGAGCCTTGGGCACCATTTCTCCGTTGTCCGGGCCCCCTGGGTTGCTTGCTGATGGAGTCCATTCTGCCAAAAAGTCTGCCAGTGCCTGGCTCTTGACTGCATGTTGAGGTAAGAACTCTAGCTCGAACTCCGCCAGCTCCGCTGTCCACTTGGTGACATTGCCAGTCGAGTTGGGGCTGTTGAGTACGGTCTTTAGTGGGAAAGAGGTGACCACTGAAACCCGGTGAGCCTGGAAGTAATGCTGGAGCTTCCTCGACGCTATGAGCACTGCATACAATAGTTTGTGTACCTCCAGATATCTTGGTTTTGCTTCATGGAGGACCTCACTGATGTAGTAGACCAGCCGTTGGGAGGTCCGAACCCTCCCTGGGGGGGTCCAGGGCTCCTTGCAATGCGTCTGTACCCTGTGGATTGTGGCCCCCAGGATCTAGTCAGACCTCCGAGGTCTGGGACCCGGAGGGCACTAGGTCACTAGAGCACACAGCGAGGGGGTCCTCTGCTAGGTCCAGGCCCTGAGGTTCAGCTTCCTGCTCTGGGGATCCCTCGGGTGCTTGCTGCGGCAGTAGCTCCGGCCGCTCTGCAACCAAGACCATGCTGACCACCTCCGTTGTTGTGGTGATGTACAGCAGGAGTGGTTCGTCGGGTTCTGGCGCCACCATGATGGGTAGCGTCGTCAGGTGCTTCTTGAGCTCCTTGAACGCCGCTTCCGCTTCCTCGGTCCGCACAAAGGGACCCGACTTCCGTATAATCTTGAAGAAGGGCAGCGCTCGCTCAGCTAGTCTTGAGATGAACCGGCTGAGGGCTGCCAAACACCTCGCAAGCTTCTGCACGTCCTTGATGCGGGCTGGCGGCCGCATCAGTTCTATTGCCTTAATCTTCTCTGGTTAGCTTCGATTCCTCGGTGCGAGACCAAGAAACCAAGGAGCTTCCCTGCAGAAACCCCAAAGACGCACTTGTCAGGGTTCAACATCGTGCGTGTCGTGCGCAGCTTGCTGAAGACTTGGGCTAGGTTGTCTAATAGGGATGTGCGGGCTCTAATGTTTACCACGATGTCATCACATACACCTCTACCAGATCTCTAATGAGGTCCCCAAATGTCTTATGCATTGCACGTACAAAAGTGGGGAGAGCATTATTAAGTCCATAAGGCATGGAGACATAACAATACACGTTGTCTACTGTTATGAAAGCAGTGTGTTCTTCATCTTCCCTAGACATTGGTATTTGGTGGAAACCAGAATATGCATCTAGGAAGCACAGAAGATCTCAGCCTGATGTTGAGTCTACTATTTGATCTATCCTAGGAAGAGGGAATGGATCCTTTGGGCATGCCTTATTGAGGTTGGTGTAGTCGATGCACATCCAGAGTTTCCCGCCAGCCTTGGGGATGACAACAGGGTTGGCCAACCACCGTGGGTGGTGGACCTCCCGGATGAAACCAGCATCGAGCAGCTTCTTGATTTCTTCACGGATGAAGTTTTGTCGCTCGATGGACTGTTTCCTGGGCTTCTGTTGCACCAGTCGGGCGTCGGGGTAGATCTTCAGATGGTGCTCAATCACCTCCCTGGGGATCCCGGGCATTTGTGATGGTTGCCTTGCAAACACATCAACTTTGTCCCGGAGGAAGGTGACGAGCGTGAGTTCCTATTTGCTGTCCAGGTTCCCTGCGATGTGGGTTGTCTGGGCAGCCTTGGAGCCAATCCCGACGACCTTTACCGGGACGTCATCGTCGACTGGTCGCACGCGGGGTGCAGAAGTGGACGCCCATTGCGTCAGGCCCTGTTCTGGTCGACTCTCCTTCGCGCCCCCTGGAGCCGGAGCCCTCCCTGCTGCTAGCGCTTGGAGCTGCTCCAAGGCGGATACTGCAGCTGAGCGGTCCCCTTTGATCCTGAGGACACCGAAAGGCGTCGGCATCTTCAGGATGAGGTAGCCATAGTGGGATACAACCATGAACCTGTAGAGCGCCGGTCTTTCGATGATTGCGTTGAAGGGGAGGTCGACGTCCGCCACGTCGAGGAACACACTCTCCGTACGATAATTATTCGGGGTCCCAAAGGTCACTGGGAGGTGAATGTTACCGTACTGAAGGATTTGCCCCGATCCGACACCTGATAACGGGCTCGAAATGTGTGAGCCGGGACATCAGCAGCTGCAACTTCCAGAAGGCCACCGTGGAGTTGAGGTTGAGGCCTACCCCACCATCAATCAGCACGTGAAAGACCTTCACGTTGGCGATGGTCGGGGACACCAGCAACGGAAGTACGCCTGCTCCCGCCATGTTCTTCAGGCAGTCAGAGGTGTCGAAGTTGATTGCCGTGCTCATCCACTTGTGGTAGGGAGCCGGGCTCGGAGCGGGGGCCACTACGGCCACTGCCCGTCGCAGAGTTTTCACTGCGTTCCTGGACGTGGGATCTGTGGCACCCCCGTAAATGACATGGAGAGTCTTGCGGCGCTCCTTATCGCTGCTGGAGTCGGAGTCACCACCCTCGAAGACGGCCTTCACCGCCCTCTGGGGTTCGTGGAACCCCATCTCGCTGTCATCCCCCTTTTCAGGATCAACCTTCTGTTTGCCCTCCCTCTGGCGGGGAGGCGCACCCTCCTGGCGCTGCTGCTTCTGTCTCTGCTCGCGGAAGCGCTCCGCGAACTTCTTCACTTATCGGCACTCGCTAGCACTATGGCTATTTGTACGGTGCACCGGGCACTTGAAGTCAGGCTCCTCGGGTTCTGTTGACTGCTGAGGGCGCTTGTCTCGGTGCGACACCCGGGCTCCGTCGGGTGTCGCGGCCGCCACCACATGGGCTCCAGGCTTTGGCTTGTTCCTGCCATTGCCCTTCTTCTTCTTCTTCTTGCCGCTGCTCTTTGCAGAGGCTCCTTCCTCAGTCGGTGTGGACTCCCTTGCCTTTGAGGAAGGTTGGGAGTGCCAGTTGCGTCCCTCAGCTGCCCTAGCACATCTGTCTGCCAGGACGAACAGCTCGGAGACATCACGCACTTCATGCGTGGCTAGCTTCTCGAGCATATTCTTGTCCCTCACACCCTGTTTGAACGCAACAATAACTGATGCGCTAGCGACATGAGGGATGGTGTTCCGTACCTGAGAGAACCGCTGGATGAACGATCGCAGCGACTCTCCAGCGGACTGTCTGACGGCGTGGAGGTCAAGCTCTGTGCCAGGGCGCTTGTAGGAACTGCCGAAGTTCGCCACAAACTATCGGCACAGCTCATCCCAGGAGGTTATGGACCCCTGGGGCAGGTTCATGAGCCATGATCGGGCTAGGCTGGTCAGGACGACGGGGAAGTAGTTAGCCATGACGGTCTCGTCGCCTCCTGCAGCTAGTATCACAGTGGAGTAGATCTGCAGGAACTCGCTCGGGTTAACACTCCTGTCGTACTTCTCTGGCATGTGTGGACGGAACTTTCGTGGCCACACCACGAAACGGAGGTGAGACGCCAGAGCTGCACACCCTTGACTGGGGCTGGCTGGCGCCGGTCGTGGTACTGCATATCCCTGGTGTGCAAGTGGGCCTGCATACACCTGATGCTGGGGCGGTACAGCGTACGCCTGTGGAGGTGGAGGCGCGACGTACGCCTGGTATGGAGGTGGCGTAACGTATGCTGGATTTGGCGGAGGCACGGTGTGAGCCTGGGGAACAGGGCCCGGCGCACTGTAGTCTGCCTCGAGGTTGCGCCGCCGCTCCCTCTATCGCTCGATGGTGACTCGACAGTCTTCTCCCGATGTGCAGCGCTGCAGCCCGGTTCTCAGGTAGGTTGCCGAGACCCTGGTCGAGCGCGAGTCTGCCGTCCATCGGTCGATTGTTGGAGTCCGTGACAATGACACATGCATCGGTTGGGCATGTGTCTCCCTTGGTGGAGGTGCGTTGAGCGCAGCGGTGACGAGGTGGTCAACGTCGTTGGTCCACTGCTGAGCTGCTCCCCGAGGAGCATCCCCAGCAGGTGGGTTGTGGAGTAGCGCGCGCTGCTGCTGCGAGTGCACTCTCCGGGCTCGCAGCCGGCAGCGCCGTAGCTGCCGTCACGGCTGGAGTACGCCGTGGTGTGGCATGCCGGCCTGCAGCCGGTGAGGTGACAGCAGGGCGACGTGAAGGTCCCGACCTTGCTGCTCTATAGCGGGATCCCGCCCTAGAGCGAGATGACGCCTGGTCCTCCGCCACTGCCTGTCGCCGTGACTGCGGCCTAGATGAACCAGCGTTGGAATGGTCGTTCACCATTGCTGCTGGTGGAAATCTTCACGGGGAAAAGGCCCCCTACCTGGCGCGCCAAATGTCGAAGGTCCTAAACGACACTTTCCCCGAACCTGCTTAGAGAGCAGCCCGCGGAGGTTTTTTGGATTTACGAGGGCTAGTCCCAGGAGATTGAGCGCAGCGAGATGATGAACACAGAGGGTTTACGTGGTTCGAGCCATAGGAGCGTAACACCCTACGTCCACGGGAGTGTTTGTGTATTGCCTTGCTTGAGCGTGTATGGGTTTCGATCCGATCGGGCCGTGTGAAGTTCATCTGTCGAGTCCTTTTATAGTGCAAGGACTCCGCAGTCTCAAGGTGGGCCCCGGGGCCTGATAGGTGGTCCCGGGGAGAGCCAAATCCTATACAAGATCTAGGATTAAATGATATCTACTTCCCTTTGTCAGGGGCTTCAATGTGCCGTCCTGCCGCGTCGTGCGCCAGGGCTACACATAGTTGTTGATGATGGCAGGGCATGTCTCGTCCATCTTGTCCTCGTGGCTTACTCGTCCGCCTTGCGTCGTGGGTCTGTACCAGCTACTTGGACAAGACAGGACACCATAGTCTTGACTTGCACATGCCCAACTCCGCTTTGCCTGAGGAAGGCGCGCGTACTTAATGCCAGTCTGAGCAGCGCACTCTTTCCTTTACTGCGGCCTCCTACCGCATTGAGTTCGCCGTCCTCCACGTGGTCGCACCAGAGCCTGCCTCTGCGGGGAGTCGAGCGCCCGGTTGTACAGGTCACGTGGCGCCTCCGGAGCCCACCTCCACGGAAGGGCAAAGGCTCTGCTCTATGGGCCACGTGGTAGTTCCGGAGCCCTTCCCTGCGGGGGGACGGGCCTGATTTCGGGGGTTCCATGGCTACGTGACAGCCCCGGAGCCCACCTCGGCGGGGAGGCGAGGGCCCGGTTCCGCCGACCACGTGGCAGCCCCGGAACCCGCCTCGGCGTTGAGGCGAGGGTCTCGTTCTGTGTGCCACGTGGATGCCCTAGAGCCCGCCTCGACGGGGAGGCGGGGGTCCGGTCCTGCCGGCCACGTGGCAGTCCGAGAGCCCGCCCTGGTGGGGAGGTAGGATCTGGTCCTTCCCTCCACGACGTGGCAGCCTCGGACTCTGCCTCCAAGTAAAGGCCGTGTCCTTAGCAGTTTTCTCCTTGTGCGCAGGGGTACCCGGTCTGCGGGGTACCGACAACATCGTTTTGACCAAAATCGAAGGCTAACCCCTTTGAATTCGAGCGAAAATTTAAAAATTTTAAAAGTCAACAAAAACTTACGTATGGCTACGTAATGCATATACCACATGAAATACAAGCTCGATCTCGAAGAAAAATGAATTTACGATCATTCTATGGAAGAAAACGTCATTTTGAGCAAAATCGAAGGCTTAACCCCTTTGAATTCGAGCGAAAATTTGAAATTTTTAAAAATTCCCAAAAACTTACATATGGCTACGTAATGCATATACAACATGTAATACAAGCTCGATCTCGAAGAAAAATGAATTTACGGTCATTCTATGGAAGAAAATGTCGTTTTGAGCAAAATTGAGGGCTAACACCTTTGAATTCGAGCGAAAATTTGAAATTTTTAAAAATCCCCGAAAACTTACGTATGGCTACACAATGCATATACAACATGGAATACAAGCTCAATCTCGAAGAAAAATGAATATACGATCATTCTATGGAAGAAAACATCGTTTTGAGCATAATCGTAGGCTAACCCCTTTGAATTCGAGCGAAAATTTGAAATTTTTAAAAATTCCCAAAAACTTACATATGGCTACGTAATGCATATCCAACATGGAATACAAGCTCAATCTCGAAGAAAAATAAATATACGGTCATTCTATGGAAGAAAACATCGTTTTGAGCAAAATCGAAGGCTAACCCCTTTGAATTCACGCGAAATTTTGAAATTTTTAGAAATCCCCAATTCGCGTGAATTCAAAGGGGTTAGCCTTCGATTTTGCTCAAAACGACGTTTTCTTATATAGAATGACTGTAAATTCATTTTTCTTCGATATCTAGCTTGTATTCCATGTTGTATATGCATTACGTATCCATACGTAAGTTTTCGGGGATTTTTAAAATTTCAATTTTTGTGTGAATTCAAAGGGGTTAGCCTTCGATTTTTGTCAAAACAACGTTTTCTTCCATAGAATGACCTTAAATTCATTTTTCTTCGAGATAGAGCTTGTATTCCATGTTGTATATGCATTACGTATCCATATGTAAGTTTTCGATGATTTCAAAAAATTTCAAACTTTCGCGTGAATTCAAAGGGGTTTAGCCTTCGATTTTGCTCAAAACGCAGTTTTCTTTCAACGAATGATTGTAAATTCATTTTTTTTCGAGATAGAGCTTGTATTCCATGTTGTATATGCATTACGTAGGCATATGTAAGTTTTTGAGAATTTTCAAAAATATCAAATTTTCGCGTGAATTCAAAGGGATTAGCCTTCGATTTTGCTCAAAACGACATTTTCTTCCATAGAATGACCGTAAATTCATTTTTATTCGAGATCGAGCTTGTATTCCATGTTTTATATGCATTACGTAGCCATACATAAGTTTTCAAGGATTTTGAAAGATATCAAATTTTCTTGTGAATCCAAAGGGGTTAGCCTTCAATTTTGCTCAAAACGACGTTTTCTTCCATAGAATGACCGTAAATTCATTTTTCTTCGAGATAAAGCTTGTATTCCATATTGTATATGCATTACGTAGCCATACGAAAGTTTTCGTGGATTTTTAAAATTTTCAAATTTTCGCGTGAATTCAAAAGGGTTAGCCTTCGATTTTGCTCAAAACGACGTTTTCTTCCAGAAAATGATCGTAAATTCATTTTTCTTCGAGATTGAGCTTGTATTCCATGTTGTATATGCATTACATAGACAGACGTAAATTTTTGATGATTTTAAAAATTTTCAAACTTTCGCGTGAATTGAAAGGAGTTAGCCTTCGATTTATCTCAAAATGATGTTTTCTACCATAGAATGATCATAAATTCATTTTTCTTCGAGATGAAGCTTGTATTCCATGTTTTATATGCATATTGTAGCCATACATAAGTTTTTGGGGATTTTTCAAAATTTCAAATTTTCGCGTGAATTCAAAGGGGTAGCCTTCGATTTTGCTCAAAACGCAGTGTTCTTCCAAAGAATGACCGTAAATTCATTTTTCTTCAAGATCTAGCGTGTATTCCATGTTGTATAGAATGACCGTAAATTCAAAGGGGTTAGCCTTCGATTTTGCTCAAAACAACATTTTCTTATATAGAATGACCGTAAATTCATTTTTCTTCGAGATCGAGTTTGTATTCCATGTTGTATATGCATTACGTAACCATACGTAAGTTTTGGGGATTTTGAAAAATTTCAATATTTTGCGTGAATTCAAAGGGGTTAGCCTTCGATTTTGCTCAAAACGACGTTTTCTTCCATAGAATGACCGTAAATTCATTTTTCTTCGAGTAGAGCTTGTATTTCATGTTGTATATTCATTACGTACCCATATGTAAGTTTTCTCGAATTTTCAAAAAATTCAAATTTTTGCGTGAATTCAAAGGGGTTCGCCTTCAATTTTATTCAAAACGCACTTCGTAAATTCATTTTTTAAGAGATCGAGCTTGTATTTCATGTTGTATATGTATTAAGTAGCCATAAGTAAGCTTTTGCGAATTTTCAAAAATTTTAAATTTTTACGTGAATTCAAAGGGGTTTTTCTCAAAATGAAGTTTTTCTTCCAAAAAATGACTGTAAATTCATTTTGCTTCACGGTTGAGCTTGTATTAGGATAATCTATTGGACTTTTGAAAATATAGAATTTTCAAGATTATTTCAGTAGGAAGAGTCTAGATGAGCTACATTCAAACCGTCTTATCTCTAAAACACCCAAGATGATGTGGTGCCACATCAAAGGTTCTTGGGCATATATATATATATATATATATATATATATATATATATATATATATATATATATATATATATATATATGAATTGGAAAATTTTGTTTTCTACCGTAATGCCCCTTATTACCATTGGAATTAGTCTGAACAGTACATAATCGCCCCTGGAACCTCCTGTACTAGCCTAAGCCCATGTATGTACATATATTTTAAGCGGGCAGCCACATAGAAAATTTATTTCCATACCTAGAATTTTTTGAAAGTAAATTAAGGCCTTAGAATTAAATGTTATAATGCAATATTTTGCAAAATAAGTTCTAGGCTCTCATGCTCTAATCTTAGAAATAATTTCATTTACCTTATACGACCATAGCGCAATATAGTGAATCGTTGGTAATTGTAGGGTTTGTCTGCATGTTACTTTATTATGTTTTGGTGTTTGTAATTGCTTCCTATTGTACTTTTGTTATTGTTGTTGCGCGTACAACTATGTGTATTGAGTTAGTTTTGGAGGCGGCCTCCAAATCAAGTTTTCGACATCATTTGAGTGGCAATTTGAAAGAGACAATTATTCTTGACCATTTTAGGATATTAATTAGTGTATTTGCAGATGATGTGATGAAAAACTACGACAACATTCATAAGGGCATCACGGCGTCCGCAAGCGTCGCTATTGTCGGTCCAATCACCGTCGCACTAGGTTTTGCTTGTACCCATCACCATTCCACTTCCATCTGCCTACTACACAGAGGCCACCGTGACCCACACCAAAAAATCACCTTGCGACACGATGTCTTCTTCTTATCGGCTACCTGCGCCGCACCTGCCTATGCCACCACAATGTCATGCTGTCCACGCCTGGCTAAGTTTAAATTTGAGGGCTTACATATAATGAACTATTTGCTTTTGCTCAAATGTTTTTCTTCTCAATGTTTGTTCCAAATAACGCAATAGCAAACTAGTCCAGCTCGTGGTGTGCAGCCAGCAAACTCAGTCCATATACAAAAAAGTCTGATATTTTACTCGTATGCACAATTCAACAATATATATATATATATATATATATATATATGTTTCAATTAGACAATAATGTTTTTTACAATTAGCATCTTTCTCGTCTATATACTGATTATTTTACTCATCCACTCCACGTGAACCTGCTTTTCATTTCACCAATATACCCGTGTTCTGTAAAACTAGTTACACAAAGGAAGAAGAATGTTTGACATACGTCCACTGCTGGTTTAATTCGCCTGCAGAAAGGAATCCTTGCAGAAAACCAAGCAGCTCCTTGGTAGCAACACGTGTACCAGCAATCAGCGGGTGAATATATTCTCACGCTTCGCAATGAACACAAGGGAATGTGACCCACTATCACGTTAAAGTAGAAGGACCGTGCAAGACAATAACAACCACACAAAATTTCTTCCTTACATGAGAAGAAAATCCAGTGGAGGAATCTGTGAACGTGGCAGGGAAACTTTGACGTAACCTGAGCATATCTCTCCACCACCTAGCTAGCTAATGACAGCCACCTGGTGGTGAAACGCATGACACAGCCATTTTGTTTTATGAAGACCCCTGGTAGTTAATATGTTTAGCGATGAGTGTTGGATGCAAATTGTGTATGTATAGTGTCAAGTGTTTCTATTGGCATTTTTTGAAGAGAACAAATATGATCATCAGCAGCAAACTGCACTATATAAATCATGAAAGCAACGGATATTTATTTAGCATAAAATCATATATATGGCAATCATGAATTTCAAAGAAATATATCAAAGTGAAAGGAGTCTTTGCCTAATGGTTAAGTAATCTGAGTAGCATTCTAAGGTCCTGGATTCGATTCTCTGTGTGAGCGAATTTCAGAGTAAATTTATATTTAATGCAAGTACTCTACAAAGCTAGTAACCCATGAGTACTGAACCTAAGTGTACTGTACAAAAGAACTTACGATGCCAAAACTGGGTGCAACTACTAAAAAGTGAGAGGATGAACATGCCGATGTCGATCTACACTTCTATCGTTATTTAGAGCCTTGAGCCGAGTCCAACTCTTATTTTTTTGCTTAAGATCCGGCATGTCAGGTCTCCGGATCAGGCCTCTAGGCCGGGTCTCCGCACCAAGTCGAGTCACGGTAGTACGGGTCTCTGAATCGGAACTGAGTCAGAGGTCTCTATAGTTGGTGCAGCCGAGTCGGTTCAGGTCGCCACCGGACCATGGGCTGTTGTAACCGAATAGGGCTCTTTCTGAGGTGTTATAAATATTGAGTGTGTGCGAAAGGTTTCGTACGCCATCACAAATTAGTTCTTCTCTAGTTGCTTGAGTCTCATCATAGTCTGTCCTATCCCGAGCTGCAAGGTGCACCGTCGATCAGTAGAACAAGTCTCCAGAATCGTTCAACTGTGCGATCTTGCACTGCGATAGAGTGAATAAAGTTTTTAGTAAGCACTCTTTGTAACTGTTTGCATTCTTCATCACGAGTCATCTGACATCCAAGTCGGAAAGTGCTGCTCCCGCCCGCCGTCACCGCCGGTGTCTACAGTGATCGGTCTTCATGAACACTGCAGTAACACCCACAACGATTCCTCTTGCTACAAATCGATACACACAATATGTTCCAATCTGCTCTGATCGTGTTGGTGCTCGTGTCTATTATTTTAGTCATGCGTTGATTTCTGTATTTTCCTGAATGTTCCACATAATAATAGAACTGTTCGGATAAGCATGTTCCAGTCATGTAAAATGTGAATATTATGTGATGTATTCTGTAGTTCCAATTTGGTCACCATATATATTTGTCAGCTTTTGTCTTAGGCAACCTACAATTAATTTTATATAACAGAACTCTAACGTCCGCACAGGAAGATGTATATAAACGTTTTTATGGTTTCAACTGGACTTAGCCTGGCTTCAGATCTATATATATTAGCAATCACAGGGAAGCTATCAGTTTCACAGTAGCAATAAGTGGTTATTGCAATCAGCCATGGAATATATTCTCACCCTTTTTGACAGGAGAGGAAAGAGGATAGCCTCTACCAAGTTAAAGAATAAGAATCATGCAGCAGTACCACTAAAGTTCCTTTCTTACATACAAAGGAAATCGAATGGAAGAATCTTGGGATGTGGCATCTGGCAATAGCATAGAAGCTTCAAATATCCAAGGGTTCTAATCGTCCCATGTTCCAGGCTTGTCTAATGCGTAATTCAACAGCAACTTGTTGAGTGTTTTTACAATCTTTCAGAGACACGCTCAAATCTACAATTTAAGGCATAAATGTTACACTCCCAATTATTGTAAAAAAAACGACATTGAGTATATCTATGCTAGATCAACTTTATATCCATAGTAGGGGGTGGTTTATTTCTTGATGTTTGCTGTTCGCCATTCTTATCCATAGAGCATAGAAAAAAAATACCCCGCCGTTCAGTCATGTCCGGGTTCAATCTCTTTGTTTCTTTCGCTTTGAGTTGTTCTGTCAATTTTATCTTTTTTTTTAAGTATATTATTTATCAATTTTTATATGTACCCTTTACAAATTTATTTATGATATACATATTCTAACAAGTAGGGGTCTGGCCTCTCCTCCTGTTACTATCAAAATAAAAGAAACGACAGTACATCACAGTTTCATAGGCACTTTCCAAACACTACGTAAAATACAACGCAAATAGGAGACAAAGATCAGAGACGAGTGCAAAGGCGATCATCACTCACATAGATAAACGAGACGAGCCCGCCTCAGTGAGAATGCTGGTTCACGGAAGAATGGCGCGGCTAAGCGTAAAAGGAGATGTGGTACTATATGGCTCGTCTCATTTAAAAAAATATCAGAGACGCGTCCGATCCTCTGACAAACGGGAGAGGAGTGACGAACCCAACATGTCTCCTATTTTTGAAAGAGACGAGTGACTAACCTAGCGCGTCTCCTATTTGCGAAAAAAATAAGACAATCTTTACAGAAAGCTCATCTCCTTTGGCTTTGGTTACACACAAACATGAACCCATCGCTGAACAAATAGACATTTGCAATGTAGAGTACCTTTATTGTAGTATTTAAATCAAAAAATAATCAAATCCTTCCTTATGAATTGTAATTTCTGAGAAACACGATAAACACATCACCCATTCATTCATTCATTCACAGTTGAACACACAAGATAATATTCATTCATACAGATGAACACAGATAACACATTCATTCATTAACACAATTATATTACAAAATACAAGAAAAAGGTACAAGACACAAGAAAAGAAAAACAACATCAAGAAGAGGAGAAACTGATGAAAAAGGAGGGATGCACTTGTGAAGAATTGATTATGCGCCTTATATAAGGTCTGTGCAGAGTACAAGATGCAAAAAGGAGACGAGCTTAATAGCAAAGTGTGTCTCCTATTTTTTTTGTCTCCCTCTCCTATGCCAAAATGGAGACGCTCTTAACGGCAAAACGCGTCTCCTTTAGCTTCATGATTTTCTCCATTTTATTTTGGTTCACTGTTGATATCACACGGACCATCACTAAACTTAGAGCACATTCACTTGATAACTAAATCATTCATTTGTCCAAAAAATAATCAAAACCTTCCTTATAATTCCCGAAGAACACGATGAACACACCATTCATTTAGTCACAAAGTTGAACACACAAAATAATATTCATTCACACAGATGATCACAATTAAATTTCATTTATTAACACAATATATTACAAAATACAAGAAGAAGGTACAAAAAGACACAAGAAAAGAAAAACATTAAACTAAGAAAACTAAATCCTACTCCTCCTCCTCCTCCGGCGGCGACTCCAGCGCTGGTGCAACAGGAGCCTGGGCCGGTGCAACCTCGCGACTGAGGTTCCTCTCCATCGCTGCCACCAGGTTACTGTGGCTCTAGGTGCTGATCACCTGGGCCATTGTCTCCAACAAAATGTTGAGACGATCGTCGACACCCATGAGAGCGTAGAGGTAGTGGCCAGTGGTACCCATTTCAGTAAACTCTGGAAGGATACCCTGATCCAAGGAACTCATGACGCGAGACATACCATTGTACGTCTCACGCGCCATAACGAGGCGTGGCTCATTGTTGAGATTCTCACGGGAGCTGCAACATTATTTCTTGCAGGATGGCTCCCTCGATGGGCTTGGCGGCGGAACTTTAGCCATGGTGGTGGTGGGTCGATAGCGCAGAGAAGACGAAGAATAAGAAACAGATGCAAAAAGAGAGACGCACTTGTGGAAAGCTGATGGGTGATGGCGCGTATTTATAGAAGGTCTATGCGGAGTCAACGATGGAGCAGTTGGTTTCGCACGTATTGATGGGACGATAAAACATTCGAAACCGCATCAGGGAAACGAAAGGTTGTGCACGCCAATCGCACGCGTCTTTGCACTACCGCTGTCGAAATTAATTTCTCCACAGTACTCGTGTGGCGCATTACTCTTTGTAAACAATGGAAGACGCGCTTTTATCTCTCGCGCATCAACATTGGAAGACGAGCTTTCATGTCCCGCGCATCTCGCTTCTATCTAGCGTGTCTCGCTTTTATCTCTCGCGTCTCTTCACCATCGACCATTAAGTTCTCCACACCTCCTCCTACTCGGTTCGTGCTACTCCTTTACTAATCGACCAACTCCAGTGTGACCGCCGCCTCCATTTGACCAACTTCAGTGCAACTGTCGCCTCTGTTCGCCAACGTCATCCTCATCATCATCATTGTTCATAGTTGGGTTTGATATCGTCAACTTGGTGCATAAGCGACTGAAGGAGGAGCACTTGGCGTGGCGCAAGAACCATCCTCATGTATGTACATATATGGCACACCGGTCCATGGTTGTATGTAGCTCTGCAATGGACTGATGAACTTAACTTTGTAGTTTTGTTTTTTCGTCTTGTTTGTTTTTGGTATTTGTAATTTCATGGCTCGCCGCCATTTGCGTCACTTGTTTGTCCAATTTCTATGTGTAGGATTTCTCTGCGAAGCCTAAGTCGGGAGATTTATTGAAGTGACAGTGCATCGTCCCTGGTAAAAAAAGGGTAAGTCATAAAAGACAAGCACAATCATATCTAGTATAACATCATCCCATTGTTATGAATTTCCTTTATAGACTGACTGGGAAGACGGTTACCATCCCCTGACAATCTCTTTTTTAGAGTACTATCCGTTGGTGCCTCTAAGATGTGTCTTTCCACATAGTTTCATCCACCCGAATGTCCATCGCTCAGGAGCACTCTGCCTTGGACTTCTTGATCAAGAGACTGTAATATAGACTTATTTTGCTCAATTAATTAATCATTATTGCCAAATTTATTTGAATTGGTTTTTTATGTTGCTTAAATTGATATTTCGTAGATGTGGTAGTCTGGTTTTACAATCAAAACTATACTACTTGAAGTTCAACATTTGTTTCATCAGCCAAATGCGCCCGATGTTGAAAATGATTGCTATAATCTACTTATCAAGGCTAGGAACTTTGTATTAGTGATCAATGTAGGTTATATATCATTACTCATTCGACATTTGTTAATTTAAAGAATGTCAATATTTTTAGAATTTGGAGGAATATAAGAGGCGTGTTCGGGAGCAAATTAGACGTTACAGTTTAGATTGATCGATGGGAGCTTCAAAGAAATATAGTTTAGAGGGCACGCAATGTGTATGAACTATGAAATTGATTGAGTTGGAAATTATCTCTGAATTGCAATTATCATTGTGTTTGTTTTATCCAATTATACCTCTGAATTTCAATTATATTTCTGCGCGGGTGGCAACAAACACTCATGATGTTAAATCTGCGTGCGAGTATCAACGAATGCTCACGATGTCGCGCTAGTGATAAAAGGGAGATGAGCAAATGAGAGACGGTCGTTACAAAGGCCCGTCTCCATTTATTGAACTCCGGCAAAAGGGAGACGAGAAAATGAGAGATGGGCATTATACAGGATCGTCGCCTATTTTTGGCCACCGGTAAAAGAGAGACGGGCATATGAGAGACGGACATTATACCAAGGCCTCCGACTTTTTACCTAAGCTATTTTTAGCTCTCGCGCGCTCTCTGGCGAAAATTTTCACGCGAAACTTATTCAGGCTCTCTGGACCTAAGGGATACGTGCAAATAAGAGACGCGCCTTTTAGTGGCCTGTCTCCGATTTTTGCTATTTTTAGCTCTCTTGCAAGCTCTCTCCCAACACTTAGCAAAAAATTTTAGCTCGCGCGCTCTCTCGACCTAGAAACAGCAGCTCCGGCACCTCGGAGCATGCTGCCGCTTGAATGTCCCGTCCCCGAAGCACGCCGCTGCCACCCCTCTTACTCAACTCGCTCTTCGTCATTGTCGCTGTCGACTGTTGGAGTCGGCAGATCCCCTGACACTACTAAAGTGTTGAAGGAGTTTGTAGTTCGGTTTGGGCGCGCGGAGACTCAAGAAGGTGAATCACGATTGGACACGAGAGACACAGTGGTTTACGTGGTTCGGGCCGCCTGAGCGTAATACCCTACTCCACGGGTGTGTGTGTGTGTGTGTTGTATTCACTTGTATGCTTGAGAGCGGTCCAGAGTCCGATCCCCTCGTGTATCGTTGGTTTGTCCTTTTATAGTACAAGGACAAACCGTTACAAGTCAGCCTGACCCGACATGTGGCCCTGGCGGTTACTAGTATTGATACACAAGATTAATTGTTGTTAATAACCCTGTAACGGCTCCGACAGTGCCGTTACAGGTGTTAAGATCGTCCGATTAAGTGTCATTAACGTGGAATTAATGACAATTAATCGGGTCTTGAAGTCCGCGGCTGTCCTTTGAAGATCCGGAGCCGTTACAATGTCTCCCGGAGGTTTGAAGCGGCCAGCTCCGACGTATGGACACGTGGCAGCTCCGGAGCTTGCTTGTGGGAAGCGGGAAGCTCCGGGGTGGCCTGACACGTGTCAGGTCCGGAGCTTCTCTCGGTCAGGGGTTAAGTCCGGAGGTGCCGTTTCATTACCTAGCCCGGAGCTTCACCCTTGCGGGTAGTAGCTCCAGTCTGACAGTACACGTGGCAACCTAGGGGTTAACCATGTTGGAGAAGCAGGTCCGGTTATGTCTGACAAGTGGGCCTCCGAGGGTCTTCAATTTGAGTAGACGTCCTTCCCTTGAGATCTTTGTAACCTCAGGGGGTGTATGGTTTTTAGGGTACCGATAGTGGCCCCCTGGACATACCTCCGGGGAAAGTCACCGGGGTGAAGTCATTCCGTCGGAGGTGGGTCCATATTCGCGACTCTTGAACTGGGTCTTTAAGGGTCTTCGGAGGTGCCGTTGGCAGGGCTTTACGGTTACAACCCGATACGTGGCGTACCTCAGGCGGCAGATAAGATCTTTGATGTGCGGATCTCTCGCAATTGAAGGTCGCCGGTTCCCGATATGAAAACCGTATCGGTTCCGCGCGCCCTGTCAGGTCGCCGCCTTTGGGTTTCCCGCCTCGTGATGACAACTGTTCGCCTGGGTAAGAGCCTCGACTTGATCGTCAGGGTGGTCCCGGGCCCCCTAGTCATCGGCAGGGTTGAATTCTCGAGTAGTATCCTTGACTCCCCTGCAGTTTCCATCCAAGCGTTGCGAGGGCTTACTTAAGAAGGAAAGCGCACCGTCGGGAGTTCTTTACGCTTCCCATCTGTTCTTGCGCTCAAACTCCCAACTTGTGCTTTGCTCCTCTTCTCTTGCCTAGCTTTGCTGCGATGGAGTTGGGTCTGCGTGAGAGTCGCTTGAAGACCGACGGCGATCTGAAGAAGGTCCGGGCCCTCATGGGGTGGTCTTCGGACTTCTTCAACCGCTCGGTCCGCGCCGGCGGAGAGCTCCCTTTCAAGAAGGAGCACGCTGGCGAGATGGTGTACTTTTCCTCGTACGCCATGGTGGGGCTGATCCCACCGTTTTCTTCTTTCTTCTTGATGCTGCTGGACTTCTATGGTCTGCAGCTGTACCACCTTGGCCCTCACTCCATTCTCCTTGTGTCCATCTTTGTCCACTTCTGCGAGATGTGGGTGGGCATCCCTCCCTGCATCGAGCTCTTCCGAACCTTCTTCACCGTCCAAACCACCGGCCGAAGCGATGAGTATCTTGGCTTCTACTACTTCGTGAAGCGCAAGAAGTGCCCATTCAAGTACCTCCGGTCATTCCCTTCCGGGAAGTGGGATGACTGGAAGAAAGATTGGGTAGTCGTCCGGGTGGAGGAGCATGAGCGGTTGGAGTTGCCAGACGGTCTGCCCGGCATTGACACATCGGTATGGAGCGAAGTTCCGGTGCTGGCGGAAGCTTTCGACCCTGTCCTGACCAGGATCCGCCAATGTGTGGAGGGAGGATTGACTCCCCAGGCGGTGTTCTGCAACTTCCTGTCCAACAGGTGGGCGCCGCTGAAGAGAAGGGAGAAGCTCGCCTGGGCCCTCAACAGCGTGATGGACGAGGACCGGGTTGAGACCGGGTTGAAGTCCAGCATGGTGGGGAAGTCCTTGGAGTTTCACCTCAAGAAATTCCAGCACGGCATCGACGTTGACGGAGATTACTTGACTCCGCCGCCGGCTTTCCTCCCTCTGAACGTTGAAGTTGAGTTCAGCAGGGAGCTCCGGCGAAAGATGCCCGCGCTTGACGATCTTGGTGTCGTCGAGAGAAGATCAACTACCCGGTTGGTGATCCCCGGGTTGTCCGAAGGCGGCTCCGCCCCTGTCTCTCAGCCAAGAGCTGAGGTCATCGGCAAGGGCAAGGAGCTGGCGGAGGAGCCGGAGAGCCGGAAGAGAAAGCTGCGACATGCTGACGGAAGGTCCGTCGGGCTTGCCACTTCCCCCCCCCCCCCAGTTCCCCGTCCTCAGGAAGGAAGATCCTCCGCCGTCGTGGCGACTGTCCCCGTGGTGGGGTCCTTCCGGAACGTTACTGTTCCGGCGGTGGGATCCTCCCGGAGCGCGACTGCCCCCGCGGTGGATCCCTCCCATGGTGCTAGCTCTGGGCGCGCGTCTCCGGCACCAGAAGCGGTGAGGGCCTCCAGGTCCAGGAGTTCCTCCCGATCAAGGAGAGCTCCGACCCGGGAAACGCCCGCGGCTACGGCAAGTCCTGGGAGTCCTCCCGGAGCTCCTATGCCGACCGTGGCCAGCCCAGATCGTCCGGGAAAGAGGTTCCGCGCAAGTTGGTGCGTGAGCCTCCCAAGGTAATTTTTCTTTCTTACCTCGATTAACTTTTAATTGTAGCATCTGTTTGCTCAATTTCTTCGTTCTTTATCTGCAGCGTTCCCAAGAAGGGGAGTGAAGCTCCGCCCTCAGCCACAGTGTCTGAGGCTGCGAGGGCTTCTGCTCCAGCTCCGGTGCCGCCCCAAGCGGAGGCTGCGACAGCTCCGGCGCCGGCTGTCGTGGTCATGGACCTCGACTCGTCTCCAGAAGTTCCCGTGGTAGCGCCGGACCACGGGAATGAAGATGCGCCAGCGGTACCCGTCCCGGAAGTGGAAGCTCCGGGTCCTGGTGCTGCAGTGGTAGAAGCTCCGGCTGTTGAGTCGGAGGAAGTAGCAGTCCCGGCTTCGGAGCCGGAAAGTGCTGAAGCCCTGGCGATTGAGCCGGAGGTGGCTGAAGCTCTGGCATGCGAGCCGGAAGTTGAAGTAGTTGAGCCGGTTTCTTCCGAAGCTCCGGTCGCAGAGCCGGTGATTGTTGGAGCGCCGGCCGCAGAGCCGGCGGCTGAAGAGGCGAGGGAGCTTGAGCCTCCCTCAGAAGAAGTGTCCCGGCCGGAGCCAGTGGAGGCGATGACGTCGATGGTACCTGTGGCAGAGCCAGAGTGCCTGAACGAAGTCGCCGGCCCCCAGCCTGAGGGGGCAAATGAAGACTTGGTGGCGGGACCTCCTTCGATGGCGACTGAGGCCATCCCGGAGGAGGGCCCTAGCGCTTTGGAAGCTCGGGGTTCCACTCTCGTAGAGTGGGACCCAATTTTTGTAAGTGAAGACCCGCTGGAACCAGCGGAAGAGACCCCAGCAGGTCCGGAGCCCATCTCTCTGTCGATGTCCATTGACAACGCCTGCTCCAGTCTACGTCAGGTCCAACTGGCCTTTTTCCACGACAGCAAGGCTCTTGAAGAGGAGCGCCAAACCCTTAGGCGGTGGCGTAATCGGCTCCAATTCGAGACTAAGCTGGCGCAGTCGAGGCTTGCGGATGACAAGGAATGGATTAGGCGGGAGAAGATCCGCCTGGAGCTCTGGGGTGAGCTGCTGGATGAGAGGGAGAGCATGACTCACGCCCTCGATGCTCAATTCCGGGAGTTCCATGACCAAGCTAAGGCTGCTAACGACGCGGCCAATGCTCGGTTTGATCAGCTCGAGGCCATCAGCACCGCACTCATCAAGCGCCGAGAGGCACTTGAAGGAAGGGAAAGACGGCTCGAGGATGAGGAGCAAAAACTCCTGGAGCTACGGGATGACGTCTTGCGACGGGAAGAAGAGCTCGCCGAGAAAACAGCTCTGGCGGACAAGGGCCTCGAGGAGCGCACTAAGAAATTGGAAGAGCGCTGCCTCGAGGAAGAGGAGAAGACCTGGGTGCGGGGGCAGGAACTCTACGAATACGAGTGTGCCCTTATCGCCCGGGAGAAGAAAGTGGAGGCTAGGGAGAAGGACCTGGTCGACCGCCGGAACAAGATCCACCTCCGGGAGGAGGATCTCGGAAGACTTGAGAAGCGGGTTGCTGCGAAGATCCAGCAGAACGCCAAAGAAGTTGAGCGCCTCTCCCGCGAGAATTCGGAGCTGACGGCGGCCCGGAGATCCCTGGAAGAGATGAAGAACCTGAGGAAGGCGGACTCCCTGCAAATTTGGGAGTTCCTGAGCAAGGCCGACGATGCGCTGGCGCCGATGGGTTTCAGCCCCGTGCTCCCGGATGATCCGGAGCCGGAGCCGGACCTTGCGTTGCAAGCGTTGAGCGCCGCGGGCAGCAAGCTCTCCAAGGTGGGCGACGTCATCGCGGACCAGCTGGAGGTCGAGGGGCAATCCCTGGCTAGGAACGTCACAGAATATGTGTTGACGTGCTACACCAGCCGGAACCCTCGATTTCCTCTGGACCCGGTGCTTGAAGGCCCCATCGAAGGAGAAGGCGAAGCTACCCGAGCCAGCGTGTCGGAGGTCGCCCAGAAGGTCGCCGAGTTCTTCCATAGGGTCTAGGACCGTCTCTCTTAGCCTTTACTTGTATCTTCTCTTCTTCCTCAATTTTGTAATCCCTTGTCTCCAGATGTAATCTCCGGTCTTCAGATGAAATGAAATCCCCAATTTTTTGTGAATTTCATTTTTTTGTCATCAACATCTTTATCTTCACTTGGCCCCCTGGTAGATGTGCACAATTTGATTGTGGACATGTACCAAAAGGAAGTTGAGTTTTGTTGAAGACGAATTTGCTTCGAACTTGTGGAATTTAGGTCCGAAGTTTTTGATAGTGAAGGTCCCCTGAAGTTGTCGGAGCTTAGAAGCTCCGGCACTGTCCATCACTGGAGCTTAGTAGCTCCGGCAATAGCCTCTATCAACACGTTGAGCGTCGATAGTTAATACTCCAAGGTGTCGGAGCTTAGCAGCTCCGGCAATGACCTTTGCCACACTTGGTTTGTTGGCAACAGACTCCAGTGACTGGGTCTTCTCACCATCTTTTAGTCTATGCCGACGGTTGACGCCCTGGTGGGAGTCGGAGCTTGGTTAGCTCCGGTTTTTCCCATCAACGTAGGGTTCATTTTTCCTGCACACTTAAGCCAAGAAAAATAGTAAAATTCGTTCCTTGTCTATAACTTCGTCGCGGCTTACGGTTCTTAAGAAAATTTTAAGTTGAACACGATTTCTAATACGACTGGATGAATTGTCTTTTCTTTTAGATTCAATTGTCCATGGACCCACCTTACTTCGGCCTGCCGGGGTGTAGGTAGAGTGGCGTACTTAGGGTGCTTGACCAGGCTAAGTCGATAGCGCACTCCGGCCCTAGAATGGCTTGGCGGCTTTCAGGCGAGTTGGCCACAGACGATATTTAAATCCAAAAAATCCGACAATTCAACTCGAATCGTACGTAAACCGGTCAAACTAGAACTTCTTAAAAATTGCACGTTTCTATTATAGAGAAGAAAGAGAAAAATAAAAATGTCGAGCCTATGCAAAAATGAATGCACGTGGAGTCTATTTCACCTGAAGATGTCTTTCATTATAGGTCCGGGGTACAGGGGAAACAAGTACACTCTTAGGATACGGAACCAGGCTAAGTGTGTTTGGTTTCTCGTTTGACCCAGGGTAGTTAGCCACACTTCTAGTCCGGAGACTGTATCAAGTGTTGCATGAGCTTTTCAAACCTTTCGGGAAAGGTCCGGCTGCTCTCCCGGAGGAACTACCCGACTCTGTACAATGACTCTATAACATACATTTCAAGTTACTTAAGACTCACCTCCGTGGAATTAAGTGTAGAACTTACGGAGGTGCTCGATGTTCCAAGGATTTGGGAGAGGTGTCCCATCCTCGGTAGCCAAGCGAACACTTCCGGGACGGGATACTTTGATCACTCGAAAGGGCCCTTCCCAGCCGGGGGAGAGTTTGTTTTGCCCTTCTCTGGATAGTATTCTCCGTAGCACCAGATCGCCTTCCTCGAGCTGTCGGTTGTGTACATGCCGCTGGTGATAGCGCCGTAGAGCTTGGCGGTATCGGGCATTCCGAACAGCTGATTGGCACCTTCCCTCCTCGAGGAGGTCTAGGTCTTCACGCCGGAGCTGGTCCTGCGCGGCTTCGTCGAAGGTCCGGACCCGGAGGGAACCCAAGGTGATTTCCGGAGGAAGGATCGCTTCTGCTCCGTACACCAGGAAGAAGGGTGTTTCTCCGGTTGCCCGACTTAGAGAAGTCCTGTTGGCCCATAGAGTGGGCGGAAGCTCTTCGATCCAATTGGCTCCGTGCTTTTTCAAGCGCTCATAAGTGCGTGTTTTGAGTCCTTTAAGGATCTCTGCATTTGCTCTCTCGGCTTGTCCATTGCTGGCAGGATGAGCTACGGAAGCGTAGCAAACTTGTATGTCGAGGTCTTTGCAATATCCTTGAAATGCGGAGCTTGTGAATTGAGTCCCATTATCAGTGATGATCTTATTTGGGACTCCGAATCTGCTCACGATGGATTGTAGAAAATTGATTGCAGATTGTTTGTTGATCGTCACAACGGGAGTAGCTTTCGGCCACTTGGTGAACTTGTCGATGGCGACGTACAGGAACTTGTAACCTCCGACGGCTCTTGGGAAGGGTCCCAAGATGTCCATCCCCCACACAGCGAAAGGCCATGTAGGAGGTATCATTTGTAAGGACTGAGCAGGTGTATGAATTTGCTTTGCATGAAATTGGCATGCTTTGCATTTCTTCACTAGCTCAGTGGCATCCTGGAGCGCTGTAGGCCAGTAAAAGCCGTGCCGAAAGGCTTTTCCGACCAGCGTGCGGGAAGATGCGTGGTTCCCACACTCGCCTCCATGGATTTCTGCGAGAAGCTCGCAGCCTTCTTCCCTTGTGATGCACCGCATTAGGATGTCGTTGGCACCGCGCCGGTAGAGATCCCCTTCTACCAACGTGTATCTTTTAGCCAATCTGACTACCCGGTCAGCGGATACATCATCGTCAGGAAGGATGTTGTCTTTCAAGTAGTTCCGGATCTCCGAGATCCATGCATCGGAACTGACTTGAGTATTTGAGTCTTGCGTGCTGGGTTGCTCGGAGCTTCCGGCAGTACCTACGACCCTTGATGGCTGCCATGGTAACAGGGCCATCGGGACCGTCAGCTTCGGGATGCTGATCTCGCCCCCTTCGTTCAGTTCGGCAGGCTGAACTGTGGGTTTTGACAACCTCCGGACAAAGGTTCCGTCAGGAGCCGGAGCTCCAGTTGACGCCTTGGTCGAGAGTTCGTCAGCTTCAGCGTTGTGAGCACGCTGAACATGGTGAAGGTCTAGGACTTCGAAGTCCTTCTGAAGCCTCTGGACTTCAAGGAGGTAAGCAGCCAGCTGGAGATCATTGCAGGAGCATTCACCCTTCACCTGCTTGATGACAAGTTGTGAATCTCCCTTGACCACCAACTGCTTGACACCATATGATAGTGCCACCTTTAATCCATAGATGAGTGCTTCGTACTCCGCCATGTTGTTGGTTGCCTTGAAGTCAAGGTGTACCATGTATTTCACCTTCTCCCCGGTTGGTGCAAGGAGAAGGATTCCAGCTCCGGCTCCCTGCTTCTGCATGGAGCCGTCGAAATAAAGGGTCCAGTGAGGCTTAGTGAAGGTTGGAACTTGAGGTTCCGTCTTCTGGTCGCTGGGGCCCCCAGGGTTTAATGGAGAGGGAGTCCATTCTGCCACGAAATCTGCCAACGCTTGACTCTTGATTGCTTGTCTCGGAATGAATTCAAGATCAAACTCAGCCAATTCCGCTGCCCACTTTGCAATATTCCCAGTTGAATTGGGATTATGCAGGATCGCTCGAAGTGGATATGAGGTCACCACCGAGACTTTGTGAGCTTGGAAATAGTGTCGAAGCTTCCTTGAGGCAATAAGCACTGCATAAAGCAGTTTATGCACCTCTAGGTATCGAGTCTTGGCATCATGTAACACTTCACTGATGAAGTATACCGGGCGTTGAATGGTCCGGACCCTCCCGGAGGGGTCCGGAGCTTCCTCTTCATTGATTCGGACCCTCTCGGAGGGGTCCAGACTCTCTTCGGGGACCTCCGGGTTCTGAGTGGAGGAACCCGGAGCTTCTTCAGAAATGACCTGGACCCTCTCAGAAGGATCCGGGTCCTCTAAAGTGGCTTCTTGTGGGTTCAAGTCTGGGAGCTGGGACCCAGACCCGCTTTCAGGAACCTCCGGACCCTCCCGAAGGGGTCTGGATTCCTGAGTATTGGGTAGTTCCGGTCTCTCCGCAACCAGAACCATACTGACGACTTCGTCAGTAGCTGAAATGTAAAGCAATAAAGGCTCACCAGGGTTCGGAGCTACTAGGACTGGTAGGGTGGTGAGGAACTGTTTCAGCTCCTGGAATGCCTTCTCTGCTTCTTCAGACCATTGGAATGGTCCGGACTTCCTCAGTAACTTGAAGAAGGGAAGTGCTTTCTCCGCCAGTCTTGAAATGAACCGGCTGAGGGCTGCTAGACATCCAGTTAACTTTTGGACGTCTTTGATGCGGGTTGGTGGCCGCATGTCTTCAATGGCTTTTATCTTCGCCGGATTAGCCTCTATGCCCCGGTGACTTACCAGGAAACCAAGAAGCTTTCCGGAACTAACCCCGAAGACGCACTTGTCTGGGTTTAGCTTCGTGCGGGTGGCCCGCAGCTTATCAAAGACAGCCTGCAAGGTGTCCAAGAGGGACTCCTTGTTTTTGACTTTGACCACGATGTCATCGACGTACACTTCCACTATGTCTCTGATGAGTTCTTCGAAAGTTTTGTACATAGCTCGTACAAAAGTTGAAGCTGCATTCTTGAGACCAAACGGCATGGCTATGTAACAATACAATCCATCCACTGTGATGAATGAAGTATGCTCTTCATCCTCCCTAGACATCCTGATTAGATGATATCCAGAATATGCGTCTAGAAAACACAGTAACTCGCACCCGGAGGTGGAATCCACTATCTGATCTATTCTAGGTAGTGGGAATGGATCTTTTGGACATGCCTTATTCAGTGTGGTGTAGTCGATGCACATCCGAAGTTTCCCGCCGGCCTTGGGCACAACGACTGGGTTTGCCAGCCATTTTGGATGGTAGACTTCTTGGATAAATCCAGCTTCGAGCAACTTCTTCACTTCTTGTCGGATGAAGTTCTGTCGCTCTACAGATTGCTTCCGAGGTTTCTGATGCACAGGCCGAGCGTCGGGGTAAATCTTCAGATTGTGCTCAATCACTTCCCTGGGGATCCCAGGCATTTGTGACGGTTGCCAAGCAAACACGTCAACGTTAGCCCGGAGGAAAGTGATGAGCGCGAGTTCCTATTTGTCGTTCAACCCTCCTGATATACGGGTGGTTTGAGCGGCATCAGAACCAATTTGGACGACTTTGACGGGAATGTCGGTGTCGCCGCTTGGCTGCACACGGGGTGCAGAGGTCGAGCCTCGTTAACGAATGCTCGGGGGTTTCGGAGCTTGCTCCTGTCTGGAGTCCTCCTCTTGCGCTGTGGTGAGTGCGTGGAGTTCCTCCAGAGCAGTTACTCCGGCAGTGCGATCTCCGCGGATCCGGAGAACGCCTACTGGTGTTGGCATCTTCAACACCAGGTATCCATAATGAGCAGCTGCCATGAATTTGTACAGGGCAGGTCTACCCAAGATGGCGTTGAATGGTAAGTTGATCTGAGCGACGTCGAAGACCAACTTCTCGGTGCGATACTTCTCCCGGGTCCCGAAGGTAACGGGGAGAGTAATAGCTCCGAGTGGGGTAATGGCCCCCGGACCTACTCTGGAGAAAGGTCGAGAGGGCTGGAAATCCGAAGGTCGGAGCTGAAGCTTAGTGAAAGCTTCGAAGCTGATGAGGTTAAGCCCCGAACCTCCGTCTACCATGACATGATGGAGCTGGATGTTGTTGATGGTGGGAGATACCATCAAGGGTAATTGGCCAGCTCCGACCATGCTTTGAGGACAGCCCGAAGCATCAAAAGTGATGGGTGTGTCCATCCACTTTCGATGTGGCTCCGGTCTAGCTGTAGGAGCTACAGCAGCCATATCCCGTCGCATAGTCTTGATGACACGACGAGAAGTGATGTCCCATGATCCACCAAAGATGGTGTTCATGGTTTTTCGACGCTCGTTGTCGGAGACGTCGGAGTCATCGTCGACGGAGGTGTAGACGGCTTTCAGGACCTTTTTGGGGTCCTGAAACCCTAACTCCTCTTCAGCCGGAGCTTCATCGACCTTTTGTTTTCCCTCCCTCTGTCGGAAGGGAGACCCTTCCCGGTGCTTGTGGTAGCGCTCGGCAAGGTTTTGGACCTCCCGACAGTCTTCCAGCCTGTGGCTGCCCGTTTTGTGAATGGGGCACCACATTTTGGATTTGCCACCGTCTTCGGAAGACGGTCGAGGTCGCTTCTCGGGGCGTGGCCCCCGGCCACCAGGAGTTGCAGTGGCTGCAACGTTGGATGTGCCGGCCGATGGCTTCTTCTTGTCGTTGGTCTTCTTTTTCTTCTTGCCACTCCCGGAGGTAGCGGCTTCTTCTTTGGAGGATTTTTTATGATCCTCCAAGGCTGGTTTGGAGTGCATTTCACGGCCCTCCGCAGCTCTGGCACATTTGTCAGCCAAGCTGAAGAGCTCCGTGACGCTGGTGATCTCTTTGATCGCCAGCTTCTCCAACATCTTCTTGTCTCGCACACCCTGTCTGAATGCCACAATGACAGAAGCGCTAGAGATAGAAGGGATTGTGTTACGTACCTGAGAGAACCTCTGGATGAATGACCGCAAAGATTCTCCCCCTTTTTGCACGACCGCAAAAAGGTCCAGTTCAGTGCTCGGTCGGGTGTATGAACTCCCGAAGTTGGCAGTGAACTAACGGCACAGCTCCTCCCAACTGTCAATAGAGTTGGGTGGAAGGCTCATAAACCAGGACCTGGCGGTCCCAGTTAAGGCCACTGGAAAGTAGTTGGCCATTACGGCCTCGTTTCCTCCAGCTGCTAAGATTGCAGTGGAGTATATCTGCAGAAATTCTACGGGGTTGACAGTCCCGTCGAATTTTTCCGGCAAGTGTGGCCGAAACTTCTGTGGCCATCTAACCATGCGCAGGTGCATGGCTAGGGCGGAACAGCCTCCTCCTACTCCTTCCAGAGTAGAAAGGTCTTGAGCATCCCGTCTTTCTCGAGCTCGCTCGATATGGACACGGCCATCCTGTTGGCGGTATCGGCGATCAAGCTCCGCCCGGAGGTCATGTGTCGAAAGCTGAGATGCAGTATGGGTGCGTCGTGCCCCAGAGGGCAACGACGTCACTTGTTGTGACGTAGCTCGTCTTCGGTTGTTGGAGACATGTGGACCAAGTCTTCCTGACAACGTCCGTCGCTGCGATGGGGCTCGCCCTGAAGGAGGAGGACCCTGGTTGTTGAGTCGTTCGGCCGCTGCTGCGACCAAATGCTCAACATCAGCCCTCCATTGCTCCATAGCATCTTGAGATGCATCCGGAGGTGGTGGTCACTGGAGAAGAGCACGCGCGACATGGAGCGCGTGTTCCGGATTGTCACGACTTGCCGGCGCAGTATGTGACGCCGGCGCACCATCATGTTGCTCGGCACGTCTTGCCGGAGAAGATGGTGGTGGTGGGAGTGTGACTCCTGCTGGTGCTGAGGCTCCTGCCGGTGGCTGCATGTTGGAGAGATTGCCTCCGACAGCCTGAGCAGCAGGTTGCCCGTTGGATGATCCAGCCGCAGAATTCACCATTCTTGAAAATCCCAGGCGCCCCTACCTGGCGCGCCAACTGTCGACTGTTGGAGTCGGCAGATCCCCTGACACTACTAAAGTGTTGAAGGAGTTTGTAGTTCGGTTTGGGCGCGCGGAGACTCAAGAAGGTGAATCACGATTGGACACGAGAGACACAGTGGTTTACGTGGTTCGGGCCGCCTGAGCGTAATACCCTACTCCACGGGTGTGTGTGTGTGTTGTATTCACTTGTATGCTTGAGAGCGGTCCAGAGTCCGATCCCCTCGTGTATCGTCGGTTTGTCCTTTTATAGTACAAGTACAAACCATTACAAGTCAGCCTGACCCGAATGTGGCCCTGGCGGTTACTAGTATTGATACACAAGATTAATTGTTGTTAATAACCCTGTAACGGCTCCGACAGTGCCGTTACAGGTGTTAATATCGTCCGATTAAGTGTCATTAACGTGGAATTAATGACAATTAATCGGGTCTTGAAGTCCGCGGCTGTCCTTTGAAGATCCGGAGCCGTTACAATGTCTCCCGGAGGTTTGAAGCGGCCAGCTCCGACGTATGGACACGTGGCAGCTCCGGAGCTTGCTTGTGGGAAGCGGGAAGCTCTGGGGTGGCCTGGCACGTGTCAGGTCCGGAGCTTCTCTCGGTCAGGGGTTAAGTCCGGAGGTGCCGTTTCAGTACCTAGCCCGGAGCTTCACCCTTGCGGGTAGTAGCTCCAGTCTGACAGTACACGTGGCAACCTAGGGGTTAACCATGTTGGAGAAGCAGGTCCGGTTATGTCTGACAAGTGGGCCTCCGAGGGTCTTCAATTTGAGTAGACGTCCTTCCCTTGAGATCTTTGTAACCTCAGGGGGTGTATGGTTTTTAGGGTACCGACAGTCGCGCTGCCTCCATCGACCTCGACCTTCGTCATCAAAGAGTTGAGCACGCCGGAGCATGCCGCCGCCTCGACCCCGACCTCGGTAATTGGTATGAGCATGCCGTCGCCTTCACATAAGTGGAAATGTTCTCCCTGGTTGGTGTCCTAGAACACATTCATCTTCTTTGTTTATGTCCAATGAGAAGTAATTTATTTGTTTTGTCTATCAATGTATATTATGGATTCTGATTCGCAAACTCTTAAAACTGCAGGAACTGTGGTTGACACTATCATTTGTCATCCCAGTGAGTTTGATTAATACCTCTGCAGCCATGCTAAAATCAAGGTGCGTATGTGATAATTTGTGTTTCTCTCACGAGTTTTTGATATCAGGCTATTAATGCATCAGTGAAATATAAATTGTTTGTTTTTTCAGGAGACAAGTATACCATCTCACTACCATATCCTTTATGATGAGAACAATTTCTCTGCTGATGCTTTGCAGATGCTCACCAACTGTCTGTGCTACAAGTGCTCGATTCTCCATTCACTATAGTTTCTGTGTTTATTACAATTGTATACCAATTTATTCTTAAGCCTTCATATATTTGCTTCTTTATGTGACTGTTTAAGCGAATGTGACTGCAATTTGATAATATTTTATATGATTTCAGTTATTTTATTGAATTTGAGGATGTCTCAGTCGGAGCATTAGAGGCTATGAAGGCTCATCGTTAATGAAGTCTGTCGACTGTTGGAGTCGGCAGATCCCCTGACACTACTAAAGTGTTGAAGGAGTTTGTAGTTCGGTTTGGGCGCGCGGAGACTCAAGAAGGTGAATCACGATTGGACACGAGAGACACAGTGGTTTACGTGGTTCGGGCCGCCTGAGCGTAATACCCTACTCCACGGGTGTGTGTGTGTTGTATTCACTTGTATGCTTGGGAGCGGTCCAGAGTCCGATCCCCTCGTGTATCGTCGGTTTGTCCTTTTATAGTACAAGGGCAAACCGTTACAAGTCAGCCTGACCCGACATGTGGCCCTGGCGGTTACTAGTATTGATACACAAGATTAATTGTTGTTAATAACCCTGTAACAGCTCCGACAGTGCCGTTACAGGTGTTAAGATCGTCCGATTAAGTGTCATTAACGTGGAATTAATGACAATTAATCGGGTCTTGAAGTCCGCGGCTGTCCTTTGAAGATCCGGAGCCGTTACAATGTCTCCCGGAGGTTTGAAGCGACCAGCTCCGACGTATGGACACGTGGCAGCTCTGGAGCTTGCTTGTGGGAAGCGGGAAGCTCCGGGGTGGCCTGGCACGTGTCAGGTCCGGAGCTTCTCTCGGTCAGGGGTTAAGTCCGGAGGTGCCGTTTCAGTACCTAGCCCGGAGCTTCACCCTTGCGGGTAGTAGCTCCAGTCTGACAGTACACGTGGCAACCTAGGGGTTAACCATGTTGGAGAAGCAGGTCCGGTTATGTCTGACAAGTGGGCCTCCGAGGGTCTTCAATTTGAGTAGACGTCCTTCCCTTGAGATCTTTGTAACCTCAGGGGGTGTATGGTTTTTAGGGTACCGACAGTGGCCCCCTGGACCTACCTCCGGGGAAAGTCACCGGTGTGAAGTCATTCCGTCGGAGGTGGGTCCATATTCGCGACTCTTGAACTGGGTCTTCAAGGGTCTTCGGAGGTGCCGTTGGCAGGGCTTTACGGTTACAACCCGACACGTGGCGTACCTCAGGCGGCAGATAAGATCTTTGATGTGCGGATCTCTCGCAATTGAAGGTCGCCGGTTCCCGATATGAAAACCGTATCGGTTCCGCGCGCCCTGTCAGGTCGCCGCCTTTGGGTTTCCTGCCTCGTGATGACAACTGTTCGCCTGGGTAAGAGCCTCGACTTGATCGTCAGGGTGGTCCTGTGCCCCCTAGTCATCGGCAGGGTTGAATTCTCGAGTAGTATCCTTGACTCCCCTGCAGTTTCCATCCAAGCGTTGCGAGGGCTTACTTAAGAAGGAAAGCACACCGTCGGGAGTTCTTTACGCTTCCCATCTGTTCTTGCGCTCAAACTCCCAACTTGTGCTTTGCTCCTCTTCTCTTTCCTAGCTTTGCTGCGATGGAGTTGGGTCTGCGTGAGAGTCGCTTGAAGACCGACGGTGATCTGAAGAAGGTCCGGACCCTCATGGGGTGGTCTTCGGACTTCTTCAACCGCTCGGTCCGCGCCGGCGGAGAGCTCCCTTTCAAGAAGGAGCACGCTGGCGAGATGGTGTACTTTTCCTCGTACGCCATGGTGGGGCTGATCCCACCGTTTTCTTCTTTCTTCTTGATGTTGCTGGACTTCTATGGTCTGCAGCTGTACCACCTTGGCCCTCACTCCATTCTCCTTGTGTCCATCTTTGTCCACTTCTGCGAGATGTGGGTGGGCATCCCTCCCTGCATCGAGCTCTTCCGAACCTTCTTCACCGTCCAAACCACCGGCCGAAGCGATGAGTATCTTGGCTTCTACTACTTCGTGAAGCGCAAGAAGTGCCCATTCAAGTACCTCCGGTCATTCCCTTCCGGGAAGTGGGATGACTGGAAGAAAGATTGGGTAGTCGTCCGGGTGGAGGAGCATGAGCGGTTGGAGTTGCCAGACGGTCTGCCCGGCATTGACACATCGGTATGGAGCGAAGTTCCGGTGCTGGCGGAAGCTTTTGACCCTGTCCTGACCAGGATCCGCCAATGTGTGGAGGGAGGATTGACTCCCCAGGCGGTGTTCTGCAACTTCCTGTCCAACAGGTGGGCGCCGCTGAAGAGAAGGGAGAAGCTCGCCTGGGCCCTCAACAGCGTGATGGACGAGGACCGGGTTGAGACCGGGTTGAAGTCCAGCATGGTGGGGAAGTCCTTGGAGTTTCACCTCAAGAAATTCCAGCACGGCATCGACGTTGACGGAGATTACTTGACTCCACCGCCGGCTTTCCTCCCTCTGAACGTTGAAGTTGAGTTCAGCAGGGAGCTCCGGCGAAAGATGCCCGCGCTTGACGATCTTGGTGTCGTCGAGAGAAGATCAACTACCCGGTTGGTGATCCCTGGGTTGTCCGAAGGCGGCTCCGCCCCTGTCTCTCAGCCAAGAGCTGAGGTCATCGGCAAGGGCAAGGAGCTGGCGGAGGAGCCGAAGAACCGGAAGAGAAAGCTGTGACATGCTGACGGAAGGTCCGTCGGGCCTGCCACTTCCCCCCCAGTTCCCCGTCCTCAGGAAGGAAGATCCTTCGCCGTCGTGGCGACTGTCCCCGTGGTGGGGTCCTTCCGGAACGTTACTGTTTCGGCGGTGGGATCCTCCCGGAGCGCGACTGCCCCCGCGGTGGATCCCTCCCATGGTGCTAGCTCTGGGCGCGCGTCTCCGGCACCAGAAGCGGTGAGGGCCTCCAGGTCCAGGAGTTCCTCCCGATCAAGGAGAGCTCCGACCCGGGAAACGCCCGCGACTACAGCAAGTCCTGGGAGTCCTCCCGGAGCTCCTATGCCGACCGTGGCCGGCCCGGATCGTCCGGGAAAAAGGTTCCGCGCAAGCTGGTGCGTGAGCCCTCCAAGGTAATTTTTCTTTCTTACCTCGATTAACTTTTAATTGTAGCATCTGTTTGCTCAATTTCTTCGTTCTTTATCTGCAGCGTTCCCAAGAAGGGGAGTGAAGCTCCGCCCTCAGCCACAGTGTCTGAGGCTGCGAGGGCTTCTGCTCCAGCTCCGGTGCCGCCCCAAGCGGAGGCTGCGACAGCTCCGGCGCCGGCTGTCGTGGTCATGGACCTCGACTCGTCTCCAGAAGTTCCCGTGGTAGCGCCGGACCACGGGAATGAAGATGCGCCAGCGGTACCCGTCCCGTAAGTGGAAGCTCCGGGTCCTGGTGCTGCAGTGGTAGAAGCTCCGGCTGTTGAGTCGGAGGAAGTAGCAGTCCCGGCTTCGGAGCCGGAAAGTGCTGAAGCCCCGGCGATTGAGCCGGAGGTGGCTGAAGCTCCGGCATGCGAGCCGGAAGTTGAAGTAGTTGAGTCGGTTTCTTCCGAAGCTCCGGTCGAAGAGCCGGTGATTGTTGGAGCGCCGGCCGCAGAGCTGGCGGCTGAAGAGGCGAGGGAGCTTGAGCCTCCCTCAGAAGAAGTGTCCCGGCCGAAGCCAGTGGAGGTGACGACGTCGATGGTACCTGTGGCAGAGCCAGAGTGCCTGAACGAAGTCGCCGGCCCCCAGCCTGAGGGGGCAAATGAAGACTTGGTGGCGGGACCTCCTTCGATGGCGACTGAGGCCATCCCGGAGGAGGGCCCTAGCGCTTTGGAAGCTCGGGGTTCCACTCTTGTAGAGTGGGACCCAATTTTTGTAAGTGAAGACCCGCTGGAACCAGCGGAAGAGACCCCAGCAGGTCCGGAGCCCATCTCTCTATCGATGTCCATCGACAACGCCTGCTCCAGTCTGCGTCAGGTCCAACTGGCCTTTTTCCACGACAGCAAGGCTCTTGAAGAGGAGCGCCAAACCCTTAGGCGGTGGCGTAATCGGCTCCAATTCGAGACTAAGCTGGCGCAGTCGAGGCTTGCGGATGACAAGGAATGGATTAGGCGGGAGAAGATCCGCCTGGAGCTCTGGGGTGAGCTGCTGGATGAGAGGGAGAGCATGACTCACGCCCTCGACGCTCAATCCCGGGAGTTACATGACCAAGCTAAGGCTGCTAACGACGCGGCCAATGCTCGGTTTGATCAGCTCGAGGCCATCAGCACCGCACTCATCAAGCGCCGAGAGGCACTTGAAGGAAGGGAAAGACGGCTCGAGGATGAGGAGCAAAAACTCCTGGAGCTACGGGATGACGTCTTGCGACGGGAAGAAGAGCTCGCCGAGAAAACAGCTCTGACGGACAAGGGCCTCGAGGAGCGCACTAATAAATTGGAAGAGCGCTGCCTCGAGGAAGAGGAGAAGACCTGGGTGCGGGGGCAGGAACTCTACGAATACGAGTGTGCCCTTATCGCCCGGGAGAAGAAAGTGGAGGCTAGGGAGAAGGACCTGGTCGACCGCCGGAACAAGATCCACCTCCGGGAGGAGGAGCTCGGAAGACTTGAGAAGCGGGTTGCTGCGAAGATCCAGCAGAACGCCAAAGAAGTTGAGCGCCTCTCCCGCGAGAATTCGGAGCTGACGGCGGCCCGGAGATCCCTGGAAGAGATGAAGAACCTGAGGAAGGCGGACTCCCTGCAAATTTGGGAGTTCCTGAGCAAGGCCGACGATGCGCTGGCGCCGATGGGTTTCAGCCCCGTGCTCCCGGATGATCCGGAGCCGGAGGCGGACCTTGCGTTGCAAGCGTTGAGCGCCGCGGGCAGCAAGCTCTCCAAGGTGGGCGACGTCATCGCGGACCAGCTGGAGGTCGAGGGGCAATCTCTGGCTAGGAACGTCACAGAATATGTGTTGACGTGCTACACCAGCCGGAACCCTCGATTTCTTCTGGACCCGGTGCTTGAAGGCCCCATCGAAGGAGAAGGCGAAGCTACCCGAGCCAGCGTGTCGGAGGTCGCCCAGAAGGTCGCCGAGTTCTTCCATAGGGTCTAGGACCGTCTCTCTTAGCCTTTACTTGTATCTTCTCTTCTTCCTCAATTTTGTAATCCCTTGTCTCCAGATGTAATCTCCGGTCTTCAAATGAAATGAAATCCCCAATTTTTTGTGAATTTCATTTTTTTGTCTTCAACATCTTTATCTTCACCAACTGTCTGTGCTACAAGTAAGCTTGGTTCATCATTCACTAACATTTTCTGTATTTATTACAATTGTATATCAATTTGTTCCTAAGCCTTCAGATTTTTTCTCTCTTATGTGACTGTTTAAGCGAATGTAACTGCAATTTGATAATGTCTTATATGATTTCAGTAATTTTATTAAATTTGAGTATGTCTTAGTCAGAGCATTAAAGGTTATGAAGGCTCATCGTTAATGAAGTCATTGAACGGGAGAATTTTCATTACAGTATACAGGATTAGATAATGATAGTTATAATGTGTGTAATTAGTTACTTTATAATCAGGATGAACAGTGGGACATTCTTTTTGTAATTAGTATACTTGATAACTACGATTGACACTTATTAATATTTGATTAGTAAATATAATTTAAGGTGTGATCTATTTGACATACACATGTTCATGTATGTGTATGTTGTTGAACTGGCAATAGGGCTGCCAAATTCTGGCTAGCTTCAGGATGCAGCCGGCAACCAGGATAATCAGGGATAGAGACACCTAATAGGAGATGTTCGTCTAGCAGGGAACGTCTTTCTGTTAGTGCTGCAATGACCCTGCTTGTAAACAATCCGCGACGTTCTGTAACAAAGATCGTCTCGAATTACCTAAATAAAGGAGACAATCTTTCTTAAAGTATGTCTCAGATCAGTCAACAAATCTGCGACGAACTACCATAAAGCCCGTCTCGCATATATGCTGACGGGCGACGCGCCCACGCCCATCTTCGATGACTCCGTAAAGCTCGTCTGGTATAACTTAAATAAAGGAGACGTGATGTCTTTGAGCTTATCTCACATTTATGCTGATCGGCGACGCGCCCGCCGCTCGTCTCCAATGACTACGTAATATGAGACGCGATAACGAAAATATATTTTTTTTGTTTGTTTCCATTCTTCGTGCGAGCACGACTCGGATGAGTCTTTTTCACGTAGTGAAACTTGATAATAAAACGGCCGTAAAATATCCATGAAACAAGTGTTTGTTCACCGTACACTAGGGAACCCTGTTTTGGATAATTCGTTTGGATACAGCTGGTTGCCAGTCTTTATACACCTGAACAACTTTTCCCACCCTTATTACCGTGACTTCTAAAGAGCGAAGGCAGATGAAACTTGTTGGCAAATCCAAACACGAGTAAACAAAAGGTGTTGGAGATCCCCAACTTATTTTTGACGATGGATCAGGAAGTCCCCAATTTACAGCTGTTTGCACTATGGTTTGAGAAGAAAGACAAACATACATAGATGAACGTACAAAAAACTTCGCTCATTTCACTGCAAAATGCCTTCATATATAATTTACAACAAACTGTTTCCTACCGTTGATACCAGAGCAGAGCATCAGAGAGCTTGTTTCTTAGTAGCAGGCCACAAGCATCTTCGCCTCTAGCTGCCTCTCCATGTTGAACCTCGCGATGAAGTCCTCCACACGCCGGTTGAGCTCATCGGCAGGCGGCAGCAGGTCCGACGTCTCTAACTCCTGCATCGCTGTGGACTCTTGTTCTTCCTCCTCCCATCTCAGCTCCTCCTCTCCTAACAATAACTCAAGCTCTCCTCCTCCTCCCTCTTCTTCCACTTCTTCTCCCTGCCGCCCTTCATAAATATGGTGCAGCAGATACAAACTATCGTCAGCTTCCTCCTCACACTGCTGCTCCTCCAATACCTGCAGACGTCCTTCGTTTAGTACAGAGCTGCCGCCCTTATCTTCATCCATTATCATGACCATGTTGTTTTCCTGTTCCAGGTGGTTGTCGTCCTCTCTGGTAAACGTGAGCAGCAAGGTCTCCGTCGTCACCGCCATCATCACCTCCTCCCCCTTCCTCCCCTCCGCCGGTAGCATGCTGCTGTTGTCGGTTGTTGCAGGAGACATATTGCTACTAGTGTTGTTGAGTGACTTATTACCGCTTCTACGTCGTGAGAGCTTCGACTCACCGACAAGGAAGACGACGATGATGTTGGAGAACACGAAGAGGCATTTTGGTGCCATAGCAGCCGAGAGGATGGAAGGTAGGGAGTCCAGGAAGAAGGCCCTCGTGCTGGAGTACATACGCGGCAAACAAGTGCCCACGCAGAGGAAGGTCAGGGCAAGAAGAGTAGCCCTCACGCCGCTTCTCACGTCCATAATTAACTACGGCGGGCATTACACTTGCCGGCCGGCCTGCAGCTTATTTTGGTCTCTACAGCGCTGTCGAAGTGTAGAACAACAAGATAGGAAGAAGAAGAAGAAAGACATGAGAAGAACGCACACGATCGAGAAGCTCAGGCACATATACCCCCTATTTATAGCAGTTTTGTTCCGCAATTCCTCACCGGTTAAGTTATTCCCTCTTGGAGAAACTCCGGTTAAGTTATTCCCTCTTGGAGAAACTTGTCTTGTGCTGCTTGTCTGCTCTTGAAAAAGCATGTGTGTGGATATGGCTAGCTGCACGCCCTCCTCGAATATTCATCAACTAGTTTGTCAAGAAAAGACGTTTGAAAATTGAGTCGTCCACATCACTTTTCATTGAATTAGGGCCATTGTCAGTGACTGGCAGTCCAAAAACATGTATAGGTATTTTGGATACCTATTTTTAGATGATGGGTAATGTCCTTACCTTCTCCTCTAAGGAGGTTATAGTCAATTTGTTACAAACGAGTACAAATGCAGACACTCACAGACTATTGTCCAGAACAAGACGACGATAACTAAACGGCTAAGCACACGACTGTGGACCGGACTTCGTAGGTCAATATTACGGCATATTCATCCCATTACATTTTTATAAGTGCATCCCAGATCTAGCGCATATGATTTTCGCTGTAGAGTACCTGCATTTAGTAATGTGAAATTCATCTCACCGGGAATCGAACTCAAGACCTGAGTAGTGCTACTCAGAGTACTTAACCACTAAGCAAAGCATTCCGAGTTTTGGTCATCTTACTCATTCCAAGTTCGACTTCAGTTAGCTAATACTTAGACGGCTCGCAGTGCTACACTAGTGTGGGATGTCACGTATGGCATCCCGCAGCAACATGCAGACGATGGTCCTAGATCATCCCAAATGCTACATGGGTCCACTAGTGTGAGGTTTTTTTTAAAGCATTGGTCCAGACTGGTCATCGGCGCTGAACTAAGAAGGAGGCGCCCGAGGTGAACAGCGCTCGAACTTGGGCG
The DNA here is from genome assembly GCA_036927565.1 of Tuctoria greenei. Lineage (NCBI taxonomy): Eukaryota > Viridiplantae > Streptophyta > Magnoliopsida > Poales > Poaceae > Tuctoria > Tuctoria greenei. The sequence continues at coordinate 218,832,145 of JAYESD010000004.1, read as the reverse complement.
GGCGCGGTTCAGCTTTAGCGGAGTTGGCCAGTTGAGCCCCCGCTCGACTCCCCAGTGCGAGCTTAAATTTTTCGTGTGATATGGCCTTCGGAGAGGGAGAGCGAGACGGTCCTTGCGATTCAGACTGTTCGCACTGTTTGGTGGATAGTGCAAATTTAGAGTATATACTGGAAAAATAAAGAAGAATAGTCTATAGAGTATATTGTAGAGTAACAAGTGGGGATAGCCCCAAGCGAGGAAGTTCTGGCAGTGAGGGACGCGACATTGTCGGTCCGCCTCCTACTGTCGTCGTAGCTTATCTGCGCCTAGAGAATGGATTTTTTTTACGTAAAATGACATGTGTACTGTCTTTTTATTTAGAAGTAAAAGTTACAAAATGTGGTGAAACTAAAATGACCTCTCTCTGGTGTGTTTGGATTGTTGCCAAGAGTTACCTTACCAAAATTTGGTAGTTGACTATGAAATGAGAGTGTATTTGGATTGAAGCCAAAATTTGGCAAGCCAATGAACTAATGTGTTGTGCTAGTTCATTTTCTTTACCAATATTGGTCAAAGTTTGATTGGCCAAAACTTTCACCAAAATTTGGCAATACCAAACTTTGAAAAGGTAAGCAAGAAAAACAATCCAGACAGACCCAAGGGGAGACAGAACCATTCATAGTCCTCTTTGGCTAGGCTAGAAGCTCCTTTTCTTTTCCTAAAAAAAAAATCTTCTATTCCTCTTCTTTCAAACATTTTATCATGAAACACGTCGACGACCCATTCCCAGCGCCAACGAGCAGAGGCAGAGGAAGGCAATGGTGACGACAAACAGGGAAGCAAAGCAGACCTTTGAGGCGCTTGTAGCGAGCGCAGCACTGGCAGACCTCCAGTGGAAGCCCACGCCGACGGCACGTACGAGGAGAGCAAAAGGAAATAAAGAGAGAAAAGGGGTAAAAGAACAGGAAAATGTCTCAAAGGAATATAGAGAATTTTTTAAAAGTGTTACAAAGGACTAAAAATATTCTATCGAAATAAGGATCTATCTAGATTACGACGAGCGCGAACAATCTCACTGCTGGTTTTCGGAAAATCACAAACACAGAATGCTCATCTACTTCATTATGATTGGCATGTGTTATCACTAGATAATTTCTCTAGTTAAGGCTCCGCATTTCTTGTCTTCCGTTTTCCAAGGGATGAAACGTGGATTCCACACACCTAAACGATTTAAGCTACAGCAATTAGAAGCCAGCAGGTAACCACCTCCTACTAGCATAGAAGCTAGAATTATCCATTACCACAACAACTAATTCAACCTGTCTTAACTACACTGGAAACAGCTACCAGTGATTCCTAATTAATGTTGTCAAGGACAATGCAACACAGAGCACCGTTACTTGTGACGTTACACAAAAGTAGACTTTGCGAGCTTAGCTTGTTGGAGCTTTCAAGCACAAGACGGTGACAGCCGTCCAGTCCACTGCCAACAACAATCTTGAATTAGGATACTATTTTCTTTGCGATGTCCTTGATAACCTCATCCATGTCGAGCTTCTTCATTGCTGTGAAGGGGCGTGGCATGTTCTGCACATCAGTTAGAGTATTGGTTAACCAAATGTCAATCAATTGCACTGGAACAAATGCAACCGAAATCGGTGCAATGGACTAAGGTATTGTTTGTTCAGTTACATCCAAACACTGCTTATTCCTTCCTAGTCTTACTCTTCAAACAATGACACCTTCAAATGATGCAAGTGAAACTAATTGATCTTTACTATTCAAACATTTTCATATGGAACAAGGTAAAGACACTACTAGTAGAACAAAGTACCTTGCAGAACAGAAACAAGCACCACACTAATTTGATATGCAGATATTAAATAATTTATAAATACATGCACTGTGAGTCTTAGTTAGAAGAACAACAACAATTTCATATGCAGTAATTAAATGAGTACAAATACATGCACCATGAGTGTTGTTTAATTATCTAGTTTAATTGATATGCAGATACTAAAAAAAATTATAAACATATGCACTGCGAGTCTTGTTTAGAAGAACAACAACAATTTCATATGCAGTAATTAGCACCATGAGTGTTGTTTAGAATATCTAGTTCAATTGACACAATGGTTTATGTGCATAGCAACAATGTTATGCCTCTAAACGATGGGATTTCGAATTTTAAACACACGAGAAGCTGACATTTCATCTCTTCACATCTAGGAGTAGGAGGCGCATAGACATAGGTTAACCGCCATACACAAGATAAATCATCACACAGTACGAAAAGAGAATTTTGCATAAAATCAGGACCAAGAAAGTCAAAGTTCAGTCTGTCGATATCTCAATGGCAACAAAAGACATAGCTTACAAAACAGTCCCATGCGATTTAGAAACTCCCAAGGTTGTTAGGAATATTACCAGCAGAGAAATGAATACTTCACCACCTTCCTCACGTATCTCGAGGCAACCGCGACGTGGCTGGGCATTAGAAAATGACATTGATGGCCATCAAATGACAGTCACTTTTAGGGTTCATCAGCATTCAAACCAAAGCTACAATGAAGACAATGATGATTAGAACACAACCGTGATTACCTTTTCAGGGTTGATTATCACAGAAACTCCAGGAACTGAACTTTCAAGATCCTCCTTCACCTTCTGAGCTCTGATCTTAAAATGTCTGCACTGAGTGCTACAAAATTGAAGAACAATGTGAGGAGACAAAAAGAAAAGAAAAAAACTGCAGGCAGTATAATGACAAAGTACAGGAATGAGAATATTGTTAGAGGTAATCTTGTTTTTTGAATAACGCGAGTCAAATTGGGTAAGACTCCATGAATAAGGTAGAAAATCCACAGACAAGACAGATCCGCAAAAGGGGTCTTAACTAGACTGGTCAGGTACTCCAAGTAGCACTCCTCTCGTCCAAAGGGTTCGACTCCACGTGCGAGTGAATTTTCAGGTTGGGGTGAAAAAAAATATCCTTGTCCCACAACCAAAGCACATGTCTAATAAGAACAGGCCCGCCCAGATCGTTTGGTTCTTCTCACATGGCTACGGTGCCGCTGTGTAAGGGTGGCGCAGGAGTCCGTGGGTATTTTGGATCTGCGTGAGAAGATCTTCTTCTTAAAGCAATGCCTAGGAAAATAACACACATATTGCCGACACTGTGTTTTCAGATTATCATTTTCACGCACAACGAAAGATTGAGAAATCGTCAAATAATACCAACATGGAAACAATTAGCCATGGTGCGTTCTCAACGTTTACAGCAGCAACTAGATATTATTGCAGTATTTTAAATCAATGCTCTTGCCCCCAACCCAATCCCATCTCAACCACCGAAAACAACCTAAAATCCACCTTTGCCATCTACCTATCTATCCCCAATGCAAATCCCAACCGCGCAGGTACTCACCAGGCCTCGACGATGACGCGCTTCCCGTCCCCCGCCGCGGCACAGCTGCCATCCCCATTCTCCGCAGCGGCCTCCGAGTCAGCCTCTTCTTTCTTGGCCTTCTTCCTCCCCTTCGGCTCTTCGGCCGCCTTCGCTGTCTCCTCCTTCTTGTGCGCTCTCTTCCTCCCCTTCCGCCCAGTTGCCGCTGCTGCCTCCTCTTTCTTGACCGGCGCCGCCTTCGCCGGAGCAGGCTGGGGCTCCGCGCCCCGCCTCCCCCCAGCCGTCATGCTCCGCGTCTTCCTCGGGGAGCCCGCTGCTGGGGCGGCCGCCGCCGCACGGGACTTGGGCTTGGGAGGCATCTCAGGACGGGTGGGTCAGCTCTCCTCTCCTTGGAATCGCTAGGGTTTTGCTCGGGGAAAGAGGAGAACGGAGACATAAAGTACTAGGTGCTTCCGTATACGGGCCCATTTCCAGCAGAAGAAAGGCTCCTGCTGTCTCCAACAGTCGGCCCAAAAGACAATTTACTCCTATTTTAGGTCTTAAGTAAGGTTAAAATGATCTCCAACAGATAACTCATATGGACATCTCATTTTTGAAAATATTGGATTTGCGGTAGAAACGGAAGTGAAACTACGGTATTGTGTTGTTTGGTACGGTTTCAGATTCATTCAGAATCACAAACGTTTCAAAACATGAAACAGAATCACTTTAAAAACTGTTTGGATAATTTTTTTTTTTTTGTTTCAGTTTGACTAGAGAGGAGATGAGAATGAAGAATAGACTCATGTAATCTTGGTTGTTACGTTAAAATGACCCATGTTGTATTTCTTTCTGTGCTGAGTAAGACCGGAAAAATGCATATCGCAATGCACTTGATCTATTTACATCCTAGACGAAACAGAACTTTGTACTTGTTTTTGCCAACACTATTCCTAAAGATTTTTTGTTAATCTTTACATTCACGTCGTCTTTACACGCTGAATATACTGAAACGCACAAGTAAATACTTAGGAATTTTTGTTGAGAGAACACCAAAGCTGCCGCTTACAACGTTTGTCATGGTATCCGGCTAACGAACTGCCAGGTCCCCTTTCAGTCAGTGTTCAGTCGAAAATGGAGTATCCAGGCCTCCTTCTTTGCTGCTGGAGACCTCCTCCTTACCCGTACATGCTTCCGGCTTCTGATGGACCTCTATCACTTCGTGCTATGCCTCAACATCTTCCATCCTATGATCACGAGGCTCCTCCTCTGTCTCCATGAACACCTCGGTGATCAGGGCTGTCGGCTTGCCGCTCCGCTTGGACTTTGAGAGCGCGGTCGTGATGAAGTCGGAAAGCAAGGGCTTTGACCTGGATCCGACCTGCGGTTTCGTGTTCTGATTTGAGGGGTCTTAGTCGAAACCGAAATTTGATCGAATTCACCTCCTTCTAATTGTTGTCTAAACTGAACTAAGACTAATCTTATCTAAGACTTAATCAACACAGAGTAAACCATGATTAGAAATTAATTAATATTAGTTAGAACATAATCACCCAATTAGAGTTCACTAGCACATGTCTGATGCCAATGATAGAACTGAATTATCTTAGGATCAATGCTAGGAGCACCTAATTGGAAACACTTAGGCATAATTGAACAATGATCTAATCACTTAGGTTAATCAATCAATCAATCTAGGCATGCGAGTAGAACAAAGCATTATTGAGAAGGGGATTAGGAGAGAGAGGTGTAGGTTACCCTCAGTGGATCCACTTGATGCTATTGGGCTCAAGTGGATGATCGCAGTAGATTAGGTTGATGCAGCGATTATCGTTGATGCAGTGGAGAAGGCGGCGCAGTGCTGGCCTGGTGCAGAGGTGGCAGTAGCGCTGGCAAAGACGGAGCTCCGGAAGGAGGGTGCGGACCTTCTTCTCACTCCGCACGCTAACATATCAGGTTAGGATTTGTGAGGAGAGGTTGTAGCAGCTAACTAACAGGTGATTATGCTCTGGCCCTCCCCCTTCTATTTATTATGACGCGGGTGAGAGTGAGCTGCACCGAACAAGTTGGTTGCGGCCCCGATCAGGACGCGAGAGGGAATCCATCTCGGGGGCGTGATTGTTGCCCACGTCACCTCCGTGATCATAACAGACTAACACATATAAGAGCACTAGGCTGTCACTAAAGCTTGTCAATATGCCTAATACTCAGTAGAATTTGTTCATGTAAAACATCAACTTATCTTAGTCAATATGTTTAATCGCCAGTAGTATCTGTTTATTTACTCTGACTTGAATTTTATGGTTGTATGGGTTGTCAGATGTTCCATTCATCTGTAGTAGTTATCAAATATATTCCATGTAGGATCTGAATCATCGTGTATACCACCTAATGGATTATAATTAAATGGTTTTGAGAGATGATGAATTAAATATGGTAAGTACAAAAGATGCGGGATAGAAATTAAATCTAGATAATAGTTGAGAGACCAAATTTGGACTTAATCTTTTTTTAATTATGTGCATCTTTTTTTTTTGTGCTCATTGCATCTAACATGCACGGAGATATAGTGCAATCATGCAGTCAACTACTTCTAGCCATTAGATAAATTATACATTTGTAAGATACAGATCTAATAGTTGAGAGTAGATGACTGCACAATTACACCATATCCAATATTGCATTCTAGTCGCTACCTTTGTCCAACTTATAAATGTCTTCTTTACATCTATAACGAGCCACATTGATATCTGTCTGACTATGAATTTGTATAAACAATATTTGTTGAATACCCATTAAACATGCATATTGTAACGATGATAGTGGAATCAATACACGGAGAATTGGAAATATAGAATGCATTATTCTAGATGATCATATACCATTCGTAATTGATCGAGTTGAACGTGCTACATGTGTTGTTCTTGACTGAAATGATTAGCTTGTGACGTAGCAACGCAGACACGTACATAGAAGTAAAGGCTGAAAAGATCTAATGTAATACAATTGAGCATCAACAGATTGCCTCGAACAAATTTCATTTGAGGGGCTACATTACAAGATTTGTTCACTGTTCTAAAATTGAGGCAAAGGAAAACTGGCATATCATTGCCATCTCAGAAACGAAAAGATTGGCAATGGCACGAGCAATTTGCAGTGCATGGCACGGCAATGCTGCGTTCCTAAGAATATAAAGTGGGTCTATTTCTTTCTCTTAACTCTGATAAATTTTCTGCCAGACTTTTCATTGCCACCGCCAGGACCTATAGAAAATGCACCTGACGAAGCATTCTGCTCACCAAATTTGAAAATTTCAGGTGAGGCTGTTGTAGTTGGAGCAAACTGAGTTGCGGGCGAACTGAAAATTGGAATGGATGGTGAGTTGCTTGCAATACCAAAAGGCGAGGTTGTCGAGAAAAGGGACTCTTTCCTATCTGTAATCATGTTTCCATCTTTAATCGGACCAGTTCCGGTAGTTGAACCAGTTGTCAGGCTAACTCCACCAAATACTGGTGTTGTCGGTGATGAATTTAGTGTTGAACGAGTAGCTGCGGTGGATGAGAATACAGCGTTTGGGGGCGAGCTTAGAAGTGAAGTAGCAGGACCATAGTTCAGAAAGCCAGGAGTAGCAGTTGTAGTCAACTGGCTGCCAAATACTGGTGATGCTGAGAATGCTGGGACCGTTCCAGGGGCAGAGCTTGAAATGGGAGAAAAAGATACAGACATCGTAGTAGAACCAGAACCAGCTGCCGAAGAACAGAGAGAGCTTGGACTGAAAGGACTACCCAAAAGTTCTGAAACGACTGGTAAATTTGCTAAACTCTGCGAGCTTAAGCCAGTTGGCTTTTCTGATGGTTTAAAACTCGAATTGTGCACTGAATCTTGTGTGAATATTGTGTTGCTATTTCCTGGTTGGGCATGCTGGCTTCCAGACACAATTGTTGGTTCAGGAGAGACTGCCCTGGATTTATCCTGAGCACCAAAAGAATTTACAGTACCAAACTGCTGGGGGAAATTGAAAGGAGTATTGTTGCTCACTTCTTTGGTTTTGTCCTGAGTAGTTGAAGAACTTGCAGTACCAAAGGCCGAAGCTGAGTTGGTTGAAATGGTACATGAGCCAGCACTTGGAGACGAAGCTCTGTTGATTGATCCTTTAGCAGTAAGTGTATCAGAGGCCATAGAGTTTGATGTATGTTGAAGGCCATTGCTTAAAGTTGCGAATTTCGAATTGGCAAATTTAAAGACAGGGTTACAGGTGAACGATGTAACTTGTCCAGAACTCTCAGAAGACAATAGCTGATCATCTGCATTCAACTTGTCACATTTCTGTCCAATTGATCCTTCTTCCAAAACTGACTTTGGAATCCTGGACAGAAATAGGCATTGATGTTAGAAGGCTAATTTGATTCGGCATACTTAAACAAATGACTAGACATAACTTATTAACTTAAAAGTGGCAGCCAAATCTAGCATGCTTCAACTAAATAGTCCAAAACATAAAGTGGTTTAACAAATAAAGTTATTCCACCGCCTAATTGTTACTTTGTTAGTAGGGATGGATCATCACAGCTTAATTAAAGGGGGGGGGGGGGGGGGGGGGTAATAGAACTAGAAAAAAAAACGTTTTGCCTGTAAATACCATATCAGAAACTAACCTGGGTCCACTCTCCACAGAAGTAACTGAAGCAATGGATGCTGCTGTTGGCTGCAGCTTCTCAATTGGAAGTATTGGCGGAGATGCCATTGTGGGTGTTGGAGGGGCCTGCAAGTGAGTACCAAGAACAGCTGGGACAGGGAAAGTGAAGCCATTTGATAAAAGCGGCATTTTCTTTCGATCAATTTCATTTGATAATACCAGATTAGGCGGATGGCTTCTAGAAGAAAACGTTGGAGGCCTGTCCTTCAGGGACGTAATTTGAGAGATTGATTCGGTTGTCAAGGAAGCAGATGTGTTTAAAGTAGCATCAACACTATTTTCATTTACTTGAGCTGACGTAAATGTAACATTACCCTTGATGCCATTAAGTAAGGAATAGTCCTTAACTCCTGATGTAGAAGGTTCTGATTCTGACAGATTACTCTGCACTGATACTTCCTTCTTGTGAGAAACATGAGTCTCAACATCCATGACGTATCCATAGTTCTGCTTTATTTCTGGTGTAACTTCCTTCTGTGAAGGAACTAATGCATCCAGTTGTTCCAGTATCTTGGCAGCCATCTCAGCCGACTGCACAGGAGCCTGGCCGAAACTGGTAGCACAAGCTTTGTCATCCAAACCACCTAAAGCAACATCACCAACCTTACCCAAACAACGGCGCTTTTGTGTTTGCGTGGAATGCTCAGAATCTTCATTGAGTTTGTTTCCATGCATCTGAAGATGTCCACGATAACCTGGCCGTGTTTCCAAAAGTGGAGAAGCTCTGTTATATCTTTGGTGCATTTTGCGTACAGAACCAACAGATACCATCTCATTGTTGACAGCAGTACTCTTCCTTTTCAAAACCTGATGATTTATGAATGGTTACTAACAATGCAAGACTGTTTCGTTCCAAAAAAAAAAAAAAAAACAATGCAAGACTGCTTAAACAGAAACAAGATTATAAGATCCCTTTTTGACAGCACTGTATCTTACAAAGTGATTGCATAATTTATATGACAGTAACCCCATCATTCAAAATAATCCACCAAGTTGCATAACTTATATGTCTCAAACTCAACCATGACATTCCGTTCCAGACTTCCAGTAATAATGTACCTGAGTGATGTCAGAACCCAATGTTCACCATCACAGACTACCGAAATTGCAGCGGATACAACTTTATACGAAACAATGTGATGAAGTAAATCAATGAAGTTGTTAAACATTTGGCCTTTTGGCTAAGAGAATACAAATTTATTTGCATGAGACAAATACCATCAACAAAATCAAAAGAGTAGAGAGCAACCTAGATGTGATGAAACGTGATAGTTGCATATATATCGTAGTGTGCCAAAATAATATAGGATGCCCTTTGAACCAGCATCAATAATGATGATTTTTAGCAAAGCAATTATTAATACTACTGACTTCACTGAATTTTCACAGGAAATCACGTAAGAGCTGAAAATAATGTAATCCTGTATGTGGACAGCATGTAAATTTAAAGTTTTAGAAGTGACCATTGGTTGTAGTTAAGTAAAACAGACAATCCTTGTTTTAGGCCTATCAAGAGCCAATAGGTTTATGGCGCAACCGCGTGATATAACACAAACGGACATTCAAAAAAATTAGAGTAGGTCCAAACAACCACCTGCACCTGGTCGGTCATTCTAAACCACCTCTTTAAAATATTTGTAGTAGGTCTAAACAACCACTGCAAGAGCCTCAGAAGCGTAGCAGGGGGCGAGGGGTGCTGGGTGCCTCCCAGCAGGTTTGAGCTGCTGTGCAGGCCCAATGAGTCTGGACGGACCCTGCTGCGTCCCTCCTGGGCACTGCAGGGGTGCTGTTCAACCCCTCCGGACCCTGCATCACCTCATCGGGTGCTGGAACAGCAGGTCCAGCAGGTACTAGACCCAAAGAGGTTGACGTAGAACGTGGTGTAATCCTCTCCATCTCCTCCTCAGTCCCACTTGGCCCACTTGGCCACCTCGTCGAATATCACGTCGTGTGATGTGTGTGCGCCCGTTGGCTGGGTTGTACATCTGGTAGCCTTTCGTCCCTACAATATAGCCAATGAAGATCATCGCCGTACTCCGGTCTTTCAACTTTTCAGGTGGGGGTGTGTTTTTGATATGTCCCGCGCACCCAAAAGTTTGGAAGTAGTGAGCAGCTGGTCGCTTCCCGTGTCGAGCTTCATATGGCATCTTACCGTCAAGCCGCGAGTGGGGGATCTATTTAAGATGTAGAAAGCCGTGATGACTGCCTCACCCTAAAAAATCTCGAGCATACCCTTCGCCTTCAACATGTTCCTCACCATTCCGACCACCATTTGATTGAGCCGCTCCACAATCCCATTCTAGTGCAGCATATATGGGGTTGTGAGCTAACGTTGTATACTGTGCTAAGCATAGTACTCGTCGAACTCCTGTGAGGTGAACTCTTCCGCGATCATTACGAAGTAGCTTTCGTCTCCTACCAAACTTTAATTCAGCGATCGCCTAGAATTGTTGAATTATGTCGGGCATCTGGTCCTTGCTTGCTAGGAGATAGAACCACATGTAGTGACTCGTATCATCCACTAGCAATAAGAACATTTTCTTACCACCTAGAGACGTCTGAGTAATAGGTCTGCAGATGTTGTCATGGACAAGGTCGAGCGCACACTACACGCGCTGTCATGCCTGCAAGGGGAAGCTATTGCGAGGGGAAGCTAGAGCGCTTCTACTTCCTGGTCAAGCAAGCCTCACACAACTGATCGATGTGATCAATTTGTGAAAGCCCGAGCATCATCTCCTCCTTTGCCAACTTCTGAAGCATCTAGAAGCCAACATGTTTGTAGCATTCGTGCCAACACCACGCCACGCGGTCAGGCGAAACAGGCGTGTGATGTTGAGCCTGACGAGGTATAGCTTGGTGTTGTCGCGCTGCACCCATGTGAGAAGACATTGCTGCTCCTCCCGTATGTTCATCACTCTTCCACGTATTGTGACTGTGTAGCTGTCCTCATCCAATCGGCCCAAGCTGATGAAGTTGGTAGTGAGGCACGCGATGAGGTAGACGCCGATGAGATGTTGATGCTCACTCGTCCTATAGTGGAACAGGATTGTGCCCTTCCACTCGATCTGCAGGACTGAGTTGTTGTCGATCTTGATCGTTCCGACAACATTCTCGTCGAGCTCGAAGAAGACGATGCGCGAACCGGTGATGTGGTTGGAAGCCGTGTCGAGATAGCAAAGGGCATCGTCGGAGTCGTCGTCGTTGCCACGGTGCGTGACGACACATCCCTCCAGTATTTCTAATAATCGTGGGGGACACTTATGTACGAGCTCCTCCTATACTGAGATCGCCCTTGTCATAAACAAGGTGCCCTCCTCCGCCGCCTTCGCCACCTGCGCCTGCTGCTGTGGCTCCTTGCTTCTTTGATCAATACTCCTTGGCCCTATGGCTCTTCTTACCATACTTCCTGCACTGATCCCGCGGAATATCCTTTCTGAAACCCTTCTTGGGCGCGCCCTTGCGGCTGCCCTTCTATAAAGAGCATGTCACCTCGCACCTCCTTTTGTCATGCCTCCCACTCCTTCTGAGGTATAGCTAGTCCTCGTGCACTCCCCCCTTCCGACACCTTGTGTCGAAGGGTTTTCAATAGCTTTCAGTCATCCCGTCACATCCAACAATGTGAGGCTCGACACATCTAGCAAGATCGAGATCACAAACAATCTGCTCAAAGTTTTTGGAACGCTTCGAAGGAGCTTCTCTACCGCAACGACCTCGTCGATCTCCTCCCCTAGTGTCTCGAGACGGGCTATGATGCCGCTCAAATGAAGGGAGAAGTCTTCCACACTCTCACCATCCTAACACGACAACTTCGAATTCCCGCTTGAGTTGATGTGTCATGGTCTTCACGCGATCAGCCCCGGCCGACAATGAGGGCGATCGTGTCCCACGCCTCCTTCACCGTCTTCTTCCCAATCGTTGTGATCATCTCCGACGGGACGACACTAAAAAGGATGTCTAGCGGCATCATGTCCTCTTGTTGTGTTGCCACGCCTTCGTAGCTCACCGCCTCCCACAGCATCCGAGCCTTCAACTTGATCTCCATCATGATAGTTGATAGCCCACTCCGCGTGGTTGGTCTTGGTGAGTAGCGAGAACCCGATCCCTGTGTTCACCTCACGAACTGACGGGTGGGTCGTCGTGATCTTGTCACTAATGTTGTCACCGGTGCCGCTGTTGCTGCTAGAAGGGATCTGTTGGTTTTCCATTACCATGGCCCTGGAACCACAATTGTTGGAAATTTAATGTTAGAAACACCTCTTCTCTGTTTACTAACCCCGTTGTGATCTGGGCGATCTGGACAAGAGCCACGCATAGAACAGAGAAGGGAGGAGAGGTCGAGCGTGTGCAACAGATGGCGTGAAAACAAGTCAGAGGAAGCCGGCGAGTTTTGCTGGTTAGTATTCAGCGAGTTCTGTCTGAATCAAGTTGCTCAGTGGAACTTATCTCTTGTTAATCAATTTGGATACTTACGTACAGGGGAGGCAAGCCTTCTTTATATAAGGTCTGTTACATATTCCAAGCCTAACAATACTAGACTCCTATTACATTTAGACTTCATCTAAAGAAATATATCTCCAACTAAAACAGAACTCTAACTTAGGAAGACTCCTAGATAAACAGGTGCAACAGCCGCACCTTCCAGCAAAGTCCAGATCGAACTCTGCAGGCCACCCTTTCACGTGTGCCCCTAGCATTAAGTCCAAGTCGGACTGCACCAGGGTGCAGCACCAGCCCAGGGTCACGTAACATCCATCCCATGCACGGGCGCCCGGGCTAAGTGGCGGAGGAGGGGAGCAGAAGAACGACGGGGGCGGAGGGCACAGCGCAGGGAGGAGCAGGCAAGCAGCTGCAGATCAGCAGCAGAGAAAGAATGGCGGCTGGACAGGGCAGCTGGAGCGGACTCATGTGCTAGTAGATAGGGAAGAGGACTGTGCACTGTTTGCTGTTGGGCTGTAATAGCTCAAGCACATTCTCCTGCTTTTCATCTTTTTTCGTTCCTTTCATGTTTTTTTCCTTCTCACCCTGTTGTATGGTTCTACAATACCTAACTGTTTAATCTGTTTATATGGCATTTAAACGCCTTGTAAACAGAGCCTCATTCCTATTTATTGTTTGCCGTTTACGATAAAACATTGAACTTCATCAGGATTTCATGAGAATAAATGCTACACATTTAGATGTGCATAAACATTCTTGGAATATTTGAGATACAAAAAATGTTTTTATCTGAGCATTACCTCCACCTTCAAACATTATGAACTTTGTCTCGATACAAGGCAAATGAAGATTTGTCACATGAAAATGGTATTAGTAGATTCATAGTTTAAAACGCTTCAAAAAAATGCTTAGATATGTCATGTGCCAACATGTACATTTTAGAGACTGGGACTGTTGGAAATTAAGCATGTTTTGCCCCTGTTCTTGGTCTACAGAGGTACAGATTAGTTCTGGTTTAGCAGAACAGACCATGATGATGCCTGCAGAGAAGAACATGGAGTCTTGGGTGTGAGCAGGGAGAGAGAGGGATTGGAATAGAAGTTGGTGCCCTCCTGGTGATGATCTCGGCAAGATCAAGGATGTTCAGGGACGTGTGGTTGATCTGGGCAAATTGCAGAATCACCTAGATGCTTTGCTGCCGTAAGGGCTATCAGGTGGAAGAATAGTTTATTCGTTGATGGATGATATGATGAACTTTGTCTGTGTGCAATTGATGAGATGCAGTGGTACAGGGTGGGGGCTAGCTCCCCTTGCTTTTATAGCCGGTTACATGGAGGTTTATCTCCAAAATTCTATCTCCAAGACACTAAAACTCTTATCTCTAAGGAAACAGACATTTTTAAGGATATCTTTTAGACTCTATCGATAGTTGGCCGGATCTATCTTCTGCTGCAGATAGCAGCCGCACCAGGAATCCTGCCTCACGCCCCTGGTCACCCACCGAGTCCTAGTCGGACTCATGACCGAGGTGCCGGCCAGGGGCAGATCCATGGGTCATTCAACATTCTCCTCCTGACCCAGGATCTGTCGCACGTCCAAGATATTTATTCTCCTCATCTTGACAAACTTTTGTCTTCCAAAGGCCTTAGTCAAGATGTCCAACATCTGGTCCTGTGTAGAGATTTGTTCAAGCACAATAGCATCATTGTCCACGCACTCCCGTATGTAGTGGTACTTGGTGTCTATGTGTTAGCTCCTGTCATGGTGTATCAGGTACTTGCTCAAAGTCTATGGCAAACTTGTTGTCAATCCGCAGCACTGGCATCTTCACTTTTTCAGCCAAGTCTTCCATCAACCGTGCCATCTATACAACTTGGCATGCCCCTTGAGCTGTTGCAATGTATTCTGCTTCACACGAGGACAAAACCACCACCTTCTGCTTGTTGGACTGCCACAAAACAGGGATGTTTCCAAGACAAAACATCACCCCACTTGTGCTCTTCCGGTCCTCCTCTTCTCCCACAAAGTCGTTATCCGAGTAGTCAATCAACTCCATGTTCTCCTCTTGGATAGAAGACTTTGAAGTGGATCGTACCCACTATACAACGTACGATGCGCTTAACTGCAACAAAGTGTTCTTCTCTTGGCTTCTCCAAGAATCGACTCACGTACCCAACCGAGTAGGCAAGATCGGGACATGTGTTCATCAGATATCGCAACCCTCTCACCAAACTCTTGTAGTTTGTTGCGTACACCAGCAGACTCTCGCTTGTCTTATAAAGCTCCAGAACAACTTTCGACACAAGTTTGGAAGCGTAGACCGTCTGCCCAACTCTAACTCGCGGATCCGTTTGTCATGCATCCAGACCAAGATAATACGACAAGAGGTTGAAGTCGCTCATCTTGAACCGATTCATCATCTCTTTTTTGAACTTCACAATAACCCTACCTCCTGTGATCATGAGGTCGTCGACGTAGACGCCGACGAGCTTCTCATACCACGGAATTAGATCATGTGTTGGCCCGTATTCTTCTAAAAAACAAGCGATAACAAAGTATCGTTGAGTTTGGCGTTTCAAACCTTGTGCGCTTGACGAAGTCTGTATAAAGCCTTCTTGAGCCGAAACACTGTTCGGCTCTGTCGATTATAGCTAGCGAGCTAGGAGACGTACACCTCCTCCATCAGATCGCCGTCCAGGAAGGCACTCTTCACGTCCATGTGATGTATCTCCCACCCCTTGTGCACAACTACAAGGTGCAAGCAAATAGATTCGAGACGAGCAACAGGAGTGAATACCTTGTCAGAGTCTATTCCTTATCGTTGGATGTAGTCTTTTGCCACCAATCGAGCTTTGTGTTTCACCACCTCTCCAGGCTCATCACTCTTCACCTTGAACACCCATTTGAGACCAAATGGCTTATGTCCTGTAGAAAGATCAACAAGTTGCCACATCTTGTTCTCTTCAATGGACTTCATTCCCTCAAGCATTGCACGCCTCCAGCACAGTTGCTCAGCTTCGACGAAGGATGTAGGCTCCTCCGTGATGGTGAACAACATCTCCCCGTCCTTCGGGTTCCGTGGGTCAGGGAGGGTGTAGGATCCTAGCACATTATGTAATTTGTGGAACAGAAGTGCAACATCATCGTCATGGTAGGCGTCGACACTACTGCCAACGTCCGTCGACAGCGTGGCAAAGCAGATGGGTCGTGGAGGGTGTCTAGGTGACGAAGGAGCTCGGGTCTTCAAATTCAACCCCCCCCCCCCCCCACCGCTGCTGACACCTGCAAAAGGGCTATCCCAGCTCTGCTCCGCACTAGACAGACCTTGCAGGATCCTCCGGTGTGTCCCGGGGGTCTTGCCCGCTTCCCTGCAGCCCCATGCTTCTACGCAGGGCCCCTGGGTCTGGACAGACCTCCTGTGCCCCTCCTGGGCGCCAGAGAGGTGTTGTTCGGCCCTCTTGGGCTCTGCAGCACCGCTCCGGATGCTGAAACAGAAGTGCTAGACCCATGGAGTCGATGTAGAACGCTCCGAGTCCCCACCAATGGTTTCTCCATCCCACTCCCACATGGCAGCCTCTTCTCCTGCAGATAGCAGCTGCACCAGGACTCCTGCCGCACGCCCCTGGTCACCCACCAAGTCCTAGCCGAACTCATGACCAGGTTGCCGGCCAGGGGCAGATCCCTGGGTCATCTACAACCAAAACGACATCCATTTTGAAAGAACAGTAGTGCTAGATATTATTTAGCAGCTAAGGATAACCAAAGTCTAGAACCTACCAAATTTGTGTCACCACGATGGTCTCATAAAAAGGTTGACAACTTCACAATTGGTTTCAACTTACTTTCCAAAAACTTAGCATGGTATTTAGAATGAGGCATTGATCGTCAACATGTATAGAGTCGATTGTGCAGTAACATAACAATGAAAATAAGAAGTCTAAATTTTAGCAACTCAAGTCTATGAAAAGGTTTTAACATTTGTGTCTCGACAGTGTGTAACCCTGAACCAGGAAGAAACATAAAATGAGGTGCTAGAAAATCAGATTATGCTTTAACATTTACCTGCCTGCCAGATGTATGAACACTATTCGGTATCCGATAAGATGAAGATACATTAGTAAATAAATCGTCTGACGAAGCAGAACTCTGAAACAGAATGATTAGCTTAATCAAAAATAGCTCAGAAACTGGTAGAGAAAAGATTACAGCTTCAGAAAATTATGGAATGATTAATATAAAATAGAATCCTATGTGATGACGAAGCTACTGAATGTGAAAGAATAGTAGAATGCTTAGTACACTAATTCCAGAGCTGCTCGTCTCTAGCTCCATAATTTCTTGGAGCTAGGGTTGTGGACAGATTGAGGGCCTTTGATGGAGTCATCTTGATTTATACTGGATTAGAAACAACAATTTCAAAAAAAAAAATATCCTACACACTTCAAATTCAGCATGGATTTGTGAGCTGGAGCTCAGTTTGAATGTAAAAAAAAAAATCCTCAAATGCTCGTCAGTTTTTTTTCTTATGTGGTCAATGGCTGTATATTGACATCTAGAAGTAGTCTGCCTATGTAGGTACGTGTGATGCAGAAAACATATTGAATATCAAGCAATAACCAACTGAAAATGTGCTCAAAAAAATAACCAACTGAAAAAAGTAAATAAGTAAATATACCTTAAAATAAGGAGACGATGACATTTTGTAGATTGTGGATCTATTTGGCATTGAGAAATTGCTTTTGAAATTATCAGAACTTTTGGAAGTATGCGATCCTGAGCCTTGGAGTGGGATGGTGGGAGGTCTAGTTTGTTGTATAATATTAGCTTCCATAGATTTAATAATGGGAGAGGAGGGATCATGCAATCTAAGTCGTAGAGAGGACCCATTGGAAGATTTTGAACCCATATATGCCTTTGCAATTTCAGCAGGAGAAGCAAGAACATCCTGCAGGGAAGCAATGGCAGATGTTAGATCAACCATGAACATAGAGAGCAACGTATACACAGAAAATACAAAGTACAACTCCTTTTACAATAAAATTAGAGCCTGAGGAAATTCCACAAATATAGGTTATTATCTGGCTGAGATCCAAAGTCCATAATAAAATTATTCCTCCCACATCAGTTAGATAATTCGAAAACCTCAAATCACAAGTATACTCATTAGTGCTAAAGAATAAGATTGGTTGCAGATAATGATCATATATAATGAAGAGTATAAATAATTTTAACATTCAAATAAAGTACACCAAGGTGCCAATAATCATGTGCTTACAGACACACTGTATGCTCCGATGGAAAAATCAACAGGCAAGTTGGAGTGCATGGATCCAGTTTCCTTCTCAAAAACATGTGTTTTCTTCACATTACCATTATCTGGCTTCAGTGAATTTGATCCAACAGTTCTAGACCACAACAACTTGGACAAATATTCAAATTCACTCCTACGATACAAAAAGGTAATCATTTGAGATATGTATAGGTTCAGGTATCATATTACATACGCAAATAAGGACACAGTATAAATGCAACAAGAAAACTAATGAATAATTTTTTAAATAGCATTCTAGCACACAATAAAATAGAATCGAACTATCACAGAAAGAGGGACTTGTTAACCAACAGCTGAAAAGTAAAACAAAACCTTGAATACTATCGTCTAAAATATGTAGGTAAGGAGATTAACAAGGGAACAGATATATAGAACATGGAAACATGAGATGAATGAGGTATAAGAAAAATGAAGCACACATGTAGTTCAAAAACTGCTACTGCTATTGTGCTAAATTTCTGTATATAAATGGAATAAATTATAATTCAGAAGGGCTACAACAAGTAATTTAGCATCTAATACAACTGCACTATGCACTCCCTGTTGCAATTCGGAGGCTCTCAACATGGAACTCAAAGTTATTAATATGTGAGGTGCATCTGTTCCATTGGGGTTGGGGGCATTATATAACCCAGTTATAATAGATCTTGACTCCTCGATCCTCGTAGGACTCTAACTCAACTCCTACTAGACTAGGACTCCTAACTCTAATATGACTACAATCTAATTATGACTCCTAACCTAATCTCTTGGGTACACTGTTGAGATCAGCTAAAATTCTTCCCCTGATCAGCCAACACTCCCGAACTACAAAACTATCAATTCTACAACCTACAAATATCAAGAAAACATGAGGCAACATTCCAAATTTTAAATACCATATCTTGTGGATTGGAAGGTACTTGCCTTTTGAAAGTTCTCTGCTTAAGTAAATCTTCAAGATCCAAAACACTATACTCATCAGGATTTCTTAGGATGTCTTCTTCTCCATCCTTAGCAGAATTTTTAGTAGCCAGAACCTACATCCAAGCAAACAAATGATTCAGAACTAAGTTATAAAATACAATAACAACAACAACCAAGCCTTTTGTCAAAGAACATTGGGTAGGCTTAAGTTATAGAAGAAATAATTAAAATAAAATAACTAGCATCAAAACTGAACAAAGGGGCTTTAAAAGAACAATAATTTATTTTTCTTAGTTCTAACAAGCTTTATTTATCTGTTAAAAAGAACTCGCAAATAATAATCAAGGTGAGACCCACAGGAATTGAATCGATAGATACAGAGCTCATAGCAGACAACTTATAACTCATGTATGTTGGATGATCCTGCCTTTGTAACATGTTCTGCAGTTCTGGTGCAGCCAGAACAAGGGCAGAGTCCGAATATGACTCTGGATGGCACTCCAGAACCCAACTGATGAGTCCAAGTAGGACTCAGGTGCTGTAAGTAACCGCCCTGTACTGATTGCTTATCCCATTGAATAAAGAAAGATTCCACCGAACAGAATAGGGCAAGGCAAAAAGCAACTCGCTTAGATTGAACTCGCCAAGTTCTGTCTATTCAGAAGTCGTCTATTCTTCTGTGCGTTTCTGACCTGCTCGCTCAGATCAGAACCAAACAGCCCAGATCAATCTCTATCCTCTGCACGGCACTAAGGTTTTCTTCCTTCTCTCTGTCCTGACCCAACAAGGTTCTGTGCACGTGCTTGCCAGCACCCAGAAGCCTTCTGCGTCCAGTAACAGGGGAGTTTAAGGTGTTGTTTACCTGTGAGGTACTGTTCTACCGTCGCGAGGTGTTAAGACGCTCGGATTTCCAACAATGTATTGTTGCACCAAATGATGATTTATGGAATCCAACACAATACACGATATGCACAAGTACAATATGCATTTATGGAAACAACTTACGTTTGCAACTGCTCCACCACTTTCGCCTTCTGGAAGATCATCCTCTACACAACAACAAAAAAAAACTTCAGCAATTTAGCAAGCAGGTTCAATCATTCTATCTTACAGCACAGATTGAAGCAACGTCCCGAGCCCATACTGTTTGTTTTTGTGAAGGGAAACCCACACTGTTGGAAGACTATCCCTTGGTTGTTTGCCAGCTTAACAGAAAATATGAACACACAAAAAAATCCACACTGGTAAAATGATGGTATAGCTTCAATTTAAATCTGAAACCGTAAGAGCCGAGCATGATTCACACCCAACCATACCCACCCCACCTTCGACATTTGTACCACTCACTAGGCTGCAATCGCATCAGCGCCAAACAACCAGCAGAGCAACCCTGCCAAAGCAAACGAGCAAAAGAGAGGCACATACCTAACGGTGGAGGCGGTGGTGAGGGCAGCCCATGAGGCTCCGGTTGTGTCTGAACGAATGACGGCTCGACATCATGACGCAGGAGCAGAGGTTCCAGCGACGCCTCCGGCCGCGACTCCGTCGCGTCAAGCGGCTCCGGCGGCGGTGGGGGAGCAGCCAGCTGAGGTGGCGGCTTGCGGAACAGGGAGGGCAGGAGGTGCGACGCGCCGGCGGAGATGAGACGGAAGAACCAGCCGCCCCTCTGCGACACTGCCGTCGCCGCAGTGGCGGCGGGAGCTGGGGCCGGAGCAGGGCGCGCGTAGGGCAAGGCGGCGGCGCGGGAGGCAGGGCGGCGTCGGATCTTGCCGCCGGCGCCGGAGCCGCCTGTGCCGTAGTCGTAGTCCAATCCCCGCGACGCCATGGCGACGGCGATTTGGGCTTAGGGTTTCGCGGATCGCGGGGGCTACGGCTTTAGCGCTTTTGCAAAGGGGTAGTGTTTATACCTGCAAGTCCAATTATCATTATTACCCTTAAAAATTAAGATTAACATGATTATATTAAAACACAATTTAGAGTAGGTAAAATAACAAACACATACTCTCTCTGTTTTTTTATTTGTCATCGGCTAGTTTATTTTTAACTAGCCGATGACAAATAAAAAGAAACGGGGAGAATATTACAAGTAGTAGTAAAATCATAAGCGTATTTTTTTCATATTTAACATCGTTAACAAATCTATAACAGAGTAGATGTACGTTCTAGCTTTGTTCGTATTTCTAAGAGTAAATTATCAATTAGACATGCAACTAGTGGTATAATCACAATAGCTCCTTAAGAAAAAAGCAACAGAAGAAGCCACCAGAAAAACAAATTTGGAGGGAGGTTTAAACAGCAAACAATTTATCTGACACTTCAACCATGATGGATGGTGTTGTGCTTTAGCTCAGGCTTATTGTTCAAACTCTAAATTTGAATTCAAATGCAAATTTAGTCAAGGCGTAAAATAAATAACTACATAAATTTATTTTCCGTGAACGGTGGACAAATGGTTTTGCCACTATAAACAAGTTTATTACTGTGGTCATGTTTGGCTTGATTCAATTGCCATAATTTTATGAGCTATGGCAGACTACGAGTTTACAATAATAGTGAAATTAACTGAGAGAGAGTATAAATCCATTTTTTTTACTAATTTCACAACATGTCATTTTTTAGCATATTATAGCTTCCTTTAATTTGGATTAGGTCTCTAAACAAAATCTATCGATGAGATTCTAGAGCTCTATTACTAATTTTACTTGATCTGTTGCTTGCATTGAGTATTGTCTCGAGCACTAAACACAAAATTTGGTTATTTTATTGGATTCGCCCTCGAATTAAATACTATTGATTTTTTTTTGCCATGCACCATTGTCTATCAGGGTGTCCAAGAAACAAATTAATAGTCCAAACACTAGGTGATAAACAATTCGCATATGAAAACGCAAAGTTGATTAATAGCAACTAAAACATTTTGACAACCCAAGATATGGAAACTTTAATAGCAACTAAACACAAACTTAAATACTATCTTTAGTAACTGAGTCTAGCTCAATTGGTTAAAGTTGTGAGTGTACATCTTGACCACTCAGATTTAAATCCTCTTGATATAAATTTTGGTGCATATTTTCTTCTTAATATTTATTTAGATAATGGATAAACCGACTCTCTTCTAAAAAATGAGGTTATAAACAAAAATTACAACGAGAAATAAATTAACATTACGGTCCTTGAGAAACAAAGCTGACCACTCAAGACCCACACATAAAGGAGGTACAACAATACAGATTATTGAAAAGAAATTGCGTGACTTAAACTCCACCCAAGTTTCGAAATAAATATTCATGGGTGTAGTCTTCATTGAATGGCCAGCCCTACTCATGTTGAGTTTCTCTTCATCAACTTTTTTGCAGTGGCGCCGAAAGTGCGGCACCAGTGCGTGTTCTTGAAAAGTACTTGCAAATAGTTTTTTTTATAAAACTATTGTCAAATACACGATCATTAAAACTGCATCTAGATTTCTTGTGGATTTTGTATTGTTAATGATAAACAATTAAAAACTAATGAATACTGGTGAGATCTCGCAAAAAATGAAGTACGGAATGTGTCAATTGAAAATACTTCGAAAAGAGAGAAAAGGTGCAAAGAGGACTCATAGAATTAGTTTTGTTTTTGTTTTTTTGAGTCGTAGGTGCTATCAAAAGGGACACGACTCTTGTAAACTTAGTGAATCAAACGGGACTTGTCCGAACTTAGGGGTCATTGGGTAGTTTTAAAGAAGATCATTTAACACTAAGGCTTAGAAGTCTTTTCGGCCTCTCGGACTTGTCCGAGATGTCGCTGCACCACTAGGACTTAGAAAAATTATAAGTCCTCACAGTCACTCGGGCTTGTCCGAGTTGGACCAAAGATAACTGAGAAGTTACGACAGCTAAGATATAAAATTCTAAGTCATTTGGCTGCTCGAACTTGACTGAGTCTAGCCAGATGTGTCCGAATACTCACTGTATAAACCCGGACATATCCGATGTTATTCGGATTTGTCCGATGCGAACTTATCCGAGAGGTGCAAAGCCGGATAAGTCAAACATAAATCCTATCTTGGTATCTCGAATTTGTCCAACATATGTCAGACATGTTCGAAACGGATTTTACGCACTAATTTGAAATCAAATACTTAGTCATACTATTATTGAGCCCATCAGCTCAGACACATTCGAAATATTTTCGAACTTGTCCGACGTGGGTAACCTAACAACAGTCAAAACACTTTTTTTAACTGTAAATAAGGGACTAAATCTCCTTGACCATCCAAGAGAGCACATGCGCACAAAAAGCCTCAAGAGCACTTCTACACCTAGATTGGAAGAGTGAAAGAGGCATCCGGCTGCAGCAGCGTCCCCTCACCACCTCAAGCACCATGTGGCGCCGAGCCGGGACCGGGCCGCTCCGTCTCCACGTCGTCGCCGCCGTCGCCCGCCATCGCGTACGGAGACGCCCTCTACCTCCTCTCCCCACCATCCCATCCTCCGCCGCCTCTTCATCCAGCCTCGACGACCTCGGAACTTTCCGTGGTTCCGTCGGGGCTCCGTACCGGGCCCTGTCGAGCGAGGCAGGTGGCGGCGTGTGCTGGAACTGCGGCGCGACGGGCGCGTTCCTCTCGTGCGGGTCCTGCGGGAGCGTGCAGCCCGTCGATCTCGCCGTCGACTACTTCCAAATCTTTGGCCTGTGAGTGGCACTGCAAATCGCCGATCTCTAGTCGCGGGATTTGACTCCGATTACCCGATCTACTTGCGGTGTCTTTTGATTTGCGCACTGAATTGCGTCACACCTTTGCTCAGTGCTTGTTAGGTGTCCTGCTAACCAGAATGTGCTGCCATCTATCTATATGGTAACATCGTCTTACCAGATTCTAGTTGTCTTTGTGTCGGGCAATTGCCGAACATAGTTGGAGACAACGTTTAGCGACTGTGCTTAGCAGCGAAACCACAGGAAACAAGACAGGTTAGTGTGTCACGGATGCTTGTATAAACTAGAACTTGATTGATAGAACTCAGTTAGTTTTGCTTTTGGGTTGGGTGTGTTTGTTTTCGTTGTTGTTGCCCATCTTGTGTTTATATCACTCTGTTACGTTGGTGCGGCATGCTGTGATTATTATGAGTTAGCTGAGCATTGTTGTTACCAATTCGTAACTTAGCCTCTGTCTAAATTTGCTGTGGCGTGTAACTCCCAATATGAAATATAATCATGTGCACCATTACCCATTTTATCTTGCAGTATGCATGAAACACTTCTGAAATGAGTATGAATATCAAAATTTTCACGCATATCGTAATTTTTTGCATAATCTTTCTTGCGCTTCCTGGTTCCATGCTGTTAACGTGTTGAATAGAATATCCCTACATAGCTTTTTAGGAATTAGAGTAACTGAGCAAGGCAGTTCTAGGGTCACTGGTTAGTATTCTAATATTTCCTGCATTCATTAATGTAAGCCATATTTTAAAATGAAAGTTCTTCGGTTCTTCCATACAATACTTTGCAAACAATATCTAATAATATATTTTCAATTTCAATAAACTATTTTGATTAGTTGTCAGTCTAAAAATATGAGGCTTGACTCTTTTCAAAAGGACATCTGCCTTGTATTGATGATGGATGGAGTTTTTTTTTAATTGCAATCTCTATTTCTACCCATACTATGCTAACATTTGCTTCATCAGGAACTTAAATGGTTCCAATTCGCATCATGTGATGAATTGATGATGAACCATCGTATTTGTGAATGTTGGTTTGCTACTGACGTTTCTGTACCCTGAATGAATGTTGATATATTTTTTATTTGTTCCTTCAGAGAAAGAAAATACAACATAACAGAAAATAGTTTAGAAGGGAAGTACAAGAACTGGCAGAAGAAGTTACATCCTGACCTTGTTCATACCAAATCTGAGGTTTCTGCTGACACTGTTATGTGAATATATCTATGATATTGACTATGTCATTTCTGATATGACTTGTTATTCAGAAAGAGAGAGGGTTTGCTGCAGAGCAGTCATCACTTGTAATTGATGCGTACCGCACGCTGAGCAGACCTTTATCAAGAGCATTATACTTGGTGAGTACCTCCATTATTTCTTCAGAATTGAACAAATGGTAAATCATCCTTAGATTTTATTTGTTTTGATGTATACGTGACTCACCCCTTGGCCTTTGCTCATATATTTCCGAAAACAGAGAAGTAATAAATAAAAACATGATTGCTGACCCTATAAGCATAATCATCTTTATAACTCTTGTCAACTATACTATTTGCCAGCTGAAACTTGAGGGCATACAAGTCGATGAGGAAAAGACGATCAATGATCCCGAGCTTCTTATGGAGGTAACCTTTTGTGTTCTGACTTACATGTTTTCCAAGTAGGAAACTAACAACAGCAACAGCAAAACCTTTGTCCCAAGGATGTTGGGGTAGGCTTCCAAGTAGGAAACATACTCATAAATTTTATATATCTTGTTGTAAGTAATTAATTGCAAAATAGAACTTGCAATGATCGTTGTAAATAATGACAATTGTTCTCTGATGGATGATAACTCCGCCTATGTTGTAATGACATAGCCAGTTCCAAGCCCGGATAAAAGAGGAGGGATTGTGTTAGGCTTGGCGAGCCAACAACTATACTTAGCCACTCTCATGGAAATGAAACCCATTAAAAATTTCCAAAAATTGTTGGGTTTCATTTCTAGCCGACCCCAACTTGATTGGGACAAATGTTTGGTTGTTGTTGTTGTTCTCTGATGGATGATACAAAGTGAGCATATTAATAAAGCTAAATATATTCTATAAAGCAACAGAATATAATTTGACTGAAGGTTATATACGTAATTTACAGATGATGGAGATACGTGAAGCAGTTAGTGACACCACTGATTCCGAAACACTGGAGAAGATCCAATCTCAGGTTTTTCTGATTTTTAAATGTAGTTACAGATGTCATCATCAGGGAGAGTAATTATGTTACAATGATTTCTTGGATCGCTGTGTTTGATACCTTTCAGATTAAGAGAAAGCTCGAAACCTGGTCTGATTCTTTCCTGGAAGCGTTTAACAAGAGAGATTTTAACCATGCAGTGGAAGCAACACAGAGAATGAGGTACTATGAGCGTGCTATGGAAGAAACTGTGAAGAAGCTTTGAATAGTTATTTGTCCAGAATTCCAGATGTATGGTGGCTTCCAAAATTTTTAAGCCCTGTCCGGCACAGCTTCTGCTGCAGCTTCTTCGTAAAAATAAGCTGAGTGTGCCAAACAGGAAGCTTCTGAAACAACTTATTAGTTCAGCTACTTCTCAGAATGAACTAAAGCTTTTCACAAGCTTTTCAAACAAGCTTTTCACAAGCAGAATGTAAGCAGAAGTTGCTTTTCACAAACTTTTCAAACAAGCTGCTTTTATAACAAGTTTCAGCTGTGCCAAACAGGGTCTTATATGTTCCAGACTGCTCCACTGTCATTCAATCTATTCCATTATTCCCCGGTATAGTTAGAGTGGACAACCCAATAGCTTATATTGTTAAATAATTTTGAATATGATGAAGGGTTTTAACAAACTCCCCACAACTCCAAATTCACCACCGGCTAGAACTGATACTATAGTCTAAACAGTAGTTGATAGACTTCTTTTTATCCTTATGAGAATTTTACAGAGCTAGTGGCTATATTGAAAATAAAATAGTGCTATTTAGATTCTCCCTTGGAAAATACATACTTATGCTGCTTTACTTTTGTATGTGAGATAATTGGGTAAATGATGCTAAATGTTCAGTGATTCCACTCCAATAAGAAGCAGGGTTGTTTTTTTTTATTGCTGCATCTTGCAAATATTGATAAAGAAACTGTTTGTTACCATAATTCACGCCTTGCATCTGAGCGCATAGAAAGGTACTAACACGCTTTAATATTGAGTGTACTGTAGGAGTTTGTCGTCTGGATCATAATGCTCCAAACTAGATAAATTATTTCATTTTGAATAAAGGAAAATACAGAACTCTTGAAAGCACATTGCGGTAAAAAGGGTGTGTAAACTACATAATTTCATATAACGAGGTTGAGGTTTCTGCAAACTAAGCCTTTACGTCGGAGAACTAGATATCTCTCGTTGTCTACAACAGTATTAACAGGGACTGTCCTGAGTTCATTCGAGAGTACGTAATCTGGAGCACTCTGCATCTGCTGACCTGCCAGGAATGTTTAAAAAATTGGTGTAAAAAAAATAAAAGGAGGAGATCTGCTTAGCATCCAGGCGTTTCGTAAAAAGTGGAATCAACTCTTTATATATATTTTGTCAAATTTTTATATGAGTAATATGCATCAGCAGTTTCTGTACTTGTCTGGATGTGTCATCTAGGTTTACGAATTTTTAAAGTGCATATTTAAGTTTATAAACTTGTTAAGGTGCCATTTAGATCTAAAATGCCAAAAGTATCCCTACACTCTCAAAGCAAGTTGCAAGTGTAGTTGACACACTTTGACGGTTGTGTGCTTAGGATTCCTGGTACATCTCATACCCACGTTCCATCATAGCCCCCATAAAATTCACTTGAAATTAAAATGGCATTATCATCTACAAGCATACAAGGTGAATCGATCTAATTGTTTTTGTTTTAAAAAAATCTAATTGTATATAATGTTTCTTACGTGGTGTGAATGAGAATAGTGAAGGGGGGTATGTATCCTCAGAAGAAAATTTAGAGAACTGTAGCAATCACTTCAGTAAAATGTAAGAAGATGAACGGATTCCCAACTACTGTTCTGTAGCAAGAGGGATTCAAACAGTAAAACGAGTATTGTAGCGCCGATCAGTTACTGTTTATTGAGTATTGTAGCAGATGATATAGTCGTTCACTTTCTATCAAACAATCAAAAATGAGTTTAGAGAATTGTAGCTTATCTGAATTTTCCCCTCAAATTCAGAGGATGTGAATTTGGGGTTTAGCCTTCTAGACTCTCATGCTTGAAGGTGCAGTTCATTAATGTCAAAAAACTTTTACATTTTAAAATAATTGTAATGTTTTTTTTTTTCAAAAATAAATTCCAAACGAATGATTGCAAGCGAAATAGCTTTCTCACATGGACTTTTCGCTTCAAAAATAGTACTTCCTCTAGTAAAAGAACACGTGACATTGTGGACATTTCATAGTTCTCATGGTCAAGTTCAAAATTAGTTTTTGATCATTCATAATTTATAAGAAGATAAATGTATGATATCATAAAACAACTATATAAGATGAAAAATCTACGTATATGAATTTTACGTTGTAAAAAAAAGAATCAATATTGTTTTCATTCTAATGTTGGTCAACACCAGTTTTCAAATATATAAAAAAGAAAAGAGAATTCAGTAATTGCAAAGGTTTGAAAACTTCATCCAAAAGTAGACAAGATTCAGTACGTTGTTGTAGTTCATTGCGCGACAAACATGGCGACATGTCGAACTATCGTATCAATATGGTGGGAATTCGAACCCTAGGCCATCAATGAATTTTGCCAAAATAATTAGACCGTAGTATGTATCATCAAAGGAGCAAAACAGTGAAACAAACGAGTCGCCTGCACCAAAACTACCTCAAAAAAATCGTATCCAACAATTCAACAATTAAATATAGATAGCATGAAACTCTGACAGGTAGGCCCATACTCAAGGAGACACCAACACTGCAGCAGCCACCCCAAGAGCTAGAGCTACCCCCAAGAACCGACCAGCGGCAGCCGCCCTGTGCACGCCGCCGCTGCTGCCCTCGCCGCCGTTGTCACCGGCGCCGTTCCCGGGCTCGACCGTACCGGTGCCAGAGAACGCCGTGCCGTCCGGCGGCGGCGCGAGGACGCGCTCCTTGGGCGCCGGCGGCGGGTTCTTCAGCGACGGCGGCAGGCCCCGGCCGTGCGCGACCTTGATCTCGAACCGCATCCCCTGCTGGCACTGCGCGCCGTCGCCGGCCGCGGAGAAGAAGTAGTTGCTGCCCTCGACGACGAGCGCGGCGGCCACAGTCTCCCGCTCCCCGCCGTCGCCGCCGTAGATGAAGGTGTCGGGCGAGTCGTCCTCGCCGGCGTCGCAGAGCGAGTACGAGGTGGCGTTGGTGGTGTGCACCACCGACGAGTTGCCGTTCGTCTTGAATACTGTGGTCACAGCGGAGGAGAGAGATGGGCAAAAGCTGTCAGCATTTTTGTTGCTTCAGTTCATCATCGCACACGAATATGCATGGTTTCGATTACGACAAACGCAAGCAAATCCCTCTTGCTTCTACTCGGATTCATCAAATTCGTAAACCGTTGCACAAGGAAGCCGGACCGGACCCCCCGTTGTTATACTTTGGAAATTGATTAATGGCTGGCTAAGTAGTAAGCTGGTAATTATATATCTCTGTATATAAGAAATATGTGAATCTGTAAGCTGCTGTTTTCGATCCAAGTGTTGACTTTGTGGTAATGCAGCTCCTAAGAAATGAATGAATGAAGCGGCATGTGCTTTTGTTTGTTCCTTTCCCTAAAATAGCGTTTTTTTATTTTTGTTTTCGCCATGTTGATGCACGGATCTGGATCTGCAGCACAGAGTAAAATGATCCCATTTTGCAATCTGCAGTCCAAAGAGCCAAATGGAAGAGCCAAATGAGGAAGTTGAGGTTACGTGAGATACTGAAATGGTTCAGTCGCTGAGGAAAGAAAACCAACTCGAATGGCGGAGAGAGTCAGAGAGTCAGAGAGAGAGGAATCAATCAACATACTGAGGTAGTCGCCGAGGTAGAAGGTCTCGCCGTTGGCCCAGGCCGAGTAGTTGCCGGAGCTGGCGTTGGTCTTGGCGTCGAAGAACCACCCGGCGGCGCCGCCCACCGTGTGGTTCCTGTACGCCGGCGCGTCCGAGTCGTCGGTCGTGGCGGCCCGCGTCGCCGCCGGGGCCGCCAAGATCATGGCGGCGGCTACCACGACGAGGGCCGCGGGAAAACGCAGGAGCCGCGCCATGGATGGATGGATGGATGGATGGATCTTTCAGCGCGCGGAGGGACAGCCGCTTGCTCTGCTGCTTGCTGTCGGTGAACTAACGGTTCTTGTTTCGTGTGTGTGTGCGCGCTCGAATGCTGACTGATTGGCTGGTGCTCTTGTATGCGATGCGAGTGGCTCCAGCTGCCGCACATGATGTTTCGGGTGTCGCCGGGATTGTTTATTGTCGGTCGGTGGGAGATCCATCATAATTCGAAGAAGCGTCCTTCCTCCCCTCCCGAGAATTCCAATCGTTAAAAGTATACTACTAGAGTACAGTATTTCCTATTTTGTTGCCCGGGAGACTTATAATAACTCTCCTACAAAGTTCATTATTCGTTCAACCAAAAGATGAAAATGCATGAACTCCGGTAATGCAAGCGAGAATTCCATCTGATTTTTTTTGTTAACAAAATGCTACCACCCGTGAGGAACCACATGACCGTACTCTTGCATCGTGTGTTGATCTGAATGAAGCATGTGTCTTTTATATCATGGATAAAGTCTCGATCTTCTTCTCCGTATAGTAGTACGTGTATCAGTTATTGTGAAATTCAATTTGAACTTTACTCTTACCAAAAATCGAACTCGGATCACTAGGAATGAAGCATGTGCTAAGCAGACCACGTGTGGATCCCGAGGCAAAGCGGTCGTGAAAGGCGACGGGTTAACGACAACGACGTGGCACCGTACTCCAACGGAAGTGTCGGTCGGCCCGGCTACCGGCTGCGTGATTTGCTGACGGTCCAAGAACCCGCCTTGGTCACCCACGTTTGTACCTCCGCTGATCTGATGGCACCGACAGAATCAGAAAAAGAGTTTGTGTTGGGTAGAGTGTTTCCTTCTACTACTAAAAGAAAAGAATGGCCCGTCAGTTCATTCACTACTATGAAAACACGTTTTTACAAACGGCCTCTCTTTCCGATGCGGCTTGGGTACTCAACTCTCGGCACGCCCTTTACTCGCTGGATAAATGCGTAAGTAAAGCGAGTACAATGTAAGTTCGTCCTCCTTCGAGAAGATTTTGGGGTCCTTTTATAGAGCGTTGAGGTAATTCTATCTAACCAACATTTCTCATAGTAGGACGAGATTGTATAATGTTGGTTCTAGTCGCTCGGGTTGCTCTGAGTGTGAAAGCTTTACAGTCTGGACTTCTTCATTGTCTAGACAACATCGTGTGTGTGAGTTAATCATTCCTCAGCGACAGATGAAAGATTTATCCTGCAACATGTTACATCGCGAGTTACCCCCTGGTGCCGACCATCCACCATAAATGCCCCAACTGCTCGCCTCTCCTGCGCTCGAGCCCGGAATAAATCGTCTGCCCGACCTATTGGGTTGGGACTTGGGCAAGCTAGGTACCCCGATCTTGACAGGTCAGGGCGTTGGCGATGGACCCCTTCTCGTGACGGATGGTAGATACGGTTCCTAAGTGCATAGTGGTCGAGTAGCATCATTGGGTCATCGTTGGATCCCGTATTTTCGATATCCCAGGTATAGAAGTCTGTTAGAGGCGAAGGAAGATTATGCGTGATTTCCTTCCGAAGAAAGAACGTGGTGAATGTAAATGACATGTAGATCCCACTATACAATAAATGCAAGATACATAACATCTGCAGTTGATGGGGGTAAAACCATCCTTTAAAACAACTTTAGAGGATTAATTATTTGATTTTGTATATGTTAGGAGGTTAAATATCTAGATTTTGGATTTGAAGTTTGGGAAGCAGCCCCTAGATCAGAGTTTGAGAATGTATATATACTTTTTCTTTTACAAGCAGTTTCCGGGTGGCAGGTACTTATTTTTGTCATTTCTTAAAACCGGTACCCATTTGTAAATTTCAAATAATACTATTTTGAAAAAAAAATCAGCGGAAGCCACTCCTAACTCACTTGATGAAATTGTTTCTGTATCCCAGTTAGTAGGATCATGGCCTCTTCGTGTTATTCATTGAAAATATCAAGAGCTGATTCCAGTCTTACGAATATTGATGCTCGCGCTTAAGAATCACCAACCAAACAGTATTTTGTTGAAACGATGTGCAAAATAAGGAAAATAACATTGTTTACTGGAGCGGAACTAGTAACAAGCATGCTATCCTTCTGGATGGGTAAACTTAGCAATAAGGGTGGATCCATGACACCAACAATGTCATCAATCATTTTCAGGATTACGGATTGCAAAATAGAATCCATCAAGCATTATCTGTAACAAGAATTTTACCACCGATATGTATTGATCATACAGAACATCAAAGATATCCAACATCTCTTGAGGAAAGCATGTCCACAAGGTACTGGAGTGTCACTACACCCATGGAATATAAACAAGACAGCTAGCATTACTAATTACCATGATATATCGTTATGATCACCAGCAACCTACAACAAGAGGTGGCATGCATGCAATCAACAAGACATGTTCAAATCAACCTGAGGCCTCTCTTAACCGAGCGATCAATTCATCCTGAAAAGGGGAAATGTTCATTCATAAGGGTTAGGAAGAACAGGGACACTAAATAACTATATATAGTACAGGTAAACACAAGTAGTTGCATAATGTTGAAAAGTGGATATTTGTGTCCACAAACATGTAAAATCTTTCAAATAGGTAAAGACGTGCAACCTGATCAAGTACAAG
Organism: Tuctoria greenei; assembly: GCA_036927565.1. NCBI lineage: Eukaryota > Viridiplantae > Streptophyta > Magnoliopsida > Poales > Poaceae > Tuctoria > Tuctoria greenei. Next base: position 218,799,805 of record JAYESD010000004.1, on the reverse strand, counting down.
GAACAAATTTACCAAACATTCATGTGGACAACCTGGATTCCGGTTTAAAAATAAACCATAGGTCTTAGCACATGTTCTTCTTCAGTATTGTGCCATAGAAACTCGGAATACATGTTTCCTTCTCCAATATGGAAAAATATGACATATTTCACTCTTCCCTCTTTTTTTTTTTCTCTTCCTTTTCCATATGATGTAACTGTGGTCCCAAGTTTGTGGTTGCAGCAGGGTTGACCCTAGTCAGGACATGGATTTGCTTTGAGAGGCCGATATCTCAAGGTTCATGAATCCTTATTAGGATGGTAGGCACCCATGATGCTGAAAACAGTATTAGCTAGTGTTGTACATCTAGCTTCCCACCATCACTTCATCCTCCACAAGATCCTAGCCATACTCTTTCCATTGCCTTGGCATTAGGAAAAAGTTGCCCCCGTCCTCTGTGCCAGTACCCCACTACCAGAAACACACCGGTAAAACAAAAACTATAATATGTGCACAATAAAGCTTACAGCTGCATCCCCTTGTGTTATGTTTCTTGCGTCGGGGAGTGTGCAGAGTGCAGGTCGATCTGGGAAAGAGAGAGTGATCTGAGATGGTATGAAATGCCAAGTTGGACTCCACGCTCAAGAGGATGGGTTTGAAGCAATGCCCGCATGAGGCAGCCATCTAGCGACGGGGAAATGGAGGAAACACCCTACTTGTGGGTGTCTACGTCGACGACTTGGTGATCACCGGCAACAAGGATGCGAAGGTGGCAGCGTACAAGGAAGAGATGAAAGCCACCTTCCAGATGAGTGACCTGCGATCTCTCCTTCAACCTAGGGATTGAGGTGCACCAAACAGACTCCTAGATCACGCTTCGACAAACCGCCTACGCCAAGTGCATTATTGAGCTAGCTAAGCTCACAAACTACAACCCATTTCTCACTCCGATGGAGGAGAGGCTGAAATTGAGCTGCGATAGCACGACGAAGGAGGTGGACGCTATGCAGTACCGACATCTTGTGGGGAGCCTTCGCTACCTCGCCCACATACGGCCGGACTTGGCATTCTCTGTAGGCTACGTTAGTCGGTTCCTGCAGCAACCGATGATGGAGCACCAGCAAGCTGTGAAGAGGATCATCTGCTATGTTGCGGAGACTCTCGACCACGACCTCTACTACCCAAGGTGCACTGGGGAGGCACACCTTGTCGGGTACAGCGACAGCGACCACGCCGGCGACATCGACACCAGCAAGAGCATGAGCGGGATCCTCTACTTCGACAAGTTCCTTGTTAGCTGGCAGTCGGTCAAGCAACAAGTGGTGGTCATGTCCAACTACGATGTCAAGTACATAGCGACCTCCACCGCTTCGACTCAAGCGCTCTGGATTGTTCGACTGCTTGTGCTTGATGATCTTCTCGACAGAGACACTAAAGCGGTGGAACTCATAATGGACAACGTGTCCGCTCAAGCCCTGGCAAAGAACCTCGTTTTTCATAAACGAAGCAAGCACATACGGGTGAGGTACCACTTCATCAAAGGTTGCTTGAAGGAAGGGAGCATCAAGGCCAGTTACATCAACACCAAGGATCAACTTGCGTACCTGCACATCAAGCCTCTTGGGAGGATCAAGTTCCTTGAGCTTTGCTACAAGATCGGGATGGTCCAACTCTCCCACAAGATGATGCACAAGACTTAGGAGGGGATGTTGGAATAAGTCTTTTTCAACATCTTTGTATGTTCTTTGTGTTCTAGGACATCTTTGCATGGTCTTTGTGACCTCAATTAGGAGAGAATCTTCCGCCGGACGACTCGTAGGAGGTGAGAAGGGCCCTGACTCCGCCCCAAACAGTGTACTACTATCAGCCCTACTAGGCAATATCTACCTACACAAGCTCGATCAGGAGATAGGGAGCATCCGGAAGACACTAGAAAAGCATATTAAGAACACTAGGACAACATCTTAAGAAAAGCTAGGAGAGCACCTTAAGGACAGCATATTAGGACAATATCTAAGCATCTTAAACTAGCATCTTTGTGGCATATGTTTGACTGCCTTGGTAAAATTGCCTCAACTCCTAGAGTCATCCTCTATTTCAATGAGAGTAAGAATTCAGCTACTAACACTGATACCATATTAAACTATTATGCAATAATCAGTTGCATCCAAAAATTTAAACTGATAGTGAAAGGGAATGCAATTCACTTAAACACTCCAACAGGTCTCAGTGTTCTATAGGCGATGAGCAGAACATCTAGTTGTCAGTAGGACATTGTGGTCCATCGTATTCTGAAATCACAATACATGAATTAAAGAATATGTGTGCTTGCCTTTTTGCCTTTTGGAGACAGACCCTTTTCTTTTAGAAGAGAGCGTAACTTTTCCACTGTAAATGATTGAAGAGTCAGCCCAGAAAAATCAGATGGTAATTCTTCTGCAAAAACAAAAGTATATGTCATGTTGCCAATAATGAATACCGAATAGTGAAATTTATCTTATTTAGGTACGGCAAAATTTATAATCTACACATGGGAACGGGGTGACCAAGGGAATTAAGAAAACATGTAATTTCTCAAATCCTTAAGAACCCAAGGCCTAGAAATTTATTAGTGGATTCTAACTACATACAAAAGGAATATATTATTGCAGGCATCGCCTTTTGATAGTACAAACAAATTACAGAAATAACCTCAACAGATTTCCCAGGCTAACAAATATAAAGATTTTTTAGGACTCATTTTGGTTATGATTATGATCCGAATAAGAGGCATGAAGATACATCATAGAAGTAGGGTCAGCTTTCTCCTTGCAGCGCAGCAGCAAGAACATAGAAGGGAGAAGAGGTAGAGGAGTTTCCACACAGATAAGTTTTGCAAACTGAAGCTCCATATTGCTTTGCTCCATTGCATCGATTATATAATACAAACTATGCTCAGCTGCAAGTGCCCATTCAAGATGGCACCGCAAACTTAGAGCTACAAGTTATGTAGCAAGTAGTTCCTGCCAACGGTACAAAAGACGTTTCGAGGCGCCCGCTTGGGGGGGGGGGGGGGGGCATGGATATCCATTACCTGCGGATACCCGATCCGATAGTTACGGGTTTGGGTAAGAAATTTTAGCCGTGGGTACAGGTTCAGTCAACGGGTTGTACCCGATGGGTATTTTTTTATCGGATAAAAAATCTCATATCCATACCATATCTGCATTGACATGTGCATCAAATAAAAATTCATAATATAAATATAGTATTTAGGTTTTTATGTATGTGTATATATGTGGGTCCTATGAACTATTGTATTGTGTTACGTGTTAGACAATACAATGAACATGTTTTATTATGTGTTGAATTGTTGTAGAAATTTATATGCGTTGTAATCTATTTTGTTAATATTTATCGGGTAACGAATACGGGTAGCAGATTGTACCCATTGCGGGTAACGGGGTACGATTTTTGTCCAACGGGTACGGATACCCAGAGGCACTATCCGCAGGTATTTTACCTGTTGCCATCGCTGGGGGGGGGGTGTCGACGGTGAAGCCTTGGTTGCAGCTCCGGGACGGCGGGGTGGAGGGGAACCATCCCAGGGCAGTAGAAATATACATATATGGTTGTATACTTCTATTTTAATTTTTTTACAAACCATCAATGTTACAGTGGTAAACGCCTAGGCTTTAGGCGAAGGGTCACCGCGCGCCTAACACTTTTTGGAACCCTGGTTTCTGCTATACCCCTTATCCTGTTTGCATTGAAGTCCTGCTCACTATTTGACCAACTTGGTGGTGATCAATTCAGGAGCAATACTCCCATCTTCCACGCTTTTTCAAATGAAGTAATGCTGCAGGTCAATGTGCTTGCTTCTGCCATGTAAGAAATGGTTTTTGCTCAGCGCCAGAGCAGACATATTGTCCTTTCTGAGCTTAACGCTCCTAACTATGACTACCCTTATGTCTCCAAGCAATCGTGCGACCCAAATGGCTTGAGTCGCAGAAGTGGCAGCAACAACATACTGTGCTTCGCAAGAACACAAAGCTAAGAGGCATTGCTTCGTAATTGCAAGTGTATACATAAAACTAGAAAGTCAGGTGAGATGCTGTAAAGTGAATCTGAAAATTCAGACATATATAAGCAGTAAGTGCTACAGTTATGGTTTCTTCTAAAGTAACTATTGAATGACCTCGTGTGTGTTTTATATAGAACTATTTATTTGCATTTTGCAGTCATCACAGACCTCTACACCAGACACAATAAGTGCCAAGAGGTCCTGGGTTCGATGCCGTCTCTCCGCACCGCACAGTGCGGGGTAAGATTGGCCTTGTATAATCCTTGGGGAGCTTCCGCACTGGATCTGTCCTTTTAGTCATCACAGACCTCTACACAAGACACAATAAGTGCATTTCATAATAAAGGGAGTACCCAGTGTCCAAGGCTCCCATGCATTGTGGGTTCTGGAGAAGGGTTATTTCTAGACAGCCTTACCACTGCTTCTGCAGGGAGGCTGGTTCGAACTCAAGACCTCAGGACACAAGTGGAGACGCACTACCATTGCACTAGGTCCGCTACTCCGCTCTTCTCGCATTTCATCCTTTCATAATACGCCAAATAAACAATAGTCACAACAGTTTTCAGTATCCCAGTCCAAAAAATTTCAGAGCACAGTGACAAGTTGTTTGGACAATGATAGCATCAAGTTGTAAAAAAATAATGTTTATCCAAGTCCAAGTTGGGAACTAAAATTAAAGGGAAGGGAAAATAACACCAGAAGCCCTCTTGCGAGACCACTTGCTTAATAATGATATCAGTCAATATACCATACTAACAATATTGAACTAAACACATAACAAATGATTGCAACCTGCTACTGAAATCCACGTCTTACACATAAAAACCTTATAAGAATTCTGACACCAGGAGGGGTGCATAGATGCAAGTAAATATTTACCACGGGTAGAAGATCCTGCAGAATTAGCAGTGTTGGGCCTTTTTGAAGGATTCTTCGCATCTAAACTTCTGGCAGCATTCCTGATAACAAAGGAGGGAAACACAAGCTTGCTGAAAGTTTAGCTAATATTATTCCCCTGAAAAAAAAAGGTTTAACTAATACACCTGCATAAAATAGAAGTCTAGAAAAGGTCCAGTAGCTGATTTTCATCCTAAAACGTGAAAATTCCATAACCATCTAACCATAAGCATGTTCTGATTCAGAAATACAGACACGGATGAAACGATATAAATACATTGCTCCCAAATCTGTTTGATAAATGCAGAAGGACTAAATCTGGTATATTCATTACATTTATTCTCCTAAATTCATCCCAGATTGGATTCTAGAATGCAAGCCTTGGGATTGTTGGGTACACAAATTGCAAACTTGTCCGATTGTAGGGTTTCATTTTACGGAGTGTGCCACAAAATGTTACACTTAGTAAAGCAATAAACCTCTTTTAGAATTTTGCAGTTACAAGAGATCATGTGAATGAACACAGCAAGTTTAATACAAAACAGCAATTTTTCAAAATTGAATTTAAAACGAATGTTACATGTCTCATGGCCTGTTTAAAACTTTAAATTATTAGCAACTCACAAACTCCACATGATATGATATGAAAATATGTTGATTCGTAAAAATTATCCAGAGATAGCAAATAAAATGACATCGCCGCAGGACTGAACTTGAATTCTATGCTCATATTCACAAAACTTGACATACATGAATGTGCTGTAAAGTTATGTGAATATGGCAATCAGCTCACTAGTTAATGTCGACCAACAGAATGCAAAGAGTGCTACATTGTCAGCCACTTTGGAAAATCAGCTGCCTTGCCATAAGTGCTAGCAAAGCCAACCCAATCAGCAATCAAGAACTAGCAAAGACCCTGCTACCTTTCAAGTGTTTTTTGAAACATTGTTCCTAATCCTAGGTATGCAGCAGATGAAATGATGTACTCCCTCCGTCCTCATGAACTTGTCGCTTTGTAGTTCATTTTTGAACTACAAAGCGACAAGTTCATGGGGACGGAGGGAGTATGTAACAAGAAAGGTGAAATGTGGTATCTTATAACATCAAAACAAAGTTTGCAAATTGTTAAGAGGTGGTTAAGAGTTTCATACCTTTTCCCCCTGCTGCTTTCTCCTGGTGTCTTACAGCTTAAATCTTTGGCCTCGCTTTTCTGTTTGCTTAACTGGAGAGCTCTGATTAAAATATTGTTTGTGTCCGTCTTTACAACTTGTCCCTCTAAAATAAGATAGTGATCAGTAAAATGAACAGGGAAAGAAAGGGCCTTAACAAGTATCATCAGCATTGCATTGCAAAATTGATGGCAACCAGATGACAGCATCAACCAGAAACTACCAAGGGTAGTCCAGATATATTATTCCCACAATAACTAATATATGAAGATCATGATCAACTCAATAAATTACTCGTCCAGGTTGCATTTGGAACATTTTGGCTTCAACTAATCAAGAAATACTTGCCAAATACCACAACATTCAGCCTTTATTTGAGAGACCACTGAACGTGACAACATAAATATATATTGGAGAAGAGGGGGGGGGGGGGGGGGGGGGGCTGAATATACTAGAAATATATCCCAGTGAAAAGTTTGCATTTCGTGTTTAAATATTGAAATAATGCGACTAAAGCACAACTTCGACTAAAGCAATTTTGAGCAACTTACCCTAAGAACTTTTTACGTGCATAACTTGAAGGATTGCAATTATAAAACCGAAATCTGAATAGAGTAGAAATGCAAACTTGTCATTTCACGTTACAGAAGGCAACAAGAACTCAGCAAGAAGCAATTCACCTGTTTTCTTAGAAACAACTGTTGAAAATCCGGGATCTCAAACTGGGAGGTGTGTTTATTCAATGGGATCCCCGGCATTATATAGTCGAGTCACAACCAATTTGACTCCTAAGACTCTAACTCAATTCCTAATCTGCAGTTATTTCCTATTAGGACTCCTAACTCCAATCTAATTAGGACTAGGACTCCTAACTAACTCTAACCAATCTAACTAGCAACAACAACAACAACAACCAAGCCTTTGTCCCAAACAAGTTTGGGGTCGGCTAGAAATGAAACCCAACAATTTTTGAAGAAAAGTAATAGAAAATAAAATGAGAGTAAAAAAATACAAAATACAAATAAAATAAGATTCTACATTTTATTTATTTTAGAAATGGATTAATAAGAAAGAAGATAAGAGTAACAAAATACGAATAAACTAAGACTCTACTTAATCTGTTGGGCACACTGTTGAGATCATCTAACATTCTCCCCCTGATCTCAACATCCTACAATGCCCAAGATCATCCAACAATACCCCCCTAATCCTGACGCTTGTGCTTGTCTCAACCTTGGTGTGTCCTGCCGTGTCCATAGAGTCCTTGCTGCATGGAGTCATCATGACTTTGTCAACGCTCCCCGTGTCATGAGCCTTCTTCAAACCGAGCCTTCAGCACATCTGAGCCATCGTGGGAGAAGGTTGTTGGGTCTGCCGTCACTCCACATCCTCTCGATCTGAGCAGCTGCCCCGCCTTCAATCAACCACCGCCACATGCTTGCTGTTGCGCGTCTGCTTGTGTCAGTTGGCCTCATGCGCAATATGCGCTAGCTTTGACCTCGATCGCACGCACGCATCTCGGGCGTGGAGCCAGCCTGCACATGGAGGCCTCAAGCCGCATCCTGCTGCCAACACACCGGCCTCAACACATCCCAGGCCTGTACGTGACCAACGCTAACGCAGCCCATGCCCACCAGCCTAGTCGTGCTCTTCCTCATTCTTCCTGTGCACATGACAGCGGAAACTCCACAGGCCCAACCCAACTGGCCCTCTTCTCAGCAGATGACCTATTACTGAAGAGCCCAGCCCAGCAGATCGGTCCACCTCCCTTACGTACGCAAGCAACTGAGCAGGCCCAGTTCAGCCCAGTTTGGCACAACTGCAGGCCATCCTTCCTCTGTTCTCATACACAACGCAAAGACAGGTAACCTTCCTCAAGCTGCCACAGCAGGTACAGCTGCTGCACCAGCACCCTTGATCTTCTTGGACCTCCCTCACGTGGTTTCTCTCTTTCCCCACGTCTCCTCATTTTCTTCATTCTCTCCCGTTCACACCCGCACAGCATGCCATATCATGAGCCCCTGCCAAGGTTGTGAAACACAGCCTGGATGCCTAGGCGCCCGGCCAGGCGCCGGCAGGGACGGGTCGGGGAGGAGGGGCCGCGGCAGCAGATCGAGGAGAGAAGGCAGCAGCGGACCCATGAGGAAAGGCGGCGTCCGGCGGCATGGAGGCGGCGTTAGCAACAGGGATGTGGGCTGAGGGTCGGGACGGCAACGGCGTCGGGGAGTCAAGTAGAGTCGGAAGCAATGTCGACATCCAATAGTCGAACGGAGGAGTCTGCAAGTTGTGTTGGGCCTGGAGACTCAGCCTGGCTGATGTGAACATCCAACGGTTCGCATTTTGAGATCGGGTATTATAAAAACATCCACCGGTTCACCCTAACCCTATCTTCCTCTTCCTTTTCCTTCCTCTCCATGTGTGGCGGCGCCTTGACGACGGCGGCGGCGATTGACGCTGACAGAGCTGCAGCGAGTCAGCGCCTGACGGCGGTGTCCATTCCACACAAAGCGACTGGCTATGACGTCCAAGCTGGAGCGCTTGCATGCCTAGGCAATGGTTCGAAAACACTAGCCCCTACCCCCCTGAGAACGTTGCTAGGGATCCACATCATGCGGGCTCCGGATTCACACGTGTCCGAATCGACCAAGTTTGGCCCAACCCACGTGCCTTTCCAAGTTTGCGACCCTCTACGCACCGCTCCAGCTGCAAAATCGCTTCCTCACATGAGCTCCCTACGACGAGCTTGCAGCGGAGCCCATCGTCCTCGCGCTCGCCCTCAGCGTCTGTGCTGACACGCAACTGATACAACGCCTTCCGACGCGTCGCCACTATAGCGCACTCGCTAGATATCACACCTCAAGCACCCACCATCAGCATCGTGTTCCAGGCGCCGAGAGAAGCGGAACGAAAAACCGCACGACTCAACTCGAGCTCTCCACCCCACCCGTCTTGTATTCACGCCCGATCCAGCTTCCTCTGAGATTTGGCCTAAGCTCGATAGGATCCCCCACGCCCGTCCTGAACTTGCTCGAATCGATCTTCTTCCTCCTCCCTGTGACTTCGCACACTATTTTACCATGCCCCCTTGCTCGGTCTAAACGCGCTCGCTGGATTGGCCACCCCCGGAGCATCGTCCTCCTGGGGGCAGGATCTCGAACCCTAGATGTGATATCAGAATGTTGGAAATCCGAGTCTCAAACTGGGAGGCACGTTTATATCAATGGGATCACCTGCATTATATAGTCAGGTTACAACAAATTTGACTCCTACGACTCTAACTCAACTCCTAATCTGCATATATTTCCTATTAGGACTCCTAACTCCAATCTAACTAGGACTAGGACTCCTAACTCCATTGTAACTAGGATTCTCCCTAATCTCCTGAACGCACTGTTGAGATCATCTGACAACAACTTATCATAAATGGAACAAAATTTTACCAAGCAGATAAAGAAATCCAGATCCTATAAGCCAGAATACCAAGGCATTACGCTGAATCAATCCTTCAAAATATTCTTAAACAAGCAACTAAGACAGCATGCTAATGCAATTCCTTGCAAACCTCTCGAAAAACTCACCCTCGAATGCCACTAGAATGACTTCTGTAACCACAAATTGGCCATAAAGGAATGGCATAATACAAACCGAACGGTACTTTTCCTACGGTGTGTATCTGACTCCTGTGACACATTAACAATTCTAACAGCCAAAAACAACGGGTGGAAAGAACGATTCCAGCATTGCCAACCCAGATAAAGAAGGCAGGTTTCTTACAACGAATTGTGACTAAAACCCTAAAAAAGACATTTCCACCTAAATTACTCGACAGACACCATTATAACTACGAGAAGTCACGGGTCCTAACCTAAACTGTGAGTAAACATACACTGCAACAGTAACAGCCTGCTATCTCGAAACCAGAAACTAACCTGGAGGAGCCGTGTCGTGAAGGCATAGATAAACATTGAGGCCTCCCTGCACGAACCGAACCCCAAAAAGAAGCCACAAGTCAAATCCTAGGAGCGAGAATCACCAAGAAAGAAGGCAGGCGGAGAAGAAGGACGTGCCATGCTGGACGCGATGCTGCTCTCCGTGAAGTTTCCACGAGAGGGAAGGCCGGCGAGCGCGGTCGCCGCCCCGCCATCCGCCGCTTTCGCGGGCGCCGAGCCCTTCCGGCCGCCGCCGCCGTCGGCACCCATGTGTACTTTAGGGGAAAGAAATATAACCGCGGAAGGAAGTGTGTTCCTCTTTATATTTCTCTAGTTTTCCAACCCTGTAAACAGCACAAGATTAGAAGAGGCCTGGTCGCGTGGCTTCCCATAAGCAAAGCCCATTACACGTAATGGTTAATCTCTGGGCCAATATGGCAGCCTCACATTTGCACTCCCGCCGATTCCACTCAAGTGGCGTCTGCACTGCATAACGGGTAATGAGAGAAAATGTTTTATCTCGTTCGTAATAGTGGAATGGGAAAAAAACCGAGGGTAAATGATAATTAGAAAAGAGCACATTATATATCCTGCCGTTTGAAACAAGATGCTACCTGCAAAAATCTTGACGGAACGAGGTGCTTCAGTAAGAGTTTATGCCATGTGCGAGACTAGCAGCACCCGTATTCCTCTAAATAGTTTTCTATAAAAATATTTATGGACGGGTGTGAGGCTAAGCCTGAGCATGACCCATACCGGACTTCGTGTCGATCCGGACCTAGGGATGGTAATGGGTCAGGTACGGATTGGGTGCAACAAAAACCACCCGAATTGAAAAAGCCCGCGGGTGGAATTTTATACCCGAACCTGTATCCGCGGATGAAAATCCAAACCCGCGCCTGACGGGTTTCGAGCGGGTTTCGAGTCTCCATCGGGTCTGACTGAATACAACAGAAAACTGATAACAAATTAATATTTATACAACAAAAATCTTATTTATAGTAATTCAAATATTTATGTTGCAGTGATTTATTCCAACAAAAAATAAGTATCATAGACAAGGGATTCATAAATCTTTAAACATGCATAAAAATCAGTATCAGAAAATGGATTCATTACAAGACACAAACTTCAATTAACAACCACACTGAACACAGTAACCCAAATTTAGCAAATTTAATCGTCGAAGGCGTGAGTTGGACGCCGAAAAGGGAGCTGCGCGTCGGTGGAGAGCGCAAGATCCGAGATTCCGGGAGGCGGCGCCCCTGCGGACTACCAGAGATGACGTCGCGGACGGCGGGGCAGCGGCGATGTAGTGTTGTGGACGGGCGACACGGTGATGGAGATTGGACACGATGTTGTGGACGTGGCCATGTCGGAGGCCAACGGCAGCGGCGGCAGGCGCCGACGGCGGGAGGCGGCGGCCGTATGCGCTGGCGGTCGCGGGGTCCAGACGGGAATGGGAGAGGGGAGACGGAGATGTGAGCGCCACCGATCCAATAGAGTCGAGACTCGGGTGACTCGGCCACTCGGGTCAGTGGTCACGGGTGGAGGCGGCTAGGTTTAGAGGAGCCTCAGATTTACGGATCGGTAGAAAATGAACGGTTTTTGGGTCGGTCGAGATGGGATGTAGTGGGCCAAACAGATTTCGGGTCCCCAACGGGCACCCGTGGGTGAAAAAATAAACTCGAACCCGCAAAAACGTCGAATCGAGTGCAGATCTGATCCGCGGACACAAAATCTCACCTGAACCCGCACCCGCCGGGTACAAAACCCAACGGGGACCCGAACTCGCGGTTCTGATTGCCATCCCTACCCGAACCCGGTACCAACTGGGTCGTGCCGTGTATTTTGAACAACCTTTTAGGTCATCCCGGCCATCTGGCCACCTATACCAGCGCTGGTGCCCTTGTTCGGTCTGTTTTTCCAAAATTCAGCAATTTTAAGTACCTCAGAAAAAGATGGATCCTTATCCTAATATATCTATTATTCATCGGATTTTATTTGCCGCGCCTACGATTGTGGCATTACTTGAAAGAAAAAATACCAAAATAAAAGTATTTAAGGTCATCAAATGCCTCTAGCTAGAACAGTTGAAGAAATCATTGGTGACCATACTATCAAGGAGCTGTTAGAACAAACTTTAGTACTAGTATGTACCATCGGTTTTTATGTAGTGGGCCCGAACTTTCGGATCCCAAATCTCGAGACAGAACCGTGAATCCAAGCACAGTCCAATCAAATCTCTTCACACCATGTGACCAACTTGCTTCAGCAGCGGCAGCAGCAGGTCCACTGAGATCCTTCCAAAATCCCATAAATACGTAGACGGATCCTAAAACTGTGCTCGTCACTCATCACTGACCCACTCACTCACTCAGCCTCATCCTCATCCTCAGCTGAAGAACTGCTCCGTCCGGTTCTCCTTCGCTCGCCTCCAAATCCTAAAGATTCAAGCCGTCGTCGTAGTAGGACGGAACTGCCAGCACGTAATAAAACGCTACGGACACACGCAGGGTACGGTTTCGATGGCTGCGAAGTTACGTGGACCCGCGAGGTAAAGAGAGAGAGGGGCAGCGATCTGTGTACGTTGCCGCTGTGTCCGTAGTAGTGGTAGTACAGATTTGCTTGCTTGCCTTGCCCCCCGGCCCGGCCCGGCGCGCATTCAACCAGCTCATCTAATTAAACGCCGCCAATTAATTCGACGCGGGCCTCCAACGTGGACACCGCCACCCGACACCGCATCACTTTCCACCGACATGTGGGCCCGACAGGTACGTTGGTCCACCTGTCAACCGGTGGCGACGTAACGGGTAGACTAGATGGACGGAGGAGGGTGTAGGAGGAGGATTTATTACTGCGGGGTTTCCCCCCCGAGCCGAGCCGTACGTTGCTGTGTGTGCTCTCCACAGCTCATCTTCTTCCTCCTCCCAAATCCAGCAAGCAGAAGCAAGCAATAAAGAAGAGAGGGAGGGTGGGGGAGGGAAGGAGGCTGCTTCCGCCCCGCCGACGCCGCCGTCCCACTCGCGAGCGAGCGGGAGATCCTGTTGCGCCGTGCCGGGCGGCGGCATTCCGGGCAACCCGATCCGGATCCTCCTCTGTCCTGCGCGGTTGGTTGCGGGCGATTGGCGGTGGCGATCCCCGCCGGTTTTCGCTGACAACGTCCGAGGGGGGCGCGCCGGAGCTGCTGCGACGGGAGTCCCGCGACACAGCTCTCACTGCGTCCGCCGCGGCTTCACTTCCGGTCCAGTGAGTCCGGCAGGTTCAGATCAAGGTGGGTGAGTGGTGAGGTGAGACCTCCTCTATCTCTATCTGCCTTGGCTAGGTTTCTCGGCCTCCGTTTTCGACTGTCTGGCTCAGCGAAACCTTTGGGACCTTTTCATTTCACCGGCAATACAATACAATAAAATACCTCGGCCGGGAACGGATTTCCGAAAGGGGGCCATCAGATCCCTGCGCCTGAAAGGTATTCATCACTCGCTTTATTATGCAGGGTAGATGACCGTTTTCACTTTTTTGCTGCCCCTTTCTGAGAGAATATAACATTAAAAACAACGCTTTATTATGCAGGGTAGCATGAAACATTTGCTTACTAGTAGGAGCAGTTATCGCTAACAGCTTTAGGATTTAATAGTATATTAATCCACTTGGATGAGCTGTTAATGTCTTACGAGTGTTTACAAACATTGTGATAGTTCTTTCTGTGCATCTTCATATTTTTTTATTCATCTTAAGCGGTTGATTTTTTTTAATGTTTCTATGTGTATCCATAGGCAGAAGCGTTTCCTTGAGATGACGTAGCGACTGCCACTTTCAGTCGATCCTTCATACAGAGCAACTTCATGATGGAGCAGATTTCTGTAAGTCGATTGCCGCTGTTGATTATTTCTACTTCAATATTTGTGGTTTTCATGTCAGTATGTCGCACAATTGAATTCTCCTGTTGCACAACAGTCAAAACTGAAGCACTGAAAAATTTTGTTTCCTTGAAAACTTGTATAGCTTGAAAACCGATACAAGGAGCACAGGCCTCAAAGAAGTAGCAATTGCCAAACTAAAGTACTAGTCGGGAGGGATGTATTTAAAGAATTAGAGCAAAGGCGTGCATCGCCCAGCGTGATTGCGAAACTGATGGGTATTGATGTACTGCCACCACCTAATGCAGCCCATAATCGGCACAAAAAATTTAAGGATGTTTTTGAAGTGTCGGAGGAGCCACAAGAGGCTGTCAGGAAAGGGAGGCAAAATCATTTTCCTAAAGGCTTAAAGCCAACCTTGAAGCAAAGTGCACTTAAACTTAAAAGGCTTATGCCCTCGAAGGTTCTATATAGAGATGATACACATGATAGCATTGTGCAATGCTCTGGTGGCTTGGATCATTTAAATTCGGTGGAAATAAATAACCCATTATTTGAGAAGCGACCTCATGACATGAACTATGCTCCAAATTATCAGTATGAAAAGGATCCAGCGAGAGCTTGCCGGAAGTACCCCCTGGGTTTAGCTAATTCGTCACTTAGCGATTTCAGAAACTTATTGAGAGGAGAGGTTGAAGATTTCAGCAACATTGTTGTTTTGGAGCCAAGCATGGAAAAAGGTCATGATCCGGAAAACATTTTCTCCATTCCATACCTTCCTCCTGTTAAAAAGAATTGTCAGAGAGGCACAAAACATAAGCAAAATGTGTTTCCCACTGTTGGAAATGGACAAGGTCTGCAACCTAATTCAGGGAATGAAGATGTTGAACCCAGAATCAGAAAGGAAAGATGTTCGACTAGCGATTCCATTGATCCACTATTAAGTGGACAGGAAGCATCCCATGATCATTTCAGAACAAGTGATTTGCATTATTCTGAATCATCTCAGAGGTACTTTACTAGTAACAGCAACTTCAGGCGAAACAATGAGTCATTGTCCAAAATGCACGATCAATATAAAGAATCTGCTGGTTCAAAAACTCTTGCAGAAATGTTCGCTTTATCTGATTCTGAAAGACTGAAGCTGAACTCAGGCTCACATGCTGAGATCCATCTCGGTAAATTTGACCTGAACAATGGTCATAGCAAGGAAGGTTGCTTTATTGTTTTACCAAAGCATGCAGCACCGTCGTCTCTTCAAAGCATAGTGGACAAGGATGCTTGCTTGGAACGGCCCTCTAAGGGTAGAAATAATTATCTAGCCACATCCATCAGTTACAATAATGGTAACTTCCGCTTGGATTCTTTTCGGGATCAAACAAGGCTGCTAAAGCAAACTGGCAACAATCGCGAAGATAACTTGAGAAATGCTTCCAATTTCAATTGTCTCATGGCTAACAACTTCTCAAGTCCTGACTGCCAAATTGAAAAGGTATTGTTTACAACAGATGAAAACATCGTGCGGCACCATGCTTATTCTAAGGCTTCATCATTTGACTTGCAGTTAGCTAGAAAACAAAAGGTATGTGCCCTTGCATCCATGAATTTAGATAACTAGAATGAAATGGTGTTCACGCTAACTGAATTATGGATCATGTCCCTTAAGTTCAGTTTTCTTAAATTTCTGGAGTGGATGGTTATCTGACATCACTTATTATAAATTAATAACCATGTACTACACACAAACCTTACACTTTACTATGAATCGGTGTTCTTCAATTTCCACTGCTATTAATTCTCATTTCATAGAAGCACAGGCATGGCGCAGTGGTGAAGTCATCCCACTGGTGCCAAGAGGTCCTGGGTTCGACGCCGTCTCTCCGCACTGCACATTGCAGGGGTAAGACTGGCCTCGTATAATCCTTCCCTAGACCCCACCTCGCGTGGGAGCTTCCGCACTGGGTCTGCCCTTTTATTAATTCTCATTTCATGGCAGTTGTGCAATGATAGTAAGTTTTCAAGGTTTGCTCTTTTCTCAAGCAGATATATATTATTCTAGTGTACCTATCTGCATCGTGAATTGGTAGCTGATGCACTAATTTCATTATATTGAAATGTTCAGGACCTTAAAGGATACCTTAATTTAGTTATACATTTAATATTTCTTTTATTCATTTCAACTTTGCATTTTGTAACTCATGGAGGTGTCTCTCACTACATTCTAGGCGACAAGATTGCAGTTCCACAGCCATGAGTATGAATCAGTGTCTCTTTTGGATCCTGCTGATGGAATAAAGTCTCATAAAGGTTTGAAGGAAGTTGAGCAACCAAGCCCAGTGTCTATTCTTGAGCCTCTAACTGATGAAGATAGTTCTGGACATTTCAAGTATGGTCTGCAAGAAATGGCTAGTAAGTGAGAAAAACATAACCATTTGCATTAAACCAAAGAAAAATGCTGCATTATTGTCGCGTGTACCTTGTGCAAGTCAAATGTTTTTAGTGGAGTATAAAATCTATTTGTATAGGAAATTACAGTTTGCTACATGTTCAGTCATCCTTGTTATTTGCCGTAATTTAAATAGTATTCCATTAACATACTAATTCCATTAAGAATTAATTTAAATGTAGTTGATGCAAGTTATCGAAACAGATCAGTAGTGCTAATTGTGAAAAGACCCTTAATGTGTGAAACAAATCTGTCTTGAAATGTAGAGAAAATAAAGGACAGGCATCAACTTCATGATGAACCTGAAGTTACCATGTCAAATGATGATGATGACCGTTGTGATTACCAATCTTTGGAAGCATTTCAAGTCGAGGAAGACAGGGACTTCTCGTATCTCCTTGATGTACTTATAGGCTCTGGCATCATAGTTGCTGACTGGCAACTCTTATGCAAGTCATGGTACTCACCCGGTTGCCCTGTTCGCCCTCATGTCTTTGATCAGCTTGAGAGGAAGTACAACAACCTTTCTACATGGGCAAGGCCTGAGAGGAAACTTCTGTTTGACCTTGTGAATTCTATTCTTTCCGAAGTTCTTTCACCATGCATCGATTTGCACCCATGGGTGCCATCTAGAAGTCAGTGTGCACCTCTTTGGGGACCTGAAGGGCCTGTTGAAAAGGTTTGGCAGACAATTGTCAAACGGCGGGAAGAGTTTGTCACAGGTTATCCTGATGAGATGGTTCTTGATCCTACCTGGCCGGATATAGGCGATGATGTCAGTATGGTTGGAAAGCAGATAGCCCGAATGTTACATGGTGACCTCATGGAAGAAATCATAGTGGAGTTTCTCTCAGGGTTGTAGTTTCATGAGGGCCCAACCAAGTTAAAGCTGTGATTTTCTCAAACTTTCTAAGAGATTAAGCTAAAGCTGTGATTTTAATCCTTGTATGATAGGATAGAAAATATGATTCATGTGCCCTTATTTACAGTGGATAGCTTAAGTATACAAGGCTAAATCTTCGGTGCAGATGTGTCTCGACTAACAAAGTGGATTTATCGTATAAGACTGTTTAGTAAATTAGAGAAATGGAAATATTTTGTGTTATCCAAATTTCATAATGTTAATAAATTACCAGGATCTGGTAGTTGCTAATCTGCAGCATATTAATAATATATGACATTATAATTTTTTTGTTCAAATTGAATGGAAAAAAGTTGTCCTAAAAGTCCTTTATTTATTAAAACTTGAGTACTATTCAGATGAAAATGAGATGAGCAAAATTTCCCTTTCAGCTGGAGTCATAAAATGGCATCTGTATCGTAATATTGGGACGTCCTACAGACTCCTGAACATACGGTTTACGTGAGGTTACATGAATAGGTCATCAATTGCTCGTTGGTACGAACCGGTGGACAGACTTTTCTAAAAAAACTCGAAAGCCCAGGGGCAATTTCATTAAGATAGAAAGCAAGTACATTTACAATAGAGGGTTGTGTTACAGATTTTGGCTTGAAACAGCAAAGAAAGAGAAAAGGCATGTGCTGCACCTGGTATTACACTGGAGAACGTGTCCGCTAGAAGAACAGATATCAAACCCCATTAAACTTCAAAGCTCCAAATTCACCGTTAAATCCAGCCAAAGTATCGAATCTAAAGGAAATAAATACACCATCAGAGACATTTGCAATTTGATTCGAGATGGTAGTATCCACAATATCATCAGTTCTTGCTTTGCAGGCGAGGAGCATTGTGGGTATCCAACGCTTACTTCTCGTCCTCATTTCAGTTTACTTGTCCATGTCGCCCAACAAGTGAACAAACTATATTTCTTTTGAGCGCATGAACAAACTATATTGACAGGCTGCCAAATTGTTTGTTCCACTCTTCATATATTCCGAGTTCGTTAGAGGAAACAGAAGGTCTGACCTCGTGCAGAGCATTCTCAAAATCCTGCACACCCAAAGTAACACAAATATGTTAGACTGTACATACTGGGAATAATTCAACGATTGAAAATAAGCAAGTTATACACAAACTTATAAGAAATTACTTTTGTGAACAGAACAACATTTCCTAGATGGTTTGATCTGGACTTCATTTGGCTATTACCTTCAGCATCACTGGTCGCATGTCCTCCTTGTTGAGCTTTGTGATTTCAACACCCCTCTGAAGCGCCTCTCTTAATGGTCCCATCGAGGCATCTTTCACTAGATTTTTCATGTCAGATCCTGAGTAACCTAGAAACAAGAGATTATCAGTAGTATAGCATCAGGGCATAGTAAACAGCAACATTAAAAAGTTCTGCTGCTGAGTACCCTCTGTTAATTTGCAAATGGTACTTGTTTCTTCTTCCGAGAGCATGAAAAGTCCATCCTTTTCCAACAGATTACGAATTATCCAAGCCCGTGCATCTTCACAAACAAGGTATAGTAAGATTTCTTCAGTGGTTACCAAAGAACATATATAGAGCATTACCTGACGAAGGAAGGGGGATGTATAAACGTTTAGTAAGTCGCCTGCGTGCCGCTTCATCCAGTTCTTGAGGTCTGTTTGTTGCTCCTGCCATCATTTCCACAATGATATTAGTAACCCTCAAGGCTACCTCAATTGATAATGTTTCAAACTTTCAATGTGTGGGGGCCAGACCAACTGTAGCCAAAACTAAGCTTTTGCACTGGTCATAACTCGATTTTCAATATCAACACCATTGGCTATCAGAATTAATCATGGATTCAAAGAAAAATGCAAATGACTGAATGCCTTTAATGAGAGAAATGCAAAATTGAAGATAGCTTTCATGCAGAGACCCATTTTGTAGTTTTACCACTTAGCACGACCTAAATATAATATTGAATATATATTTTCCCTTCTGATGCATGAATTACCTATGAGTAAGATTTGCTCATTCCCATTGTCAAAACCTTCCATTTCAATTAGAAACTGTGTTTTTAATCTCCTGCTCGATTCATGTTCACCATCTGACTTACGCTGCAATCAAGTTTATGGCTGTTAGGAATCAATGTGAACAATGTGAATGTGAGCATAAAAGAACAAACCATTAACTATCAAACAAAACCTGAGATAATAGTGAATCTATCTCATCCACGAATATGACTGCAGGTTGACGACAACAAGCCACACCAAAAAGTGCCCGAACTAGCTTTTCACCCTCGCCAATCTGCACAAGCAAATGAATTGGCAAACTAGAAATTGATTGTTCCGTACTAGTACTGTGAAATGATGTAGATATGACAATCCATAGATAAAAATCAAGATCGAGGATTTGAGTGCTGTGTACATGCTTCTCTGAAGTACATACTGAACAATCTAGAAACAATGGGGGAGACGTTTCAGCTCCCGATGCTCCAGGCGGCGCTGAGGCGATTGTCCGCCTCCTCCCGTTGAACCTCCGCCCATTCCCGCCGGTGCCCACTCTGGGCCCGGCGTCCACCGCCCCTCCCGCCGAAGCCCCCTGCGGGCCGGCGTCCACCTCCGTGCACCAGCGGTTCCAAGCAGTGCGGTGGCGATCGTGCACCCTCCGCTCGTTGAACTACCTTTGATCGATTCCAATCTCCAGGGCGCCTCAGTTCAAGCGTCAATCTGCCGCACAGTGTTTCGTCCTGTAGGCCGCAATCGATTCCAGTCTCTAGGGCGCATCCGTTCAAGCATCAAGTTGCCGCACGAATTTTTATCTGGAGGCCGCACTGGACAGTTGAGCATGGAGAGAAGACACGGTTCAAGTGTCGGTTCTTTGACAATTTCCGTCGCTTCATTGGTGTTTGGATCCAAGGTGTGTGATCTGCTCAATGGCAACCCTGGTTTCTCCTCCCAACCCCTTAATCAGGGTTGTTGGTCATTCCAAAGAACTCCGCTGGAGTGACAATAGCCTAGTGTCCGGGTCGCTCAATGGCTCAGTGCTTGGGTCCTCCAACTTACGCACCTTCAGCGATGTCACTGGGTACGGCTTCTTGAGTTGCTCCTATGCGCCAGCCATCACTGGACAATGAGATGCAACCTCAATACCTTTGTTGCTCTGTCCGATTCCGGTGGATCTTAGGGGTTGTTATTTCAATTGTTTCTCAGTTAAGCATCGGGTTGCGAACTGTCGCCTGCGACCACGATGCTTCAAATGTCGAGACATTGGACACAGGTCTTACACCTGCCCACAGCAGATGCGTGAAGCTCCTGGCGCGGGTGATCACAGATATGTGTTGAAGTCGCGTATGTCGATGTGGAAGCGTATGTCGATGCCAGTTGCCCTCCGGACTCTCTACACAAGGGTGTTGCGGGCAATGGCAAGGCTGTCGCTTTGGAATCCTTGGTTGTGAATGTTGGCGCCTTTCCGACCTGTGTCACTCCTAATGTGGACATATTCTGTTAGCACCACAACGCAAATAAGTGTGGAGATGCATATCTGCGCTGACAGCATCTCCTTGCTCCAAACAGAAAGGTGGCGAGGGTAACGGTAAGGCTGCCTCTTCGGACTCTCGGGTTCTGAATGATGGCACCTTCTAGGCCCGAGGACTTCCCTCTGGTCGTCCTACTCACAGATATAACAGCTTCAGATTGCAAAATAACAAGGCGGCGCCACTAACTTCTGTGTGGAGGTGTATCACAGCATCACCTGAACGCTAGAATATGGCGTCAACAGGGTTGGTGATACCTCCGCCGCTGTTGAGCCACGACGGGTCTCCGAACATCGGGGGCGTCGCCGCCGGCATCCGCATCGGAGGTGTCGCCCACTTCAAGGTCATCGCTCTTCCTCGCCAATGGGCAATGTGGGCAACGGCAATGTGGCCTCTTCAGAGCCATTGATTTCGGATGGTGGCGCCTCCCCGGCTAGTGGTCCTCTATGTATCATGGTGGCGCCTCCCCGGCTAGTGGTCCTCTATGTATCATGGTGGCACCTCCCCGACCAGGCGTCTTTGATGGAGCATATCCCTCCGTCCATGAGGTCAATAGGTCATGAGAACCTTCTCAGCTGAATACAAATTGTGGTGTTTTGCTGGAGCCAAAAAACTCCAAGCCCTCAAATTGCAGCCGGTCTTAGACACCTAATTCATGTATAGGTCGGGTCGTTTATTTTTGTTTTTAGCAATATCTCTTCTTTGTGACTTCAACCTCTCATACCTGGAACCCATATGAGATGGCTTGCTGTACCAGGGGTCCGCTTTTTTTTTTTCTTATCTTAATACAAAGGTACGCTTCTCTTGCGTATTTGAGGAAAAAATTTAGAAACAACCACCTGAGTGATATGGAGCACAAACGATACATTTTTTTAGTTGAACTCTTAACATAGTTTTTTCCCTCCTATTTTCTTTGATCACATAATAAAGGTTTTCACACTTGACATGAGATATTTTCATTATTAGATCAGATGAGATGAGAGATTGTTAGGAGATGGGTTTCTCTTACTCCTTATAATCCAAACGAGCCTCCATCATTAACTAGAACAGCTCCCTAACAACTCAAAATAGATGGACAGCGCACCCAGCCCGATGGGAACAGCAATTACTAGTTTCACATGCCCATAACACTACTACTGTATAAATCAAACAAGAACGAATTATATATATCTTTCAAAAGTTCTGATCATCTTGTTCACATTCTATTTCCCACCTCCAGTATCCTAATCCCGCCCACCCTCTGCACTACAATTGTCCCATAAGATAGACTGTTTACACCATACATCAATAAGCACACCAAATTCAGTTCTGATAGCACACTGTTTTGACTTTTGAGTAAATGTATGCATAATAGGAACATAGTTTGACTGAATGATATCAATGAAGAGTATTTTGAGAATAATATTAGGTGCCATACAGACCCATTTGCTTGTCAGTGAGCTTGCAGATATGTAGAAAAATGTTGCCTTGGCCTCACCAGCTATTGCTTTTCCAATCATGGTTTTCCCTGTCCCCTGTGGAAATCAATGTGGATACATTTAGCATTGAGAAAAATGTCAGGCACAATACAATAAGGTAGTACGCACAGGAGGTCCAAACAACAGTAGACCCCTTCCAGGAGACCGACAACCACAAAATATGTCAGGACGTAGCAATGGCCATATCACCATCTCCGTCACACACTTTTTTGCATGTTCCAAACCAGCTGTTGCAGTGCACATGAATTAGTTACAGGAGCCACATAAATCCCAACAAGGAATAAAGCAATTACTTACCAATATCATCCCAGCGAACATTAGGATCCCTATCCATTATTTCATTACTGACATGCTCAATAAGACGGGGTTCCAGATTCCTCAGCTTCTCAGGAAGCTCACCATCAGGGCCACAAAGCATTTCCATACTGATGATTGCAAATCTTATCCGTAAGAGAATGTACGAAACATCAAACATATTGAAAAAGGCACATACATTTTTTCGCTCTTGTGAGCACTAACCATGCATTTGTAGTCCAAATTAGGAGTAATAAAATAGTTGATGCAAAATCAGAATGACCAGAAATAATAATAGCACTTGCACTCATAACAATACGCATTTCAATAATTGGTCCTCAGTTACGTGAATACATGAAAGCTGAAGTAGAGTCAACTTTCCACATATTAACTAAAATAGATGTTAAATGACAAAGCATATTAGATATTATTCAGAATCCAGATGCTTTCTTTCTTTCTTTCTTTCTTTCTTACATCAATCAATTCATTAACAGTTCCTCACAAAAGAATACTCTGTTGACTATCAGAAGTCAATGATTAACTTGTTCCAATGATAAAAACAAATATTGTCCTCAACATCTCAATTCTTACGACATGTCTCCTTTCAAACTTTTACTACCTCAACCTGCTCAATCAGTACTCTCTTATGAAGTTGTGACAAGACTGGAAATATTCATATGTCCCAGACGTTCTTGTAAACGCCGAACCTGCCGCCTGATCACCGGCGTTGTCGTAGACATCGAGCCAACAACCAGGGGTAAGGGATAATGAGTGTTTAACCCTAACAGTTGCTTGATTAATTAAACAATCTCCGGCAGCTATAGATAACAGCCGGCTTTACAAAACCAGAACATAACATGCATGGACTCAAACAGACTCACGTCGACTCCATTATTCCCAAACAGAATCGTGTGCATCGCGCGTGCCGCTAGGATGTTGTGTGTGCGCCCGTCGCTGATCTCCTGTGTGGCTGAGCAGTCGTCGACCAACGCGTGCGCGGCTTCTTCTAGTGAATGGTCGTTGATCGGCGCATGTGTGGCTTCTTCCGATGAGCAGTCGTCCATCGGATCAGGAGCAACATCCAGATTTGTGGCACTAAGTTTCGCCAGGTCCAGGAGTTTGTTAATATGAGGTTGAAGGGTGTGGATACACTTGGCAATCTAATCTTGAAGGACGTCGAAACGCTTTGCAATCTGATCGCGGAAAGCGTCGAACGAAGCGTCCATCGCATTTTCGGCGTCCACAGGATTGTTGTTGGATCGTAATATCAAATTGTCCCAAACTTTCTTGTAAATGCCGAACCTGGGGCCTAATCACCGGCGTCGTTGTAGACATTGCGCCAACAACCAGGGGTAGAGGGATAATGAGTGTTTAACCCTAACAATTGCTTGATTAATTAAATAATCTTGGGCAGCTATAAAAACAGTCGGCTTTACGAGATTTGGGGCACTAAGTTTCGCCAGGTCTAGGAGTTCGTTAATCTGAGGTTGAAGGGTGTGGAAACACTTGGCAATCTGATCTTAAAGGACATTGAAACGCTTTGCAATCTGATCGCGGAAAGCGTCGAACAAAGCGTCCATCGCATTGTCGTCGTCTATAGGATCGTTGCTGGATTGTGATACCAAATTGTCACAAACGTTCTTGTAAACGTCGAACCTGGCGCCTAATCACCCGTGTCGGCGTAGACGTCGCGCCAATAACCAGGGGTAGGGGGATAATGAGTGTTTAACCCTAACAATTGCTTGATTAATTGTCGATCTTGAGCAGCTATAAACAACAGTCGGCTTTACAAAACCAAGATGTAACATGCATGGACTCAAACAGACTCACATGGACTCCATTATTCCCAAACAGAATCGTAACAAACTCCAACTTAATCATGATAACTCACGTAACTCAAGCTCAACTTGAATTCAAAGTCAGGACTTAAACTAATCAATCAACTCACGCCGGAATTCTTAAGCTGGAACTCACGATCTAACTCGAACCGAACATAACTAATCAAAACCAACTTGACACACTTCGCTAAACTAAACCTACGCACGTCACGTGACATCATGTTAGACATTTACCAAGGTCTTCCATCCACTTGATAAAATGTTAGTGAAGCTAGATGTGCAGGAACATAGAGATACAAAACTGAATCTACTTACAACATAATCTAAAAATAAATGAACCAAGCATATAACTAGCGGGACCTTAAACGTGTCTGTTAGACTCAAGAAATGAATACCACCACCACCGTCCACCACGGACTAAGAATCATGCAGATTCTAGTGGCAAAGTAACCAGAACACTTAGAAAATACAACTGTTTAAGGAACATCAATTGTTTAATTACAAAAGAAGAGAAATATAGAATAAGAATAACGTTAATAATACGGAAGTTGACAAATGCATAACCGTAAGTATAACTTAAATCATCACAACCATGAAAAATAGAAACAAATTTAAATAAAATTAGGTAATTAAGTTGCAAATACAAACCATTTCCTTGTTGAATCTTCCATGGAATCATCACTTTTCCCAATGATCCGTGAGCTAGTCGTACCTGATCCTCCATTATTCCTGATAGGGGGTACAAAACTACCACGTGGTCCACGACGAGAATTCCAGCTTGGTCTCACACCATAATTCCGTGTACTATGGTTGTTATCACAATGCGGAGATACGGAAGCACCATGTAGTCCATTCTGCCCATGCTTTTGCAAAACATCCTTCCCCTGAACAATAAAGAAACAGCAACAGGACATTGTTACTAACCAGAGGCAGAGATTATGATGCTCAACTGGTGCAGATTAACATGAATGGAAATTTTCTCCAGGGAATGATAGTTAAACTACTCAAAAGCTACCTTGTAATCAAATTGAAGTGGTTGCATTCCAGCTTCCCAGGTGTGTTAACCTGGGCAACCCTCATTTTCATTGGTCAAATCCTAATCGTTTCAATGGTTGTTCGTAAACATATTACTTTGCCTACTTAGGGTAAACAAATGTTTATGAATGAATTTCCCTTTTGTGGCATATTTCCTTCAAAAAATAATTATAATTGCTGTAGCTCTTATGACAGACGGAAAACGTGAGAAAAAAACATAAAAGGCGTGAAAAAAATTGAATCCATATTAATCAATGAAGTTCTCCATAAAAGAAAAACTGAAGAAATTCAGTTAGTAGCATGGAAATAATCGGCTAATAAGAACAAAGGATGTATGTCACAAATCTTCACTGATTTGTGGCCTGCCTTGGCCCCTTGGCACAGGATTGCAGGGAATAGGGATGAAACGCAGGGGAACAAGTTTGTGACCTCCGAACCCGCCTCCTGTGCGCTGAACAGGGGCAGGGATACAAAGGTAAGAGTCTGTTTGGATTGTTGCCACATTTTGCCACAACTAATCTTAGGCAGCCACAGATTTCTTAGTAAGTGTTTGATTTCTGCCACGCCCACACCTAAGGCTGTCTAACTTCTTAGTCATTTGGCTCACATGTCATACAAAAAAAATTCTTGCCACAACTTGCCTAAGGTTAGTACCTCAATTTTATTGTCACACTTTTGTGGCAAGACTAACCTTAGTCACTCTAGTCAAGAATGTGTGGCAATTTATGGCCAAAATCCAAACAGCCCCTAAGTCCTCAACGCTGCTATATTTTTATTACTCTTGGCTGTTTGTTTATATAACAGACCAGGATGCATCTATGGAGATAAAACTCTTGACTCCTACCCTGTTTTACACCAGGATGCAAT
The DNA here is from genome assembly GCA_036927565.1 of Tuctoria greenei. Taxonomy (NCBI): domain Eukaryota; kingdom Viridiplantae; phylum Streptophyta; class Magnoliopsida; order Poales; family Poaceae; genus Tuctoria; species Tuctoria greenei. The sequence goes on along the minus strand of JAYESD010000004.1, from coordinate 218,773,546 downwards.
TTATTTAAGATAATTCTGACTCCTACTCTGTTTTACCCAAAACTGACTCTGGTTATTGCTAATCTGACTATGATTATGTTTAACTCTAAACAGACTCTAACTCTCCTTTATCTCTAATCTTCCTAAACAGACTTGGACTCCTTCCTAATCTCACCTAACTTTGTTCCAACCTCTCCGGAAACCGACAATCGCCGCACCATCGTCAATCACCGAGACCCCATCCTTCGCGGCGGCAAGATTCGCTCGAGCTTGGGAGTGGCGCTGGATCTTACCCTTCGTCGTGAGGTTCGTGTCCCTAGGATCCGACTTCTTCCACTATGCCATCATCAGCACTTCACTCAGCTCCGTGTCCACCGCATCAGCGCCCTTCATGGATTCTCGCCCGATCTGCAACACCACTGACAAAATTTCATCGGATTCATGTGGGACGTTATTGCCTGCTGCCTCAACGGTCGCCCCGATGCCGCCGTCACCTAAGAGCTCGCGAACACGTTTGCTTTTGCGTTTGGCGCGCCGATGCACCTTGTCTACGACATCACCGACAATTTGTCTGCCCTGGCTACCAGATCTGGCGCCGTATCCGTGTCTCTTTTCACCATGCGCATGGCAATCTATGGCCATGTGGCTGCGCGTGCTGCTGTCTGAGAGGCCTCTGCGGCCGACATGCGGAAGCCCAGTTCCGTACTCGCCGTCGGCACCGCGTCCATCCTCTCCAACAACCGCTGCCCCTGGCCCCTGCTAAGACGGTCCTGTGTTGTCTCCTTCCGCATTTTGGTCTTTGTTTCCAACACCAGATGCAATATATTATTATATTAAAGATAATTCTGACTCCTACTCTGTTTTAACCCAAAACAGACTCTTATTCTTGCTAAATCTGACTATGATTATGTTTTACCCTAAACAAACTCTAACTCTTCTTTATCTCTAATCTTCCTAAACAGACTTGGACTTCTTCCTAATCTCGCCAAATTATGTTCCAATCTCTCCTGAAAGCAACTCACACGACAACGTACGCGGTGTTCAAACTTATAAACAGTCTCAGTATAGTAAGTATGGTGAAGACTGGTGTAAATACTATGAGTCTATGAGAAGAAATAGATGTGGAAAATCCACACCTACTTATATAAACCTCTGCTATCTTGTTATATTTACAATTCCTATAACTTTTAAACTCTCATCCAAAATGAATAAACAATACAAACAATGTTGGCAATACAGCAAAAATAAATGACTTTTACGAGTGTTCATACCATCATTGCCCGGGCACTGATAAATGCACTCATAGGGGCATCAGCTTCATCATTACTTGTTGGAGAATTTGCAACTTCACATATTGGACTTCTGAACCCTGTATGCTTCCGCTTTGCATTCTGGAATGGTCCACAGGGCTTCTCATTCTCTTCAACCACCAGGTAAGCAGGGTGCTTGTTATTATTTTGATTTGTTCTATTTTCAGTATCAACACATTCTTTATGTATGTTCACTTCTGACTTGAACATATTCCTGTCCGGCACATCACTTGCCTTCAAGGACTTGCTTCTACATAATGATGTCAATTTAGTTTGTATCATTAATTTTGAAGCCCTGCTGCTTAGCTTCTCATTCTCTATGTCACCCGGGCTTTCAACGTTATGCGCACCACCTTGACTGTTGAACTCTTGGCATGTTGCACTCTTTTAAATTTCAATACATATCACACAGGGAAAAGGGTGACAGAAGTTAGTTGGCAAGCAATTAACATATGAATCTAAGTGATTCTCAAATCATGCTTAAAATAAAAATAAAAAATCAGTGTATCACATTCCAAATCCAGCTTTCAAAACTGGGATTACAAATAAAAATATTAAGAAACAATTCAAGTGTGTATGACAATATAGAGAACAAAGAAGGCCCATTTAGTACATGAAAGTTAAGTCGAGGATTGTACCAGCTGATCAGGAGTATTATCTTTGAGCTTCTGAAGAAATGCTAGGAAATATTTCGAACATTTTATCTTTTCAATAGTATTGTCCCCCTGCTTCCCGAGAACACAACTGTCATCCTTTTTTGCGAGCTCAAATGCTGCACTGGACTTAATATCCAACAACAAGGATTAATACAAAATACATGAATGTGTGCATGCGTATTGGACAAGGAATATCAACAACAGAAAGTTTGAGCAATGAATAAACTCACAAGTTGCTTAACAGATTACATAGATGACTACTACCAAAATAAAAAGGAAAAAAAGTCAAGTTCCAATGTTCACTAATCCTGGGTCCTGACAGAGATGATATCTGATAGTGCCTATCTTAAATTGCTGCAAATATTCCAGTTTCTAAAGTAAGAACCAATATCACACTGTAGTATCGTAGCAATTCTAATAGGCACTTTTTGAATAAATCTCACAGGCTTAATAATGTATTACTATTTGCAGTACCTACATCTTTGGTGTTCTGTCAACAGCTTGCTAATCATACAGGTCGTCAGGTCCTGGTCCCAAAACACTTATATATGCATATCCAACACCCTAATACATTAGAAAACTGTCAACATGTTTAGAACGCAGGATGTGGTCCAAGGATATCCACTTCCTAAAACTGAACCTATTACTAAGGGCCATAACCATATTGATTTCTTCAGCTCCCACGAAACCATTGACCAACAAGATTCAGTTGGTGGACCCTACAAGTATGTTGTCGTCAACAAAATCACATGTCCATCAACGCAACATTTAGTTTTGGCAAAACTAACCAGCTAAAGAGTCTTTTACTGCATGGAGAAAGCTTTTCGAACAAGAACTCATTAGCATGCAATATGGCATATCTTATGTTCGGGAAGTTTGGAACTACGGAAGTTGGAAGCAAAATGGCAACCTCAACAGAACCATCAGTTTTATATGATACTGAGACAGTACAGATAATAAGATGTGTGTGGCTTCACATCTCGTTTGCATCAGCAAAGTACGAGGCCATCTACGTGGGGGTGAAGCATCTCCATTACCGAACTACAGTATATCAGTAGTTGCCCGATGCAAAATGCAGCCGCGTTAGATTCGTCGAATCCTCCACCTTCGCAAGAATGAAGACCACGGAACACGCCGTGTCGCACCTTTGGGTTGGGTCGCGGAAGCTGGAGGGGCGTATGCGGGGGTTAGGGTTCCGTACCGGTCGGAGTCGGGGGCACGGGCACGCGAGGCGGCGGCGAGGCGGGCGGACGCCGCGGCGCGGATGGGCGCTATGAAGGCGGCTTCGGGACCCGCGCCGGCGCCGAGGGCCTGGGAGTCGAGGAAGCCGAGGAGGCGGAGCGCGAGCGCCTGCGCCTCCGCGGCGTCCCCGCGCTCGAGCGCGGCGTCGGCGCCGAAGAGGAGGGAGTGGAGGCGCCGCAGCCTGTCGTCCGCCTCCTTCCGCCAGTTCGTCGGCGCGCCCGTGCTGGCGGCGGCGATGGGAGGAGGCGCCATGTGCTAAGTACGTTGGACATTCAGTTGAAACGAAATTTTTTTATTACAGCATTAGAGGTGAACGTTCGGGATTACCCGAAACTTCGGTCGGGTAATTCGGGTTTTCTTAAATTTGGGATTTAGGAATCGCTAACCGAATTTGCACCAAAATTTTCGGTACCGGACGATTCGGGTACCCGAAGATTCGAGTTCGGGTTTTGAATTACCTAAATTTGAAATACTACACTTGTTTGTCACCTCCGTCAAGGAAACACCGAGCTCGAGGCCGGTACTAGCGTCGAGGAGTAGAGCAGCGGACGCAGAGGGAGAGGGAGCCGCGAGCTCGCGACTGCAACTGGGGAGAGCCGGAGAGGATGGTCGTGCCCGCGACTGGCGACTGAGAAGAGGATGGTCGGGCATAGAAGAGTGGAGGGTGCCAAGCAGATGCACAGGTCGCCAACGGGTAAGGGGCCTAGCAGTGGAGTGTGGACTGAGGAGGGTGGGGGTGGCGGGTGTGGCCCGTGGGCACGCACAGGCGCGCTCGTCGGCCGCTGCTAGAGTTGGCTGCTGCGCCGCCCTGCCCCGTAAGGCGTACACAGTAATGCCTGTTGCGCCTAGTCGCCCCTGCCCCGTAAGGCTGTACACGGTGAACCAGTGGGCCAGTGGGCTGACCGCCTGAACCGCAAGTCCACAGTGAAGAAATCAATGTGCATGAGCTATTGTGGTGGGCTTTAACCGGGTATTTCGGGAAATTCGGGTACCGGACCCAATAACGCGAAAATACTCGAAATTAATTCGGGTTTTGAGTTTTCCTACTCGAAAAGTGCATTCGGTTTTTGGGTTATTCGGTTTCGGTTTCAAAATTTTTCAGGTTCGGTTTGTTTGCCCACTCCTATGCAGCATGCGCTTGTACCGTATCTCCTTGGTTTTAGCTCACAAGACATCTGAGTATAGATCAAAATTCGTAAGTATGGATCAAAATTTGTGGAATCAATGGATCCAAAATAAACATGCTAATCAAAATTCGTGAGTATGGATCAGAAAGGAAGATCCAAAATCGAACTTTTGTTGACAGTAGCTGAACAAACTGATTCAAGAACCAGTGCTAATGCAATTGAAGAATAAGCATGCTCCTCCTGACAAAATACTAAGCACGGACGCCCTGGGAAGCTGAAAATAATCTTCATTCTTCTCCGTTGCTGATATAAATCAAGTGTTTGGCTTTCTTCTAGCGTTGTGGTCCATTTACGAGGTAGTACATCATTATATATACTTGGATGGCTGATTTCATGCGACTGTTCCATGAGGCACATGACAGAATTTTCATGAAAGACATAAGTACTCTGTTCTCAGAAAACTAGCTAGGATCCGGCCGGTCTTCTCCTGTTGTTGCCATTCTATTTGTTCCTCCTCCCTCTCCCACTGCAGCTGACTGCCCGTGCCAACTGCGGCATGCAGCACCGGCCCGCCTCCTCCTGCCCGGCGCGAAAGGAGTCGGTCCTCGACAAGCCGTAGGGCGGCCCCTCAACGTCGTCGCTGTCACCGTCTTGCGACTCCCGCAGGAGGTCGGCGAGCTTCCTCTGCGTCGGGTTGGGCGGCGGCTTCAGAGACTCATCAGCCTTCAGGATTGCGCCGAGCGTTGGCAGCTCGGGAGAACCAGGTGCAGGTGGTATGGTCTTGCTGCTGCTTTGGGTCGTGATGATTGATCTTGCTGGGGTGAGATCTGATGCTCAGAGATGAAACACGGCACCAATAGTTTCAAATTGCTGGCACAAATGGTCCGAGTTTTTTTTTTTTTTTACATGTATGGATTTATAGCAGCAACTAGAATGCAATCTGTAATACGGTGCAATTGTACAATCATCCACTCTCTTCTATTAGGTCTACGTACTAAAACATTTGCATATTTTTTAGTTAACCCCTCCCCTCCACCTTATTACTTAACTCCCTCCACCTCAGACGAGTTAAGTAAAAACATGCAACAACTTACGTAGGACGCAGATGCAATAGTTATGAGTGTTTGATTGCACGATTGCACTGTATCTCAGATTGCATTCTAGTTGTATTTATTTGAATGATTGTGTGAATTTATATTAGTTACCTCCATTTACACTGTAGAATTCATCGTCGCAATCCGAGTCCAGCCAGGGGCACGCTTCAAAGAATGTTTGGTCTATGCTGCTACCTGCACAAGTCTGTCAGCTGGCAACTAAACGGAATATGCACCAAGATTAATTGTGTTTCATATCAGGTTTGAACATAATGATATAAATCATGACCCGTTATTCGAAAATTGCAGATAACAAAAAAACATATTGCATTCAATTTAAATGATATATATACCGGTTTAATCAAAAATTGCAGCTAACAAAATCACGAACGCAATTTAAAAGGTATATACCGGTACCGGTTTTGCAAAAAAATAAAAAATGATGATCGCAATGCGGTCTAGGTATAAGGACAATCATGTTTCATAATGGTAATGATGCAACTGCACAAGTCTGTACGTCACGCAACTAAACGGAATATCATAGGCATCAAGATTGTATGTGTTTCATATCAGGTTTGAACATAATGATATATAAATCATGAGCCGTTAATCGAAAATTGCAGATAACAAAATCACGATCGCAATTTAAATGATATATACCGGTATCGGTTTTGTAAAAAATAAAAAATCATGATCGCAATGCGGTCCAGGTGTAAGGACAATCATGTTTCATAACGGTAATGATACAACTGCATATGGAGATAATTGCGCACAAATTTGGGGAGGGCTTATCTCGTAAAGAGAACATACATGCTCTCTTCGTTCCTAAATACTTGTCCCTTTGTAGTTCATTTTAAGCGACAAATATTTAGGGACGGAGGAGGGAGTATTACTGTTACTCTTCTAGCATCATCAAGAGATGCAGAGGAACGTCAATATCTGATCAGCTCAATGCATAATATGACAGCGAGTTTTCTTTACGAGGGGACCAGTCCTTTAGCTAGTGGCATGGAGCTAGCACATGAAAAGTAGTCTGCAATATCTATATACTTATCTAAAATTTTGTAGGTTATTACACTGCTTTATCAAGTTTTGGTTCTGGTTGACCTCGAACGTGAACAATGGTTGTTGAATATTCATAAATTGGAAATATTGGGAGTGAAGTTCTAACACAATACATCAAATTGTACTAGGGTCGCTAAGAGCATGTAAGGAATGAAACACTTTCATATATATAGTACCAGTTCCTGAAAAAAAAAGCAAGAACAGAAACACTATCCCTATATATACATCGAAACTAAACAGCGTCTAAAAAACAGTACTCCCTCATTTCTCAAAAGATTGTCACCTTCTAGTTCATTTTTGTACTAGAAGGTGACAATCTTTTGAGAAAGGAGGGAGTACATCGAAAAAGAATCAGATTAGTTGTTACCGTAATCGAGGCTTGTGTTTCCCAAGTGGGTCGTCTCCGGCGCAACCTGCCTGCTGTTGTTTGTGCCAGACGACCCTCCATCAATCTTCTTCTCTCCATTCTGCGACGGCGGAGCTGAGGAGGAGCCGCCCTTCCTGCTGCCCTTGTTGGTGGAGCTCTTGACTCTGCTGAGAAACCTCATGCCTCTGTAACCTCTCGGTACCTTATGACTCTGCTGAGAAACATGAGGTGAGGTGGTCTTGCAAGCTAGGGCGGTGAGACTGAGAAGTGGCGGAGGCTCAGTTGACTAGGAAAAGAAATTATAGTACTCCCTCCGTCTCTAAAAACTTGTCGCTTTGTAGTACAAAAATGAACTACAAAGCGACAAGTTTTCAGGGACGGAGGGAGTACTAGATTATACGGTGGCAGATCAGAGTGGACTAATGGGGATTGGGATTCTAAGCAAGGCAGGCAGCAGGATAGACGGATCTGAGACTCGGGTCGCGTGCGAGGGAATAGCCGAACATGTGAGATATATACTTATATGGATCTCACTTTGAGTGTGTCGTCCGAGCGGCAGTTCGGGCAGGCGACGGGGTGGATGGAACATGGGTGGACGAATAGACGGATATTCATGGGTGGATGGCGTACACGCTAACCCTGCATTCTGCAAACTGCGGTACGTGGGACACTCTACAACAAGCACTTGGCAGACGGCTAAGAAATCATTCTGAAGCCTTTTTTCTGTACTACTACACTACAGTACAGTTTCCAGAAATTTGAAAGCACATATTAATGAAATCTGGGTTTTCTTAAACCATTATGAAACCTTTTTTTTCGAAAAAGGAACCATTATGAAACCTTGTTGGCTGGTTACTTGTAAGACCTCTGCCAATGATAAAACTCTTTTTTGTCGGAACTGTGATATGTCCTATATACTCATTTTTATATTGTTCCTTTCAAAAGCAGGTGAGCATTACTACTACTTCCAGGACATGACAGGGGTTTAAGGTGACACGTACTGCGAAGAACGTAGACAACAGAACAAAACTCTGCCTCACAGTAAGTTCATGCAAAGGTAGTTTGAGAGCACATTTGTACGGAAAAGAAGCAGAGAAGGATTACGTAAAAAGCCTACTCGACCCGACAAAAAACCTGGACACGGCGCATCTTCCCTGGCAAACCATCCTACGCATGGACGAATGTTTTTCTGTGATCGGGCTGATACGCATGGACGAATAGTATTGCCTGGGTCCTCATTGAACAATTGTTTTTGGCCTTTTTTTTGTACAATTGCTAGACATTCTGCCAAGTAAAAGGAAGCATGATGATGACCAAGATGACCTAGACGTATGTATCTGAATATAGAAGATATTTGTATAGGAGATATTTGTATTTTCCCTTTTATATAAGAGGTTTCATGCATATTTGTAACTCTCATGTACTCTATATATATACTTGGTCATCCTGACCTTATATCAATACAAGCACTATTCATAACATTTACGATAACAATCTAAAATGTAGCACATACATGAAAAAAAATATTTAATGACTGATGAGCTAGCTCGGGATCTTGTTAGGAAGGTGAGATGAACTATATTCTTCATTAGGAGTAGAGGACTGCGAAAAGTCTTCGAGCATGCGAAAAATCAGGTAAATGTTCTCTAACATTTTATCACTACAGTGTTGCATGAGCATAAAGTTGGTTTTATCATCTTCTCACTTCCGGCCCACATCGATTCAGGTTTCAAGATCCTCATCTCTATTTTTTTGTGCGTGTTCTTTTTTATCGAACGCGTTGTCTGAAAAATCAGTCTTTGTACATAAATGGGTCGCATGCTCTCTTCTCTCAAATGTGCCATCTTGTTCATTCCTTGTATCACGCACAACACAAATAGCACATGCAAACATTCGTCCTCGTCTTCCCACTGCCTCCCCTCGCATGCAAACGTTCTCAAGAATTCGCATTTTCCCCAACCTTCTGGCCTTCTCCTTTCCTCGAAATAAGAATGCTGAATCTTGTTGCACTTGAGGCAAATCTTGTTGAGTGCTACCCAAACCTTGTTGGCAACCCAGAGTTCATTCAGTCGATGCTGGTGATTCAGGGATTGATGAGTGATTGCGCCCTAGCATCTTGATGTTATATACGACGAGTCCGAAGTCAGACATTCGTGTGTCCCACCATCACAACGGCGACCGCTCAAGAGTGGTGGTATTCCACTTCGCCGCTATGTGCTTTGTCGTCGAGACGTTGCAGCCCGGGTTACACTGGTACTGCAAAGTGATTCAGGTACATTTTTAGATCATTCTTGCGGTTTTGCTCTGCCTCCATCGATTAGACGCTCACACAGTGCATGCTCGCTCACGCTCCACTTGTGTTTCATAGTTAGCGTTGCACCAGTGAGGATAGGGCTTCACTTGCGTTTCTTGGCTTCCTTCTAGATTGTTGGTTATTCTTTCAGAATTACAACATTACCTTTACATTGTGATCTATCGCAATTCTTGTTGGTGATGCTGAATTTTGCGACCAAATTGGTCTAATTGTGATTAACGGTTTGGATAAACTCACTATTGCCTTAGCACCTGATCCTCCCACTTGAAGTCGTGTAACCCTTGCCTGCACTTTAATTATTACAATAATTTATAATACACATCCACGACTGATTTAGGAGGTGGGATAAGAGGGAAGTTAAGCTTTGATACTAACTAGAATGTAGGTGCAGTAACATCCAATGAGAGGATCAGATGCTAAAGAAATAGTGCGTCAGTTCTAACCTTTAAGCACAACTAGACCAATTCGAAGGCATAATTTCGCATCAACAACAAACACTTCTTCTTTTGCATCAAATAACTCGAACAACTCGAATGGTTTAATTTTTCATGTCACCTGCTTCACTAAAACTGTCTTGTCTAGTAAGTACGGGTCCTTGACTATGGATGGAGAGACAAAATACAAGACGTCAATTAGATTTATGAGTTGTTTGTAATAGCGTTTGAAGTTCCTTTTATCTAATTGCAGACGTGCAAATTGATGGTAATCAGAAAGGAACAAATAGAAGAAAATAAGACAAACACACTAGTATAAGATTAGAGTTTGGGTCGTAGTGGTAAATTGGCGCAACTTGCGTCGTCCATATAAATCGAGCGATGCTATACATCATGTACATCTATTTTTTTCATCATGCTTAATATAATGGCCCAAGTGACCTTTTTTTTAAAAAAAAAAGAAAACACAAGTACAGCAAACAGAAAAGAAACAAGAGAAGCAAAGAACAGACATGTGTTGTAAGAGCGATTTACTTAGCGGCGTTAGATCAGAATATAGAGGTAATATTGTAACCGTGAGCGAATAACCAACAATCTAGAAGCAAGCTAAGAAAGCAAGTGAAGTCTTATGCTCATCCGCAGCAGCGCTAACCAAGAAACATCAATAAGTGGAATCCGAGCGAGCATGCGTCGTGCGAGCGCCTAATCGATGGAGGCAGAGCGAAACCTTAAAAATGATATAAAAACCGTACATGGATCACCTTGCGGTGTCACCATAACGTGGGCCGTCTTGGCGGCGGGGTACGAAGCGACGAAGAGGAATACCACTACTCCTGAGCGGTTGTCGATGTGGTCGTGAACGAAACACGAACGTCTGACTCAAAACTCGTCGAATAGAACCTCCAGAGCCTTGGGGTGCAATCACTCGTCAACCCCTTGATCACCAACAATGAACGGGTAAACCTCGAGTCGCTAGCAAGGTATGAGTAGCGCTCGATGAGCGTTGCCTTGCACTGAGTGCAGCAAGATTCAACATTCTTCCTTTGGGAGAAGGGGAACACCAGAAGGGTGGGGAAGAGGTGAGTTCTTGGTTTCTTCCTGATATCTTGCTCGAAGCATGAGCGTATGCAGGTGGGGTAGGCGGGAGGAAGACGAGGACGAAGTTTTACACGAGCTATTTGTGTCGTACACAGTAGAAGGAATGAACAAGATGACCCATTTGAGAGAAGAGAGTACGCGACCCATTTATGTTGAGAGGCTGATTTTTCAGACAACACATTCTATAACAATAAAACACCCCCAAACTGAGAGCGAAGGATGTTGGAACATGAATCGATGTGGGGGAGAGATGATCAAACCAACTTTATGTTCATGCAACACTGTAGTGATATAATATTAGAGATTATTTATCTGTTTTTTTTTTGAATGATCAGAGACTTTTCATGATCTGAACTACATATGAAAAATATAGTTGATCTTAATAATTTCCTGAAAAGATTCCGAGCTAGCTCGTCCATGTCAGCAGAGCATCAAACAGTAAGTGTGCAGCCAAACAACGCGGGTACGGACATACTAGACGGTCTCCGATGAGGGAGTGGTACGTCAACCACCGAGCTGCCCCGACAGCTTCAGCGATCACGGGAGAGGAGGAATGCTCGGGTGCCGCTCCATCCAGCATGCGTTGCTGTCGCCGCTAGCTTTGCCACCCTCTCAGCCTGCCGTGAGAGTGTTTGGCCCGACGAAGCACGAACGAACGTGGCGGTGCGGGTGGTGCAACGTGTAGACCCTCGCATGCAAACTCGGCAAAGGGAACGCACCGCCGCCTCGCTAGGTACCGTACCGTGTCGCCAACTCATCATCTAAAAAATTTCTCAATCAGGACCCTGATTTCGTAATAGTCGCGACTCGCTATCCAACACATTTTGCCATAACCCCCTGCTTTAGCGGTCGGTTTTCAAATCCAAACTTATTAATTTCCATGACCCTCTCTTCCATTGCGCATGCAGTCTATGTTACCATGAAAGTTGGTTCGGACCTTTCGATTTTTTTCCCCACAATTTCCACACTGCCAGCTCGACTGCCCTGCACATACTCGGCAAAAACAGCTGACTACGCGAGCGTTATACGCTTCTGTGCGATGACATGGCGTTCGGATCCTGGTCACGTGGACAGACGGCCCACGCGGCCCCGCCACGCTGCAGAATGTGACATGGCGTTCCGATTCCGAGCCCACTCACACAGAAAAAAAAAACAGGGAGCTGAGCTTTACACAAAACTACGGCATCAGCTACCATACAGACCATCGACATTACCTGACCATCCCTTCCAGGTTCCATTTGAATAGGTCAAATATATATATGGACCTGGTTGATCAAACGAACAACACAGTCCAAGCCAATGATCGCTCAAGTGTTCGTTTCAGGAAAAAAAAAACAGGAATAAGATCAAGGTCAAACGTTTAATAAATTAAATTACAGGTTACAACTATGGCCGCAACAGTCACCATGAACTGCAATAAACAGCTCCATCTGAAACAAACAGTCTATCAACTTGTCATCACCTTAGTCATCAACATGATATAAATGAATCCAGGCTAATAACAGCCGACGCTGTCATATTTAGAATAGTGTTCGTGCACCAAACAAAGCTGAAAAACTTGGAATAAACGAATCATCTTTATATCATCTTCTAAAGATATGGAAAGCATCTCTCCATGTGGAAGACAGTGGTGACCGACTCAGACATGGTACAGAGAGGAGCATCACAATTACATGACTCGTTGCCACAAGGAAAGCTGACTAAATTGTGACCAAAACAGTTTTCTCAGCGAAGTAGGAAGATGGAGCTTCACAGATATCAAAGACCGCCTTAAGGTCTTTTAGGGAGGCTACGTTTCAAAATACTCAATCTAGTTTATTAAAACAGTTTTTTTTTCCAACGTCTACCTATACCTTCTTAATAATCTGGACAACATCCTCATCCTCAAGCTCATGCTCCTGCAGTAGTGTTTTTCGAATCAGTACAAGAACCAAATACTAGACTAAGTATATGCCACATCAAATTGGGTGAAATGCACACCTTGCCAACTCTCTGAGGCTTGTGCTTTACACTAGACCCCCACACCAGAGCACTGCAAGTATTCGAGTGATTAGCAGCAATGTCGAAAATTAAGAAACAGATGTCCGGAAGGTTCGATACGATGACACTCACTATTTAAATTGTTTCATCATGTCCTTGTGGATTCTGTCGCAGAAATCTTCCACTGTTTTCTTCTTAGATGATACGATAACAGGATCCTCATAATCTGGGTTCAGTCCTTTTGGTTTCGTGTATATCCTGACCAAATCTAAGTATTCCCATACCTTCTCTAGAAGTCCATCAAGATTCCACTCAAGATGAGCACTGTTCAGAAAATACAAATAACAAAACAGAATAAATGCTTAGCTGTTGAAAGGTAATAAAGATAACCAAATAGAGTAAGATGCCAGGTAAATAATGCCCACCTGACCGGGCAGTAATGGGGAAGTTTGTCCAAGATGTCCAGCTCTTCAAGGGTTATCTGATCAATCTTGTTAACAACGTAAATGCAAGGCATGTAAATTCTACTTCCCTCAATGACATCTATGAGATCATCTGCTGTTGCATCATATCTGAGGGAAACGTCAGCATTATGGATCCTGTACTCACTACAAATTGCTTTTACCGTCTCGAGGTCCAAGTTTGTGTTCGTCACTGTTGATGTAAAGTTAATTCCGCCCTTGTCCTTTTTCCTGAATGTCAAATTGGGCGGTGTCTTGTTCAACCTATCACCAACGAAAACACCAGAGATGTTAAAACTGTTTTCAATAGGAAAGACAAAAGGCTATGTATTCAACAGGTCAGAAAAAATTGAAACTCATGCAACAAATGGCACTAAGTTATACTTGTACCAAGAAATGAAAGAGACAAAGGATACAGTAGAACACAGTAAACAAACATGATAACATGGATGATATCTCAGAATGCATCCTGATTCAGTGAATCTGAGTACCCTTGACACATTCAACATTTAGAGCAACAACCAGGTGGGAAGGAAAAAATTGAACCATTTGGGTAGCTGCTATTTGTTATATGATGTCTTGCACAAAGAGAATACCAGAAACCACAATCAAGATGTCTACAGTTTTGATATACTAGTTCCTGTAAAACATATTGGTATAAAAAATTACCTAATGCCAAATCCCTCAAGTTCCTTCTCAATGAGACGTTTGTGAGTTATTGGTTTTATAGCATCCAGCACAATCAGAATAACATTGCATGTCCTAGCTGTGCTGATAACCTGGGAATCACAGAAAATATAGAACAAGTAACTCAGGCAATTCCTAGATTGAAGTGGGTTGCCGATTATTATTTTGGAAACTGAAACTATTATTTATTAAAGCATGCGCGATCATATAAAAAATCTTTCTTATTGAAACATATAAACATGATATCACTAAAGAAGAAATAGGACCTGACTCACCTTAATAACAACAAATAAGATAACTTTAACATTTACCATGTATGATACACGAGAAAATAAGTTAAGTTGCAACACAAATATTTAATACAGAGAACTCAGCACTTTTCAAGACTAAAGGAACATGGCTAGTTAATTGTTTAGTTTCTCTATAACCTATATGTAACAAACATGTACATTATTAACTAGAAAGTAAAAACACGTTGGCAACTACTAAAAAACCATTTCAGAAAATTTATGGTTAAGACCATACACAAGAAGTGCTGGTGAAGGTTTCTTAATAAATTGTTGCCACAGATGATTTATGCATCCCCTAACCCTGCCGCCACCCTGGTGGGCAATCCGATGATTTCCAGAAAATGTGTAGAGTTGTTGTTAATAGAAATATAAAATGTACATCATTACTTGTAAGGATACAAAAGCACTCGCATGCTACACACTGGTACGGTTAGGCTCATAGGTACTCATATAAGTCAGGTACACAATTTGATCAACAAAAGAAAGCACTCGCATGCTACACACTGTTCCGGTTAGGCTCATAGGTACTCATATAAGTCGGGTACACAATTTGATCAACAAAAGATAATTTGTTTGTTATCGCAACACACAACTAGTCAAGGAACTTTTGGAGAATTACCTGCCTTCCTCTACCCTTCCCATCTTTAGCGCCTTCAATGATACCAGGAAGATCTAGAAGCTGAAATAAATAATAAGAAGTTGATCAAGATCAACCATGCATAGAAGAGTTTGTGAAGTCTTCTCTTGATGGAAAATGTTACCTGGATTTTAGCTCCTTTATACATGATAACTCCAGGAATGCATGTTAAAGTCGTAAACTCATAGGAAGCAACCTTTTAAAACAGAAAAGGAACAGATATAGTGCATTACTATACTGAACAAGGATGAATAATAACAATTAGGGAACAGATATGTCTGATCCTTCAAAAAAAAAAACTGCAGTGACCACTAAATATTGATAGGATTATATTGGATAATTAAATAACATTGTGCAGCAAATCAACATGGTCTTTTTTGTCCGTCTAATACAAAAAGGTGACTGCTAAATTAGGATTAAACTACGTTAGACTTTGCGGGCTAAAAAAATTAGTGTGGCAAACCTCTGAAAATGTTCCTGTCAACTTATTCAGCAATGTTGATTTCCCGACCGAAGGAAAACCAACTAAACCAACACGCGCGTCTCCACTCTTCGTGACATCAAATCCTTCACCGGCACCACCACCACCTTTGGATGTTGGAGTGAGCAACTCCCGTCTTAATTTTGCAAGTTTAGCCTGGATAAAGGAACAACACTAAATAAGACCCATCCCAGTTGATGCACGTAGAATATATAGTCTAACAACAGCAGAGGTCCATAATTTACAATTGCGAAGCATGACAGCATCAATTTTGCAGAACAGCTTAATTCTAACTGTCCAAAGCCAGCTTCTTACAAATAAGTTGGCGGCAGTCAGTACCACAAGATACAGTGAATAATAGATATTAAATAAGTGTCCATGTTCCAAAGACAAATGTGGAGATAGTTCAAATCACCTTCAGAAGACCAAGATGGTGTGCAGTAGCTTTGTTTTTCTGTGTCCTTGACATCTGCATAGTAAAAGAAAAATGGGCAACATCAACAGTTAGTTATGTTTCAGGTGAATAAAAACGTCGCCTAGGCGACGCATAGTCGCCACCTACAAGTCCATGCGCTCCCGCCTGGACGCCTTGGCCAGTCGCCTAGGCGCCCGGCAGTTGCCTAGGCATCCAGGTGCCCTTTTCAACACCGATAAAAAGTCTAGCTCATCTGTCCAGCCCTCCAATTGCAGCATGAGAAGCTCAGGAGACATGCGAATTTCAGTTCCGTAGATGACAAAGTACCCCAAAATATGGATGCCTAGTAGAAATGTTTATCAGCACTAAATATAAGCAAACTAACTGATTAAGCAACAAATCCACATGCTGATACTAACCTAAAACCTGAAGTTTTGGTAGCTCTAATGAGAAGGCTAGCTAATTTAACAACCAAATCACAGAAATAAAGGCACAAAGTAACTAGGGTATATTATCTACTCCCTCCGTCTCGAAAAGTTTGTCGCTTTGTAGTTCATTTTTGAACTACAAAGCGACAAGCTTTTCGGGACAGAGGGAGTAATATCTATGAAGCTCCACCCCTTGCATAGACACCACACCATTGATAAAGACAACAAATGCAAAACACCACACACATCCTCCAGAGCATCTAAATCGCGATTCATGAGCAACCATACCATTCCCTCCCTCCTACTAAAATGCCATGGTTTCAACTGGAAACCGTGTCGGTCTTTGATCGAGAACAAAGGAGGACCATAAGTACTAAAATACAATCCAAGTCGTTCACTCTTCAACCTTAGCATCGAGCACAAAGAAGAAATCCAGGATCCACGGTTCAGCATCACTTTCTGCCAAAACACAGCTGCTACGAGACAATCCCAAACTCACAACTACGTGAACCAACAACCTCTTACACAACACAAGCATGCATTATTCAAACTTAGCTATGAAACCTCGCAGTTCGAAATCGAAACTAGGAAACTTCAGCAGGTATCAGTTCTAATCTAGCACACCTCTCGACCTATTTATATTATCGAACCGCGGAAGCTAGGGGCAGCAGGTCACAGCCACACCGAAAACCAGCATCAAACCATTTCGATTCGAAACATCTCTTACGCTACCAATTCCAGAATCCTACAGCGCTCTAACGCACGAGTCTACCGGATCGACAGGAGCGTGGCGCTGCGAACAGAACGCGAGATGGGTCCGGCCGGCGAGGAGGGCGTCGTTACCTCGTCCTCGATGTCCTTGATCTTCTGCATGACGGTCGCCATGGCTGCGGCTGGGTGGTGGTGGGAGGGGGGGGGGGGGGGGGGGTCCGAGGACAGGAAGGTTCGGGCCGCTTCTTCTCTCGCGCGGGCGCGGCTTCGTTGGTGCGGATGCGGAAGGGAGGCGACTGGCGAGGTCGGGGAAGGGGGAGAGGTGGAGAGTGAGGATTCCAGAAGTGGGTTGAGGGTTTTGCTTTTGAGGCTGTGGAGGCAAGCCCATGGGCTGAATTATTCCCTATGGGCTGGGCCGTTTTATGAGAAAGATAAACTGAGAGCCCCCCGAAATATTAATTTTTAAAAAAATTTATTTGCAGCGTGCCCGTGTCTAACCCTGTGCGATTATATAGCTGGGTGTTTTTATTATACGTCGGCGTGCTCAAACAGATCCCGCGCCGCCGTGCCGCCCTGTGTGCAGGTTCGCGCTTCTCCCTAGTCCCTGTTCCGAAGCAACAATGGCGCGCCCTGTTCCCCAGTCCACCTATAGATTCCCAAATAGGCCGGGCCCATTCGGCGGCCCGAGGCACGGCCCGAAAATACATGGCCCGAGCACGGATCCGACCCGAAGCGAATAGTGTCGGGCCGGCCCGAGAACGATAATTGGGCCGTGCCTGGGCTGACTTTCTAGCACGTTGGGCCAGCACGGGCCCGTCCCGATTTTTAGACTGACCCAATAATGGCCCGACTAGTCATATAAAAGTCGGTGTTTCCTCCAAACCCTAATATCTTTCTCTCCCAATCCGGCGGCTGCGCTCTTCTTATGCCGCGCTCCAGTCCCGCGCTCGCGCGCCGCCCGCCGTCCCCGACTCGCGCGCGGCCCGTCGTCCCCGCTCGCGACGCCGGCCACGCTCAACCCCGCGTTTGCGCGCCACCCGCCGTCCCCGCTCGGCCCTGCGCTCGCGTGCCGCCCGCCGTCCGCGCTCGGGCCACTGTGCTCGTGTCGCCGTCGCGCTCGCCGCCGGTCGAACCCCGCACTCCCGCCGTCAGCAGCCATGTCCGAGCTCGCCCTCCTCCCTCCTCCGCCGCCGACGGGCTTATGCTGTCGTGCCGCCGTGCCGGCACGGCACGAAGCAACCTTCACCGTGCCGTGCCTGGGCCGACTCTTCGGCACGGCAGAACAACACGAAAGCGGCGCCGTGCTTGGTAGTGTCGGGCTTTACCGTGTTCGGGCCGTGCTCGGGCCGGGCGGCCCATTTGGGGATCTATAAGTCCCTGTTCCTCATGCAAAGAGGATAACGCACACCACCAGGATATTATTTCCTTGGACACGATCCACATACACCCATCACTAAGACACCTCACGAAGCGGGTCTTGGGACCGGCTTCACCGAAAAGCCGATCCCACGCGCCAAACCACCATATCCACAACTCCGTGGACGCGCTCCTCCTAAACCACTCGAATGGCCAAACCGCCCGGCCTCTTTCTCTTCTTCCCGCCACTACTCGCCGCACCTGCGACCCCTGCTCATGCACGTCCACGCGCCCCCACGCCTCCTCCTTCCCCTCACCGCGCCGCCCAAGCCGCAGCACTGCAATGCCGCGCTCCGCTTCGTCGCGGTGTCCGCCTCCGCCGCGCCGCCGCCGGCCGCCGGCGGCCGCAAGCAGCAGCAGGCCGTCATCGTCGGCGGAGGGCTCGCGGGGCTAGCCGCGGCGACGCACCTGACCTCCCTCTCCGTGCCGTTCACGCTCGTGGAGGCATCCGACCGCCTCGGCGGCCGCGTGGCCACCGACGAGGTCGACGGGTACCGCCTCGACCGGGGGTTCCAGATCTTCCTCACCGCGTACCCGGAGTGCCGGCGCGTCCTGGACTACCCGGCCCTGCGGCTGAGGCCGTTCTACCCTGGCGCGCTCGTCTTCGTCGGCGCCGGCGAGCCGTTCTACCTGCTCTCCGACCCGTTCCGCCTCCCCCTCCGGTCTCTCTCCGCGGCGTTCTCCCCCGTGGGCACCCTGGCCGACAAGGTCCTCGTCGGCCTCACCCGGCTCCGCGCGGCCTCCACTCCGGACGACGATATCCTCTCGGCGCCGGAGACGACCACCGCGACGCACCTGCGGAAGCTCGGGTTCTCTCCGTCCATCGTGGAGCGGTTCCTCCGGCCGTTCCTCGCGGGGATATTCTTCGACCCGGCGCTCGACACGTCGTCCCGCCTCTTCGAGCTCGTGTTCAAGCGCCTCGCACTGGGCGACAACGCGCTGCCGGAGGACGGCATCGCGGCCGTCGCGGCCCAGCTGGCGGCCCGGCTCCCCGCGGAATCCGTCCGCCTCAACACACGCGCCGCCGCCATCGACGACCGGTCCCGCGTTGTTACGCTCGACACCGGCGAAACCATCGCCGGCGAGCTCGGCGTCATCGTCGCCGTCGAGCAGCCGGAAGCCGGGAAGCTCCTGCCGCAGCAGCTGTCGTCGAGTCCGGAAAAAACCAAGAGCGGCTCCAGTTCTGAGCGCAGCACCGTGTGCCTCTACTTCTCCACCGACCGCCGGGCGCCGCCGGTCCAAGACCCGATCCTGCTCCTCAACGGGTCGGGCAAGGGGATCGTGAACAACATGTTCTTCGCCACCAACGTGGCGCCGTCGTACGCGCCGGCGGGTAAGGTTCTGGTGTCCGTGTCCCTCGTAGGCTCGTTCGCCGACCGGGAGGACGACGCCGAGCTGGCCGACGAGGTGGTCCGGGAGCTCGGCGGGTGGTTCGGCGCCCAAGAGGTCGCGTCGTGGACGCACCTGAGGACGTACCGCATCGCGTTCGCGCAGCCGGACCAGACGCCGCCGACGACCCCGGCAGGGAGGGACCCGAGGGTCGGTGACGGCGTGTACGTGTGCGGTGACCACTGGTGCTCGGCCACCTTCGACGGCGCGCTGGTGTCCGGGAGGAGGGCGGCCGAGGCTCTGGCCGAGGACAGGGAGACACTCCTAGGCTCCTAGCCCTGCCCTGCTTCGATCCCGGCTTGTGTTTGCGGCATGAGAAAATATTGTAATCTGCACAGGCTACGGCGTGAGGATTTTTTTTTCAAGTGACAAAAAAATATTTCTCCTGTAAATTCTAATATGGATTTTGATTCAAAATTTGTTTCATAATTAATCAGAGAGTTTGTATCACGTAATAACTGGAGGAGTACGTATCAATGCAACAAATCAAAACAAAAGTCGTATTGAAAGTGATATCGTTTATGAAGCATGGTTCAAATTAGAACAACGTCAACGACTTGTGGCTGTAGCTACGACGAAAAATTACCCCCATTATTCAAACTTCCCGGGTGGGTGATTTTTGTTTTGCTTCTTAGCGATTTGAATTTGACGGCTCCTACTTATTTCGGATGTTCGCTGACCAGGCCCAATGGCGATGTGGATACTGTTACATGAACTGGGCCGACGTGGCGCATTAGAGCCCACACATCTGATGCGTCTAGACTTCAACATACTACACTTAGTGGTGGGCCCCACTGATGCCGTAGTACGCTAGAAGACAAAGTCAGATCCGAAAGCCCAAACAGGCGAGACGGCCCAACACCAGCTCGCTCGATCCGCTCCGGCTCCGACGACGATCGAGATGGGTTCGATGGAGGAGGGATCGACCGCGCCGGATGACGGCAGCGGCGGCGGCGCGGCGTGCAACGGGAAGGGCGCCGCTTCGAACGGAGGAGGCGCGGAGAGGAGGCTGAGGTCCTCGACCGCGGCGTGGGCGGCGCACCTGCCACTGGAGGTGGGCACGCGCGTGATGTGCCGGTGGCGCGACCAGAAGCTTCACCCGGTCAAGGTCATCGAGCGCCGCAAGGGCGCGTCCTCCTCGTCCCCGGCTGACTACGAGTACTACGTCCACTACACCGAGTGTAAGGGACATCCGATCCTCGCCCCCATCCGGACGCTTTTCGTTTCTAGGGTTAGGTTTAGGACGCATCAGTTTGGGGGAAATTGGGGCTTAATTATTTGTTTGGCCTATATGATGATATTGAATTTGAATGGTTCTAGTGATCAATTTAGATGTTGGTTCATTTTTGCACGTTTGAGCCATGGCAATTTCGGTGCTCAAGGCTTTCAGTACAACCTCAAACTTCTACCATAATAATTTTCGTTCGAATTGGGCATTCTAACTTTTGCTTTCTCTAGCACTATGGATAACTCAAATAATTTGAACTCGCAGTCAATAGAAGACTTGACGAGTGGGTTAAGCTTGAACAACTTGATCCTGATACAGTTGAGACAGATGTTGATGAGAAGGTGGAAGATAAGGTAACAGAAATGTCTTCTGTTTTGTTGTGATCATCCATGCTTTATACAGACTGTTAAATTGGTGCTCATATGGTGACCATTTGACAATTTCAGGCAACGAGTTTAAAGATGACACGCCACCAGAAACGTAAAATTGATGAAACACATGTGGAGGTATGCTACAGATCGTTATTACAAGCTATACTTGTAGTTTCCTGCAAATTTACAGAGATTCTCGAAATACATACATGGAAAGGATTTGTTGGTTGTCTTGTCTTTGTATTATTTTTTCCCCTTTAGTTAACAAGCTGAAAGTAATGTTTATTTTCATCTATGTTGCCCTTGTAGCAAGGTCATGAGGAGCTTGATGCTGCCAGCTTGCGTGAGCATGAAGAGTTCACAAAGGTGAAAAATATAACGAAAATAGAACTTGGGAGATATGAGATCGATACTTGGTATTTCTCTCCATTTCCACCAGAGTACAATGACTGCCCGAAGCTGTTTTTCTGTGAGTTTTGCCTCAACTTCATGAAACGCAAAGAACAGCTTCAGAGGCACATGGTAAGCTACACTTAATTGCTGCTATTAGTAATCCAAGTGCCAGATAGGTATTGCAATTATGGGAATTGACTCCAGTATGTTTACTTACCTCCATTAATGTTTGACTCGACCCATCTATATTTAGTGGCCCCACCATGTTATTATTTTTTTAAAATAAATAAATATCCGCCTTCTGGCACTTCCTGCAATAATCGAGGCATTGAGCACAGCTATTTTCACCTATTTAGTGGAAGGGAATACATTAGTAAAACGTCTGCTTCAATATAACCCTTCCATAAAACTTTGCCACAGGTCACCATTTATTTTGTTTACGTCACCGCAAAGCATGCTTTACAAGTTGCTATGCTACCATTACGAGCAGCCTTTAGTCTTGCTAACCTTGACTCTTGCACAAGATTATCTGTTCCAGAGTTGATCTGTAACTAGTTATATGCATTTTATGCATGCTAAATGCCTAAACCACACTAACTCCATGAAGCATAACCAAATTGTTGATATAATTTTATCTGTACTTGCAGAAGAAGTGTGATCTTAAACATCCCCCTGGTGATGAAATATACAGAAGTGGAACTCTATCGATGTTTGAGGTAAGCACAGATATAACCAAATTGCTTCATACTTTTATCCATTATATCTTCCTGTTAAGCTATTATGCGCTGACCAGTTGCCCTCAAAAGCTTAAGCTGATAAGGGATGGTAGGCAATTCACTTATATTTCAACACTCCCCCTCACGTGCAGGCTTTTTTTGGCTCTGCAAACGTGAAATAAAAGTCGGCTGCAATTTTATTTTATTCTTTTAATAAATTGCGTCCGCTAGGATTCGAACTCAAGACCTCTGGCTCTGATATCATGTTAGAATGAATTGCTTAATTAATCATAGGGTCTCGGTACATATTTATAGATACATAGATGGGCCGTACAGGCTAGGCCCAAACACAGTCCAACACCCCCCCGCAGTCCCAACATCTAGCCACAACAGATGTTGAGACTGGACCGAAACTCAGAAAATAAAGTCGACGGGAGTCCCTTCGTGAAGATATCGGCAAACTGTGACGTCGTCGGCACATGGAGAACTCGAACCTCACCGCGTGCAACCCGCTCACGAACAAAGTGAAGATCAATCTCCACATGTTTCGTGCGCTGGTGCTGGACGGGATTGGTGGAGAGGTAAACAGCGCTGACATTATCACAGTAGACCAACGTGCTCCGGGCGACAGGGGAGTGGAGCTCCTGAAGTAACTGCTGGAGCCAAGACGCCTCTGCTACGCCGTTAGCCACGGCGCGGTACTCCGCCTCAGCGCTGGAGCGAGAAACCACGGGCTGCCGCTTCGAGGACCAGGAGACAAGATTCCCCCCCAGGAAGACGGCGTAGCCAGAGGTGGAACGGCGGGTATCAGGACACCCCGCCCAGTCAGCGTCGGTGTAGACCACCAACTCAGAAGGCGAGCCACGTCGAAGGAGAAGGCCGTAGTCGAGGGAGCTGCGCAGGTACCGAAGAATCCGCTTCATCGCCGTGAGGTGCGTCTCCCGCGGATCATGCATGTGGAGACACACCTGCTGAACCGCGTATGAGATATCCGGCCTGGTGAAGGTGAGGTACTGCAGGGCACCTGCAAGACTCCTGTAAGAGGTGGGGTCGGCGACTGAGGCGCCGTCAGCCGAAGCCAGCTTCGCCTGAGTGTCCACGGGAGTGGAGCACGGCTTACAATCAGCCATGCCCGCTCGCTCGAGGATATCCAGGCAGTACTGGCGCTGGTGAAGGAACAGAGCGTCCGGACGGTGCTCGACCGTAACGCCCAGGAAGTGGTGGAGCTGGCCGAGGTCCTTCATCGCGAACTCGCGCTGCAGTGCGGAGATCGTGCGCTGAAGAAGAGCCGAGCTGGACGCCGTGAGGACAATATCGTCCACGTACAGGAGGAGGTAGACAGTGTCACCCTCATGCCTGTAAACGAAGAGCGAGGTGTCCGACTTGGCCTCGACGAAGCCAAGCGAGGCCAGGAAGGAGGCGAACCGGCTGTACCAAGCCCGAGGCGCCTGCTTCAGCCCGTACAGAGACTTGTTCAGCCGGCAGACCAAGTCTGGACGGGCTGAATCGACAAACCCTGTCGGCTGACTGCAGTACACCGTCTCTGTCAGCGTCCCGTGAAGGAAGGCGTTCTTGACGTCCAGCTGGTGGACAGGCCAAGAACGCGAGAGAGC
Source organism: Tuctoria greenei (assembly GCA_036927565.1). NCBI lineage: Eukaryota > Viridiplantae > Streptophyta > Magnoliopsida > Poales > Poaceae > Tuctoria > Tuctoria greenei. The sequence continues at coordinate 218,749,644 of JAYESD010000004.1, read as the reverse complement.
CAACGACAGAATAGTCCGTACTGTCGCTGGCTTAACCACCGGATTGAAGGTCTCGTCGTAGTCCACTCCAGGGCGCTGAGTGAAGCCCCGAAGTACCCAACGAGCCTTATATCTCTCCAGGGAGCCATCCGCCTTCCTCTTATGCGTGAAAACCCACTTGCCTGTGACAACGTTGCCACGGGAAGGACGGGGAACCAGGTCCCATGTCCGGTTGGCAAGTAGGGCTGCATACTCCTCCTCCATAGCGCGGCGCCAGTGAGGGTCAGCGAGTGCGCTACGGACGGAGGTCGGTATAGGTGAAACCGAAGAGGAAGTGGATGGTGTCGGTGTCGTCGAAGAGAGTACCACTCCGGAGAACCTCTCAAGAGGCCGGAGAACCCCAGCGGCACGTCTAGTCACCATCGGGTGAACGTGTCCTGGGTTCCGGTGAAGCAACGGTGGGTGGTACACCGAGGGCTCCGGACGCGCAGGCGTAGAGGCACCAACCCGCTCTCGTCGCTGGTAGACAAGAGCAGGATCGGCGAACCGTGGAACAGGGGCCGCGCGTGGCGCAGCGGGGGACGCGGGAGCCGGAGTAGTCGTCGGGTCCCCGCACAGCGCAGGAGTCAAGGCCGGAGACGCCGAGGCCGCGCGTGGCGCAGCTGTAGGGGTCGCCGGGGCCGCGCGTGGCGCGGGAGTCGAGGCCGGAGACGCTGGGGCCGCGCGTGGCGCAGCCGGAGGGGACGTAGGGACCTCGTGTGCCGCAGGAGTCGAGGTCGGAGACACCGTTGCCGCGCGTGGCGCAGCAGGAGACGTCGGTGCCACACATGGTGCGGCACTCGTCCTCAGGGTCGACGGAGCCTGGGCACCAACCCGCACTCGTCGCTGGTAGACGAGAGCAGGGTCAGTGAACCGCCGAGTCGTGGCTGTAGGAGGCACAGCCGGAGTCACCACAGGTGTCGGTGCTGCATAAGGTGCAGCTGGCGACGTCGTGGGAGCCACCTGGGAGCTGGTGGGTGATGTACCTGCAAAAAAAGGCCAAGGCAGCTGTGGTGGAGCAGCCTCGGTGTCAGTAGAAAAAAGCGAGTCCAGCTCTGCAGCTGAGCTAGAGGTGGAGGAAGAAAAGGGGAAGGATGACTCGTCGAAGACGACGTGCCGAGAGATCAAAATGCGGTGGGTAGAGAGGTCGAGGCACCGGTATCCCTTATGCTCAAGGGAGTACCCAAGGAAGACACACCTAGTAGAGCGGGGCGCAAGCTTATGTGGAGCAGTGGCGGAAAGATTAGGGTAGCAGGCGCACCCGAAGACACGGAGGTGGTCGTAGAGAGGGGTAGTGCCATACAGGGCAAAGAAAGGAGTCGGTGCCCGAATCGCCTTGGTAGGAAGGCGGTTAAGGAGGAAGGTGGCAGTGTGAAGTGCCTCTACCCAGTAGCGAGCGGGGATGGATGCCTGAAACATCAAGGAACGCATGACATCATTAGTGGTGCGAAGCATGCGCTCAGCCTTGCCATTCTGAGGAGATGTGTATGGGCAAGACATGCGTAGCTGTGTGCCATGTGTAAGGAGAAAGTCACGGAGTCGCGAGTTGTCAAACTCTCGTCCGTTGTCACACTGGAGAGCACGAACAGTACGCCCAAACTGTGTGGAAACCCAAGTGAAGAAGTGAGAGAGAGTATCAAAAGTCTCAGATTTCAGACGTAATGGAAAAGTCCAAGAGAAATGTGAGAAATCATCAAGTACCACCAAATAATATTTAAAACCCGAGACACTGGTAACAGGAGATGTCCACAAATCGCAATGGATAAGATCAAAAATATGTTGCACATGAGACACAGAAGTGGGAAAGGGAAGCCTAACATGGCGACCAAGCTGACAAGCGTGACACAATGACTCATGTGTGCCCCTAGTACACGAGATAACTGAACTACTAGACAACTTCGACATAGCATCAACGCCAGGGTGACCAAGCCGACGGTGCCAAGTAGCGGACGAAGCTGTCGTAGCCAGAGCAAAAGACGAAGACGCAGCGGAAGAAGGAAGTCGAAGAGTGTACAGGGGCCCCGGACTATCACATCGAAGAAGAAGACGCCGGGTGGAAAGATCCTTCACAGACAAACCAAAAGGATCAAACTCAACAGAAATATTATTATCAGTGGTGAAACGACGAATGGAAAGTAAATTTTGAATAATGTCTGGAGCAACAAGAACATTATTAAGATGGAATGAACCCGGAGAAACTGAGTCACCTACTGAGGTGACTGGAAGAACGGATCCATTTCCAACAACGATCGATGAAGGAAAAGACGGATGAGGTGTGTGTGTAGAGGAGAGAATACCAGCATCTGGGGTGGTGTGGTAGGAGGCGCCAGAATCAGCCACCCAATCAGTAGTCGGTGGTGTAAGGTGCATGGTGCTGAAGGAAGACGCCAAGTCCTGACGGTCCCACCACATGGGCGGCTCCTGGAGAGGTGCTGGTGGCTCCGAGTGCCCAGCGGGGTAGGAAGCACCGCCGTAGGCTGGAGTGGGCGATCCAGCCACAGGGCGACCAGGTCCACCATAGCCCGGATGGGCTACGTACGCAGCCGGAGGACGTGGCTGGCGCGGAGTGGAGGAAGTCGGTGGCGCCCCAAGAAGACCCGGAGACGGTCCAGGCCACATAGAGATCTGGCCAGTCCACGGGTTATACGGTGTGGGCCAGGGCGCACCTCCCTGGCCAGTGCCACCAGTACCACCACCAGTAGGAGCAGTGGACGTAGGAGTGCCGCCAGCACCTCGTCCTGTGCGCCTTCCGCCGCGACGTCGACGAGTACCACCCCCAGAGCCAGCAGAGGCACCCGGGGCGGTAGGTGGAGTAGGCGGTCGCGGTAGTGGTCCCCCAGAAGACGGTGGGCGTGAGGGCTGCCCGGAGCCATAGAAGGCTGTGGCAGACCCAGAGGTAGCAGGCCCACCCGCCGTGATCTCCTCAAGCTCAAGATCAGACCAGACCTTCTCGAAGGTCGGTGGAGGCTCCATACGGAGAAGCCAGAAGCGAAGATGGCTGAAGCGCTCGTTCAGGCCGTGAAGGACCCGAAGAACTAGAGTGCTGTCAGCGACCAGCTCGCCAAGGTCGCGCAGGGAGTCAGCCATGCCCTTCATCTCTCCACAGTAGGCCGAGATGGAGCGGTCACCCTGCACTGTAGTCTGGAACCGTGCGTTAATGTGAAGAGCCCGAGTCGCACGGTTCCCCAAGAAGTGGTGCTCCAGGATCTGCCAAGCCTGGCGCGCGGTCCCCCCACCGCGCTGTCCGACAAGCTTGTACAGATCATCGGCGAGAGTGCCAAGGATCCAAGCAAGGACCAGACTGTCCATGCTGATCCAAGAGTCATCCCACGGGGCGTCGTCCTGCTGGACGTGGTCCGCAAGCTGGTACCGCCGTAACGTGAGGAGGAACTCGTTACGCCAGCGGGCGTAGGTGGTAGAGGTACAACTCAGAACAGTCGGCACTAGGGTCCGAATGTTCTGAACTCCAGCCGCCTGGGCGTGTAGGGCGGCGGTGAGCGACGCCGAGTATGCGGAGTGCACACCGGTGTCCAAGGTGGGCTCGTACGTCGCGCCCGGCGGTCGGTGAGCGCTCTCCTGGATCTGGTGCGAGAGAGCAGCCGCCGAGGCGCGCTCCTGCTCTAAGGCAAGAGCGAGTGCCCGCTCGCGATCGCGAGAGGCAGCCAGAGCCGCGAAGACACTGGAGGTGTCCGCGGCCGGAGCAGTAGCAGGTCCGGAGCCTGTCATGAAGGCGACGGCAGTGGGGCCGGCAAGTGGTCCGCCGGCGGAGGGACCAGTCGCATCGCCGTACGCAGACCGGGTCATGGCGATGAGGGGTGCGCCCGCTGCAGGACCGGTGGCAGGCACACCGGCGCAGGGGAGGGAGCCGGCCAGGGAGGGGACGGCGCCGGCGCCGGCGAGGGGCGCGCCGGCCCAGGGAGGGGAGGCGGCCGGCCGCGGCTGGGTCAGGGCCGCGCCGGCGGTCAGGGGGGGTGCGGCCCCGGCGGCGGGGGCGCGGGCGCCGGCGGCCAGGGGAGTTGCGGCCAGGGGAGGTCCGGCGGCGGCGTCGGCAGCGGCGGCGTGGGGGGCGCCGGCCAGGAAGGGACCGCCGGCGGTGGCGGTAGCGGCAGCGTGGTGGGGGGCGGCCGCGCAGTGGGGGGGCGGCCAGGAGGTGGCCGCCGGCGGCTGCAGCGGCGGGGGCCAGGGAGGAGGGGGCCCCGCCGGCGGCGGCGTTGGCGGCGGCGGCGGCCAGGGAGGGGGGGGGGGCCCGCCGGCGGCGGCGTTGGCGGCGGCGGCGGCGGCGCAGGGGAGGGGGTTGGCCGCGGTGGGGAGGGGGGCGGCCAGGAGGCGGCCGCCGGCGGCCAGGGAGGGGGCGGCCCCGCCGGCGGCGGCGGCGCAGGGGAGGGCGCCGGCCATGGGGGGGGGCGGCGGCTAGGGTTAGGGTTAGGGGGGGATTAGGGTTTGGCTAATGATACCATGATAAGCTATTATGCGCTGACCAGTTGCCCTCAAAAGCTTAAGCTGATAAGGGATGGTAGGCAATTCACTTATATTTCAACACTTCCTTAAAGGTTGACATTCAAACATATTATTTCCTGATTCTGTCAGTCTTATATGCATAAAGTTGATCTGGTACCAAACTTTACTGCTGTGTCTTTTGAGCAAACATTCCAAGAAGATGCTCATGCTACAATTAACCAATTAGTTCTTACATAATTCTAGGGAAAATGTTTTAAAGTTTAAAGCGAAATAGGATAAAAAGGACATGCTTCACTTTGTTAATAACCAAAAGTATGCTGCTGAAGTAGGTGATCATGCATTATTCAATAACATGTGAGCAAGGGGTGGCGGGGTGCCTCTGGTGACATTGATCAGTTTTTATTTTAAAAGAAACAATATGTTAGCAAACTGCTTTAACTTTTCCTGTAAGCACCATTTGTTAAGTTATGTTAGTCTAGTAACAAGAAATGTGCTCGCACAATGGCAGGTTGATGGCAAGAAAAATAAGGTTTATGGACAGAACCTTTGTTATCTGGCCAAGCTCTTTCTGGATCACAAAACTCTGTACTATGACGTAGACTTGTTCTTGTTTTATGTACTGTGTGAATGTGATGACCGGGGATGTCATATGGTTGGATATTTCTCCAAGGTAAACTTCGCAATGATTCTCTTTTATAGTATTTATGAACCTATGATGTTCTTACATGTTATTAACATCAAATTTATTTTTTTCATGTTATTAAGCTACTTCAGTAACTTGTATACAATAGATAGTTGACATCAGTAGAGATTGATCATTTAATGCTAGGAAACATACAGCTGCATTCTATTTTTTAATGGGGTTATCTCTTTGCAGGAAAAGCACTCTGAGGAATCTTATAATTTGGCTTGCATTCTTACTCTTCCCCCATACCAAAGAAAAGGATACGGGAAGTTCCTGATAGCTTTTTGTAAGTTTGTCCTCTTAAACATTTCATCATCTAATTGCTAAACTTGGATTCTCTTGTTGACCACTATACTCCAGCATTTTGTTCACATACCTTAATTATTGCAGCTTATGAGCTTTCCAAGAAGGAAGGTAAAGTTGGGACACCGGAGCGCCCTCTTTCTGATCTTGGTCTTCTCAGTTATAGGGGTTATTGGACTAGAGTGCTTCTGGAAATTTTAAAGAAGCATAAGGGCAACATATCAATAAAGGTAATTGATACTCTTCCCCTTGTTTTTTTAGAGGCCTGTTTTTTTTTTCTCGAGAGAGGCTTATTGAATTATGATTCAATAGTCTGAAAAATATTACTCCCCTTTGGGTATAATGCCTCAAAGTGCCTTACCTGACCCCTGGGTCATTCTATGACAAAAGGGTGATCCTATGTTTCAAAGATCACATTTCACTAATTAGATGGATAGTTTCATATTTTGGGTTTAGTTCAACTCCAGTTGGAGTCAGTGAGTGCAGTAAGTCCATCCAAGGATGTTCTTTGTATTCCAACTTTCACATTAGCCTTTCTGCACATCTTTCCTGGGCCCTGAAAACTTATGGATGTATGTGAAGCAGACCACTTGATGCTACATGTCGACATTTGGATTCTTGGGTGTCAATGGACTGTAGTTTCAACAGTGTGCTGTCAGACTACTCAAGGAGATAGTAGATTTGGGTTGTAGAGTCTTATACCTGGTTTTATTTTTGCGTAGTAAAAGTTCTGTTAATGGTAAAGGAAATGGTTCTGGTTGTATTGTCAGTAGCTTTCCAATTCTAAGAATCATGTACAACCGGAACCACTGCAATATCATAAGCAGCATAACTTGTTGTAGTTGTGTACTCCCTCCATTCTTCAGTTGTTGTCGTTAGGACAACAACTTTAGTTCAATTATGTTCTATAATTGTTGTCATAATGACATCAATTTAGAAACAAAGGGAGTATGTCATGGGCAGCTGTAACTTGTAATCATGGTTACATATGTCGTAAGTTTAAAGATTACAATAAATCTTAACTGGACCTATGATGAGTGAAAGGTGCATTGAATATCTTTATTTCGAGAAGCCAACCTTTGGTGACGGAGCCACACACAACTAGTGTAGTGTGCAGAAACTTGGTCCGTGCAAGGAAATTTGATCCATGTGCTCTCTGCCTTGGACTTGGGCATTATGACCCAGTCCTCGAGTCCTTTGGACGTTTGCAAAGCAGGCGCATTTGACGACAGTACGTAGGACAATTGGATTCTGAACGTCAATTATTGTGCCGTGTCTCTGACCTGTATCGCAGTGCTTGTTGTTGGGAGGCACATGGCCGTGACAAATACCATTGAGGAACTTTAATAATAGATCACATTTTGCAGGTCTCGTGAAGAAATACGTTAGTGATTACTACTTGCCGCACCCACCATTCATAGGTGTTGCTGAATCCAAACAAATGCAGAACTACGTACCCTTGATCGAATTTGATCATAGTTTCTTGTCGTATATGGTCATCAACTTATATATATATGCATGGACAGTTGTTTTATTGGAACTGGTGTTGGCCCGTTGCATGCAGGAACTGAGCGATATGACGGCAATCAAAGCGGACGACATCTTGAGCACGCTGCAGAGCCTGGACTTGATCCAGTACCGTAAAGGGCAGCACGTCATCTGCGCCGACCCCAAGGTCCTCGACCGCCACCTCAAGGCCGCCGGCCGCGGCGGGCTCGAGATCGACGTCAGCAAGCTCATCTGGACGCCCTACAAGGAGCAAGGCTAACAACAGAGCACGCAACAGCTTGCAACGCAGCTGACCGATCCCATGCCATCATGTACATTCATCCGCGACTGTAGCCAGTCTGTACAACTGTAGTAACATGCACATTGACATTGTTGTTTGTTTGTTTGTGCTACTACAGTAAGAGGAGTACGTATTTGAAAGCGAAAGAAGTGGACTCCATCCTTTTGGTTCGGCTTCCTTTTTTTTCCTTCTCTTGTTGCGCCCATGAGTCAAAGGGACAGCTTAGCTGTGCTGCACTGCTGACTGTGTGCTGCTGATTGACAGATACGTACAGATTGCTGCCCAAGCCCAGTCACTACTCTTTTCCCTTGGGAATTTGGAGAGGATGCATAAGACTATCTGCACTCGTATACTCTAAAAACTTACTCTAAAACGTGGGTTCTATAGATTTACAGCAACTTCCTCTAAACTTCCAGCATCTTCTAATTTTACAGCGCAATTTTCATAAATTTTACCTTCAATTTTCCAGCATACTCTAAATTTCCAGCATCCGAAGTGGGCCCCACCTGGAAATTTAGAGTCCAGTAAGGGCTTCCAGTAGCCCAGTACGGACGGTCTAAGGCCCCCATGGCTTTCTTTCTTCATGCTTGCGGTCGTACGTATTTGGCACAGTAGTCGCAGAGGGAGACGAGCAACCAAACGGGTGAGCTGCGCAGCCCGCGGTGGCTGGGCAGCAAGAGAACGTGTAGCGTGTTCGTAGCCGAAGCGAATACTACACGCAGGCAGGCAGGCAGGCAGGAGCGCATGGTGATTGGCGCCCGCCGGTGCTGCTCGGTTCTCCTTCCTTCCACCGCCCGTGCCGCTTGCTTTACGCCAATTCCGATGCGGCTGCCCTGCCCTGATCGTGCCCTCTTTCAGGTTCAGCGGCGAAGGCCAAGACTTTTTGGAAAAGCAAATTTTCCATGCCAACCAGGGGTCCAGGGCAATGGTTCGTTTTTACCCTCATTCAGATTCAGCGGCTGATGATCGCTCTTATCCTTGCTGCCGTGCATGTCTGGCCCACCTTTCTTCTCCAAGTGGACAGATCAACGGACAGCCAGTCAGTGTCGGAGGCCATATGATGCTCCATGCATTGCATGCATGGCTCATTGATGTTTAAACAGGACCAGGTTTAGCTGCAACTGACACATGGAAAAACACATCTCGCGAATCGACTAAACAAACTGCTTTTACCATATGATTAATTCAAACCGAAGCAAAGCTCGCCCGGCGCCCCGGCTCCCTCCCTCCTCCCTGTGACCCTGCCCTGCTGACCGTCGATGCCAGCTTTCGAGCGGCGTTGGCGTCAATAGTCCCTAGGTTCACCGTCTCTTCAGCGAAAGCGTCCTACCCCGCCCTGCCAAATACTTCTTCTATTTTTTATTTATTTATCACCGACTAGTTTATTTTGACATTAACCTGTAATAAAAAAAAAATGGAAGGAGTAATTCGCACTCGCATCCTTCGTCTTTGCGCTGCACATATCTTTGCCTGTCCTTGTGCTTGCTTGCCTCCAACAACCGCCGCTTTTTTTTAATTCTCTCCTGAATTTCCACTCGAACAAAAGATCTATCTGCAGTCCATTCCTCTCACAAAAATGAAAAAAAAAATTCACCGACTTTCGTCGTCCGAATATTGATTGGTTTTCTAGTCATCTAATTCTTCTCTAGCAATCAATCCAACGCGCTTGGTTTGTCTCGCCTGCTGCCAATGTTTCGAACACGGTTTGGTGCGGTTATACCTTAACCCTACAGCTCATGTGCTAGCTTCCGGTTGCTGTGCTGCTGATACCTGATAGTACTAGTCTACAACCAACCAATCCCCACTGATCCGTATTCGATGACTCGGTTCAGTTCGGTGCGCAGACGGAGCTTGATTCATTCCCTGCTGCATAAACTACACAAGGATTGCATCGAGTTCGCTTGCTCCGACGATTGCGATTCATGACAACGACACGGCATGATGAGGTCTAATGAATCCACCTAATTAATCGATCTCGAAACTTCCTGACCACTTCACACCGAAATGACTAGTAGCGCCGTGCATGCATGCACATACTAACTACATTGTGAATCTGGGAACTGGAGTAGTAAGCTTCGTGTTTGATGATGAAGCCTGATTAAAGTAGTCACGAAATGCGTGCTAACACATGGTTGTTTCGTACTAACTGCAATTCAGCGCACTCGCGCTCTATCTCTATCTGTCTATGCAAAATCAAAGGAGATAAATTAGGAAGGATATTTGACTTGTGCATGCAATCATGCTGGATTGCTGGCAGCGCTGGCTCTTTTTTTTTTTAAAAAAAAAAACTATAAATATGTTCCCTGTCCGTCGTCCTCACCTCCTATCGCGTACTAATTTGCAATCCCGATTACTACTGTAGTTCGCTTCATGTTCTTTCACCATCACTCGTCGTCCCCCATGATTTTCATTCCCAGGCCGGCGCCAGTGTCCCTGTCACGACAGCTCGTGGATCGATGGCGAGAAACTATAAACCCCTCCCGGATTGATTGATTGATGTTTATGCCAGACGACACGCGCTCGTTTTCAGGGCATGTTTTCCTCCTTAAAGCAAGCATTATTCCCGGATTAGTATCTGATCTACTGCCTTTTCTGTAACATGTCATCATCAAATGGTCTCATTCTTTTAATTCTGATGTACAGATCCTTAAACTGAAAAAAAAGGCAGGAAATTAAAATTGATGAACCATTATATTATTAGGTGGTGTGCAAATCAACAGATTCCTTTAAAACAAATATTGCACTAGTTTCTTCTTGGACTTTTTTTTAAGTTAGATGGAGAGAGGAGTTACTATTAAACTTTCCTCCAGATCTGCATCTCTACCTGGTACAGAAATTGGAAACAGCTGGACAGGTTTCTGAATCTGACTGAGGCCAGTATGTATGTCTTTCTGAGAGCTGGCTAGTAGCGAAATAGTAGGAGTAAAATAATTAATTAATGTACTCATCACACATCAACTTTGGAAATAAAAGGGTTGTTGCAGTAAACTTGGTAGTAGTAGGAGTTTGGATTTTCCCAGTTTTTGTTTTGTGTGTTTCTTTTTTACTAGTATGTGGCTATGGCTACTGGCCTGTTTGGATTTGTTGTAGTCTGATGATATTGTAAAGGTAGAGGGAGGAGAGAAAGCAAGGCCGCAGCTCAAGTGAGCTGGAGGAAAGGGGTCAAAGTCTGAAACAAACAGCCTAGGGGCATGCATGTGGGGCTCTAACTTTCTTTCCTACCAGTACCCAGTGTCTGCACACATCGTTTTCCAGATTCATTCGATTTTCCTCTTTGCTCCATTTCGTTTGGAAGAATGGAAGAGTAGTGTTTGCCTTTTTAGTTGTTCGAATTTTTTTTTTCATACGGAATTTTGTTGTTCGAAATTTCATAACTAGTATTTTAAAGGGGGAACATGTTAAATAATGCATAAAAACAAATTCTTGAATTTCACTATACTGAGCTAAATTTTCTTTCCTCTGTTTAAAAAACCGACAGACTCCTTATGTACCATAATAGAGTAAAAATCAAGAACGGATCATCTGAATGAGACAGCATCGGTGATATAAGAGTATACGAAAATCAAAACACAAATATGAAACATATAGAAAACATAAAGGGCCAACAAAAATCTGAAAAAAAATTGAAGCATTTGTCCAGATTCAGTAATGCAAAGCACATCGGTGAGACCACAGCAGCAGAGGAGAAGTAAAAACACAATTCACATCCAGCCAGCTTAGGCTATCCCCAGATGCATCTTATAAAGATTTATCTTTCTCAATACTTTTAGCATTTTTCTCTAAATTTTTTAAATTTGTACCTATCTAATAGGTTTTACAATATAGCTCTGCGGATCGTTTTAAACTGCCAAGCACACTTGGCTACTCCACACAACCACTTGTAACTTTCCAGTCTGTACCCTCACTCGTCTCTCTCTCTTGTTATTACCATCCACCCCCTCCAATTTCCCAAAATTTGGCTTCTCTCTCTCACACACACACATCTCCGTACCACCTCTCTCACCTCTCCAATGGCGGCCGCCGCCACCTCCGCCGCCTGCTCACGCAAACCCTAACCCTAACGTGGTCGTACTACCTCCCCGCATCTATGGCTGTTCTATCCGTACTTGTTCTGCTGCTGCTGCTCTTCGGGGGCGCCGCCGGCGACGACGTGGCGGCGCTGCTCGAGTTCAAGAAGGGGATCGTGGACCGGGCCGAGAACCCGGTGCTTCGGTCCTGGTCCCCGCCGGACACCACCGCGGCCGGTAACGGTGGCGCGGGCTGCCCCGCGGCGTGGCGGGGCGTGCTGTGCGACGGCGGCGCGGTCGTCGGCCTCGCTCTCGACGGCCTCGGCCTCGCCGGGGAGCTCAAGCTTGTCACGCTCGCTCGCATGCGCGCGCTCCAGAACCTCTCCCTCGCCGGGAACGCCTTCTCCGGCCGCCTCCCCCCCGCCATCGGATACCTCTCCTCGCTGCGCCACCTCGACCTGTCCCGGAACCGCTTCTACGGCCCCATCCCCGGCCGCCTCGCCGAACTCTCCGGCCTCGTCCACCTCAACCTCTCCCACAACAACTTCTCCTCCGGGTTCCCGACCGACGGGATCCGGCAGCTCCAGAACCTCCGCCGCATCGACATCCGCAACAACTCATTCTGGGGCAATGCCGGCGATCTACTCACCCAGCTCCGCAACGCTGAGTACATCGATCTTAGCCACAACCTCTTCACCGGGCGGGTCGATTTGGAGTTGGAGAGCTTGACCAGCATTGGCAACACGGCGAAGTATCTCAACCTCAGCCACAACAATCTGGAGGGTGGCTTCTTCCGAAATGAGACGGTGGGGGCGTTCAAGAACTTGGCGGTTCTGGATTTGAGCAACAGTGGAATTGGTGGGACAGTGCCCAGGCTAGATTCATGGTTTTCGCTGGAGATTTTCAAGGTTGCTGGCAATGGGCTATTTGGGATGATGCCCGAGGCACTCCTACAGAATTCGATGCGGCTTGTTGAGGTAGATCTCAGCAGGAATGGCTTCTCAGGTATCTTCCCGTTTCTATTAACTGGATATGTCTTGCCGAATTGTTGTAACCTCCAGTAGGAATCCCAACATGATTTGAGTGGTGGCGATATTTATTTGGTTCGTTTCTTTTGTTGTCTCTGTGACTTGACAATATGGATATCCAGTGAGCTCCGGTCTCCGAAAACTTGATTCTTAAATTCACAATGAAAGCTGACCATCAACTAGTTTGCATTCCTGTCATGCATGTGCCCGGTGCTCTGTGACTGAATTTTGAATATAGAGGTCCATTTCCTTTGAAGATTTGATGAACATATATAAGGATAGACTCTTGCATGAATGCCACTGGTGATGTAGAGAGTATGCCATTGTCGTTTCCTCTAGGCGGGTATGAATTATGTTCAGCAACCTTGCACTTGCATGCAGTGCTGGCCTAAAGTTGATTATTGTTCTTTCCTTGTTTTGTTCAGATGTACTCCCTCCGTCCCGAAAAGCTTGTCGCTTTGTAGTTCAAAAATGAACTACAAAGCGACAAGCTTTTCGAGACGGAGGGAGTATTTCATTTAGCATGATTTAGTTAAGCTAGCAGTTCTTATAAACTTAGTAAACCGATCATCATGTGACTTGAGGTCCTCCATTTTGGTCTTGTCACTGGATCTGTGCCGGCTGGCATTACATTCCACATCGGATTTCTTCAGTCAAGAATGTTACAAACTATTTTAATACTGTAGCATTAGAATGCAGGTTGGATGTATATAAACCAGATTTTGTGACATTTGAGCAGACTAGCTGTCCATTATTTATTGAGGCCAACTTACCATGTTACCTATCTTATTTATACCATTTACATATACTTGGGCCGTTGACATTTGTCTGCAACTGTAAATAACCCCAGCACCCTGTAATTTTGCAGGGTCACTACCTCTTGTGAACTCTACGACTTTGAAAGTGTTGAATCTCTCCTCCAATGTTCTATCAGGATCCTTACTAGCTACAGTTGGTCAGTGTGTCTCCGTTGATCTGAGTGGGAACTTGTTTTCTGGGGAACTAGCTATATTGCGTTCCTGGGATAGTACCGTGGAGCTTATTGACTTGAGCTCAAATAAACTAGAGGGAAGCTACCCTAATGATGCCTCCCAATTTCAGAACTTAGTCTCCCTGAAGTTGCGTAACAATTCGTTGTCGGGGTCCCTCCCTTCAGTGTTGGGAACCTATCAAAAGTTATCTGTCCTTGATCTCAGTCTGAATTCAGTTGGGGGACCTGTTTTGCCTACTTTGTTCTTGTCACCAACTTTGACAGTGTTAAATCTTTCTGAAAACAGCTTTACTGGGACTATCCCATTTCAGAGCACCAATTCAACAGAATCAGTGCCACTATCTTCTCAACCTGCTCTCCAGATTGTTGATCTGTCCAGTAATTCTTTGTCTGGTTCATTGCCGCCAGACATCTCTAACTTGCAAAACCTTGTGTTTCTTACTCTTGCAAGGAATGAATTGTCTGGTGAGATTCCAACTGAGATAAGCAAACTTCAAGGATTGGAATATCTCGATCTATCACATAATCACTTGACAGGTGAAATTCCTGATATGCCTCAAGCTGGTTTGAAGGTATTCAACGTATCTTACAATAGTCTAGGAGGAACTGTTCCTAAAAGTGTTGAAAGGTTCCCTTTATCTTGCTTTCGACCTGGAAACGACTTATTAGTTTTTCCAGATGGCCTGCCTGCTGGAAATGATGATTACACTGGAGTCAGTCAGAGTCGGACATCTTATAGGCATAAGGCTGGTGTTAGAGTTGCACTCATTGTTGGCTGTATTGGAGCTTTCTTGCTAGTTATCTTCATAGCACTGGCATTCTATGTGGTCAGATCTCAAGAGCTTTGTGGAAGAAATGGATTTAGAGGTCAGCTTACCATCAGGGATCTAAAAGGGAGACTAAGCCGTCCAAGTATGGTCAAGTCACTCAAGGACAATGTTATACCAAGTAAAACAAGTTTCTCAAATGACCATTTCCTAACATCTGCCGGTAGATCAATGTCTGCCCAGAAAGAGTTACTGGCTGAAGCCGCTGTTGAATATGTCTACGCTGATCCAAAGGAAGTTACTGAATCCACAAGTTCTGGTGCAGCTGAGTCTTCTGCTGCAGTCCAGGCTCGGGAGTCGTCTCCACAGTCCACGTTGCCAACTTCACCACATTTTGCTGATCCAAGGTTCCACGAAGAACCTGTAGCTTTTGAAGTGTACTCACCAGATCGGTTAGTCGGGGAATTAATTTTCTTGGACAGCACATTGGTTTTCACAGCTGATGACCTGTCACGTGCGCCAGCAGAGGTTCTTGGAAGGAGCAGTCATGGCACTACATACAAAGCTGTGCTACAAAGTGGCCACGTGATGACAGTGAAATGGCTGCGTGTTGGTCTCGTGAAGCATAAAAAGGAGTTCACTAAGGAGATAAAGAGGATCGGTACTATCAGGCATCCAAATATAATTCCTTGGAGAGCCTTCTATTGGGGCCCTAAGGAGCAAGAAAGATTAATTATTTCAGACTATATCAGTGGCGATAGCTTGGCACTTTATCTTTACGGTAACCATCTCTTTTTCCATTTGAATGAATCATTGGTCCGCATAAAACTTCTGCTTGTTAGGTTGATATATGTTGCCCGTTTTTACCACATAGTATCTCACATCATTTACCGTCAGACTTAAAATTCCTCACAAGAATTAACATTTGCTTCCGGTCAGTGAAATTATAATCTCTTTTCTTGTGCTGCAGAGTCGACTCCTAGAAGATACTCCCGACTGTCAGTGAGTCAGCGTCTCAGAATCGCCATCGACCTGGCTCGCTGCCTGCACTTCTTACACCATGAGAAGGGCCTGCCTCACGGCAACCTAAAGCCAACCAATATATTCTTGACCGGTCCCGACCTCTCTCCAAAGCTGGTCGATTACGGCCTACACAAGTTGATGACTCCAACCGGAATCGCCGAGCAGATACTGAATTTAGGAGCATTAGGGTACAGAGCCCCGGAACTGGCAAACACGGCCAAGCCCGCACCGTCCTTCAGGGCCGACGTGTACGCATTCGGGGTGATTGTAATGGAGATGCTGACGAGGAAGAGCGCCGGAGACATCATCTCCGGGCAAGCCGGCGCGGTCGATCTGACCGACTGGGTTCAGATGTGCAGCAGAGAAGGACGGGGGACGGACTGTTTCGATCGCGACATCGCCGGCTTGGAAGAATCTCCGAGGGTAATGGACGAGCTGCTTGCCGTCTCGCTCAGGTGCATCCTCCCCGTGAACGAGCGGCCTAACATGAAGACGGTCTGTGACGAGCTCTGCTCCGTAATAACAGCGTGAGTTGTTTCCTTCGATTGGTTTCCCCTGTGTACATGCAATGCAACCCGATTTTTTTTTCTGGGTTTTTACTGGAGCCTTGTTGTAGCCTGCTGCAGGGTTTGTTTGTTTGTTTGGTTGGTAAGTAAGTAACTGTCGTTAGTGTAAAGAGGAGGATTCGATCCGCTCATTGGTTGATTGATTGATTACCCATTGCCGTCTTCTTCCTCCCATGTGTTCTTCTTGACACCGACGTAAGTACGTACGTCTTGCTGTCCGCTAGCTGTTGATCCAAAGTGATGAATAATCTTCTTCCACTGAACATTTCCTTCCCTGTGAATTGCGCTGTTTATCCTCTTTGTCGCCGTTGCCGTATACTGTAGCGGAAACCTTCAATTCTCCTCTGTGGAGGCTAAGCTGCTTCACTATATACTGTATTTTACTGTAAAAGGAAGGAGCCCTGCAACGCTTCTGCCTGCCTATCCCATTCCTCCCAGCGACACCAAACAATCATCAGATGAAGTAATAATCTGATGAATGGGCTTTTTAGCCCAAGAGTGAAATGAAATAATGGCCTTTTTATAGCGTCGAACCCACGAATGCGCCAGCCCAGCCCCTCATCCCACTGCAGGCCGCGGATTCACTCACTCGACAAACAATGCACACGCCGGCCACCCGATCGAGTACTGGAACGAACCAATTTGGACGAAAGGAAGGAGCATGAATTGCAAAAATTTAACGATGGAATTTGAAAAAAAAATAAGTGAGAACATTACACAAATCCCAGTCACCTTCGTCTGCTTTATTTTCTCTTGACATTATTATGCTTCCTCTTCTTCACCTCCTCATCCTCTTGCCTCTTCTTCTTCCTCCTCTTCAGCTCGTCTTGCCTCTTCTTCTCTCTCTCTTTCTCCTCCGCCTCCCGCTTCGTCTTCCTCTTCTCCTTCTCGGCTCGCAGCCTCTTCTTCTCCTCGTCCTCCCTCCTCATCTTCTCCCTCTCCTTCCTCACATCTTCTTCCAACCTCCTCCTCCTCTTCTCCTCCTCCTCCATCTCGTAGGCGGCCAGGTTCCTCCGGATGCGGAAGAAGCACGGCGTCTTATTCTCTTCTTTCTTCTTCCTCCGCAGCTCTTCTTCTTCCTCCCGGCGGCGCCGGTGACGGCGGCTGATCGTCGTGAAGAAGCACATGCCGACGACGACGACGTCGTGATGGCCTTTTGCTTGCTTGGTGATAACTGATACGGAGAAGAGAATTAACTATCAAGCTCCGTAGTACATATGGTCGTCGTCGACCGTCTCGTACGTGATTATCATCTAAGAAAATTCGACGATCATCTCGTAACGCAATGCAGGGCAATGAAGCTCGTTGGATAAATACGCGCGCGGCCCTCCCTATCGTACGGTACTTCGATTTCGTC
The DNA here is from genome assembly GCA_036927565.1 of Tuctoria greenei. Taxonomy (NCBI): domain Eukaryota; kingdom Viridiplantae; phylum Streptophyta; class Magnoliopsida; order Poales; family Poaceae; genus Tuctoria; species Tuctoria greenei. The sequence goes on along the minus strand of JAYESD010000004.1, from coordinate 218,732,652 downwards.
GCCTAGATAGATCGTCTGCATGGATGGCAGCTAGCTTAGCTAGCTGGCTCGCCGGCCGGCTGTTGACTAGGTAGCCTGTTGCCTAACGACATTTCCTACGAGTTATTAGTGCAACTGTGCAAGTGCAGATACAGTACAATGTCATACGCTTACCTGCATTACAGTCCCTGTTGTTCAGAATCATCCCTAGCTAACTCGGTTTCGAAGAAAAAAAAGAATCATCCCTGACCAATCATATATCATGTTCCGCGTTATTTGCCTTGGCCGATCGATGTCAATTCCTTGCAAGTGCATTAATTCTGTTTAATCTGAGAAATCGTTTTCGTTCTGATTTTTTTTTTCTGGTGCACTTTGGTTCCTATGGGGAAATATCTGCCGGTAATATCGCTCGAAATGTAATGACCATCATCCGTCTTTTTCTCTGATGACAATGCACACATCTGTGGTACTATTATTTGTCTAGTTCAAATTGTCGCAGTCTGCAGTTGTCATGCACTAGCCAAGAGACTAGGCAGTTACACATTACACGTGTATGTCCCATCTGGCTCCTAGTATTTGGCGGCACACACGAGCGTACGTGGGACAACAGAATGATAGAACCTCTAGCTAGAATCCATTTTGGCAATTTTCGTCGTCCGTAAATGAAATGGACTACAGTATTACACTTTTTTTTTCTTTCTTTCGAAAAAAAATCTGCAGTACAACAGTGCGAAAATGTTTGTAAATTACGTGAATATTTTTTTCGAGAAATATCCGTATTTGTTTTTTCTCACCACTTCAATTCCTAGATAAAATTTATCCAAACAAGCCCTTAGTAATTCAAAAAGAAAGATAACGTGGCCCTCAATTAATGATCAATCGATCTTACCAGCTGGGGATCTGACATGACATCGAGAACACTGAACACTGTAGACTGTACAAGATAATAATGTAAGGGATGAACCAGCAGTAAACTAAGTATTTGAGCAAATACTTAGTTTACATTAACCATCTAGCAGATGCTGAAGCATGTGCAGCTGCATCTGCATGCAGCCTGGAAACTGGGTCGCACGTACGCATAGGATCATGCATGCAGCATGCATGGCTCCATCAAGTCCTCTGCACACCGACGAAGTTTGGGGCTGCCTGGCGCATGTGCAACTGCATGCGTAGGAGAAAACGGTAGTACGTAGTAGCTTCATCTGCAGCGACGAAAATCACGTAAATTTCAACTCGTAATATACGGATTTGCAGCTCAAGATGATCTCCAATTTTCTAAAAAAATGGAACGATTCAACTCGGGCAATTTGCACGATTTGGGCACGCAAAAAATCACCAATGTTCAAGTCGAACGAAAAGGTAAAAGTAAGACCATAACAACTATTGTAATGGGCAACTAACTAGTGTAGTAGTTAACTGAATCCCTGTGCGCCCGGCGGCGATAACGAATATCTCACCGTCCTCGCCCGCTCGCCACCTATAAAACCGCCACCACCACGGCGGCGCGCGCCATTGCCGTTCCATCGTTCATCCAAGCCTCCTCCGAACCTCCTCTCGCTCGTCGCCGCGCGCGTGTACCTAGCTAGCCTTCTATCGCTGCCGCGGCGACGTCCACGACCGGCCGGGCTATCCATCCATCCGTCCATCCATGGCGCGCCTGCTGCTAATAGCCACGCCACGCCTCGCCGCGGCCGTCGCCCTCGCGCTCGTCGTCGCTGCTGGCGCGGCGGCGGCGTCGCAGGCTCCGGGGCCGGCGCTTGCGCCGTCGCCGTCGGCGGAGGACTGCAGCGCCGTCGCCGTCGGCGGAGGACTGCAACGTAAAGCTCCGTAGTACATATGGTCGTCGACCGTCTCGTACGTGATTATCATCTAAGAAAATTCGACGATCATCTCGTAACGCACTGCAGTGCAATGACGAAGCTCGTTGGATAAATACGCGCGCGGCCCTGTCTATAGTCGGAGCCATTGAGCTCGTTGGGTAGTACTTCGATTTCGTCGCCTAGATAGTACAATGTCATACGCTTAACTACCTGCATTTCTACAGTCGTCCATGTTGTTCAGAATCATCCCTAGCTAACTCGCGGTTTCGAAAAAAAAAAATCATCCCTGACCAATCATATATCATGTTCCGCGTTATTTGCCTTGGCCGATCGATGTCAATTCCTTGCAAGTGCATTAATTCTGTTTAATCTGAGAAATCGTTTTCGTTCTGATTTTTTTTTCTGGTGCACTTTAGTTCCTATGGGGAAATATCTGCCGGTACGGTAGTCCCACTCGAAATGAAAGGACGTACCATCTGGCTTTACGTTTGTCCCTTTCCATTTTTTTTCCGCGTACGAGGCTATCCGCGACCACATACTCTAAAGCATACTCTATACATTATCCTCTTTCTATTTTCACAATATGTACTCTAAATTACATTACAATATAGTGTATACAATATATTTTACAGCGTGTCACTACGAACAGTCTGAAAACGCACGCATTGTTGCTCTGCGTTGCTATTTGTCTAGTTCAAATTGTCGCAGTCAGTGCAGTTGTCATGCAGTGGCCAAGCCAAGAGACTAGGCGGTTACACATTACACGTGTATATATGTCCCATCTGGCTTCTAGTATTTGGCGCGGCACACACGAGCGTACGTGGGACAACAGTAGAACCTCTAGCTAGAATCCATTTTGGCAATTTTCGTTCGTAAATGAACTGGACTACAGTACTACACTTTTTTCTTTCTCTCTTTCGAAAAAAACTACAGTACAACACTGCGAAAATGTTTTTAAATTACGTGAATATTTTTTCGAGAAACAATGCGCGTGCAGCTGCAGCCTGGAAACTGGGTCGCAGCTCCATCAAGTCCTTTCCACACCGAAGTTTGGGGCTGGTGCATGTGCAACTGCGTAGGAGAAAACGGTAGTACTCCCTCCGTCCCCATGAACTTGTCGCTTTGTAGTTCAAAAATGAACTACAAAGCGACAAGTTCATGGGGACGGAGGGAGTACGTACGTAGCTTCATCTGCAGCGACGAAAATCACGTAAATTCAACTCGTTATATGCGGATTTGCAGCTCAAGATTATCTCCAATTTTCTAAGGAACGACTTTCAACTCGGGTAATTTGCACGATTTGGGCACGCAAAAAATCACCAATGTTCAAGTCGAACGAAAAGGTAAAAGTAAGACCATAACAACTATTGTAACTGGCAACGAACTTAACTGAATCTCTGTGCGCCCGGCGGCCATAACGATAGCTTCGCTAGAATATCTCACCGTCCTAGCCCGCCCGCGCGCCACCTATAAAACCGCCACCACGACCGGGTGTACCTAGCCTTCTCGCTGCCGCGGAGACGTCCACGGCCGGGCTATCCATCCATCCATGGCGCGCCTGCTATTAGCCACGCCACGCCTCGCCGCCGCCGTCGCGCTGGCCGCCGCCGTCGTCCTCGCGCTCGTCGCTGCTGGCGCGGCGGCGTCGTCGCAGGCACCGGGGCCGGCGCTTGCGCCGTCGCCGTCGCCGTCGGCGGAGGACTGCAGCGCCGCGGTGACCAGCCTGATCGGGTGCGCGTCGTACGTGCAGTCCGGGAGCGCGCAGAGCAAGCCGCCCGGGGACTGCTGCGACGGCGTCAGGAGCGCGATAATGGCGAGCCCGGTCGCCGTCCGGTGCCTCTGCGACGCGCTGGGCAGGACTACGGCGTTCCGATCAACATGACCCGCGCCGCGGGGTTGCCCATGAGTGTTTATGCAGTAAATGTTTAGCATTTTGATAACGATATCACCGGTGACACCACACGATTGCGAAAAATAATGAGATTTGAGAAAAGGAAACAAGCTATGCATTCTGAATCCAAAGGCATTGGACAAAAGTCTGAACAGCGCAATGAAAGTTTTTTGCCTACCGATCTGAAGCCTGTATAAACAATTCATACTGAAAACAAAGCATAACAACCCGAAAGTGACTTAAGAATCTTTCGGGGAAGTACTAAAACCGTGGGCCACATGCCAAGATAGATCAGTACCAGAATACTACTATATACAGCCATCCAGGACCCAGCAAACCTTGCTAGTACTATAGTTTAACTGAATGTATGACCGTGATTGAACAAACATCAATTCATGTACATGCAAGCAGATCAGTGCAACTGTTCAGGGATAGACTAATCATAGTACCAATCGCAAAAAAAAAAAAAGATTAATCATGGTACAACCATTTTGCACTGCACTGAACATGCATGACGAGCATTTATAGATATTATGTGCTACCCGGTTTCAGTAACCAAGAGTCTGTTCCAAAACACGGAACAGAGTTTGTTCTTATGTCAAACTCGATAACCGGTTAGCCTACCATAACGTTCAATTGCTAAAAAAACAAAAATACAACACATCTTCCAATTTATGTACTGAAGGCTGCAGAAATGCATCCGGGGACTGAAATGCAATTTCCCTGTTCAACTACTGGCTAAGTAAGTTTCAAACTGAATTATACTCGAACACAAAAACAAATCAAGATCCCGATGACCCCATTGACAAAATTACAACACACAAGATTCAGTTACAGAGACAAAACCTTCGTACTGAATGTACACTAAATAAACACATTAAGCAACATGCACAGGATAAATCTCATGTCATCTGCATATATGCAACTAGATAATATATCAGAGATAGATTAATTTATGCTACCACCATTCGCATGCTTGGGAAGGGGTTGGAACATGCATGACAAAAGTCGTTTCATCAAGAGCAGAGCGCATTGAGCAGAAATATATAGAGGAAATCGCATCGTGGGAACGATCAGAAATGGCAGAAAATTCAGAAACATGCCATCCACTCGCTTCATCAAATCAGTTCAAAACTTCCACCGCACATTCGGTTCCGTTTTACCACAGGATGATGCAATGAAAACAAATTTACTAAAACTGATTTTCTATATGAACGACCTATCGATCCGCGACAACGACATAATACGAAGCAACCACTAGGACGACGTCAGAAAGAAAGAACTGAGGGAGTGGAACATAAACGACGACGACTTGGCGAAAACATATCGATCCGAGACAACGCAACAATACGAAGCGAGCGAGCGAGATATTGGTAGTAGTGCAGCAACAATGACCTCGTCGAAGCAAGCTAGGCGCTCGATCGGCTCCTAGCTAGCTAGCTACATGCTGTCGTCGGGGCGGAAGGCCCAGCCGTGTGCCTCGCGGATCTTCTCCTTCTCCGCGGGGGTGAGGTCGTCGGGGAGGCGAAAGGTCTCGCGGATCTTCTTCGGGGTCCAGTCCTTGATCGTGTGGGCGACCGTCTCGCAGGCGGCGTCGAGCAGCCCGTCGAGGCCGAGGAACCTGGCGGCCACGATGAGGTCGAAGAGGGCGGCCACGTCCACGCCGTCGCCGTCGCCGCCGCGGACGAGCTCGCGGTCCCACTCGTGCAGCTCCTTCGCCACGACGACGTTTGGCGGCGCGACGTCGAAGCTGCTGATGCCGGTGACGACGGCGCGGGGGCTGGGGATGTCGGCGGCGGCGGCGGCGGCGGCGGCCGCGGCGTGCTTGTTGCAGTACTCGGTCACCACGCGGAGGGCGCGGGCGGGGACGTTGCCGAGCGCGATGAGGACGACGTTGTCGTTGTCGTCGATCGTGGCCGCGAGGTGTGGCGACAGCCGCGCGCCCTCCTCCGCGACGAAGAACTCCTGGCCCTCCGAGCTCGTCAGCGTGATGACCCTGTCGCCGAGCAGCTCCTTGGGCCACTGCAGCTTCTCTCCCGTCGCCGCCTCCGACCCCATAGCTCTCGCGCGCTACCTTCTTCGCTTCGCTAGGCGGCGCTTTCGGTTAGAGTTGGTTGGAGTTGGAGAGGATACGGCCGGGTGCCGCTGGTTTTTATAGGCGCGTGCGCGTATCACGGGTTGTTGGGGTGGGCAGGGGAAGAAAAGAAGCCGTGCGCTGGCACGAATCCTCTTGGCTGGCTCTTTCTTACGCCGCAAGAAGGGCCGTCCGGTCTGTGGGCTGGGCTGGGCTGGATGGGTGTGTTCGTTCGTTCTTTTGGTGGGGTCGAATATAAATGGGCTCAGCTTTTCTAACGGACCTGAATGGGCATTTTGTATGAAGTGTTTTGATGGGCCAGGTGTTGCCAGCTCAACATTTCAGTTCCCACAAGGTGCCCCAACTCGCTGCCATTTTCCAGCGAAGGCCCAGGAGTTCTCGTTGAGCACAGAGCACGGCCTCCTCCTCCTCCTTGAACGACTCCTGGATCGCCAGGCCAGCAGCCCAGGCAGGTCGAAATCAGTGGCAACCCAATCACCGGCCTCCGCCATCGCCATCGTCGCCGCCGCGGCCGCGTCTCTGCTTTCTTACTTATGCTACCTCTGAAGATTTGCCGGATGATTCTATGGTTTCGTTCTTGGGTTGTTACGAATGGATCTGTGATTTGCATGCGCGTTGTGTCGTGACTTGAATAGCTAGGGAGAAACATTTATCCCCCAAACCAGGTGTTATGCCCAGCCAAAGAGAACATTCCGTCCGTCCTTTACGTGAAAACGAACATTCGTTTCTGACTCTCCAAAGCCGGTAACTATTGCTGCTGTTGCTGCTGACGTAGGCATAGATCATTAGTCATCAAGTTGACTTGGATCGGTGTGCCATTAGCCAGGAGGACAGTCTGTAAGCGTTTGACTGGACCGGATGGAAGAAGAAGCCCAGTTGTGTTTCTGGTCTTGGTAGAATCACCGACCTTCCTCTCAAATTGCATAGACTTTCTTCTTCCAGGAAACATAAACGCATCAGCATCTTCAGTGTTCCCATATATGAGTGTTTACGCAGTAAATGTTTAGCATTTTGATAACGATTTAATCACCGGTGATACCACACGATTGCAAAAATAGTGACAATTATTGGGGAAGGGAAAGAAATTACACTACACATTATGGATCCAAGACATTGGACAAGTCTGAGCCCATTTAACCCTTTACCAAGACAATATATCCACACAAAACAGCACGTGGAAGTTTTTGCCTACTCATCTATCTACGGAAGCCTGTATGAACAATTCATACTGAAAACCAAGCATAACCCGGAACTGACAGATATTGAAACACAAGAAACAAGGCAAACCAGTTACAAATTACTTACTGTACAACCCTTCAGATAATCGTGGGCCCACATGCAAAAATCAGTACCAGAATACGTACTATACGGGCACACAGCAACCATTGCTACTACTATTGTTTAACTGAATGTATGAAGGTGACTGGACAAATATCACTTCATGTACATGCAAGCAGATCAGTGCAACTGTGCAGGGATAGAGTAATCACGGTACCACCGGTGCCACCATTTTTGCACTGGGACTGGACATGCGTTTACAGATATTCTGTACCCGATTATTTCAGTAACCAAGGGTCTTTTACAACACAAAATAGAGTTTGTTCTTATGTCCATTTCTATAACCGGTTAGCCTACCTTAACATTGAAATGCTAAACAACAACATAATACAACACATGTTCCAATATATGTCCTGAAGGCTGCAGAAATGCATTCTGGGCCTGGAATGTCATTCCCCTGTTGAAGTCATACTGGCTAAGTCTCAAACTGGATAATCCTCTAAAACGAAAATAAACCAAGATCCCTAACCATTAAACCCCAGAGGATAATTGAGAAAATTAAAGGGTCAAATCGAATCTGTTGGAGAGAACAAATAAAGACTTGCTTGTATTGTATATATCCCCATGACCCCACTTGACAAAAACAGTACAACACACAAGATTCAGATACAGAGACAATTAAAACCTTCAAATTGAATGTAACTAAATGAACACATTAGGCAACTCGGAACAAATCTCATGTCATCTGCATTATGCAACTGGAAAATATCAGAGATAGATTAATTTATGCTACCACCATTCGCTTGGGAAGGGGCGTTGGAACACGCATATGACAAGCATTTTAGGTTCAGACATTCACTTCATGCAATCAGATGATAACATTCAGCAAATTCCCATCATGCAAGAGCAGAACACATTGAGCACAGAAATAGAGCAAATCGTGAGAGACCAATCAGAAATAATGGCAGAAATATACCATTCTTCAGTCGCTTCATCCAAGCAGTTCAAAACTCCCATCGCACATTATTCGGTTCTGTTCACGACGACAGGATGGAATGAAAAAACAAAAATGCTAAAACCGAGTTGCAGTTGCTATATGAACCTATCGATCCCCCGAGACAACGAAATACGAAGCAACCACTAGCTAGGACGTCAGTGAGAAATGAGGCAGTAGAACATCATAACGAGTTGGCAAGGCGCTCCGCTGTCGGCTCCTAGCTAGCTAGATGTCGTCGGGGCCGAACGCCCAGGCGTACTCCTTGCGGATCTTCTCCTTGTCCTCCGCGGTGAGGTCGTCGGGGATGCGGAAGGTCTCGCGGATCCTCTTCGGGGTCTCGCAGTCCTTGATCCTGTCGGCGACCTTCTGGCAGACGGCGTCGACGAGCCCCTCGAGGCGGAGGAAGTTGGCGGCCATGAGAAGGTCGTAGAGCGCGTCCACGTCGTCGTCGAGGCGGCGGACGAGCTCGCGGTCCCACTCCTCCAGCTGCTCCTTGACGACAGCGTTGAAGCTGTTGAGGCCGGCCACGGAGCGGGGGCTGGGGATGGCGGCGGCGGCGGCGGCGTGCTTGGCGCAGTACTCGATCACCGTGCGGAGGGCCCGGCCGGGGACGTTGCGGAGCGCGATGCTGACGACGTTGTTGTTGTGGCCGCCCTTGCCGACGATAAGCATGCCCGCGAGGTGTGGCGACAGCCGCGCCGCCGCCTCCGTCAGGCGGAACTCGAGGCCCTCCGAGCTCGTCAGGGTGATCATCCTCTTCTCTCCCGTCGTCGCCTCCGACCCCATAGCTCACGCTCGCTCGCTACCCTAGGCGATCGCGGTGAGAGAGAAGTGGTTGGAGAGGACACGGAGGGAGGGAATGGTGGGTGGGGCTGGGCGGCTGGCACCCGGGTTGTGGGATGCTGCTGATTTTTATAGGCGCGAGGCGCGTCTCACGGGTCGGTGGGGTCGGCCGGGGAAGATGAGATGGCGTGCGCTGGCAAGCAAAAATCCATCCTCTTTCTTATGCCGCAAGAAGGGTCGTCGTCTCTGGGCCGGATGGATCATCCTGGAAACGGGGCTCAAATTTTCGAACGGATCTGAATGGGCTTTTAGTGTGAAACATTTTTCCGGGCCAGGTGTTTGCCTCTTGCGCGTTTCTTCGGCCGCAATGGGTGTGTACCTATGGGCCGAATAGAAACAGCAGGCTCGACGTACAAAAATAGCAGCAAGAGAACAAAGTTACATACTTGTATCTTCTTTATTTATACGCCAACACACGCATTTTTGCAGCACGAGAAGAAAAAATCAATAACCACACCTCCTCGAGTGATCATGCATGGAGTCAACCGCCTGGTAGGCTGATCCGACCTATTCAGGCCATATTTTTAGAAGATTATCTTTTTCTTATAGTCAGAGAATTTGACCAAACCATGCAGGTACATGAAGTAATTTTTCTTGAAAGTCTACAGAAAAATGCACATGCGCCGGGGACCAATGTATGTCAAAGAACTGCATGCTTGTGTCAATTCACAGCTTTAGAGAACTGCATGCTTGTATCAATTCAATCAGTGGTAAGCGACTGGACTGACAGAATGAGGCCGACATCCAAACGCACCCAACTAAAAGCACACGCGGCGTGCAGCTTACGGTAACACGAAATACGTATCTGCTAATGGCCAAGAAGATACTTAATGAACTAGTAGACGGCGACGTTACGTTAACCTGGTCGGCTCACGGCGTACGTGGGTGGGCGCCGTTAGTTTCGGCGGCATGGCGGGGCCGGGCCTCGGCGGCGCGTGCGCGAACGAGCGTCCACAAATCTCCGGCCGGCGCCACGCGTCGGTCGTGGGCTCCACAGTTGGGCGCGCCACGGGCTCACGCGTGGACGGGGTAGAGACACGACGCTCCATGTTGTCGTTGTGTTGCCACTTCTTGCTGTTCCACTGTAACCCGTCTTATTCTTTTGTGGCCGGCGTCCATTGCAGAACACATCAGCGAGTCCTGATGGCAAGCTTCTCGCTGTTCTTGGCGACAGTCCTGATTGTTTGATAGCTGATCCTCAGTCTGGCAAAGTAGTATACGTCGTTGATTTGTCATATGACAAGAAGTTTAATTAAGCTCCCCTCCTTACAATAATGTCTTTGTGGTCGTGACAAGTGCTGCTACGCTACGCTTGCAGGAAATCGCGACCCTGAAGGGGCACACCCCTGGACTACTCGTTCGCATCCTCCGCCTGGCACCCCGCCCGACGGTACCGTCCTCGCGACGGCCGGGGAACCAGGACACGACGTGCCTGCCGGCTGTGGGACGCCCGCAACCTGTCGCGCGCGGTCCTTCGCGGCCGTGGCGCTCAGGGGCAGGATCGCGGCGCGGTGCGGGGGCTCAAGAAGTTCTCGTCGGACGGCGGCCGGTTCCTGGCGGAGGCGGCGGACTTCGTCGTCCACGCGTTCGACGCGGCGGCGGGGTCCGGCGGCTACGCCCACGCCGCCGCGGCGCAGGAGATCGATCGACGTCTTCGGCGAGGTCGCGGGCGTGTCGTTCAGCCCCGCCCGACGACGCGGAGGCCCTGTTCGTGGGCGTCGCGGGCCTGCCTGACGTACGGCAGCCTGCTCGAGTTCCGCCGCCGCCGCAGGCTTCGGTACGGCTGCTACTTGGACTCTTATTATCTGTGACGCGCGCGTTGTAAGGTAGTGTCAGGCGGGCGTGTACATACGTACTCTGATGGTGAATGTAATGTACAGTAATGGAAGTGCCTTCACCGCACTGCACTGGGCTCCACTCCGCTGCCGCGCTGGGCCGCGTTGCGGGAACGTGGATGGGCAGGACGATTCGGTCTGGACTCTGGAGACAGACAGAGAATTGCAAAGTGGGCTGGCTGCATGGTGGCGTCCCGGGCCGGCCGTTATTAATGGGCCGCCATGTTGCGGTTTCACTTCATTCGCTCGCCGATCTTCCCCGTTCCAGAGACTCCACTCCACCGTCGCGCGCAGAGCCCAGCCTACCTCCTACGTACGTGGGCCTGCCAGTCACGGCGGTGGGCAGTGAGTGGTCTGACGACGTACGTGCGGTGGCGTCGTCATATCAAGTCGCCGGCCGGCGGCGGCGCGTTACGACCATCGAGTTAAGCACAGGGGATGCATGACACTGACAGATGGGTCGTGGAAGGCTGGATGCGGGTCCAGTCCAGGCAAACACATGGTGTCATCACCGACATTCTTCCCTTCCGATCAACTGCTTGCAGTTGCAGTACACAGAAAATCGGGGACCTTGAAACGTACTCCCTGCGTTGTACTCATCCCTCCTCGTCTTTTTAATTGACGCTTCTTACAACAAAATGAACTACAATATGATGTTCGGACGTCAAACAAAAAGATAAAGAGGGAGTAGCTTTATAGCTCAAAATGAACTATAAATTTTTTACGAAAGAGTATGTGCTGCCTCGCTAATCAATGTGGAAAATACCGTCCTAGCTAGAGAATTGAAAATGGATGGACTGCTGCGATCAACATACGGCGAGGACGGAAAAGCAATGGGCTGCCTGTCACGCTCACTCTAGAAGCGCGCAGCAAGTCCCGTCCTTTCGAAAGAAAAAAAAGCAGCAGCAAGTCGCCCGGTACTTCACGAAAGGCGTCCCGCCTTTTACTACCGGGATCATATCAGCCAAATCTTTTCCACTATAGCAGCAGCAGGTAGCTAGTTAGGTTTCTGGCGGCGCCGTTGGAGTGCTGTTTTGATTCGTCGTTCAATGTGCACGCGCGTGCAACTTTTTCAGCTCGGCGTGCGTGTGCTTTCCGTGTGTTCTTCAAAGATTCCGAGCTTAACCAAGCAATCACCTTTAACCGACCAGTGCAACAGCTACTGCTACTGAACTAGTATCGTTAGGTCAGTGTATGATGCTAAGTAGAGTTTGACGAGAGAAACAAAAAGTTCAGGAATAGATCACCGGCAAAAAGTTCAGCCGACCTGCTGTATTGTGTAGCACGTCTTTCCGAAGTTATTGGAGTCGTGGGGGATCAATATAAAAAGTTACAAGAATCAAACCCTAACGACGATGACACTTTCTTTGGGCTAGGGATGCTAGCTATACTCCCTCCAAATCTTTTTATTTGTTACTGGTGGTTAGTTCAAAAATGAACTAGTCGCGCGGTGATAAATAAAAAGATTCAAAGAGAGTAGTTGGGGGAGTTTAGGGGTGCTTAGTTGCCGGTTTATAGTGACCAAACATGGAGAAAGTCATGCACTAGATAAGAAAACACCCAGCTCCTACTCAATGCTCTGTTGACATATGCATTTCAGCTTTTGGTTGCCAAGGTAAGATTGCATGCTAGACATGACAGCTATGCACTTCTTGTCAAAAAGAAAAAGGACAGCTATGCAGTAGATCTACTAGCGGTGCAGTACCATGGGCTCCAACGAGATGCATGGGCTCATATGGTGTACTAGTATTTATTTTCACAGGAGCTTCATTACTTTTTTTTTCGAAAAACGGGAGCTTCATTACTTAATAGCAGGTTTAATATATAGGCTACCCTCAATAGGAGTTTTATTTTTATTAAAAATAGTATGTCATGCCAGCGTTTTGATGATGTGATAACGAATTGATAATACTAATAAAAAAGATGAATAGGATTCCAATCTAGATGAAAATATATTTACAGTGTTTTTAGGACAACTTGTCTCTTGCATGTGCTATGAAATAACAAAAATAAAATAATGCATTGTGTGACCAGGTTCAAAGTGTCCTGTCCATATCTGAGAAACTATTTTAATTATCAAGGTCTATAGATTCATTAGTTCATAGACCTTGTCCGTCCGTGAGTTGGTGCCCAATCACAGTCCACCACGATCGATCAAAATTGGAAGACACCTACTCGAGATGATATTGATCTTAATTCGCGTGAAACGAAATGCTGTGTGCCACAAAAGTGGCATCCATGTCATGTGATACATATGCTGTGGGTAAGAACCAGTCTTCACAAATGTGCCAAAACGTTACGCTATTTTATGCAGACGTATCGATATAACAGGCATCCGTGTCGTCGTGCAACCAAACCTACCTCTTACGTATCCTCCCTGCTAGCTAGTTTGCAATTGCTCAGCGAGCCGTAACAAGGAGATACATACAACGTCCTCCTGGATCGCAATCTAGCATAATGACAGATGAACAAGGAAGTAACAAACACTCGTGAGTTTCGGCAAACCACTTAACGATATTTATAGTAAGTATATATAAATAATACTCTCTCCATCTCTCAATAGATGTCGTTAGGACAGTCAAGTCTAGTTCATTTTTAATTGTTTGATCTTGTTTAAAACGACATCTATTTAGGAACAGAGGTAGTATATGGCATTGAGACCGCCCGATGTCTTCTCCTGTTCCATGCTGGCGTATCCAGTCAAACGATATATATATATATATATATATATATATATATATATATATATATATATATATATATATATATATATGTACATTATTAGCTAGCCAGACAGCAAAATGTAGATTCTGGACAGGCCAAATCGACCTGCTTAGTTTAGATTACCGAAACAGGTTCAATGAACATTCATATGTGACGCTCAGCTTTTAGCTTACAAGCAGAGGCAAAAGCTGATACCACTAGCATGCAACAAACCGAAAACATAAAGACGATTGTTAAGGATGCAGAATGGTCCCGAGCCCTAGCCATCATCTACTGCCTCGGCCACCAAATAAATGATATTTTGGGAACTAATTTTAATTAATTCTCAAAACATCATATATTTAGAGACGGTGTGAGTACTTACCTTTCGCGCTCGACAAGAGATTGGCTGCACGCAACTAACATGCACGTCCAAATTTTGACAAGACGATATGATTTTGTAGCTAACAAATCAACAAAAAAATCTGAGTTCGCACATGAAATATAAAATCTAAAGCCACAATTGAAGAATGGACCAGTTAACGTACACTGGTCGCTGAGATCGACCAACCTGACTTTGCAGTGGCAAAAACATCAAAAAATGCATGAAAAGTAAGAAAAGGTACGGCGAGTGAGCCCATGCCGACCAAGATATGAACAAAACCACGCCTCGCCTTTCCACATCACCCAATCATAAAATCTAGTCAGCTCCCATTAGCTCCCTTCTCTCTTTGAGCGTACGTGCTTCGGCAGCAGCTAACCTGTCTCTCTTTATTCCTTTCCGGTGGTCGATCTATCATCGGATGGTGAAAGCCCCATCCGTGCATGCACTTGCAAGGAAACACAGGTTCGAAAGGGGCCTTTTTGCTTCACAACACTTGGATCGGCAGCTAGGTACGGCACCGACGTGGCAAATCGTTGGCAAGAGAGATCTCGATGGCGCATTCATAAATAATTAAGCAAAGCGGCTGGAGATTGCTGATTATTGGTTTAGGCCTAATTAATAGTCCTCTCAGATTTGGCACGTAGCCAATGGACATGGACATGGACTGGCTTTACGGAAAGGAAGCTTCCATCGATGCAAACAAAGTACTAGCTCGTAATTTATATATATTGATGAATAAAAGGCCACGTAGTACACTAATTACCAACTCTTGGCCGCAGCAATTAATTAAAGCGCAATTGCAAAGCAAGTGAGGTCGATGTACATAACAACAAGCGACGCTAGCTGAGGTAACAAGTGGCGGAATGTTAATGGCCAACACGTATGATTGACTCAGATCTGGCGTGTAGCTGCCTCGATCGTCTTTGTCGCTGTCGATTCCGGGCGGCGGTGGGAAAGGTGGTGCTGATTTGGTGGGCGCACTCACTGAACTTCATAGCAATTGACCCTGCATATATGTATGTACTAGTATATAATTCTTTCAGTTACCAATCTATTTGTAATTTCTTAGTTGGAGATTAACATGACGCCTAATTATACATTTTGCAGGCATGCATGGTGTATAAGCTATGACCACTGACGCAATTCTGCAAGACAAATAAGCAGGAGTTAAGGAACGCACAAGTCTGTGGGCTACACAATACAGGGGCTAGCTGGTTTCCCAACCGATTCGAGCTACATGCATACTGCCAAGCGCCGGCCGGCCCTTGCGTCATGAAAGGGCCGGCCGAGAGGCCGACGACGACGATTCATCACTTTGCCGCCTTCACCACCGACTGGTGTTGCACTGTTGCGTACGTACGTCCAACTGTTGTTTTTACCATACGAAGGTCTAATTCTGCCGGTCTTAGCTTGCATGCATGTGCCCCCTCTGACACGCGAGTCATAAGGAATATGAGTTCATTCGGTAGATCGTCCCAGCAGCTTGCAGTCGGTCGATCTTGTGTATATATACTGCCAGCAGAGTTAAGTGTAATCGCATATATTATTGGATCTTTAATGGTTTCTCTCTACGAGCGAGTCTACACCTGGAGGCCAGCAGGATTCGTATGAGTCTCCTTTGTCGTGTGGCAGTTTCTGATGCATGAGCTGTGTGTTCTCTTGTGAAAGTCGGCGGCGAATCAAATCTTTAAGGAATAAGGACGCAGTGACACACAATATATAACCATGCATGTGTAGTGCTAAACGAATAGGGAAGGAACATGCATTCGCCGTCGTCGATCAAACTGCATGCAGTACCAAGTTAGCTAGCAATAAATTAGACATTTCCCACCTCTTTCGGAACTTTAGAAGCTCATAGTATAAACACAAGACACGTTTCTTATTCACATTTTTTATTCTCGAAATTACATCGCAAATACGTTACTTGTCACCTCTAATAGGAGTTACGTACAAATGTGCAGCAAATAAATGCTGTTTTGTTGTTATATCTAGCCACGCAATTGCGTGATGAGTCCCGCCAGTTTATTTTGTCGACAGGGACTTGTAAGATTTGATGCAACCTGCAGGAGCAGGAGTTCGATCGTCGGGCCTAACATGCTACTGCTACTGTTGCAAATCCGGCGTCTTCGTTGGACCAACACAGCCACAGAATTCACCGCCGGTCGAAAACACCCGGCGGATTGTCTATATATAACCCGCGCGCGCGCCCAAAACCCCCCAAACCAAGCAAGCAAGGCAAGCCCGCCGCCGTCTTCTCCGCCAGCCAACCAACCAACCTCGTGCTGCGAGGCTGTAGTGCCAACCACTGCTTTTTCATTCGCGTTCCGGCCTCGCTCCCCTGCTTGCTCGGTGCCTTTTTTTCGCTCCCGTCCACCCGCTCCATCGACCGCGCGCGCGCGATCGATGACGAAGCTGCAGACCGCATTCGCCGCCGAGGACGACGCGCTCACCTCCGCCGCCGCCGTCGTCGCGGCGCCGGCGCAGCAGCAGCCGCGCCGGCGTTTCAGGTCGCGCGCGGGGTGCAGGAACGCCGCCGCCGCCGCCGCGCCGCAGCAGGTCGTGGACCACCACGGCACCGCCGCCGCCGCCGGCGTGACGACCGCGTCTTTGACGACGGCGCCGTTGGGGTCTTGGCGGGACTACTCCGTGATGGCCACCTCGCCGCGCCGCCGCGCCGAGCACGACGTCTGGATGGTACGTATTGTATGTATGTAAGGGCCGTACGTGCGCACGCATCATGGTTTTCCTTTTTCCATGCTGGGTCTCCCGGCGGTTGCTCGATCGTGTGGTGGCCTCACCCGCCGGCGCTGTACTGTACTGTACGTCCGTCCGCAGGAGAAGCACCCCTCGGCATTGGCCGAGTTCGAGGCGGTGCTCGCCGCGGCGAGCGGGAAGCAGATCGTGATGTTCCTGGACTACGACGGCACCCTGTCGCCCATCGTCGAGGACCCCGACCGCGCCGTCATGACCGAGGAGGTCAGCAAAACGAAACAAAACCAAAAAAGAAATCCGCTTCTTAATTGTGCCCCTCGTGCATGCGCGACCGACGGCGAAGCAGAGCATGCTGCTCTGTTTCGTCTCCGGCTAGCGCTGCTGGGTCCTATCTTCGCCGGCCGTATCCCTAGCTATACTATCTCCGTTCTCATGAACTTATCGCTTTGTAGTTTAAAAATAAACTACAAAACGACAAGTTCATGGGGATAGAGGGAGTACTAACTACGACGTGCCTTGTTTGTTTCATTTCATCGGCAGATGAGAGACGCGGTGAGAGGCGTCGCCGAGCATTTCCCGACGGCGATCGTCAGCGGGAGGTGCAGGGACAAGGTGCATTCCAAGGAACCCCATGCATCTCCTTCCTTCTTGGTTCTTGCTTCTTACAAATTGCACAATTTTGCCTTTACCGTTCACATGCATGCTACATAGTACTGTGAACCTAGTCGACGTGCCTGTTTAGAAGAGGGCACGCACTGCAAACACCAAGTGTTTATGAATGTTAACAGTACTTCAAGACTAGCATATATATGTAGAATATGAACGTAAAATAAATAATAAACAATAATAATAATAAATTGTTTCGGCTTTCTACAAGTACATGCATGGTTTGCCTTTTCTCTCGTGTCCCTGTGTTAGCGACGCTAGCTTAATTATGGCCCGCCTGCTCATCTGGTTCAATACCCAGGTGTTCAACTTTGTGAAGCTGAACCAGCTGTACTACGCCGGGAGCCATGGCATGGACATCCAGGGACCCACCGCCCAGTGCAAGCATACAAAAGCTAATGTCAGTAACATCTCAATCTCACAGGCCGGGTAGAAAAGCTATTAGCAACTGAAGAATAAACCCTGTTAATTGTACTAATTGATTTAGTGTTCGTCGTTTCATTCGTCAGGCCGAAGCTGTTCTGTGGCAGCCAGCGATTGAGTTCCTGCCAGTAATCGAGGAGGTAATTAATTGCCAGGATCTTGCAATAATCTATAATGACGAAGATCAATGAGATTCATCGACGACATAACGACGCGCTTGCTGTAGTGTTAACTCCGCCCATGCGATTATTCCCAGGTGTACAGCGCGCTGACGGCCAAGATGGAGTCGATCCCCGGCGCGGCGGTGGAAGACAACAAGTTCTGCCTGTCCGTGCATTTCCGCTGCGTCCAAGAGGAGGTGATCGAGCTCTTCTTTAATTATTAGAGGATTGCTATGACTTGTTGCCAGTAGTACTACTGATCATCAATCAGCTTGTACTTACTGCAGTTTCAGCCTCTTCCTCTGACCGACAGAACAACATATTTAATCATTTAATTTGCTGCCTAATTAACTTTACAGAAATGGGGTGCTTTGGACGATCAAGTTAGATCAGTGCTGAAGGACTACCCGGCCCTCCGGCTGACCAAAGGGAGAAAGGTGCGGCAACCTAGACGTCATCCACTGTTTAGCTGCTACAGTAATAAACAAGTTAGTTACTCTTTATAATCTATCTAGCTTATTGTTATTAGGTCTTGGAGATTCGCCCCTCCATCAAGTGGGACAAGGGAAATGCCCTGGAGTTCTTGCTGCAGTCTCTCGGTGAGTAAACACATGCTAGATATGTCTCGTCGTCTCCATGGAGCAGACAGATAGCATACACAGCTACAATGATGCGTTGAGATTCTAATCAACAATTTGGTTGCTGATAATGTTAATTTCCTTCAAGGTTTTGCGGACAGCAGCGATGTGTTCCCGATATACATCGGAGATGATCGAACTGATGAAGATGCATTCAAGGTATCATCCCCAACTCGCTCGTAGCGAAAAGGTTGACCTAGCTAGTCTGTACAAGACAACTTAATCTGATGTCTAACTAACTTGTACTCTCTCCGTCTTCAAAGCCACAAACTTTTGGGTTGGAGTAAATGTTTAAAACACGCCACTTCGAAACTGCTGAATCCACAGCATTATAAACATAGATTTGCAGACAGATCTGCATGTGTATGTCTGTACTTTTCATACCTTAACCTTTTATTATTAGACCTGGATTTCATCTGTATTCATCCATCACAGCTTAAAGATCTGAGTCCACACAACTATATCTTGCCTTTAACCTAGTTATGCAGTTTTCGAAATAGTACAAATTAGTGACATCTTACACCCTAGCTTCGTGTCAAACTGATTAAGCAGGTGCTGCGTAACATGGGACGAGGGATAGGAATCCTTGTGACCAAGATTCCAAAGGACGACACCAGTGC
Source organism: Tuctoria greenei (assembly GCA_036927565.1). Classification (NCBI taxonomy): domain Eukaryota; kingdom Viridiplantae; phylum Streptophyta; class Magnoliopsida; order Poales; family Poaceae; genus Tuctoria; species Tuctoria greenei. Next base: position 218,713,606 of record JAYESD010000004.1, on the reverse strand, counting down.
ATCCTACTCCCTACGTGAACCTTCCGAGGTACTCATCCTTGACATGTAAACTCTTTTTATTCTCGAAAAACAAATATAAATATTGTACTAACTACCTTATTTATTAGTTCAGTACTTTCTCAACTTTTAATTTAATGATGTTCGAAAAGTTACGCACAAATCCTGCATCAGCCACGACGACTGTTTAATTTATCACTGGTGTAATGATACAAACCATCTATGCTCATAATTAGCTCTCTGAAGTGCATGCTTCCTTTGTACTACTAGTGAGTACGTAGTGGCTGTTGCTTTCAAGAAATTAAGCTAGAAGTGGAGCTTCTTTTTCTTTTATGCGTGACGACACTGCTACAATAAGCCTTTTTCTTTTATGCGTGACGACACTATTACAATAAGACTCATCACAGGCGGCTGCAAACTTATTATCACATACGGCTTTTAAAACCGCCTGAAACGAAGAGTCTGTGATAATCAGCAATTTCACAGGCGGAGAAGTGATACCGCCTGTGAAGATAGATTATCATAGACAGTTCTTTACTCAGGCTAGCCGCCTGTGAAGACACTTATTATAGGCGGTTCTTTACTTAGGGTAACCGTCTGTGAAGATATTTTATCATCGGCGGGTCGTGCAGCATAAATAACCTCCTGTGATAAATGCCTTAAAATCCGTCTGTGAAGTTCGTTGCATTACAGACGGTTCTTAATTAAGAACTGCCTATGAAGATTATGTATTTACCCAGACGCTTGTTCTTTAAAATCCGCCTATGTTGTTCTGTCATCACAGACGGTTATTATATCATTCGTCATCACAATCGCATATTTTTAAGGACTACCTGTGTTTGAAAATTTGAGGCGCCTGTAAAAATATTTTTTGTAGTAGTGCGACATGCAACTAATAAGCTGTCATTGAGGTACTCTGATTGATGGGTAATTTGCATGGCGCAGGTGAAGGAGTTCCTGCACAAGCTGGTCAAGTCCACCGATACTAGATAGATAGCTGTCGTCGATTATAATCATCATATTAGCAGCTGAGCTAGGTGTAAGTTAAAGGTAGAAGTAATTAACGGAGTGTGAGATGCTGACATTTACTTGAACAGAAAAAAAAATGGAGGAGATGCTGACTACTGACATAGATCGTCGACCTCGCCAAGGGCATGCAGGAAGTAGAAGAAGAAGCTAATCTCGCTCGGGCCGGCCTCATCTAATCGCCGTCCGTCCGTCCGTGTACGCGCCAACGGCCCAGATCGGCCAGATGACAGCGTGAACTGGAGCTGTCAGGAAGTGGGCTAGAATTGGGGGTGTACTTGCTGGGCTTGCCTACTTATTAGTTTGAGGCTTTTGGACTCTCGGCTTCAGGAGTGTGATATTGGCGAGCCCAGCCGGCCCATAAAGAGATTCTGTCTCCGTACAATTTTTTTTCTCCGTTGTAGTACGTAACAGATAAAAAATTATCTATACGAATTGCAGAAAAGGAACAGAATTTATCGCCAATTGGAAAAATAATTATGTTTTCTTGTACCTTGGTAGCAGACGTCGGAGCTGTCGGAGCGCCGCTGCGCCGGCATATGGCCTTGTGGTTGTGGTCACCGGCCGGCCTGGTTCCCTGCTCCGGCTGATACGCCGAATCAATGCAAGCTGCACCAACGAAATTAGCTAGGTTCTCCACGGCCATATGGACGATGCACACGCATAATTCTAGACTACTGTTAATAATTAGTAGAACATAAATTAAAAAACCCACAAATTATGCTTGCATTGTTGTTCTCTCCATCCATGTCCGAGCGAGAGCTAGCCGCCACATGCACTAGATCCTCGTTGTTACGACGTCGCACTTGGAGTACTTCACCAGCTTCTGAAGGAACTTCTTGACCAGAGCACAACGGCCAATCAGTACTCCATTGTGACACACACACACACACCATGTTACTACTAACACGCACACGTTACAACTAAAACACACACCATGTTACTAAACACACACGAAGACACCATGTTACTACACACACACACCGCACGTTACTATATATTAACACACACACATACACAAACAAACACACACACGCACACGCACACGCAAACCATGTTGCTACTAACACACACACACACACCTGCGATATAGCATTAGGATTTGTGCCGTTTCATCTTTCCGATCGACTGATCTAGCTGTGGAAATAAAGCAGGTGGATTCTTCTTACCTCGGCTGGCTCACGCACGCAGGGAGAAGCATGCGGTCGTCTCCTTTGGCCGGGAACTTGGACACCCGGATCCCGATGCCCTGCGCCCCTGCCCATGTTGCGCAGAACCTATCATCGCATGTTGACAAACGTTTTCAACGTGTTAGACACACACATACACACAAACGATTTCAAGACGCACTTGAGGAAGGGGAAATCAACCACAAAAACAAGACGATAATCCTATGGAAACTTGCGACATCAATAGCACGTTTCAAGCACCACGGGCACCGGACAGGGATGCTGCAACAAGGGGGCAATGAAATTCTCACCACGACTGAACTCCGGCTCCCGAACCTCGACGACAGCGGCCGCGCTGAGGCTGGCGAAGGGGAGACAGCTGCTGGCGACTTCTCTCTTTCCTCCTCGCACCTCCGGCGGTGACGGTGGCGACGGCGGCGGCGCCTCCACGTAGTCCAGTTCATGGGGCGAGTCCACGATGGCCGCGTGCCGCACAAGAAAGCGCATGCAAAGCCTGGCGGCCAGAGCGCACCTGACGCGCTCCCACGCCGCCGGTGCCATCCGCCAGGAACGAGTCATGGCCTGAGAGGCGACTCCTTACGCGAACACGTAGCACTGCTCGACGGCGTCGCGACTACTAAAAAAAAATGTTTTTTTAGTAGTGACGATGCATCAATACCAACTACCTACTACTAAAATATTCAGCTAACCGCGAACGGGCTACTAGTTTTGTGGTAATTGTAAGTGGTGAGACCAATCCCTGGATCCACTTTTTAAGGCCCTGTTTGGAACGTATGAATGAAAAACATAGGAATAGGAAAAAAAAACGTAGGAACGAAGAAAACATAGGAATGTGGAATGTGAAAAAACCACAGGGATCAAAAACAAAGGAATTGATAACTTTTGTTATTTGGCTTGCAGAAATTTGTAATACAGGAATTTGAAAAAAAAATGAAAATGTATTAGAGTCGAATTCAAGATTGGATAATTATACAACAATTTATATTTATGATCCATGAATGCAAAGTTTATTTAACCACAAATTATAGTCATCATTGAGAAGGTTTGGTCAATGTTCTTAAGTAATATAATGCTAAGTGCATAAAATAAGTTGTGTTTTTCTTAAAAGTTGCAATATAATGCTCATGTAATTGTGGCTACCTAAGTAATATAACCTGCAAACACTCTCTCCTTCACCTCCAGCACAAAACATTGGTTCAAACTAGTGGTTTTAGTTCCTACGTTTTGTAAAGGAATGGGGACCTTTCCAGAGGAATGGTAACTTCCATTCCTTTGAAACAAACACCACGTGATGTTAGCATTCCTTAGAAATCAATTCCTCTAAAATTTCCTATGAAATTCCTTGAATCCAAACGGGGCCTAATTATCTCACAATGGCTGAGTCCCAAAAATAACTTTCAAGTGTCTCTCACACGTGAAGCCATATTAACGCCCGAAATAACTTTTATTGTCTCAGACTTATAGAGCCACAATGGGAATACAAAGCCCCCGTCATCGCTCATTAGACCCCTCTTTTGGATTTTGTTGATTTTTCAATGGATGTGATCTTATGAATCATATGTATATGACTGAATACGAGTGTGTTAGGCACGTATATAGATGTGTATGAGTGGGATGAGTGTATGTATGCACATACTTCCTCCTTCTCAAATTACTTGTCACGTTCATTTTTTAACTATAGAGTGACAAGTAATTTGAGATGAAGGGAGTATATAGATAAATACCACTCACTCCATCTATAAAAACCTATAGATTTGTAATTTAGAAATGAACTATAAAGCGACAAGCTTTTAAAAACGAAAGGAGTACAACTGTATTTGATAGATTCTTAAAAAATAAACCAGCTAATTAACACCTCACGTGGGGTGCTTAAAAGTTTTCAAACCAGCTTCTATGAAATATCGGACGATACTATCCTCACCTTTTTCTGCCATGGGTGAGCTTGAGGTCCGAGCACCGACCTGACTTCCTTGTTCTGCAGGGATTCCCATTCCTGCATGCGCAGATTGACGAACGTAATGCGAAAGCAATTAGTACTGCTGCTGGGACGTAAGAACAAAGTGACAAAACTGATCGAAACAAGGATGATTGCGACTTGCTATGGATGCTGTTGATCAATCCTGTCCACGACACACAGTGACCTCACCTCTCCTCTTCTTGGACGCAGCGGAAATGGACGGAGAGGCAGAACTTGTTGTGCTCCACCTTGGCGCCTGGGACCGGCCGGCTCCATCTTGGATGATGTCAGTGCGCGGTACACCTGCAGCACGACAGGAGACACACGCACCTTCACAGCAGGTTTGTAAGTGGACAAGTGTGCGCTACACATGGCAGAAACTAGGGCACAAAGTTTCGAGCAGAGGTAGACGATGATGATGACGACGAGGCAATGAACTACAAATTATTGTCTGAACGACAATTAAAAAGATAATTAGGGAGTATTATTTACCTCCTCGATGGTCGGCAACAAGAACTGGCTCCCCAGCCTGGTAATGAACTGCTTCAGCCTGCGTGGTCAGATAAACATATCATCACTTTCAAAGGATGATTTTTTTTTTCACGCGAGTGTGTGCCCGTGTGTGGAAGCGAGTAGTGAACACATTTGCCTGGGCATCGTTGGATTGCGCGGTGGGTCGTCCCTTGATGTCCATACCATGGCTCCCAGCGTAGTACAGCTCCTTCAGCTTCACAAAGTCGGACACCTGCAAATTGCACCAACAAGGCCATCGTCATAAATTGAACAGCTGCTACGAATGAAACAAGAACAAAAGGCGTTCACAAAAGGTAGCATGACGACGACGGGAAGGAAGAAGAAAGCCACAAAGAGGAAGAGGAGAAAAAAAAAGACAACAATGCAAGTGCGGCGTGGATCGCAAGGCGTGATACTAGCCATGGTGAGATGAGGACTGTGCGGTGTACGTGATACTACGGTGACGACGACGTGATGCCAGTGGCAAACACCGGTGTGGGATTGTGGTGTTCACCGCAGACGCGGCCGGCACACCTTCGCGACAGGAGGTGTCGACACTGGTGGTTGGCTAAAGGTCGTGGTGCGAGTGAGGCACTCGTCGTTGGCTAAAGGTTGGCGACAGTGTTGGTGATGTTGGTGGTGGGCCATTTCTGGTATATAACCATCAGCCAACCATCGAGAGGAGCCTCGTTTTTTAAAAGTAAAAAGAAGGAGCATGTAGCTATCGCGACAATGGAAACCGGAAAACTGGAGTTCATGGAGTTGGAATGTAGTCTACCTTGTCCCTGCACCTTCCGCTCACAATTGCGGTGGGGAAGTGCTCGGCGACACCTCGCACCGCGTCTCTCATCCGCGACAAACACAACGAGGATTACTTCGGCGGCGGCGGATTGAACAGGGTGTTCTCTGTTTCCCGAACCAATGGGGAATTGTTGCTCACCTCCTCAGAAATGACGGCCTGATCAGGGTCCTCGAAGATCGGTGACAAGGTGCCGTCGTAGTCGAGGAACATCACAATCTGGTTCTCGTTCGCTGCCAGAGAGTGGACTCAAACCACGTCAATGCGGACAGGTGCTTCTCCTGCTCACAATTGGGAAGACCGGGTGCCAAAAAAAGGTTAGACATGAAAATCGATCAATTTAGGTGTGCCAGACGCTTGCGTTTTGAAAAAAAGGTGTGCCAGACACTTCGACCAGCCGGACCAGCCGGCAGTAGAGAGAGAAAGATCTATTAGCCAGCATGTGTCCATACCATCCCTCATCGTGCACCTCCGCCGCTGGCTGTGGCAGTGGTAACGGTGCCTCCACATAGTCCAGTTCATGGGGCGAGTCCATGATGGCCGCGTGCCGCGCAGGAAAGCGCATGCAAAGCCTGGCGGCCAGCGCGCGCCTGACACGCTCCCACGACGCCAGCGCCATCTGCCAGGAACGAGTCACAGCCTGAGAGGCGTCTCCTTACGCGAACACGCAGTGCTGCTCGACGGTGTCGCGAGATTTGGATGGTTGATCCGGCCCCTGGCGGGGATTCTTGTGCCAGTGGAACAGATTTGGGTTTTACGGCGAATTGGTGTGAGGAGAGCGGAAGCAGGGGTCAGGCTTGGGGAGGTCCGACTTTTGGGGATTGGGGATTGGGGAGCGTCTCCTTCACGGCACTCTTGAGGATTGGGGATTTTTGAAGCCGCGTCAAGAAGGAGACGGGTGGGTAGCACGTCAGACGGGTGGGTGGCACTTTAATTGACGAGGGAGATGGGTGGGGTGGATCTGTGTGAAGAGTGCTGATTAGTGGAGAAGTAAAAGTGTGGATAGCAGACGACGTGTGCTTCGGGAGTATTTTTACAGACGTTTCTTATACCGATCGTCTGTGAAAATAAATATATTTTCATATCCGTGTCTTATCATACATCCGCTTGTGATATTGTTCATTATCATAGACGGTTTGTACCTCCGACCGTCTGTGATAATCTATATTTTTTTACAAGTGAGGTTTAGTTACGAACCGTCGGTGATATGTTATTATCAGCGGCGGATTTTAATGCATTTCACATCACATACTTTTTTTAACAAACTGCCTGTAAAAAAATGGAAAGTTCCTGCGAAATATTTTTTGTAGTAGTGACTATTCATTAATACCAACTACCCAATACTAATATTTAGCTGACCGTAAACGGGCTACTAGTCTGGTGGCAATTGTAAGTGATGACACCAATCCCTGGACCCACTCATTATCTCACAATGGCCGAGTCCTCAAAATAACTTTCAAGTGTCTCTCACACATGAAGCCATATTAGCCCAAAATAACTTTTTTGTGTCACACTTGTAGAGCCACAATGGGAATACAACGTCCCCGTCGTCGCTCATTAGACTCTTTTGGATTTTGTTGATTGTTCAAAAGATGTGACCTTCTGAATCATATGTTGTTGTAAGACTGAAAACGAGTGTGGTGGGCACGTATAGATGTGTGTGAGTGATGTGAGTGTATGTATGCACATATATAGATAAATACTACTTCATCCATCTCCGAAAGTTTGTCGTTTCGAAGTTCAAAAATAAACTACAAAATGATAAATTTTTAGGAATGGAGAGAGTACAACTGTATTTGATAGAGATTAAAAAATACCCAGCTAATTCCTCACGCGGGGTTCTTAAAAGTTTTAAACCAGCTTCTATGATATCGGACAATATGATCCACACATTTCTGCCATGGGTGAGCTTGAGGCCTGGATATTCCTTGAGCACCGATCTGACTTCCTTGTTCAGGGATTCCCATTCCTGCCGAGAGAGATTAATGAACGAAACGCAAAAGCAATTACAACAACCTCCTGGGCAATCCTCACCCGACCCCTCCGCTCTCTATGAAGAGAGAATGTGGCAGCAGATGACCATGGACAGTGGCGAACCAGATAACCTTTCTGGCCTGTGACCTCACCTCCTCTTGGACGCAACAAAAATGTACGGAGAGGCAGAACTTGTTTTCCTCCACCTTGGCGCCTGGGATCGGCTCCATCTTGGAATGTCAGTGTGCGGTACACTTGCACGACACGAGACACACTTACCATCAGGTTTGGAAGTGTGGACAAGTGTGCCACACATGGCAGAAACCACAGCGAAGTTTCAAGCAGAGGTAGACCATGATGACGATGACGAGCGGCTGCTTGCTTACCTACCGATCTGACTTCCTCAAAAATGAACTAACAAACGATAAATTTTTGAAGGCGAATGGAGTACATATACAGACTCGAGAACTGTGGGCCAACTTGAGTGGAACAGAAACCATGCTAGGCATGCCATTTCTGGTAACCATCAGCCAATCATCGAGGAGCCCCATTTTCTAAAAGTAAAGAGAAGGGCATGTAGCTATTGCGACAATGGAAACTGGAAAAGTGGAGTTTGTAGGGTTCGAATGTACTCTACATTGTATCTGCACCTTCCGCTCACAATTGCGGTGGGGAACTGCTCGATGACACCTCAATCGCGTATCTCATCTGCAGCAAACACCACAAGTACTTCGGCGGCAACGGATCGAATAGGGTGTGCCCTATTTCCCGAACGAATGGAGAATTGTTGCTCACCTCCTCAGAATGACGGTGCGGTCGGGGTCCTCGACGATCGGCGACAAGCTGTTGTCGTAGTCGAGGAACATCATGATCTGCTTCTTGTTCTCCGCCGCGAGACTGAACTCAAACCACGTCAATGCGGACGGGTGCTTCTCCTGCTCGATCGGGAAGACCAGGAGCCAAAAAAAGGTGAGACATAAAATTCCACCAGGTGTGCCAGACACTTGCATTTCAAAAAAAAAGTGTGTCAGACACTTGGACCATCCGGCAGTAGAGAGAGAAATATCTATTAGCTGGCATGTGTACATACCATCCAGTCGTCGTGCTCCGCATCGACAGTGCGGCAGGGCGACGTGGCCTTCATTGACTCGACCCAGGAGCCGCCCTTCATGATCTAGGCGGCAGCGAGGTCCATGGTGATGGTGGCGGCATGCTTCTCACAGTGGTGGCGTCCGCCGGTGCCCCTTGGAGGCGGGACCGATGAAAAATGTCGCCCAGCATGCGCCGGCGCTGTAACCACGTCGTCATCAGAGACGAAGGTGGCATGCTTCGTCATGGCTCGAGCAGCGAGATCGAACAACAAAAGGAGGAGAGGTACCACTTCGCAAGAACGCGAGTTGTGGACCCCAAGAGGAAGTAATGCTCTGTGGCTGTGATGTTTTAAGAGGAGAGATGGCTTGTTTGAGGACTGAGGGCGGTGGGGTGAGAGGGTATATATAAGTAGAGCAGAGATGGCGCAGACAGGGATCTCCTAACTTTACTGCATACAGTATATGACTTGATCAATGCCACATGGGACTCACGTCGGCAGTTATCAAGTCACATGTGCAGTAAAGTCACTAGATCCTCTTTCGGGTGGCGCACATGCAGGGTCGTTCTTCGATGGAAGAGATTTTGTGAGTTGTTGGGTAGTTGGAAAATTTATCTAAAAATTGAAATAGTTTTCCCCTCTCAATTTTGTTGTAGTAGACACCGATCTGGCTATCATAGTGCACATGCTGAGAATGCCGTGTAAAGGTCACAAAATCTCCCCTACGTCTATCTTGCACATACCATCACAATTACATATAACACATGTACGATATTAACGTGGCGTAGCGTACCTGTGTTCTACAGTTGTTGGAACAAGCAGTCTTCTAAAGGCATCGATTAAGCATCGTCTAGGCGTTGTTGAGTCGGCTGTTGTCAGACGCCAGAGAGGCTCGTCTTGCCTAGATGACGATCGTCGTAGAGGTCGCGTCCACCCGTCCCCTCGCACCACCTCCTCCGCCGCCACCCGCCACCCCTTCTGCAGCCACCGCTCTCCGTGCTTGTGGCCGCCACCACCGCCCGCCCCTAATGCAGCCACTGATCTCCGTGCATGAGGTCGTCGCCGCCGCCCGCCCCTCGTGTAGCCACTGCTCTCCGTGCTTGGGGCCGCCGCCGCCATCAGTGGAGCGGGGAAAGGGAGAGAGAAGAAACTAGTTAGAGTTAGATTAGGGTTAGGATGATGAGGGTATATTTATATATTTCCTGATCTGAAATGTGAAATGTCGGATCAGATCTGACGGTTCACGTCAATCGGGCCGACTCTAGGCCTAGCCCAACTTATGTGCCCGATGCCTCCACTTCACACCTTCGCTTGCCCGCCGCCGCCACAGCCTTGGCTACCTATCCGGCCGCCTAAGCGTCTCATGCATTAATAACTCTACTATATTTTATTGTTGGGTTAATCATATAAGTTTGCACAAATTTATCACTATTACAAAGAGTACATAGCTTGAAATTCCACTACTTCAATGCACTCTCTTCATAATCAAGTAAATATCCTTGAATAGCATGTACATAATTCGATCTATTTATAGCATAACTTGTGAAGCGCATAACAAACGATGACATAGAAGGTTGGGTTTTCGAATGGATCTAGCCTTCAAGTTTTTGGTAAATGTCGAGTGTTCTGCCGTTCTGTATGTCAAGTTTCTCTTATCCGGCGAATGATTGAAGTAGAAAGTCATGATTTAGCAAAAAAGAGTACTTGATCGTTAACGTCTTTGGGAAAATTTGAGTCAATTTCATAAAAAACTACATGTTTTATGACAACGGATTTTAGACACACGGGATCCACTTACCGGTTTATTGATTCGATTGAGTGTAAAATGACTAAAAAGGGTCTTTATATTTGTCAGATGCCTGAAATATGAGGAAATTTCAGCCACCCGGTAATTAAGAGTTAATTATTGTCATTAACCACTAATTATGTAGTTAATCATTAACCATTAATTATATAGGTTCATCAATTACAAATTTTTTGTTTGATTATTTTACAACTAAAATAACCCTTATAATTATAGATTTACAATTACAAATTATTAATTAAAAAACTTACCTCATCTTCTTCCATTTCGGCTGGCGACGATGCCGTCGAGAGCTTCGAACTCCGCCGCCGCGACACCCACGCGTCGCCGCCACGCTTCGCGGTGCCGCCGCCACCGCCCATGCGTGGCTGCGTCGCCGTCGAGCTCCCCCGCATCCGTCGTCGAGACCGGTCGCGCCGGCGAGGTTGTGCTTCACGGCCGCCGAAGGTGTCCATTTGCCATCGGGACTTGGGAATGGGGAGTTAGGGTTAAGGAGAGAGAAGATAAGAGAAGAATGTTACCAGCACACATCTTAAAGCAAAACGGACGGTTCATAATGTCACCTGAGAGAATAGGAAGTTTCAGACATTTCTCCAAAAACAAATAGTTCTATGATGAAATTAAAATGTGCAAAATATATAGTTTTATGAAATAGATTCTTAAACATCAGTTTTTAAAAGTAAGGCATATTTTTCTCAGCACGCAATGAGATAGATGCAACAAGTACACTGACCTGCCAGGGAGGCTCATCTCGCCTAGCTGACGACCGCCATAGAGGTCGCGTCCACCCGTCCCCTCGCACCACCTCCCCCGCCGCCACCCGCCGCCCCTCGTGCAGCCACCGCTCTCCGTGCTTGTGGTCGCCGCCACCGCCCGCCCCTCGTGCAGCCACTACTCTCCGTGCTTGAGGCTGTCGCCGCGACCCACCCCTTGTTCAGCCACTGATCTCCGTGCTTGGGGCCGCCGCCGCCATCAGTGGAGAGGGGAAAGGGAGAGAGAAGAAACTGGTTAGAGTTAGATTAGGGTTAGGGTGATGAGGGTATCTTTATATATGTCCCGATCTGAAATGTGAAATATCGGATGAGATCTAACGGTTCACGTCAATCGGGCCGATTCTAGGCCCGACCCAACTTATGTGCCCGACACCTCCACCTCACGCCTTTGCTTGCCCGCCACCGCCACAGCCTTGGCTACCTAGCTGCCTTAGCATCTGTATTAATAACTCTACTATATTTTATTGTTGGGTTCATCATATAAGTTTGCACAAATTTATCACTATTACAAAGAGTACATAGCTTGAAATTCCAGTACTTCAATGCACTCTCTTCATAATCAAGTAAATATCCTTGAATAGCATGCGCATAATTCGATCTATTTATAGCATAACAGGTGAAGCGCATAACAAATGATGACATAGAAGGTTGGGTTTTGGAATGAATCTAGCCTTCAAGTTTTTGGTAAATGTCGAGCATTCTTCCATTCTGGCTGGCGACGCTGCCGTCGCGAGCTTCGAACTCCGCCGCCGCGACGCCCACGCATCGCCGCCACGCTCCGCGGTGTCGCCACCGCCCATGCGCGGCCGCGTCACCGTCGAGCTCTCCCGCATCCGTCGTCGAGACCGGTTGCGCCAGCGAGGCTGTGCTTCGCCGCCGCCGAAGGTGTCCATCTGCCATCAGGACTTGAGAATGGGGAGTTAGGGTTAAGGAGAGGGAAGATAAAGAAGAGGTTACCAACACACATCTTAAAGCAAAACGGACGGTTCAAAACGGAAGTTTTAGGGATTTTTTCCGAAAACAAATAGTTCTATGATAAAATTAAAATGTGCAAAATATGTAGTTTTATGAAATAGGTTCTTAAATCATTAGTTTTTAGAAGTAAGTAAGGCATTTTTTTCTCGGCATGCAATGAGATAGATGCAGCAAGTACACTGTCCTGTCGCACGCGCGCAAATTAAGATCTAAAAAAATTCCGCGCATGGTACTGCCGTGGGTGGTTTCTCCGCCCTGGTTGTCTGGTACGTAGGACACTACACACGATCGAGAAAAGATTCTAAATCAGGTTGCGCTCTCGCGCGCAGGCATGCATGGCTATGCAGGGGAGGGGGCGGCGCAGGGGAGGGGCGGCGGCGAGGGCGGCGCATGGGAGGGGAGGGGGCGGCGGCGCAGAGGAGGGGAGGGGCGACGAGGGTGGCGCAGGGGAGGGGGCGGGGGCGGCGGGGAGGGCGACGCAGGGGAGGAGGCGGCGGCGAGAGCGGCACAGGGAGGGGGCAGCGCAGGGGAGGGAGCGGCGCACGAAAGGGGGCGGCGGCGATGGCGGCGCAGGGGAGAGGAGGGGCGACAGTAGGGAGGGGGCGACGGGGAGAGGCGACGGCATACCTGGGAGGCGGAGAACGGCGGCAGTGACGGCCTTCTACGGCGGCGCAGCGCCGGTGGAGGCGGTGTGGAGAGTACGGGCGGGAATTGGTGGCGCGCGCGGGGTTATATTGAAAATATGTCATCAATGACGGTGTAGGTCAACTGTCGTCGATAAGCTACTATGGATGACAGTGGATTTGGACCGTCGATGATAACGGCTTGGGTGGGCCCGGTTTCGGCCCATATTGATGACGGGCCCTTATTGACGATCGTCGTTAAGTAATGGACGATGATTCTGGGCCAACCGTCGTCGATAATTGGCTTATTGACAACGGTGGTATTTAGCAGTCGTCAGTCACTTAAGGAACGACAGGGTTGTCGTTTATTATTCTGGCCGTCATCTACTCGCGATTCCTGCAGTGATGCGAAACGTTATAAAACTTCCAGACTCGAGCTAGCTTTTAACACACATAAATATATATATATATAGAGAGAGAGATCCCAAAAGCTTGCTCCATCTTTACAATTTCAGATTGATGATGAAGAACGAACAAGGATTCAGCACCCATAACGGAGCAACCAAGTTAAGAGTGCTGCGATCAGCCGATGATAAGCCGCGCCCATGGGCTAGCTAGCTACATTCATGTATATATATAGACGAGCGCGTGCAGTGCGACACTATCATCGATCATCGACAACCTCATATGTGTGTGTGACACAATATATACAGTACTTCGCATGCAGCAAGTGTTACATACACATATATACGCGTCTTTCATTTCGTGGTCGCAATTCGCATGCAGGAAGAAAACGCACATACTTATCGGGATGTACGTCCTATACGTACGTCCTTGATACGTATGTGAATGAGCAACGAGCACACACAAGACTTTTTAAGTATTTTTCACAAGTCTAACGGATATCTTGATTTAATTGGTATATATGTGCAGGAAAGGAGTACATATTTCAGTTCAGATGAAAAGGTACTGTGACGCGTTGTTGTTGGGCCGCAGACGTACTCGTTCATCATCATCCTCAGCCCCTGGCACGCCGAGTCAGTAAAATTGTGGCGCGTGTTAATTACCGGCCCATCTACCCGTACGTAGTCGGGCCGTGTTGTCCGACGATGCTGGGCTTGGTCTCATGAAATACGGGAAAAAAGGAGAGCCCAGCTTCGAATTTTGCCTTCTTCAACGACGAAGGGCCAGGACCCATCCATCTATCCGCGCAACATCGGATGGGATGTTGGGCAGTGCCTTTTCCATTCCAGATCCTCCTGTTCCGTTTCAAGGCATCATCGCATTTGCTTGTTTGCCCACTGACAGTGCAGCGCAGGAGATCGAAGAAGTCCAAGCTTAGGTAGCTGATGGATGCATGGTCCCGGCCGGAGCACCAACAGATAGATGTGTGCACGGCCGGCATAAAAATACTTCAATGCAGTCGTAAAAGACACTGCATATATCAGCGTCCAGTTCTTCTCCTTTTGCCAGATTTTCCTTTCTTTTCCAGGCTTTCTTGGTGCTAGCTGTGCTGCTCTGCTTTGTCAGTGACTATGGTGGTTCGTTAGATTTTGCTTATACTAGCATGTTTGGTACGACAAGGACGGGAAACGGTAGCATGTTTGGTACGACACGTAGCAGCAGGCATCAGCAGTAGTGTGCGGTGCCTAGTAGGCGAAAAGAAAAGCCGTTGGCCCATCGTCCCATCCTGTGGCGCCTCCCTTGAAACTTTCTGTGGACGTCGACGCGCGTCCATGAGGAAGAGCGTACGCTCCCATGCGGGGGGGGGGGGGGGGGGGGGGGGGGGGCAAAGTTGTGTTGTACTCCCTCCTTTCTCAAAAGATTGTCACTTTTAGTTCAAAAAATGAACTAAAGGTGACAATCTTTTGAGAAAGGAGGGAGTACACGTGTACAGAACATGCATGGTGGTCGCAACACGTACATATAAGTACTCTCGTCGTTCCGAAATATATGATGTTGTGATAACTACTAAGACGGAGGGAGGATTTTCTTTGTATTAAATTGTTCCTTCCAGTAAGCAAAAAAATCGAGTCAATAAACGTTTAGGTTTATCATGCATGTTGTCTTAGTTATACAGTTATATTAACGTATTGCTGCGGCTGTTTCGTAGCTAGAATACGTGAATACCGGATGGTTCTACATGAATCAATGGGAGCAGACCAGATCGATCGGTAAGACACAACAGTTTTAAAACTGATGGATGATGCGGATTACATTACAGCCTTCTTTCTTATCCAATGACTGACACCGATCAAGGTAACAGTAATACTGTAATTAAATATACGCACGCCGTAGGAAGCAAGTTCGGTACTGCTAGTACCGGATTTTGTACGAGAACTAACTCCAGAACATTCTCGTCAGCATCTGCAACGTGGCTGACGAAACGAACCAGAGCAGAGAAACAGAGCGACGAAAGCGTGAAGCGACGGTTACGGCGGCAGACTCGGCAGGCGAGCCGAAAAGGTTCGAAATTTCGGGCGGGCGCGTACGAGACGCGAGAGCCGTCACGCGGGTCAACGTCCGGCAGTGGCGCCTAACAAACACATCAGTCAGTCTCCTACACCAAAAAGAAAGGCTGATCTGTTTGCAGGCAGGCTTTTAGCAGCCACCATCGCATTCTCGTGCGTGCTACCTGTACGTTGCTTCCTTGTCTGACTGATTCTTTCAGGAGGTGAGGCGAGACTAGCAGTCGTGGCTCAGATTCCCTGCTTGCTGGGCCTCTGAGCTGAGAAGGGCGTCTTGCTCCTCTGATCGTCGCGTCGCGGTGACCACCGAGAACTATTCCTTGCCATGATGCGTGGTAGGCGATCGGATTATTCTTGCCGCCTTTTCTTTCATGTGGCGATGTACGGGACTAGGGGTAGCCGAGTAGGTAGGAAGGTGGCATTTGTCTCGAGCTGTTGTGTAGGAACGGGAACAGTAGCAGCTGCCTGCCTGCCTGCAGACAGCAGGGCCGGCAAGTGGGCCTGCACAATACACGGGCCTTGAAACTTCTAATGTTATGGGCCGGTAGCCCAAATCTCATCATACCAGAGGTCGCGTGCCGCCATGCTTCGCGAAGCCGAGAAGGAAGAGAGAGAGAGAGAAACCCACGCGAGGAAAGCGAGCGTGCGAGCTTCCCAGACCCAGGCGCGAGGATATTAGGGAGGGAGACCACCCAGGCCAGCAGCAGGAGGAAGAAGTGGAACAGACGAGAGCGCGAGGATGAGGCGTGGCGGCGGCAGCGGCGGCGGCGGGATGGACGGCGGCGACCGGGTGGAGCACGCGCAGATCCCGACGAGCTTCGGCCCCGAGCTGCGGGCGTGCCTCCGGTGCCGCCTCGTCAAGACATACGACCAGGTCCCTCCCCTCCTCCCCTCTTCGCCGCCGCCCGCCGCCGCATCATCCTTCGCCTTTCCCCTTCCTTCCTAGGGCTTCGGTGTTAGCTTCTCCTATCGGTAGTTAAGAAGACAGTGGGTGTCCGATTGGGGATTATTTGGTTCGGCTGGAGCAATCCCGCTAGCTAGCTGTTTTGATGCCATTGTTGTCCTGATTGTGACTGCTGTTTGATTTGATGCCCGCGTTCGTGCAGTTCAGGGAGAACGGCTGCGAGAACTGCCCGTTCCTGGAGATGAAGAGGGAGAACGACAACGTCGTCAACTGCACCACCCCCAACTTCACTGGGTAACTCATTGCGATCGTCTTCTGTAATATTTCTTGTCGCGATGGGTAAAAGAGAAGAGCAGTACGAGCATCGAAACAATGAGATGCATAAAAAATATTGTTGTTAATGATCTCTACTTTTTACTGCTGATCCTGAACTGCTAAAAATATCCAATTCGTCCCTCTGTACAATACAATACAGTGGTGAAGTTCTGGGGGTGGGTAATTAAGATAAGAGTCCATTTCGGAATGCAGAATCATCTCTGTGATGGATCCCAGTAGGAGCTGGTCTGCTCGTTGGTTGCGAATCGGTGAGTGAGCATATAGTTCTCCTCCCTCGGCCTGCAATTTGTATCTCCTTTCAGTCATCAGTGTACTGTATTTTTTGTTTGGACTTGTCCAAGTTATTTCATCCCCTGTCTTACTGTGATACTGTTGTGGATGCGTTCGTGGGCCGCTAATATGGCCGACGTGGGGCCCACGACTCCCACAACGGCACTGCTGCAGCCCAGCCGCACAAGAAAGTCGCACAAGAAAGGCTGAAGATCTTCTAGAAGATTTATTAGATTAAAGAAAGTTTAAAAAATAAAGAAATTAGAGATAAGGGTGAGTTTAAATTAGGAAGTATTAGATTGAGAAAAGTTTAAATAGAAATAAATAAGGAGATAGAGTCCTGATCGGTTGGGGGGGTGTCCCCAACCGATCTGTACAGGGGGGTCCTCCCCCTATATAAGCAGCCCCCTCCCTCATGTAAGCTCCATCCAGGAAATAAGAATTGTCCCATTAAGGTTGTTCTTCTCCTTGGGTCACCGTAGCTTCAAACCCTAACCCTAGCCGCCGTGACATCTCTCCTCCCCCTTCGTGGTATGTGCTGCGCAGCAACAGTCAAGCCTCCCTCTTCCTCTCCTCTCCCCTGCGCAGCCCTAAGCGCAATCAGGGAGGTTCCCTCCACCACGTTTCACAGCAGATACACATTTATATTCATTGACTAGGCGTTCGTCTAACTGTTCTAAGAGGAAATTAGGCCTTAGTTGCTAGTGATATGTCTCGAATCTGTACTTAAGCTGTTGTCACAAATGATCACTCGGTGAAACTCACCTCCTGTTCATTTGTCAACCTGCAGGTAGGTTCATTCCTGGTTGCTACACACTAGCGGTCTCAGAGGAGCTTCCAGAGGAGTACCAGGTAGTAAAACTACGTCCCTGCTGCTCTTTCTAAACGCCCGCCTTGCTGTGAAGTCCTCCTTATCAGAGACCGACCTTATGTTTTGTGTCTTCAATAATGCAGGGGATCTGCCAAGACAACAACGTGATGTATGCGCCACCCAAGCGTGCGTGACCTAAAAAATAGCTCACAGCATGTTCACGGCGTCCCGATCCTGAACCGTGGCGTAGTGCTATTGCCTTGCTCGCCTTGTGCTTCAGATAGGGACAGCTAATCAGGCGCTCGTTTAACGCATTATTGTTACTCTTGCACTCCCTCCGTCCTCATGAACTTGTCGCTTTGTAGTTCAAAAATGAACTACAAAGCGATAAATTCACGGGAACGGAAGGAGTATTCCATTTAAGTGGTGCTAAGTTTAATTTATTTTAATTCATCTGAATCCTGTTATGTAAAATGTGTCATCGTATGATGCCGTTATGCATGAGGCTATAACCCGAAAACCGTTCGACCACATGATCCTGATGACTTCAACCATCGAATCAGCAAAGGTTTAGGTTATCTTAAGTTTGTTTCTTCCTACCCCTGATTAAAGCAAACCGGTAGAAATAATAGCTTGCAGTTCTTATAGGCTTTCGGTTGATTTTCATTTTTTTGTGGTGATGCGTATAATCTGCCGTCTGCACTTGTGAAATTGACCTAGCTAGAGTTTTTACTAACCAGCCGAAAGAAACACGACTGGATAGCTAGAGTAGCATCATTGAGAAGATGGTTTCAAGTTTGACGGCTTAATCATCTTGTGAACCGCACTGTAGTCAACAATAAGAGTCGTATCAAAATATGCAGGACAGCGAAGAGAGGTCTGTCATAGAGAAAAAAAATGGAATCTGAACAAGCTGGTGTGCAGTTCGAATTGGGCAGGAAGAACAACAATACTATCTGACTACTATTACTCAGGGGCCCAGCATCTGTTAAACTGCCTAAACCAGAACTTGCTAAAATTCATAGCTGACCAGACCATACCACTATTGTGCATCTAAAGACGGGTCAAATTACCCTCTCCACAAAATGATTAAGCACGTGATTAACAACGTATTGCAGAAGAACAGCAGTATGAAAAGCATCCAAGCAAACATATGAAATTGTGAAAAATATTCACATCTGTATCTCACGCATTGTCAATTTGTAATACAATTATATATAGCATCATCTGTATCTCACGCATCGTCATTGATATACACCACCGTTATTTACATAGACACGTCGGGAAGTCTCGCAACGAAGCATAGCATTCAAATACAGAAGGCAAATCAACCGAATGTAAACCAGCACAGCTTCTGTTGCTGAAACCTCTCCCACGCCTTCTATCTAATGCTGGAGGGTAAAGAGCAACAAGAAAACCAAAAACCTACATGCAATCGTACCTTTTGACGCATGAATGCAGTCGAAGAAAAAGTTATGCATTTAAGCGCGCAGGTGTTATTGAAAAATGGGGGAACCAGGTAAAACATGCCTAGATGCGTACTGACAATTCTGATTGCAATGCAAGTGCGATGGAATCACAAGATCAAAGCCACTTTCTACTAAGAAAAAGAGTACATCATGGTATTGGGGACACTAGGAAGCTAAAACTGGGTTAGGATCGGTACAATTAAGGCTAGAACTGACAACAATTGTAATCTTTCCAGACCTCATGCATTCATGGCATGATATGCTTGGTAAAACAAAAAGAAACTCAGAACATAGGAAAACATGCAACAGTTGATCTCTATGTCTATGCAGGGATCATGACCAAAATATGCAAACAGGTCTGGGAAAAAAAACACCACAGAAGCATTTTGAAATTAAAACCTTGATTAATAAAACGACCAGCATGTAGGAGCATGATATAAAGCAGTTATGAAAATTAACTCGGCTATTTGTGAGCACCTTGTAAGCATAGTAATTGCAGACAGCAAATGGTGTAAGTAGCCGCACTGCCGCAGTGCCATCATCACCATCTCATCAGTCATCATCATCATCATCATCATCTCATCAGTCATCATCATCAACTCAAACAGCACAAAGAATATCAACTTCAACAGCAAGCAATGTTCATGTTGACCGCTTATCAGCCAGCACATCTCCACTCCACCATGTAACTAGAATGTGCAGGTGACCATTAATAGTAAGTACTCAATACCAAACAGTAGAAACAATATGAAATTCTAATAGGAAGGGTAGATGGAATGAACTGATGTACATAAAAAGTTCTCGACAAGAGTTCAGAGGCCCAAAGAGAGCATTAGATGCCTGAAGCAGCAACTAAAAGCCAGGAGATAAGTGTAACTGAAGAGTGCCCATCATCAAGCAACCGCATAGCCCACTCAGTATAATCTGGACTTGTCCATTCGTCCTACTGCAAAGACACAAAATTAAATTAATGAACTTCAATAATTAACTGCTAATAACAAATAATGTGAACAATTTAGAGACCTATGCTGTTCATGATGCAGAGCCAGTGATATTGTGCTCATGGCGAAGGGCTCCGAGAGCGTGGAGACCTGTCATCATTGCGCCTGGAAGGAGATCCCTCAGGAGAAGGCGCTGTCCTGCGAGGGGTGCGACTAGGGCTCCTGCTGGCAGGTGATGCACTGCAAAACAAATACAGATTGTTCACCAGCAAGTATAGAAAAGAAAATTCTGGCCCTCTCTAATGTACAAACCTGTCTTTGCCACGCCTTTTGTAATCTTCAGGACTGCTGCGACTTCTGCTACGACTAGGACTCCTACGTGCAGGAGACAAACTGCCCATCACCGAAAATAAATTGGATAAATCAGTGTAAGCCAGCAAGATGAAACAATAGAATTGATATTTCTAATGCACATGCTGGTTTTCTAACGTGTATACCTGTCTCTCCCACGCTTCCTGTAACCATCAGGACTGTAGCTGGGACTCCTGCTACGACAGCGATAATCCCTCTCTCTGTACCTGTCACCGCCATATCTTTCTCTACTCCTACTACGACTCTGCCGCCTATAATCTCTATCTCGATAGTCATCTCGATAATCATCATGGTACCTTAAACATGGGGAGCATCAGAATGTTGAGAAAGGGAACAGAACGAGATTTGAATAAGCATATAATGCAAAACAATAAATCACAAATTCAGACCAGCTAGACAGGTGTATGCTCACCAGTATGGCAGTTCCAACAGCTAAGGTCAACTGATTTATATCTATTTCTGAAGGTGTCACGAAAGAAGATATGGAGATTTTACACAAATGCAGAATCATGAAATGTACTGGTTCAAATTAGCTTGAATGCTCACCTACCTCTCAACGTTCACACAACCATACAAACTTAAAAAGTTTGCACACTAGTGGAAGCAATTGCACAATTTACAAAACTTGAAGGAATATGTGCACATTTAGTAGAGGAAACATAGCTATACCTTCTTCTAGGACTGCGGCTTCTGGAACGGCCCCTTGACTTTGGAAGCGGCTCCACAATTCTACCCTTATTACTGCAAATAAGAATATTACGCACAAGCTCAGCATGGATGCTGGTGAACAGAGAAAATTGTACTTGTAGAACAAATGACAGCGCCCACTAGTCCACGACTCTCATAACAGGGTGCTTTCCAATGGAAGTTTCTGAAGGTCCAGCTCTGGCTGCTCAGTGCCATATAGTACGAAGATTACTTTGTTTTGATCATGATGTGGCACTATAGATAATGTATCCACGAGAAAATCCTATGAAAATTCCGCAGACTTCACAGAAAATAAATCAGGATATGTTAAATTAACACGAGCTAGAAGGAAAGGGAGATGCCATATGCATCAGCAAAACAAAAATGTCAATTGAAGTCCAGGAGACACAAGAACTATTGTATGGACACTGTGACGGTAATATAGCATAACAAACTGATGTACAGAAAGTAACTTCGCACATGATGAACAATTCTTAAACCATGAAAAAAGGTGAGGTGTTTGGCTGCCGCGCGGCACCTAGGCGGCCGCTTTTTTAAACACCGTTGCCAAATATAACCAGCCCAAAAGATCACGTAATAACAAATGAATGCATGTTTAGCCATGTTGCCCAGGAAAAAAAAAAAAAGAGGCACGCAGATGAAAAGCGAACCAGGCAGCTATCATTTAGTATCTTAAGAACAAGCAGAGTTGCGAAGAGAGTTCTTACATCCGTTCAGCATTTGGGCCATACTTGGCAAACTGCACCATGATCTCCCTCCCATCTACCAGTCTCCCTGCAAACAGAGCACGCTGCAAGTTAACAAGAATCCAATCTCAAAACGAGTGGAACAGATAAATTAATACCGAGGGTCATAAACCAAAACGCACCATCGAGCCTGTCAACCGCCTTCTGCGCCTCGTCCTCGTACTTGTACCTCACGAACGCAAACCCACGCGAGTCGCCAGTCCTAGAACCATAAGTGGATAAGCACACATACACGACTGTACTGTAAATCAACACATATACCCACACTCCCGGAACAACGCAGCGCCACTCCGTCCTTACTGCGTACTTATCCCGGCACCACCAACCAACCACGGGAACCACACATACCACGAGGGTCAACCACCCCGCATCCCCGAACGGAGAGACAGAGCCGACGAAGCCCCTGGTCGCGTCACGCTCACGGTCACGGACTCACCTGCGGTCTCTGGGGATGTAGACGTCGACGACCTCGCCGTACTTGTCGAAGAGCGGGAACAGGTCGTCGGCCGTCGTGCCTGCGGGAAAGGAAGCCCACGAGGGGAGTGAACGAGATGAGCCGCCCAGTTCGGAGGCCTTCTCGGAGAACGAGAGCAGCGGTCGTCGTGAGAGGCGGCAAGGGAGAAAGAAGGAACTCACGGAAGGTGATGTTGAGGACGAGGAGCGAGTAGGTGTCGCGGATCGGGGGCGGGCCGGACCGCCCGAAGCGCGACATCTCGCCGGAGGCGGCGGGCGCGACGTGGGAACGCGGGGCGGAAGGGAGCTCGGGAACAGAGAAGGGAACGGAATGGAACGGAAGCAGGAGATGGCCACGCACGAAAGCGAGCGGTCGATTTTTCTACTAGGCACGCGGCGGCAGGGTACGAAGCCGAGTTGTCAGTCGGGCTATCCCTAACCCTACTAAATGGGCCTCGTCGTTTCACATTGGACGGGCCCAACTCCAAGCGCCCCTCCTCCGGCTTCAAATTTTCTTCTGATTCCGAATTTCCATTTTCATTTTTTTCCTGAGGGACAGTTCAATTAAGCACTGAAATGTAAATTCATAGCGGACCTTAGTGTCGTAGGCTCGCCGGCCTCCTTTCGAATGTACTGCTAGAAAAGTTAAAACAGGAATTTGCAGAATTTCATACGAATCACTTCATTCCTGCACGATTCAACTCCCGTTTGTTTCAAGAATGGATGCAAGAGCTTGCGGGAAATTCGTATCCCTTTTTTTCATCGCGATGCCATGCATTATTCATATCCTGCCAAAAGAATGTGTATGTTCGAAGGTTGGCGGCCTGTCAGGAAGGTGGGTGCAGAGAACGTGAGCTGAATATTCTCTGACGACGGAGCACGCTCGTGAAGAAACGAGGAGGAGCGCTCTGACGACTCTGAGTACTCCTACCTTGATGTTGAACCCAGCTTTCGCGCTGGTTTCGACGAACATGACGTTGAGCTCCTCTTTCGCCCTGCTCTCGCCTTCTTCCGTGGAAACTTGCCTACAGAAAGTTAGTAATTAGCAAGCGTCGTCGTTGTCATATAGTATTGGCAAGTTGCAACAAGCGGCTGATCAATCAGGACTGATCAGACTGGAAGAAGAACAACACGGTCGTCACCTCTTGTCGACAAGATCAGTTTTGTTCCCGACTAGCATAACGATCACGTCGCCGCCCATCTCGGTGCGGACCTCGTCTATCCATTTCGAGGTGTTCAGAAAGGACTGCCTGTCCGCAGAAATAAACATCACTAAAACCAGCATAATAGACAAGACAAAATGTTGGCACAAAAGTTCTTGAGCAACTTACTGGATACATCATAAACAACCACGGCAACAGATGAGTCCCTGATGTAGCTCGGAATAAGGCTCCTAAATCTCTCCTGTCCTGCGGTATCCCTGACAACAATGAGAACAACAAGATGTCTCAACAGGTCATCTGAAAGGAAAGAAAAAAAAAACAGAATAGTGATTGTTTCATCTACTTAATAAAACGTTTTGTGTGTGTATGTGTGAGAGTCGCTACAAGGTTGGGCGCCGTTAGGTCGACTAGTAGTAGTTTCGTATGCCAATATTTCATTTCGCACCCAAGCATCCTGACGAAGGGTCACGTACGGCTCAGACATTGGATCTTTTGAGTGTCACCGTGACGACTGAACCTACTACGTTGCGGATCAAAAAGTAAGATGCATACTCACCAGAGCTGCAGACGAACCGTTCGGTCTTCAAGATACATCGTTTTTGACAGAAAGTCGATGCCAATTGTAGCCTGGATCAAATGCCTTGTGTCAGTTCAAGTATGTCTATTGGGAAAATATATGGAGCAGAGATGCAATCTTCAGCGCAAAATTTATGATATCACATAATTGAACACGCGCATCAATTCACAACATGCATCTACGGTAATGGAAAAGAAAAGCACGCAACGACGCATTTCGATTCCTCTCCGTCCCCCGGAAAAAAGGTGACTGGCCGGCCGCGACGAGTACGTGTACGATTTGTGATTAATTAATTACTACTGTACCTGGTACGTGGTGTCGAACTTGTCGTACATGAACCTAGTGATGATGCTGGTCTTGCCGACGGACTGGTCGCCGAGGAACACCAGCTTGTACTTGGCGAGCGTCGACACCACCGCCATCGTCAAGTGCGTCCCGGCCGGCAACGCCGGCCCCTCTTCTCGATCGTTCGGCTCCCCGCCCCGCCGGCCGGCTAGCGATCGATCGGCCTCGATCCCCTAGCTAGCTCGATCCGGACTCCGGCGAGACGGGGCCCGATACCGAGATAGATCCCACTCTGTTGCGAGGAGGAAGAGGAGGAAGCGAAACGCAGAGCTCACCACGACGCGCGCACGTCGGTGGTCGCAGGGGACGTGGCTGACGCTGGAGGAGGAGGGGTAGCGTTTCTTCGGGTCGCCCTCGCGTTTAGACCATTTGGAGTAACGCACTATACTGTATACCCTATATCATAATATAATTTAAAGTATGCATTGTAAAATTAGAAGAAGAATAATATATAAGATATGTTTTAGAGTACGCTGGTGTGGATAGCCCTATGCTATCGGTGCCGCCACGACTATATTTCAGCCGGAGGGCCGTGTAGGGTTGGGTCGAACGGTTAGCATTTTGTCAAAATTCTAAATCTGTAAATTTCAAATTACATCCATCAAAAATCACGGTGTCTGTTTAAATTCATGGTGAAACAGTTTAGAAATGCTATTTCTGGACTACCAAAAAACTGTAAGTCTATATAGTGTTTAACATCTTAGCGACGGGAGGTCAATTTAGTTGAAATTTCCATCTAAACGGAAAATTCAGTCATTTTCGAAACCAGTATATATTCAAAGACAGAGACCATGGCCCCCTTTAATACACATTGAAACTATGTAACTACACGTGAATTAAAAAACTCATCCTTCATATAAAAGTCGGTACATGGAACACAAAATATCTATAAAAAGTAAATCCAAGTATCTGCGAAAAATATGAATTTGTCAAAAAAATATGGGTAGACATAAAGTGTAATAGAGCAATAAACATATGGAATTAGATATGTAATATTCATTGCGTTTTATAATGTTTTGGTAGGTCTAGGCATGTTGTGCAAAATAGGATTTTTTAAAGTCATCTAGATTGAGGATGCTATCCTTCTTGTACACTTGCGGAGACTGACAGTTCAAAATTATTAGTCTACAGAATAGTTGTGGATTTGCAGAACTCAAAATTTACAGGATGCTGAATCTGTAGCGCACCTACCAATAATGTGAGAGAACGAATGTCTGCACTTGTAGTAAGTTGGACATGACCTTCTTATAAGTGAAGGTCGAGATTTTTATCATCATTAAAACACACCTTAGATGTAGACGACATAAAAAATCATTTTCCGGCGCGTAGCGACGCCGGCTTGAGTCAACACTGACATTATCACATCTGTGAACGAAGGTTTGGCTTAGTGGTTTTTAACCCATGGTCACCATCAGTAAACTAAAACAGGTTGCCCCTACAAACATCATATCAGTGCAAACCTGAATAAAAAAAAAAGTGTACAACCTAGTGACCTACCCATATAAAAATTTGGAAAAAAAAATCGGAAATGCGCGCACGAAGCAACATACATAGATGCACGTGCAGTTTTTGCGAAAGCAATCCGCGGCCGCATCAAAAGGTTTTCGCTTCGCTAAATTCCTGAATCCCGATTAGTGGTTCTCGATTCAGGAGGGCGAAAAGGTCAGTTTTTATATTGTGTGTCACGTCGCTATCTCTCCTTCTTCCGTCGTTGAATGCGGTACTCACGGCTAGCACATGTGGTTATTTACGAGCTTGCCCACCATGTTGAAACCGGCTTCCTTCACTTCTTCAGTTGCGCGAATCAAACTCAAACTATGGGGACAATCGGTATGTGTTTTGTACAGGCATATCCCATCTTTGTTTTCTTTTTTAGTTCTTTTATCTTTTTTTTTTTCATGCAGTGTACATATTTTTATATTGTCAGAACAGAATTCTCGTTAAAAATGGGTTAGAGTTGTTGTTCTAACGGTAACATTCTAAGAATGGAGTGAGTTATGCTTACATACTTTGACTTTACTATATTTCTAGATTCAGTTAAAATAAAATACTGTCAACTTTAATTACTAATATCTATAACCATGAATATCTACGACCATGCATGAATTAAAATAAAATACTTTGGCTTTAATTTCCTAGCTACATATTGTGACCGTTGCTTTAACCATGAATGTAATAATATCATTTTATATTCGATCACATATCATGCATTTTTGTGCAACGGACAGGAAATATTAAAACCGTTCCATATTGACCGAACTTAACAATACTTATATAAGGAAGTATCGTCGACACGTGTGTTGTCTCATGTGATTATACCTTCAGATTCTTCCCTTGCCCGGTCAACTTGACCGATCAAGTCCCCGTGAGGGTGCTAACACACAGAAAAGGAGCAACCAGGCGTGGTCGAAGAGGCCCACATGCCTGGCTTGTTTCGAAAAAGGATAAGATCAATCACTTCCATTAGCCGTGAAATAAATCAAATAAATTACCTGCCTAACAATGGAATGAATCGGGTCTAGCGTCAGTTTATACTCCATCCATTCTAAAATAAATAATATTTCTGTAAAAATTAATTTAATTGTAACTAAATTAGCTGTCCCAGATATTACTACTTATTTTAGAACAAAAAGATTAATTAATACGTACTACAAATCGGGTCATAAATACGGTATTACAGTCCACTCCAAACGCCATCCGTTCAGATAGCAGCGACGACGAAAGCGCACCAACCAAAACCACCGTCCAGGCAGGGGCAATCTGGTCATTCCTCGTTAACAACCCGTCAATCCCCTCCCTTGGACTGCTACTACCTTCCTTCCTCCCCAGTCCCCTCCCCCTCGCTTTTCACACTCGTCGCAGTCCCCGCCGCCGTCGCAGGAAATATTCCAACCCGACGGCGCCGTGCCCTCAAATCCCGTGACCGCGCAGACAGAAAAAAAATCCCCAAATCTCTCTCCTCGAGCCACCACCTGCGAATTCAGCCTCCGCGATTCGAGCCGCGCCGAGCCGCGCCGGCGGCGGATCATCGCATGGCGGAGATCCGCAACTACCCGGTGCCACCCAACCACCCCCCAGGTGCGCGCTCGCGCTGGGTTGTTCCCCAGGTTTCTGACGCGGACGAGTTAAAGGCTGTACGCCGTTTCCTTTCCTCCCCCAACTCGAAATTCTAGGGACTTTGATGACTGTTTGGGTACGGTTGAGCTGCTGCTGCCGTGTTGATTTTTTTTGCTAGGGTTTTGTGGGTTGCAGTTTGGAGATTTTAGGCCTTCATATACGTCTAGGCCAACTCGTCATAGATTGATTGACTAGAGCCTTTTTCCCCATGGATTTGGAACTCATTTTACGGCTTCGTAGAGCTCACAGTCGAGTAAGTAAGGGGAAGAAGACGAGGAAGCGTAATAGAAACCTAGATCATATGCCAGTGTTGAGACTGCAGTACGACTGATTGCTGGTGTCGTCTGCTAAATGACTGACTATTTTTGCCTTTAATCTGCAGATATTCCTCAGATACTGCTGGAAGCTCAAAACAGATGGCTGCGGCCCGCTGAAATCTGCCAGATATTGTCGAACTACAAACAGTTCTCCATCGCCCCTGAGCCACCGAACAGACCTCCAAGTATGGCTGCTTCCTTATCTTACTTGTACTATGTATGTATAGTCTTTGTTCTGTGAGCTGCAATGAAAATTATTTTTACATTTCACTTTGTTGGATGCCATATACTATAGACTTGTCCTCAGGTGGTTTTCAACATGTAAGTGGCGATAATGTTCTAACTCATTGACTGTGCTTATTGGCTGTTAACTTTTAGAAGACAAGGGACCATCAGTTCAATTCTCACCTATCATTGTTAATGGGGCCGGACATTATTACCTATGCGTAGGAACAGATTAAAGTTGGTGAACATATTTCTGATTTGTTTGTGGTTCTGCGTGTACTTTGGAATGAACTCTGCTTTGGGGTTTGGTGATAGAGGTGGTCGATCTTGATTGTTATTATTCTGAACTTTTGGTACCAAACTCACCTGTCTTCTATACAACATTTACCTGTTTTAAAATACACTTGTTGAGAATTGGTGCTATGATATGCACTATTGCCTGTGTATTATTGCAGTGAGTAGTGAGTTAGTGACTGATAATACAGTAACACTATGATTTCTTTGTTGCATGCAAAATCTTCAGGTGGTTCGTTGTTTTTATTTGATCGGAAAATCTTGAGATACTTCAGAAAGGATGGACACAACTGGAGAAAGAAAAAGGATGGAAAGACAGTTAAAGAAGCTCATGAGAAGTTGAAAGTCAGTATAAGCTCTTTGTTGGGGATCCCTTTCCTAATCGAAGTTAATAGAATATTAGACATACACTGGCAATTGTGTGGTTCATAGAGCACTCCTATTCATATGATACGTTTTTCCTAAACATGGATTGTTTTAACTTGGCCAATATTGTTATTTATCAAAGTATCAGTGAGCATTTTTTTTAAAAAAGCCAAAGGGTGCTGTTAAGCAATTTGTATATTTATTTACCTTTTTAGTGAAAATAATGGAGACATGCTTGATACTACTTACTACAAAATTAATTGCAACTATTTTCTTGTAGTTGCTGTCCTATCATGGGAATACTCAAACAAAAAGCTTATCCTTGTAGGTTGGCAGTGTTGATGTACTTCATTGCTACTATGCCCATGGGGATGAGAACACAAACTTCCAGAGACGAACTTATTGGCTGCTAGAAGAGTAAGTTCTATAACACATTGTAACAGTTTAATTAAATATAACTTGTGAAGCCTATTTGAGTATTTGGATATTCGCCGAAAGTTACATGATTCGTAACAGAAGTGTTCCATGATATGATTATTATCCTTTTTTTCAGGGGTTTCATGAATATTGTTCTTGTTCATTACCTTGAAGTCAAGGTATGTTTAGTTTCAGAAATGAACTCGTACTCTTTTCCATTTTATCTGCAAGTTTCCGTCAGTATCATCTGAAAAGCTATCATTCATTCATCATTAGTACCAACTTTGTTGACTGCACACCTACTCTGCCATTTTTAATAGCCCCTCTGACCAGTCACTGATTGTAAAGGAAGATAACAGAACAATGAAGAAAATAGTACTGTAATAGGTTGGCCATATTTGTATCCCGTTCCCGTGAGGCAATAATTTTTTTTCTAGTAGTATAATGATATTCTGTCTGAACCTTTGGGGCAAGAACAAATCAATCTGGTTTTCTCTCAGCTCCATATTCTTCATTTGAGAATTTATTTTCTATATGATAATCCAATTCAAAATGATCTTTTCAGGGTGGCAAAGAAAGTTTCAGTCGTACTAAAGAAGCTGAAGAGATTGCAGGATTATCTAATACCGATAGTCCTGCATGTTCAAACTCTTTTGCTAGTCAGAGCCAGGTAGCCTCCCAAACTATGGATGCCGAAAGCCCATTTAGTGGACAGATTTCGGAATATGAAGATGCTGAAACAGGTCTTGCTGTTTCTCTATCTTCGTTCTGCATCATCTGCACTAAGTAACATAGTTGATGCATATCCAATAATTTAAATTCTTTGTTTGTCTCTAAAGCAAAATTTGGTGCAACAGATAATTGTCGAGCAAGCTCCAGATACCACCCTTTCACTGAGATGCAGCAGCCTGTGGAAGGAATCATGATGGATAACTTGTTGGATGCTTCAGTTCTCGGCGCTTCTCCAAATAATCTAGGCAAGTCTTTTACTCTACTTCCAAGGTTTTCTAATAATACTAGATTGTAGCTCATGTTTCATTTAATGCAATGGCAGGTTATCTTGGTCAAATGCAGCCAACAACAGCTATCCTGAACAATCAATTTTTCAATCAGAATGACATATCTAGCATGTTCAATGAATCTGGAGCTGGTTTAATAGGCGCCCCTAAAACTCCACTCAATTCAGTGCGGTTTGGTGAGCCCTTCCCAGAATATGCAAGTGGCTTTACGGAACCTACACTTTATTCTTCTGTTGCCACGATGGAGTCTAACAACCTGGATGACAGTTCACACTTGCAAACATTTGTGTCTGAGGCATTGTACACCAACAACCTCACTCAGAAGGAAGCTGATGCACTGAGTGCTGCTGGCATAACGTCGTCACAGGTGATTTGTTATTTTCTAATTGATGTCTTGCAATAGCCTAGTTTCTATGTGGACTTTGTGCAGCCTGTCTGTACCCAACATCCTTAGTTATCCAGTCACTTGCAGAGTTCTACATGGTTTGTGATACCATTTAATTTTTTTAGGAACCGTCTCTGAATGTAGCCTTGTAATCTTTAGGATCTACTATTATGATGACACATAGTTGTCACCTAAAAGGAATATCTAATATTACAGTCCCTACTGTTGGAAATCCGGACAAAATAATAAACTCGAATTTCAATAATAATCGATTGATTTATTCCTTGAGGTCTCCCACATATATATAGACCCGTTACAGATAAAAACACCCCTAAAACTGTTTAGGACTCTATCTAAACTACTCGGACTCAAACTCTAACTCTTACCTTAGTTGGACTCTATCTAGAACTCTTCTAGAATATTCTAAAACACAAGATTATTCCAACACCTACCTTTCTCCCATCCAAAAAATTCGGGCTGCTTTGATTGTTCAGTGTCCACTACTGATCAGTGTATGCCATATGAGACAAGAACTAATGCGGAGGATCTTTTATACTTGGTTCCTAGGTTTAAGAAGTTGTCTAGTCATTATCTGTACCTTGTAACTTACAGTATTATCTATCTATATGAAGGTACCATGCCTAGTACGTGGAAATTTTATCTACTTTCATGGAATGATATGATGTTATCCTCTATTTTCAGGCAGAGAATGATAGCTATACAGATCGAAGTATCAGATATCCACTTTTAAAGCAGTCATCATTAGACCTCTTTAAGATGGAGCCAAATGGTTTGAAAAAAAATGATAGCTTCTCAAGGTGGATGAACAGTGAATTTGCAGAGGTTGTTGATTTGGATATCAAGTCCAGTTCTGATGCTTTCTGGAGAACTACTGAAACTGTCAATGTCAGTGATGGTTCTAGTATACCGATCATTGAGCAATTAGATGCATTTGTTGTCAGCCCTTCTCTTTCCCAAGACCAGCTTTTCAGCATTATTGATGTGTCTCCAAGCTGGGCTTACACTAGTAGCAAGACTAAGGTTTGCGCCATCCCTTATTTTTTGTTTTGCCTTCCGTTCAGTTCCTAGGCCTTATATAGTTGTGTCTAACTCTGAAGTCCAGTGGTACGCTGAGTGATGTGTTCTTGTTGATATTTACCATTGTTTTTTTTTTCCTTTTGCTTCTTACTTGATGCAGGTCTTAATTACCGGGACATTTTTGGCAAATAAAGAAGATGTGGAAAAATTCAGGTGGTCATGTATGTTTGGGGATGTTGAAGTACCTGCTGAAGTTTTAGTAGATGGTTCCTTGCGCAGCTATACGCCAGTGCACCATCCTGGAAGAGTTCCATTTTATGTGACTTGTTCAAATAGAGTAGCTTGTAGTGAAGTGCGGGATTTTGAGTTCCGTGATTCCGAGACCCAATATATGGAGACATCTGATCAACACGCCACTGGTGTAAATGAAATGCATTTACATATCCGTCTTGAGAAGCTGCTTTCACTGGGACCAGATGACTATGAGAGATATGTTTTGAGTAATGGAAATAAGTCTGAGTTGATTGATACCATTAATTCAATGATGCTTGATGATAAATTTTCCATCCTGGCGTTGCCGTCTGATGAAAAATTTTCCACTGCACGGGATCAAAATCTTGAAAAATTGGTGAAAGAAAAGCTGTACTGTTGGCTAATCCATAAGATACATGATGATGGTAAAGGTCCAAATGTACTAGGGAAGGAAGGACAAGGCGTGATTCATTTGGTAGCTGCACTTGGCTATGGTTGGGCCATCAAACCAATAGTTGCTGCAGGAGTAAATGTCAACTTTAGGGATATTCGTGGATGGACTGCACTTCACTGGGCTGCATCTTGTGGAAGGTATTACTAGAATAATGTTACTTATGAATATTTCAAGTTTACTATACTCTGAACTTATGGTATATAATATATTAATATTTTAGGGAGCAGACAGTTTGTGCCCTGATAACAAATGGAGCTGCATCTGGTGCGTTGACAGATCCAACACCTCAATTCCCATCTGGAAGAACTGCTGCTGATTTAGCATCAGAAAATGGACACAAAGGCATTGCCGGTTTCCTTGCGGAGACTGCTTTGACGAGTCACCTTTCAGCACTTACATTAAAAGAATCACAGGTTGACTCTGCAGAAGAAATATGTGGATCAGCAGCGGCTGATGATTTTGCAGAATCAAGTTCTGCTCAGCTTGCTTGTGAGGATTATCAGGCAGAATCATTAAAAGATTCACTTAGTGCTGTTCGTAAATCGACTCAAGCTGCAGCCAGAATATTTCAAGCTTTTAGAGTGGAATCATTCCACAGAAAGAAAGTGATTGAATATGGTGATGATGATTGTGGATTATCTGATGAGCGCACACTTTCTCTTATTTCTCTTCAAAAGGCGAAACCTGGGCGGGGTGATGTGCCTTTGCATTCTGCTGCAGTTCGTATCCAGAACAAGTTCAGAGGATGGAAAGGAAGAAAGGAGTTTATGATTATCAGACAGAAAATTGTAAAGATACAGGTATTTTCTGTATGCTACAATCCATACTATAAAATGAATTTGAAATTGTGCTCCCACATAACTTGGTTAATCTGCACTGAACAATTTGAGAAACAACTGTTTTCGTGTTTTGTCAGAAATCAGTCATGTGCATTGAATTAGTTCTCTACTCCTGTTGGTTAGTTTTTATCATTGTGAACATTGAAGCATTCCAAGCCCCATCCGGCCACGTTAAAGGTGCCTGTTCAATCACTAGTCCATAGTTTTGGATCGGAAAAAGAAGGTATCACAAAGTAAAGTTTGTGATATCACCATATTAGTATGTTGAGGCCCATCCTCCTTTTTGACATGAAAGTAAACTTTTATTTTTATTACAAACAAAAAGCTTGTGATGACTTTGACTTTTTAGCTGTGCATGCTACTGCTACTTGATGGAGTGATCGCACTTAAGTTCTTAACTTACACTGTAAACCAGTGCTATAAAGTGTTTTCGCTATGTTTATGACTTATCTTATATGATTATACCTCTGTTTTATACCAGGCCCATGTACGAGGACATCAAGTAAGGAAAAGCTTCCGAAAGATTGTGTGGTCAGTCGGCATTGTGGAGAAAGTCATACTGAGGTGGAGGAGAAAGGGAAGGGGCTTGCGTGGTTTTCAAGCTGAGAAACAACTTAACGATCCATCGCAGATCCAACCTGCTGGGGTTGAGGATGAATATGACTTCTTGAAGGACGGAAGGAAGCAGGCAGAAGGGAGGCTACAGAGAGCACTCGCTCGTGTGCATTCCATGACTCAGTATCCTGAAGCAAGGGACCAGTATCATAGGCTGCAAACCCGCGTCACGAAGCTACAGGAGTCCAAGGTGCTTCATCTTTTCTGTAATACACACCCGAAGTACTCCACAATTTGATTTTCCTTCCCTTATGCAACAACTTGAGACCGTCCCATGTTGCACACAAATGCAATGAATGGCGGTCCGTTTAACACTGTAGTTTGTTGGTTTTGAACAGGAGATGCAGGACAAGATGTGGAGTGGTTCAGCCGGTGCTGATGGTGAGAGTGATTTCATGGCTGAACTGGAGGAGCTATGCCGCGGTGATGGCGACGCCACAATGCCCACTATTTCATGACATTGAGCTTATTATTAGATCAGTTAGGTCGTGACCTGTTCTTTTACCAGGCTAGCTGTAAATTCTCGTGACTAGATCGATCTCACCATGTGACTGCATATGATATATAGCTAATACCAATGACATAGTTCGACTTATCCCGTTGTTAACCTCCAGCGCCGATGGATATTAAGTTTCACCCGGCTTCAAATGCATGCATCTGATTATGTGGGAAGCGTGGCGCTCATATGCTTCATAATCTCGTTCCAAATGCTTCCGGCAAAGTAGTTGCCCAGACATTCGTCCCGTTCGGCGTTAGCCGCGAGATCCCGTCGACAAGGAACAACGAATCCCAGAAGCCCAAAGCAACCAGCCCACGCAATATTTGCCTCGAGAGAATGAAGCAAAAAGCCCAAAAGGCCGAAACCCTCCCCCTTCTCTCCCAAACCTTCTCCTTCTCCGTCCTCCGCTAGGGTTTTACGCAGCAGCCGCAGCACGCCGCCGGAGCAGCGAGAGGTCACCCGCCCACCCCGACGAGAGAAAGATAGAGCAGCCGCAGATCGAGGCGGTAAAAGCGAGCGATGAGGCTCCTGACGCACAACATGCTGGCGTCCAACGTCCGGGGCGTGACGGCCGGCTACCCGCTGAAGCTGGAGGCGACCGAGTGGTGCACCAAGGAGGCGGAGCTCAACGCCGACTTCATCCGCGGCCTCCTCCCCAAGATCGACTGGCGCGCGCTCGTCGCCGCCACGCGCGCTCTCGACCTCCCCGAGCTCCTCGTCCTCCCCGAGGAACAGCCTCCCGAGGAGGAGATCTTCGCCGAGGGCGCCGCCGGCGTCGAGGGCAGCGCCATCCGCCGCATCCACCACGCGCTCCTCGAGATCCGCGTCCAGCGGGGCGCTCTCGTCTGCCCCGACACCGGCCGCTGCTTCCCCATCGAAAAGGGCATCCCCAACATGATGCTCAACGATGACGAGGTCTGATGCATGTTTAAGGGTAGTACTCATATTGTGGCTCTCTCTGAAGTATGAAACGTTGATCATGTCGTCAAAATATGATATACATACCCATGCCATGCAGTTCAGTTCTGCTCGAAATTATGCTTCAGTATTTTGATATGCCTGATGCTCTGTTTTGAACTGTGTAAGTTGTCATGTCTTGCTCATCTTATGCTAAACTGTATGTAGCGTGTGGAGATGTGTTTCGTCCTGTCGTTGCTTCTTGACCACCATATCCATTTCGTTTCTCCATCGGGAGGGAGGGTATGGTTAGGCCGACTCCTTCGTCCAACCCTCAACCACCTGCAGCCGCCTCGTCCTCGTTTAGTAGTGACTGATAAAGACGTGTCAAATCACAAACGGGAAGCGGTAGTCTAGGGTTGATGATTATAGTGGCTTCCTCACACCATTAACAACCTTTAAAACATACTCTATCTTTTAAAATATACTCTAAAATTTAATTTATATTTACAGTTTTACCTCTCTCTAAATATGAATCATCTTTACAGTTCTTTAAAATACTCCCTCCGTCTCCGTGAACTTGTCATTTTGCATTTCAAAAATGAACTACAAAGCGACAAGTTCATGGAGACAGAGGGAGTACGCTTTAAAATAGTACTCCCTCCGTCCTAAAAAACTTGTCGCTTGGTAGTTCAAAAATGAACTACAAAGCGACAAGTTTTTTGAGACGGAGGAAGTATTTACAGACCCTCAACCTCAATGTTGGCGGCTGGCCGGGCCCACCGCAGTTTGAGGTAGCTCAACCAGATGGATTAGTTTTTGTTCAACATAAACTTCTACTGTCCCGGTTTCTTCCATGTTGGAAACGGAAGTTTTCCGGCGACTTGGAATAACAGAAACCTGCAAATTGCCGGGTTTGCGTGACATCGTCGTCCTAATCTCTTGTTGCTTCCAGGTGGTCGGCAGGTGTCCACACGGCTAAAATAAAACGCCTTGACACGTTAGGCTAATTACTTCATTAATAACTCGTGACAGCTCAAGTGATGATCCGGTGCGGCGTGGCCCACGTGTGTGCCTGCCTGTCAGACTCCCTCCCTCCTTAACCCACGCCATACAAATGGGCCGGGTCCATCCATGGCGCAGCGCAGACAGCACTACCCATACCCAGCACCAGCAGCAGCAGCAGAAGGCGAGTTGGCTGGCGCGGTAGCGAGCCAGCCAGAGGGAGAGGGAGCAGGTGGAGGAGGAGGAGGAGGCCCCCGTAGGTAGCGACCCGCGAGTTGGCGGCGGGCAAGCCAAGCCAAGCAGCACGCGCTTCTCGTTCGTTCCCTGTCGTCCTCCGCTGCGCTCAGCTCCGCGCCGCGAAGGAAGGTTCGAAGAGGAGCAGGCTGGCGAGCGAGGGGCCGGGCATGGGGAGGGACGAGCTGCTGCGGCGGAGCCTGGTGGCGCTGGCGGCGGCCGTGGCGGTCACCGGGGCGGCCACGGCGTCGCCGCGGAAGGCGGCGGCCACCTACGGCTTCGGCGTCCTGGCCGTCGCCGGGGTGCTGCTCCC
This sequence comes from Tuctoria greenei, assembly GCA_036927565.1. Lineage (NCBI taxonomy): Eukaryota > Viridiplantae > Streptophyta > Magnoliopsida > Poales > Poaceae > Tuctoria > Tuctoria greenei. The sequence continues at coordinate 218,677,036 of JAYESD010000004.1, read as the reverse complement.
GGACTGGGAGTTCTTCGACCGGGACTTCTCCCAGTGGCTCGTCCCCGTGCCGGCCTCCCGCCGCAGCACGGCCGCCGCCGCAGCCACGGAGCGGGAGCACGACGTCTGGAAGTAAGAACCACTCCCGTATGCAGCAGCTCTCTTTCTCTCTCCTGTTCTTGCCCGTCATTCGTTCTTGATTGCCTCTTATTGCTAGATGATGAACAGCGTAAATCAATGGGTTTGAGGCACCTGCTGAAGCCTGCCAACAACGTCAAATTATAATCCTCCGTCTCCCCCATTTCAATTTGCGCTTTTGCCTGGGTAATACAGTCACTTACTAGGCATAGGCGCACGCTTCAAATTCGAGAGGCTTCTTACTTTCTCCAAAATATAGTGTTACCGTTCGTCAGATTTGTTTGTTCATGATCCTCGTGGACTCGATACAGCAGATCGAATGTGTGTTGTCGATCTCTGTACGGTCCCGAAGATCCTCCGCATCAATTGTTGACCTAAAATCATAGCAATTAATGGGCTCTGAAAAAAATACAATACACGACCATAGGCAATCAAAACTTCTGAAAATATACAGGGAAAAAAATGTCTCGCTTGCTTGCCATTTGCAATAGGGATGATGGACCCGCGGGCCTTTATTAACTTGTTTAGTTGCTGAATAATAGGGTCGCTGCTGGCGTGTGGTCCTCCTGCTATTAATACAGCTATTGAAGATGTAGGTTCAGTGGCTTGCTCCTTTATTCTGTTGCACAGCAGCTGGAGGTTGGTTTGCGGTTGTGTCGTGGAGAGTTTAGTTTAGAGGTTGAAATTTTAGTGATGGTGTGTTGATGTAAGGTGAAGTTGATTGTTCTTGCATAACCTAATAACAGTTGAGCTGATGGTGTTTTAAGTGATGCGGTTTAGGTTTAGCAGGTGGACATTGAGCAGCTGAAATGCCCCCTTTCAGAATGATTGTGTATTCTTTGTGATTTATACGTTTTCTAGAGTTTGGTTATAAGTTTGTCGTTGTAACATGCTGTAGATGGTTGGAGTGAGTATGTTTTAGAATTTTACAAGGAGCAATTTGATACTCCCTCCATTTCAAATTACTTGTCACTCTCTAGTTCATTTTTGAACTAGAGAGTGACAAGTAATTTGGGATGGAGGGAGTATGATTTATAGAGCTCACCTAGACTACTTGATGGTTTATTTGATAAAGCAGAAATGACTGACCACCTGGGCTTTCTGCCTTATGCTGGTAGGCTGACTGGATAAAAAATGGCAATAGAAACCCAATGGATCAAACTTTTCAAATTAGCTGCAATATAAATGAGATGTTCACACTGAGAAATGCTAATTGCCCCCTACTCCTTGGTCCTTACGATAGATTTCCTTACAAAGAATCCTTGTATAAATGAGTGACATCTCTGTGTTCTCTTTATTTTTTTGTATAGCCAAGCGTCGCTCATTCGATTCCATGTTTTGATGCTCATTTAGGCCTGCATTTTTTCAGCTACTACCATTTGTAGCTAAGGATAGGTGAGGGATTAAAAATGATATGAGAGAGATTTTAAGTGGATATTCAGTTTGTGGTTCAAGGTTTGAAGTCACTCTATTCTTTCTGCTAATATGTGCTAGCCCTATATTGAACATCAGAAATAACATGTGACAAAATGAATACCTGCTGTTTTATGTAGCTTGTTACATAGAGGACAGTGACGGAAATGACAGACCTATTCCGACCTTCAATGTCTACTGAAACTTCATGCTGAACAGTTTTTCATTTACAGACCTTGTTATACTGGTATATTTATCTAGAAGTGCTCAAACATCCTTAGGTCCATGACCTATAGAGGTGCTCACCCTATTGACCATAGAGTGACTTTAATAATACCGAAGTAGGAAGTGATCAGCCTGTTGACTGTAGTAAGTGATTTAAATATTGCCACAGTAGGCAGATGATGTTGCTATGAAGCTTATGAAAATCCGATGATAACCTGCGACCCTTGTCCGTGCTTACATGATTTAATTGATGAAATTGTCAAAGTCGTTGGCGTGTGTTGGGTTACTAGTCTTCACTTTTTTTTTATCACTGTTTGTTGAGCTTTCTAGTTGCCATGTTATAGTCTTGAATTTTATCACAGTTGCTGAGCACCACCTAATTTTGGCTACCGTATTCTGACGGATCTTTGGAAATAGTCGCCGAGCATAATTCCCCTCGAATGCCAAATAATAACAATTTTGAGTCATAGAACACAGTGTCAGTGGCATAACAAAATAGTCGCAGAAAATAGTTCGTGCTTCGTATTTGACTTCCACACCATCCTTCGGGTTATCTGATCAAGCCTGGAGAATTTGGCCTTGTAAATTAGTGGTGGACGTGTAAATGTGTATTGCTGACTACTGTCTCAATTAGTATACAATACAACATGGCTAATAGTTTTGACCTTGTCTTGTCTGGTCTGTATCAAGTATGAACGTATGCTACTACGGCTGAAACTAAGATTCTTTGTCGATTTAGCTCCATCTTGCCACGCCTTTTTATCCCGTGTGTGGCTAATACTGACCTTTTTTTATCCTTCTTAACTCATGCAGGTTTAAGCCGTATCCACTGAGGATGATCATGCTGACGACGGTCTACGGGTTTGGCCTGTATAAGTGGTGGATCTACGTATCTAGTTAGTTTTTTTTTTCTTTCTTCCTTTCTTCTTTCGGGAGAATAGCGGACAGTGCCCCTTTTCAGGTGTTCTCCATTGTGACTGGTCACTCAGTTATATTGATAAGAGTATCTTCTGCGCGCGTTCTGGTGGGGAAATCCCAACACAAATGTTGATTAGTTATGTACTCCCTCCTTCTTATATTAATTGTCGTTTAGAACAAGTATTTTAGTTCATTTTGAACTAAAATTCTTTACCCTAAACGACAAATAATATGAGAAGGAGGGAGTAACTAGCTAGCAGGTTTTGTAATGGGTAAACATCAGCATTGTTGTTATTAGCTGGAAACGCACGTGGAGTTTAGGGTTCGGTTCTTTCTCCTCTTCGTCGCTCGTGCTTTTCCGTGGCGCATTCACCTCCTCCTTTACGTATTATTTTTGCCAGCCTGTGAATGAACGTAGTGTATACAGCAATGCTTGCTCAAACCGTCATCCTGTTCGGGGGTTCCCTTTGTTTTAAGTATTTCTTTTGCTTAGTGTCTCGGAATATTCTTTTCGTACCAATTTGTTAAAAAAATGATTCTTGGAAGATGGGGCCTAAAAAGAATACTCTCTCCTCGTTTTATTTGTCGTTTTCGACATGTTCGACAGAATTAAAGAAGCAGTGAATTTACTATATTGCCCTTCCGCAAACATTTACAAGTCACGCGCTTCTCCTCGCACCGGTCGCCCTCCTCGTCGCCGTCGTAGCTCTCCATGCTGCCGCACCAGGCGCCCTCCTCGCGGCCGCCGCAAGCCTCGTGCACCCATCGCTCTTATTGTCGCCCACCCGTCGCCCTCCCCACCGCTGCACCCGTCATCATTCTCGGCGACGACCCGGGCGGCCGTCTGGCGGCACCGCAGGAACGGAGAGACAAAGACGCGGTGGACGGCCCATCCTTCGGCTGCGGCGACGGCCCTGGTGCGCTTGCCGACAGTCCGGGCGCGGAGGAGGCCAGCGTTGGAGAGGGGCGGGTCCCGAGGGCGGGGATTCTTGGTGGGCCAGATGGGTTCGGCGTGGTCAAGGCGATCGCTGTGGCGCATGACGAGCACGCACTGGTGGCGCAGCGCCGCGACCATTGCCTTGCCTGGGGAGGGAGGAAGAATGGGTGACCGAGCTCCGGTCGCTGGCGATTTTGGCCCCTTTCCGCGACTGCCCACACATTTTGATGCGGCATGTACAGTTCCCTCCCGTCGTGGCTTCTCAGTGCAGGTCGTCAAGGCATAGCTGTCCACTGTCCTGGTGCTGTTTGAAGACGCAGAAGGCAGTCACAGAGCCCACAAGATCACGTCGAGGACAACGAGATCTGAATGCATGGCGACTGCGCGGGACAGAGACGACAGCCGGGGGGGGGGGGGGGGGGGGGGGGGTGACGGCGACGGGCTGGCGGGGTCGAGAGCAGGGGCGGGAGGCTCTCGCGCCGGTGGAGAGGTCGGAGCAGGGGACACGAATTGTCGAGGTGGGAGAAACTGTCGGTGAAGAGTAAATAAGGAATCAAACTTTTACCAATGATGCGGATGACAAATAAAAAGAAACATTGTCTTTGGGGCAACGACTGCTATGCAATCTGAACTTCTGTGCAAGCGTGCAATCTGCGAATCTCAGCCGTTTGATGGACATCCAGAGGGTGGTTGCACCTTTTACATATAAATGTGTAAAAAGTGCGCAAGCAGGTGGAGGGATATATGTGTAAAAAATACGACACCCTTGGATGTACATCACACGACTGAGATTCGCGGATTACATGCTTGCACGGGAGCCCATTGCACAGCAGTGGTTGCGTTTGAAATGACTACGGACGACAAATAAAATGGCAAGGAGGGAGTACTAATATTTGTGTCTTTGTGATTTGCCGTAGAATAATTTGGCAGGAGACAAATTTCAATGTGCACCAAAGGGGTGGTGGCGCAGTTGGCTAGCGCGTAGGTCTCATAGCTAATGTGTGATCCTGAGGTCGAGAGTTCGAGCCTCTCTCACCCCAAATCTTTTTATTTTCCTGTCGTCCATTTTTTCTAACTGCTGCGCTGGCGAACCCGTTCAAAAGCAACCGGGTAGCTGTCACAATGTTCGATGCTTCGTCCCTCGTAACCTTCTGCTAAATTATGCACCGTCGTTGGTTCAACCGCACAATGACGGTTTCCTACGTCAATCGATGAAGCGCGCGGCGAACGTGCTAAAAAAACTGGCATAACACAGAAGGGGTCTTACACCCGCACTGCATGCTTTGTTTTGAGCTGTTTCTCCGTTACATGCTTCCGAATTGCTCTTGCAGTCAATTAAATACTCCCCCTGTTTCGTTTTATTTGTTCCCGGATAGTTCAATAAAACAAAATTAAGGGAGTACTCCCTCCTTCCCATATTAATTATCGTTTAGGACAAGGATTTTAGTTCATTTTAAACTAGAATTCTTGTCCTAAACGACAAATAATATGAGAAAGAGGGAGTAATACACTAGATAATCGCAGAGATTATGTTGTATGTCTCGGTTTACATGCCTGCCAAAAGCTATTCCTATTCTGCAGATGCCCAGTGCAGACCTGTCAGCCACAGGCGAAGGTGAGGCTACACCTGTGACGTGAATCGAAAAGGGAATTAGAGAAACCAGCCGTGCGTATTCATTTCTGTGTAACTGTGTTTTGACAATGCTAGAACTACAAGTTTTATTGAGCAATTTAGGGAATGAACTGGTCCTGAAACTCTCTGATCTCTTAGTGCTGCCAAGAGTCTGCATACCTTTTCCCCGTTTGAAGCTGCTTCTTCGGTAACCGGCTCTTTGAAAAACTCGACAATATTCCTGCACACCTCTTTGGGCTTCTCAAGGTTGACTGCATGTCCAGCGTTTTCTATGACAACTAACCGAGAATTCCCCTCCAGATGCCTGCCAATTTGGCAAGTGGTCAGCAATATTGTTATTATTTCCATGGTAATACTGGTCAAGCAAACTTATTGATTAAAAGTATTTCAAAGGAAGCATCATCAAACCGATTCAATCTGTGAGCCAACTCCATTGGGAACACCAGATCTTGCTCTCCCCAAATTAGCAGTGCTGGCTGCATTAGGTTGAATTGAATAAAATAGTAGTATCAATTAACAGATGGTGTATCATTATTTATTTGGTGACCAAGTCATTCGGTTCATAACATCCATTACCTATCACAAGCATATGGAAGTCTACCCTTTCTGTATAGCACCTATAAAACATGTCAGCGTTCAGTTTTAGAAACTTGTTTTTACTGTACCTGAGTCAGTTTCGGAAGGGTTGAGAGCTGCCTCCCTTCAATCAAAGAGTATAATAGCTCAGTTTTCTCCTGGATATAATCCGAGCCCATCACCTGATACAGTAAAAACATTCATGTTCAGATAACAAGCCATCCAGCAAAGCAATCTAAGCAGTTTTTGAGCAAAGCATTGCTCCAGTTCAAAAATTTCGACCAGGCAACAACCTAGGGAAGTTCAAAAGGTATCATTATCAATATACAATAACGCGTATTTTAGTGTACAATTATTTTTTTTCCAAAAAATATTCAGTGTACAATTATATGGATTATTGTAGGAAGCAATGCACCGACAAAAATACTGAATAGTCATTTTACTGCATTGGTTGTGGTGCGCTGTCAGCACGCACAACCCACCCACTACGGGCCTTGCACATGCAAACGCCCGGACGACCATGCCACACTAATACATATGTAAAAAATATGCATAAAGACAAAACCAAAAAGATGATCTGCTCTCAAGCTAGTGACACGTGGAGACAATTTGAGGCATTTGTCGGCTCAGTGTTCAAGGGATTACAGTAAGAATTTAAGATCAGGCGAGGCAAACACTTTTGGACATTTAAATGGTGCAGGCCAAGCAAGCTTCAGGGGCACCATGCATGTTCCTTTTAAAAGTGCACCAGACAGACAATCTTCAGTGACTCTTCAAGAAAAAGTAAGCACTAAGATTCACCGCCGCAATCAGCATCTTTGAGAACACAAAGCACTAGTACATTCTCTCATCTAGAGGTGTCAAAGTATTCCTCACCCTAAGATTTTATAATTCTAGCTGACGTACTACGGTCGTGTAACGAATCTAGTAGAGTACTGTTCATTTCATTGAACCATCAAACCAAATCGATGATAACAAAAATAAATAAAAGTAAACTGAAGAATGAAATGCAGCGGAAAAAACTGAGTGTAATAAGCAACCTTGATGTAGTCCCAGAGGAAGCAAGACGGCATGACGAGCGGCGGGCGCACGAAGGTGAGCCTGACGAGGCGGCGCACCTCCTCCGGGCGCCGCGGCACGAGCAGGCGCGCCGCCTCCGCGACCCCGGCGACGGGGAAGATCCCCGCCGCGAGGTCCTTCTCCTCGAGGCACACCCCGGCGCACACGAGCGCCACCCGCCGCACCGCGTCCGGGTACATGGCCGCCATCCGGTACCCGACGAACCCGCCGTAGCTGACCCCGACGAGGCCGAACCGCGGGACCCCGATGGCGTCCATCGCCGCCTTGACGGCGCCGGCCTGGAAGGCGTCGGTGCGGGCGTCGGCGAGGCGCGTCCGGGAGGCCCCGAAGAAGACGAGGTCGGGGACGATGGGGTCGAACCCGGCGGCGATGAGCGGGCGGAGGTACGGCGCCCACTGCCACGTGGCGGAGGCGCCGAAGCCGTGGAGGAGCAGGAGCGGATTCCGCCACGGCGGCGGCGGCGCCGCGGGCACCCACATGTGGATGACGGTGGCGGCGGCGCCGCCCGCCGCCGCCGCCGGGAGCGGGACGGCCAGCGGGCGCAGGCCGGCCCTCATGAAGCGGCGGCTGAAGCAGCGGTCCCGCGCCGCCGCGAAGCTGAGCACGCACCGTCGTCGCCTGCCGCCGGCGTACGGCGGCGGCGGCGCCGGGGGAGGAGGCATTGGTGGCGATCGCGGGTGGCGGACGAGGGGGAGCTTGTGATGCTAATTTTGGGGGAGAGTCGTGCTAAGTTTGGGGTTTGGGCTCGGAGATTACCGCTGACGCGAACGCGCGCGCGCTGCTTGCTGCGTAATGATTGCCAGGCTTCATTAATCCGTAGGTAAATCACAAGGCAAGCGCAGCTCGACGGCCGACCCCATCCACCAGCTCCTTGTTTGTTCCTCCAGGATCCGAGTGCGAGCCACGCACGCAAGTGTCCGCTCCCGCACACGGATACGCGACGAGCGACTCCGTCTCCGTCAGTTGAAAGGGAAACTCCAAATCTCTCCGCCACATCTAGTACTCCATCCTTCCCATTTTATTTGTTGTCGGTAGTCATTCCAAAACGCTTCTTTCTATTTGTCGTCCCTCGTCCGGATCATTTTATTATGCCAGTGTTTTAGCACGTTCGCCGCTTCATCGACGATTGACGTAGGAAACCGTCGTCATTGTGCGCTTGAACCAACGACGGTACGAGGGACGAAGCATCGAACATTGTGACAGCTACCCGGTTGCTTGTTTGAACGGGTTCGCCAGCGCAGGAGTTTTAAAAAAAAAAAAAAGTGGACGACAGGGAAATAAAAAGATGTGTGGGGTGAGAGAGGCTCGAACTCTCGACCTCAGGATCGCTCACTTAGCTATGAGACCTACGCGCTAGCCAACTGCGCCACCACCCCTTCGATGGTCACTGAAATTTTGTGTATATAAATAAGTTCGACGCCAAAGCACAAAGACACAAATAGTAGTATATTGCTGCATGCAAAGATGGATTCTAGAAACACGTGAGTATACCTCCTCGGTCTCAATATATGGTCTACCTCTACCCTCAGCACGCACGTTGGGTCGTCCGTCGTGCTGCGTCGTCGGCCAGAGCGAGCTGCTTGCTCGATCGTGCGCGCGAGGGACCAGTCGTCGCTTTCGTGCTCGATCGATCGAGGGAACAGTTGGTGAGGAACAACGGATCGTCGGCGTCCAGACCAGCAGAGAGGAGGAGCGAGGAGGCAGGCATATCCGGCCGGATCGTTCAAGAAGTCGTAGTACGTATTTTGGTTCAAACGCGCCGCGCCGGCCCATGCATGCACATCCATTATCAGGTGTCCAAGTTCAGAGAGACCAACTCAACTCCCTAGCATCTCTCAGCTATGAAATGCTCCTTCTGTTCACGTTTCTTTTGAAAACTGTACGGTACGGGGAGGAATTGCGATCAACTTGAGAGCATCGTGCTAGTCTCAACTGTGCTGCAACAAGTGATCCGTTTTCATGTTTCAGCAGTCACGTGAAAACCATGGAATGACGATTCAATTTGGTAAACTAGTTTTTGCAACTGTTCACTACACTCGAGTGGTGATCGCTTTCTCAACAAGTGGTAAAATTGTGCCCCCGATTTCGTTACAAAGAAACACGTAGAAAAGGATTTTCTTGGATAAACGGACCTAGTTTTATGTGGGCACGACAAAATCTCATCTTACAAAAAAGGGAAGGAAAAAAAAGGTCACTCTGCGAGCACAAAAACTGAAATGATAGGAATAGATATGGACGCTGAGGACCAGATAAGTTTAGACAGCAGCACTCGTAACATAAAACTGCAAAAACACGAGTATATCAGTGTAGCGCGGGGAAAAGTAGAATTAAGGCTCTGAATGACGGTCCAACTTTCACAATTAAAAAACAACATATCCATGCAAAATTGCACAATACTCAGGAGAAAGCTAAGTAGAGGGGTCGACTGGTCCAACAGAGTGCACGAGGTTTCTCAAGCTAGTGCACAGGCTCTGAACATTTTTTAAGCGGAGGTGGCAGCAGGAGCCTTAGCGGCGGAAGAAAGCTTGGACCTCCTTTTAGCCAAGCTCTCGCTCCTGCGATCCCTCTGCTCCTTGAGCCTCTGGGCGAGCAGCTTCTGGTACTCGGCAGCCTCCGACTGCTTCTTGGCGATTCTCTTCTTCTTGTCGGCAATTCTTGCACGCTTCCTCTGGATGGTCTGCGGAGTCACAAGCCGCTGGATCTTAGGAGCCTTGCTCACCTTCTTGCCTGCATCAGAAGTAACCGTTAGGTAACAAGCCAAGTAGACAATTAAACATGCATTTCCCTGAAGATATTATAACATGCCAAGGCAAGCAATGGAATTAGAGCCAGATGCACACAAGAACCCAGAAATTGGTCACAGGATAACAAAGCTCACCATTTTTTGTGGTGAATGTCCTGCGGTATGTGTTCACATACTTGCGGACATCATCATCCTTGGAGAGGTTGAAGAGCTTCCTGATCTTGGAGGCCCTCTTGGGTCCCCTCATCCTAGGCTTCTCAGTGTCAGTCAGACCAGGCAGATCATTCTCACCCTTCTTGACAATCACCAAGTTGATAACAGAAAGATCATGGCTGACAATGCAACCGCGAACCGACTTCCGCCTGCGCTCACCATCACGTCTGCCATACCCACGGAAGCATGGGGTGCCTGCAGAATAAAAACAAATTATTCGAAAACAAACCTAAAGGCACAACAACAGACAAAATGAGTGTCATAGGACGCATAGTAAGTAGTAACAAAAGACATAGTAGGCTCCTCCTACCCCTGTGGAGGAGAAGGCGGACACGTCCAGGAGTTAGCACTCCTTGCTTCATCGGGAAACCTTGCTTGTCACATCCTCCCATGATCTTGAAGACATAACCCTTGAATTCCTGCAAAACAAAGAGATGTCAGTTGTGCACAAGGTTTATCCATTCAGGTAGCTGACCTTAGACACTAGACTACCTCGCCCAGAGCATCACCGCTGACTTCCTGGGAGATCCTTTTGTCATAGAAGGCACGACTGTAATTTACAGGGATTACGTTAGCTATCAAAGTGAAGATAAGAAGTATAAAACATTCACATTATAATTAAACTAACAAGTAATACCATTAAAAGTCATCTGTTCGCATGGACAAGAAGACAGGTACAATCAAACTATTATCTATGCGGTCTGCTGTCATTTTTTTTTTTTTGAAAAAGGACATTTAGGTCATGCTCTAAAAAACGTTCTTGTCTTTATTTCAACAAACGTTCTTGTACCTATTATTTCAACACTTAAACAGTAGGTTTTAATGTCCCATTTATAGTGACATTTTTTCTGTAATGCAGTATGCCATCAGGTCAGTCCAGAACGCAAGAAAGTTGATCCAGATGTCATCGAAATATCTTTACACATATTCGTATTAAAATAAGGGAAACGAAATTAACAAACAACAACCTAGTATAACTAATAACCGAAGCACCCTGTCTGAAACAGCTAAACGCACTGTAAAAAAACCCAGCTCTAAAGGAAAAATAAACGCGAAAGGAGGACGACGTTGAGTACTACTCACAGCTTCTGCTCGTCGTCGATCTCGAGCTTCTTCTGGCACCCAGTAGTCGGGTTCGCGATGTTGAACTGCGATCGAGACAGAACAAACAAACGCGCGGGCGTTTGAGACACCGAACAGTAGCCAACGAACGAACAACCCCGATCAGGGAAACGACACAGCAAGCGCGTAGTACGCACTTGCGTGAGGAGACTAGAGAGCGCACGGAGACGAGGATCCGCTTATTACCTTCATGATGGCTGCGACGCGGCGCGAGCGGGAGCGCTGGGGTCGACGCGAGCTCGCGGGCGGCGAGGTGGTCGAGCGCTGGGTAGGCGGCGGCGGCGGCGCGGGAGCTAGGTAGGGTTTTGGACGAGAGCGCTGCGTGCGTGGGCGGATGGGTGCCTCTTTATGTAGTAGCGTAGCGAGGAGGAGTGGGCCGTCCGTGAGTTTCTGCACGAAGCTGCCTGCATCAGCGGGCCGAAAGGAGAAATTGTTGGGCTTCGATTCGTTTGTTGCTTGAGAGAGAAACACACACCAGTCAGCACAGTGACTTGCTGCCTTGCTGGGCTACATAAATTTTGGACAGACCTGACGTGAGTCTGTATAAAAGGTTTTCCTATATATGAAAATTTGGGGCAATTAGAATGCAAACATTTTCCTTAGTAGTACAATTGTGCAAAAAATATCTCCTAAACTACACGATCTTCATCATGATGATGTATATAGGTGGCGTGCGTGCGTGCACAAGGACGCAGTTCTTTCTCAGCGAGGTCGGCCGGTGTTGGTAATGGTAATGGGCCTAATGGCCGTCCCGTCGCAATCGGCCACTGACGGCATCCGCGAATCCGCCATCCAGAGGAGTAAAAAAAAAACGTTTCACTTTCTTCTTCTCGGTCAGATTCAGAACAGACCCGTGGGCCGTTAATCGGCCCATGTGACCAGTAGTAGTTATCCTTCGGGTCCAGTCCAGTCCAGTTAGGCCGAGAGGCCGCCGCGTGTTAGTTACACGCAACATATGTTCCGTACCCGGTCAATGAACGGCAACGAGCGTCAGGTCAGGCATCTAAATTCTGATCGGGCGGCCGCGGAATAAGAAAAAGGAAAGGGAGAGCAGCCTCCATCCAAGCGACTCCGACTTGCCGTCGCCGTGAGGCTTTCCCTGCGGCGATGGAGCGACGAGGCCCGAGGGCTGGCATTCGTCGGTGACTAGGCTGCGCGCGCTGGGCCTTCATCCTTGCCACTGAGCTGAGCCATCTCGATTCACGACTGGGCCTTCTGCTCTCCCCTGCTGGGCCTGGGCCTGGGCGCAAGTGGATCGATCAGCTTGCATTGTTCGCCTCGTTGCTTTGGCGAAATCACAACGGAGCATGAGGGAGATCGAGGAGGCCAACAGCTGAACGATCGAACCCGATTTGCCGAGGGACCGGCAGCAAGTCGACCCCGTACCCATAGAGGCACAGCTACCACGGTTGGCTGCAGGTGGGTGCGTCGGTTGATGTTCCTCACGAGCAATAACGCCGCGCGCGTGACATTGCCGCTCTCTCTCTCTCTCTCTGCTCTCTCCCGGTCTCCCCCGCTAAAGCAGCAGTCCTCCTTCTCCGGCAGAGCGTCGAGCCGTTTTTGGTCGAGAGCACGTAGTAGTAGTACTACACGCCCCTAGGCCGCCGTTGAACCTTTGGTGGTGGTTGCGTCGCGTTACGCTCGTCCAACTGGAATGATCATCGATCGCATCGCAACGAGCCTACCACCAGCCCACCACTGTGGACGACAAACAACAAACGCTCGAGTCGAGAGATCACGGATGCAACACACCGGGTCCCGCGGAAGTGCACGGCCGCTGCGCCACATTAATAACGGAGTCACGAGGCCGCGCGTACGTAACGCTCAACGACGCAAGAAGCCGCTGCTGCGCTGCCGGCCGGCTTCGGTTCCCTGCCGCGCGCCCGCCCGCCCGCCCGCCCTGCGTAAAATGCCTATACTACGAGCGCGCAGGCAGCTAGTCGCGCCCACGACAATCATTTCCACGCTCTCCTCTCCTCTCCTCTCCTCTCCTCTCCTCTCCGCGCGTCGGCGTCTGCCCTCCTTCCCCTCGTGCACAGCGCCGATCGAGCTGTGCACGCGCTGGTCTGGGCAGCAGCCACCCACCTCTGCACACTGCCACACTGCACTGCATCAAAAGGGGAAGGCGAGGCGAGCAGGGCGCGGAAAACTACTACCCGTCGTCACTGATCCTCCTCTTTGGATCCTCTATGCTCCCGTCAAAAACAAGAACGCGCTGCCTGTGTCTGTGTGTACTGCCGCTGGTGAGCCCGGCCGAGATGGATCACAAGGCGCATGCTCAGCTCCTGTGTAGCTGCTAGTGGCATGCCATGTGCCCCAGCATCTGATGAACTGCGGAAGCCGATATATCGAGCTGCCCAGCCAACCGCGACGGTAGCTAGCTAGCTACACCACGTCATTCTCGTCACGAGCTGCCGCCGGCAGGTTCCTCGTGCGTGCGCGTTCCTCGTTACTACTGTACTATACAGTACTGTACATTGGATGGAAGCCTGGCAAGGACCGATCGACGATGTAAATGTTCGCCTCATTGCTTTGGCGAAATCACAACGCAGCATGAGGAGCGGAGACCACCAACAGGCAACTGCTGAACGAGCGCGAGGGACGGCAGCAAGTCGACCGACCCCATGGAGGCACAGTACGGTTGGCTACCTGTAGGGAAGGAGCAACTCCCTCCACGCAAGAGAAGCTAATAAGGCTGCAGGCAGTAGGTGCGTCGGTTGATGTTCCTCACGAGCAATAACGCCGCGTGAGCTAGGACTTGTCTGATAAACGGAGGGAAAAGAAGACCCCTCCTTCTCCGGCAGAGTGTCGAGCCGTTTTTGGCCGTTGAAACTTTGGTGGTCGTGACGGCGCGCGGTGGTGGTGGTTGCGTCGCGTTACGCCTCCTCACGCGTACTACGTACAGTACGTGCCAACTGCATGCTGGAGTGATCATCGATCGCAACGAGCCTGCCACCCACCACCACTGAGGACAAACAATTAGCAAACGCTCGACGAGCCGAGAGATCACCACCGATGATGCAACAAACCGGGTCCCGCGGCGGTGCGCCACATTAACGGAGTCGCGCGCGAGGCCGTCGTAACGACGCTCAACGTCGCCGGCCGGCGCAAGAAGGCGCGCGCGTCGGCGTCTCCCTCCCTCCCCTCGTGCAGAGCGCCGAGCTGTGCACGCCTGCAGGCCTGGGCAGCAGCAGCCAGTGAGCCAGCCACCCACCTCTGCACACACTGCCACACTGCACTGCATCAAAAGGGGAAGGCGAGGCGAGCAGGGCGCGGAAAATAACTAGTATACCCGTCAGTCCGTCACTGATCGATCCTCCTTTGGATCCTCTCTCTCTCGGCTCGGCTCCCGTCAAAAACAAACCATCTCCCCGCCCTTCGTCTTTGACCTCGTTGCATGCCCAGGCAGGAGAAATCACAAAGCAAACTCCTGTCTGGCTGTCTCGTTCGTTACTGGACTCATAGCATTAGCATAGTTTGCAGCAGTTGGGTGAACCACCACCAGCTGCTGCTGCAGAGCAGCCGTGTCGTGTGATGCGAGCCAGGAGCGAGTAACAGCAGCACGCACACAGCAGCAGCACAGGCTTTTCCTCCGGTTTGGACGTTTGCGTGTCGTCCGGCCTTGCGCTGCATGCGCCCTCTACTAGACACGTGACACGACGTCTCCGTCTACTACGCTACTACGCACCGAAACGACGACGACTCGGGCGAGCGAGTTCAGCTGCAGCAACACGACGTCGACGGCTTTGCATTGCATGCTGCCGGTTTGCCATCGTTCGTCGAGACGACACAACAAGCCGGCGCAAAACGACGAACCATGCACCGCGTGTGCAGCCGGCCGGCCTCCTAGCTACCTAGTCTTTCTAGTAGTAGCTAATAAGGCTTTCAGTTGTTCTGCGATTCTGTATACAGATGGAGGAGGAATGCTAGCTAGGAGGCTTCGAGACGAGATCCTCAAGCAAGCGGATTACTGATAATAAAAACCGGTTCATCAATGTGGCATGAGATTTTAATTAAGAACCACATGCCATGCATGACGCTCTCTACTCTCGTTCATGCATTCATTCATTGGATTAGCACGATTTAATTGGCGCAAGTCAATCCAATTAATTAATACCTGCTGCCGCACTTCAGCAGAGCACACCACCACTACTAGTAGTAGTAGTAGTGAACTCTTTTTTATCAAATCGCCCTCTGACCAGATGAATTAAGGACCAGTATTATAAGTTAACCCAATTAAGGTCTTGACCATTTGCCAGCTAATCTGGAGGCTAGCTGTTATGTACTCCCTCCTTTCTCAAAAGATTGTCACCTTTAGTTCAAAAAATGAACTAAAGGTGACAATCTTTTGAGAAAGGAGGGAGTACCACTGGTCGTGCAAGTGTATTAGCACTTACTATATCCGCAAATTCCAGATGGTCAATGCCGTTACTTTTCTTTCTTACTGTTATCGTGTCAGACATGAAACAGTTCGATTACTGCTAGTTATGTTAATTCTGGCTACGCATCAATCCCGACTAGTACTTACCTGACAAGATAGATAAGGTGTAAACAAACCGAATTCAAATACGAAGTACGTACTTACAAACCCATTTAACGGATCACAATCACATGCTGATAATAATTGATGTCTCTGCACCGAAAACAGTATAATTCGGCGTACTGTAACATTTTTAACCTCACCAAGAATACATACATACATACGTTGTGCCATCGTTATAATAAGCTCGATCGTCTCCGTGGCTGTGAAGAGTAGTGAACAGAACATCTGAGCCTAGCTAGCGACGTTCCTCTGTGATGGATGGATTACTCATCAGTCACTACGGAAGTGGAAAACTGGTAGGTACTCGTAGCAAATTCCGGCCACAGGTCCTTTTATTATTCAATTCTATTGGTCTAGCTCGGTTGGGGGTCAGTCTGGCCGGCTGGCTCATCAGTGCCTTCATGAGAAACGTGCATGCAGCCATGTATGTTAATCGCAGGCCCACAGCACAGAGACTCCCATTGCAGAGGTTCGTTCGTCGTATAAGGCTGAGGTGAGGAGGCCCTCCACCTCCAGAACCATTGCATGTAGTAAAAGCAGTTGCTCGTGGCTGCAGTTGCAGTGCAGAGCGCGGCGAGCGCGGCCTTCTCAACAGCCAGCTCGTCTTGACCCATTCATTTCCTTGAACAGCTCAGCTCAGCTCAGCTCAGCTCGCTCCCAGACGTACGCTGCTGCCCGCCTTCACTACCTACACTACATGGAAAGAGGTGCAGGCAGGCTCCAATAAATTGTCAATGCAGCAGGCTTTCCACCGGCTCCTCTTCTAGGTGAATTTACTATTGACCTAGAGTTCAGACACTGACGCTTATGTTTAGTAGGGAGATGAATCACATATACAGTTAGGAAATAATAGTTGAATCAACAAACCAGGAAACAAAACTGAATATATTTTTTTTGTTAATTTATATCTCCTCTCATTCTCACATCTCCAGCAATTTCATATCCACAACAATCTTCCCGCAAATGCCTTCGAATAGGGAAAAGGAAAAAAAATAAAAGGAATAAGACGACGAGGACGGTGAGGAAGGGAGTTCCAAAATTGACAGAGGAAGAAAGCCTTAGCCTTCCTCCTGTCCTCTCATCTCCTCTTTCTTCTCAGAGTTCAAGAAGCTGGTAGTACTAACTCTTATTACTGCCACCCTTCTCTCTACTTGCTGTAGTGCTCCGCTGAATCGAATCGCTTGATACCATAAACAAGTGCAACCGTTTGATAACTTCTTGTCCTGATGAGTGAGCTCTGAGGTTAAGATTATGCGATGCGATGCTGCTGCCAATGGATGGGTATATGTACGGTATGTGCTCTAATCAGATTGGTGACAGCTGGCTCAGCCTTCTCCTCTTGGAAGCCCGTGTAGAGGCCTTGTCATCGTTGTTGTTGTTAGTACAGTTGTTGTTGTTTGACTGTGACGATCCTAGTGTTATTGCATCATCATCGCTCTTGAAGCTGAAGCTTGCTGCATCCAGCACGCCAATGGGGCTCTGTGGTGGGACTGAAGGGCTTCTTCTTCTACCGTGCCCTCTCTTCACCAAAGCCTGCCCTTGCATCAGCTCGTAGCATCTCACAACCATCTCCTGCAAATGGAAGATGATGCATGGTTGTTAACATTTCGAGAAACAGAGCTGGTAGCAATAGTGTATAATTGATCAGTCCTCTGCACAGATCAAACTATAGGGTCACCTTATTTACAGGGACTTCAAATGCTGCAAAAACACTCTCCAAGCCAAGAGCCTGATTCTCGGAAACGACTGCCAGTGCCACCGCGGCAGCAGCAATCTCAGAAGGTCTGAATGACAAAAACGCCGGTCCTGTAAATAAATCCGAACGCAGAAAAGTTCTAGTCAGTACGATCGTAAAGTTCTAGTCAGTACGATCGTCGCATTTAGATCATGAAGTAACAATGTCAGTGTCAAACAAACGAACCTTTCAGAGTGCCAACTATGATCTCGGCGCACCGTGAGGCCACTGTGAAACTCGGCGGCTTTCCTTCGTTGAACTTATCCAGGAAGTAGCTGATGAACGCGAACGGGGTGACAGCCTGCATTCTCCATTTCAGGGTACTCAGCACAACGAGCTCCATCCTCCCTACATTCCTCGCCTCAAAATAAGGCTTCGCGTCGCAGACCTGTCCTCATGCATCGATTTCATTTTAGGAAAAATCCATCGACTGGACATTGGAAAATCATTACTGGTATTGCAATGCCGTAATAACATCTCCTTTTTCACCTGAAGGTCCTCGAGAAGGGGGACGACGGTTTCCTCCATCTTGGCTGCAAGAGATAGACAGGCAACTGACAACAACTGTTGCATCCAAGGCTTGTCATGCTACAACAAGAGTAACAAACGAAGTAGGAAAATGCATCGATCAATAATACGTACTAAAATAACTAGAAAATAGCAAGCAATCTATGGACGTGTTCTGATTCTTACTGGGAGATTATATGTTGAGAGGAATCTATCCAGGTAATTCACAGCAAGGTAAAGACTGAGTGGTCCAAAGCTGTAGTAAGAATGGACCTGCATGCAACAGAAGACGAGATCAGCACCTCGTCAGTTTCTACTTAAAACTATTTTTTTTGTACAGAAAAAAAAACACGCCAAGCTAGGGGGGCACGCAACCAAAATTGTTGGCGTCACACAAGTCCAAGAGATAAAGCAACAACCTTGCAAATCCAATCCATGGCGTCTTTCCTCCAGGAGGATTCCAATCCTCCGCGCTGCAGCCTCTCGGCGTACCCGGCCTGAGGCAGGTGGTCCATCTCCTTCTCCATCAGCTCCCTGACAACGGCCTCGTCGTCGGTGTCCGCCGGGAACACGGCGGCGGCGGCGGCGGCGTCCAGGAAACCGGCGAGGTGGCCGCTCCCCACCTCGTCGCAGTCGCCCAGCAGGCCGAGGACGTTGTTCCTGTCCTCGCCGCAAAGCAGGTTGGGCGAAGCGCCGAGGCAGAGGATGCCCATGTCTGCAAGATCGCGAGAAAAAATAAAAAAGCGGCCGGCGGCCTTCCTTGCTGCTTGCAGCTTGCTCAGTGCTCGCCCACTCCTATTCAAGTAGTAGCACTAGTGTTTGGCACTGCTGCAAGAACCGGCTGGGTCCTCGGCTCCCAACCCAAAGGTTGCCACTGCTCTCTTCATCGGCCGTGGCAAGATAAAGAAGGCCTGTCCCCTCCTCCCCTCTCTCGGCGTGTGTCTTGGAAAATGGCAAAGGGGAAAAGGAAGGGGAGAGAGAGAGGAGGGACACTCCTGACCCTGGGGAAGAGAAGGGGAGAGGGTTTGGGTGTTTTATAGCTGCGCCTGTGTGGTTTTAAGAGCGAGTGAAATGATTAGGCAATGAATAATCTGCACACTGAGAGTTTAAAAGCAGGTTTTGGGCGTGGCTATTTGCTTCCTCCACCCACCGTTCATTCACACACTGGACACTTGGTGCATGTAAACCTCATAGTTACTAGCTGTTACAGATTGGTACTCACTCTGTCCCAACATAAATGCAAACATATCGGTGAAGTGAAAAGAGTAGCATACCTTTATTTTACCTCAATCCACCCATCCCTTACCAATAAATTAATTACACAAACTATATCTTATTTTTGCAATCCCTTAAATTCCGGTATAAAGTTCAAAACCTGCAGTCGGTTATATATCGGGACGCAGCGAGTAAATGGAATCCGGTGACCGTTGTCGCGTAAAATGAGGTTTTGTCGCGTGACTGTCAATAAGAATTGATCTATAAGTAATATAGTTCCTTTTTATTTTTGAAAGGTTATCATTTTGTAATTCATTTTTGAACTAAAAAGCGATAAACTTCCTAGAATAAAGAGAGTATTATCTAACATAATCCTCTTTACGGGCGTGCGTATAACCTGACTCATTTTGTTTGTTGGTTGTTCTTGTACATTGATGTCGTCCACTTCAACCATCGCCAACGCGCATCTTCCTTGAAGAAATTAACAAATTGATTACCGATGGAGACGACAAAAATAAAAAAGCTAGGCACCTTTTTTTTTCTGCCGGTGTATATATAGGTGAGTCGTCAATGTGACTACTTTTTTTGCTTCCCTTTGTTTGTCCATGTGCAAAACCAACTCGACATCACCAAAGGAGCAACCCGTCGATCAAATTAATCTACGAGTAGGAGCTGGAAGAATCCTATGCGCGCGCGGACGCGGCACGTAGGAGGTAGAACCGAGATAGTAGATGCCAGGACACAGATGCCCGCGCGCGTGGTTCAATGTGCTTGTTCACAGAAACCAGTTCTCGTTCGGGAGAGAGCATCTAGCTAGTGCTATTACAATTACAATACAAGGGTCAATGCAGGCATCGCCGCCTAGATTTTGTTCCATTTCCAGCATAAGAAATGTTTAAAGGGCAGCGATTTTGTTCCGTTTCTGCTGACTTGGCACAACTCTTAATGCTACGCCCAGTAAAGCCGAACACTACACTACACTACACTACGAGAGGGTCCTTGAAGCTCATAGAGAAGTGTTCAAGGGATTAAGTTAACGAACGGCAAAAATTAAAGTAGAGCCACCACGGCACGAAGCCAACTTTGTTCGTTTTTTAAATCTCCACGGTTCGCTAGTTCAGCAGATTAACACAAGTCAAAATGCCCAAAACCGCACGTCCAGTCCAGCTTACATGATTTGCACTCAAGAAACGTAACTAACCACACATTAGCATGAACTAACAGTATTTCCCTCAATTGACCTGCAGATCATAGCTCCTTGCTCAATCGCGCAACAGACAGGCATCAGTTCCCCTCATATTTCGGGTCCGCCATCACAAAGTGGTACGCGATGACCAGGACAAATATGAAGATGCCCAGGAAGTTGGCAAAGAAGCCCAAGTCTTGGTCGTCAAACATCTGCAATTAAGAGTGCAAATAAATATTGGTTAAGATCTAAATAACATGCAAATAATTTCGATGCTGCACGATATAAAACACATGGATTACTCATCATTTGCAGGAGATTAAACATATGCTGTTGTTGTTGTATATGAAATAGAGTAGCAGATAAAATGCTCGATCAAACAGAGGTCTGAAACCAACTGCACGGACGATCTCGACAGGGAGAGCGTGAACAAATTACCACTGAATCATGACAACAAACTGGCAATACTAAATGCAGCAAGTAGAAGCGAAAAATTGCTTAACTATTCTGCAACCCTGGCAACTTCAAAAATATGTTACTGTGAACTCCAGTAGATCTAACTAAACGGATGGGAAACTGAGATGTTATCAAGTTGGTATCACACTGACAAGGAACAACTTTCTCCAATGACAGACGTAGGAAGTCTAAACAAGGCATGCTTAACCGCAGTTCATTGAGGAATATCTAGTATGCAGAATACAGCTTGGTTCATCCATGTAAACTGCCTTCAGTGGTTCTGCAACAGAATAAACTGGGGAAACAGCTACACGAACTAATTCTAGTGGTGTTCCATGATTAAGAAAAACAAATGATCATGCTGTAGGCCGTGAAGATCAGATATTACAGCTAAATTATAGACTGTCTGTAGATACTCAAGATGATACTAATGAACCTGCTAGCGGACACACAGTAGTTCAGGATCACTATACATCCAACAGAATAATAGAAGTATGACAGTTGACAGGAGGTCACCTGCTAAAAATGTAAGATGCATCATCATTCTATAACAACATCCTACTACACAACTCATATGCATCGTAAGACTTGTGTAATGTGTAACGCATCACACATGAATGAAGTATAGTTCCAAAAACCCATGGCACTCGGCCAAATCAAGCATGAAAAATGAACTTCCGGAACCCCATGACCCGGATTTATTGTTCATCAATTCTCTACCACTCTGATTCCGACTCTAACACCAAATTCAACTCATATTGTAGACTACTACAGACAACCATGATTCCTGGATCGCACAAGATCCCGTCAGATGTAAAGAGTGATCCGGTCACCGGATCTCAACAGGGCATCGCGATGTCCACCCACCGATCCACAAAAACGAGAAGTACATCCACTGAATCGAGCACGCCAAATCACAGAAACCGTGGAGGAACAGGGCAAGGGTTGTACTCGTTCGCACGGATGGCAAGGATAGATCGGTCCTAAACACGCCAGGTTATCCGAGAAAAAGAGAACCGCACCTTGCCCCCGCCCGCCCGCGCAGATCTCGGCGGATCCTCTTCGCGTCGCTGTAACAGCCGCCGCCGCCGCCGCTCCTACCCTTCCCCGCAGAGCGTGGTGAACTGGTGACGGTGTGGTGAGGAGAGCGAGCAGGGAAGAAGACTCGGGAGATGAACCGCACGACCACCCATGGCCACGGGCCTCCGAAAGGCCCATCGGCGAGGGCTTGTTGGGCCTGATGCTTGGGCCCACGGGCGACCGAGCCATCCTTGAGCGCTTTGTGCGTCTTGCGTGCTCGGTTCGACCGACCGACCGGGTCCATTCGCCGGTCCACCACCACGGCAGCCAACCAGCAGGAGGGAGGGAGGAGGCAGGAGCCAGCCAACCGTCCAAGGCTCCGGCTCGCCACCGCCCCGCCCGCCTTCCGCGCCGCCCGCCCGGACACGACTCGATCCAGATCCAGCGATCACGCGTCCCTCCTTCCTTCTGCCGCGGGCGGCGTCCTCGTCGTCACCGGCGATCGCCCGTCTCCCGCTCGGGCTTGGTTCCTTCTCGCGTCGGTGAGGACGCCGCTCCCTCCCCTTGCTCCGACGGATCTCTCTGCTTTCGTTTTGCGAAATCTCCCGTTCTCCTGTCTGAAATGGATGTCCCCATGGGTCGGGATGGTTGCAGATTCCTCAGTTGCGTGGTGGAGTGTTTGTTAATTTTTAGAAATCTTGTTTTCCAATTATTCTGTGATGGGGGTTCAGCTGAGACCCCCGCGCTCCCGCGCCTAGTTGCTTCGGATGAAGCCAATGCCAGCAAATGGTGGGTTCATTTACGAGCATCTTTGCTTAATTCTAGAGGGAAACGTGTTGATAATTCTAAGGTGACATGCATTGGCAACCTCCACCTGCCTGTGATCTATTCTGCTACTGATTCTGGCAATAACACTCTGCAGACTGATTCACGAACGATATGTGTAATAGGCTACATCTTTTTTTTTCAGGTCCTCGGTAGCTGGCTGGGGAGGCGGGAAACCTAGAGCGATGTTCTCCTTGTTTTATGGCCTGTGGAAGCACGCCTTCAGCAAGCCGGAGTTCCATGTGCTTATCCTTGGAGTTCATAAGGCGGGGAAGACGGTAATTCTTTTGAAGATTGCATATTATTTGTTTCCCCAACTGTATGTGTTCTTTTCCTTCTTCTAGTGTTCCTTGCGGTTCATGGGGTGGAGTCCAGTTTGTATTTATCTGAACTAGATTTCTGCCAAAACTTGACTTGCTGCTAAAAATGACAATCCAGACCTTGCTAGAGAAGTTGAAGTCGATCTATCTGAAGGTAGAAGGGCTTCCACATGATCGTATTGTTCCAACAGTTGGGCTTAACATCGGACGCATCGAAGATGCAAATGTTAAGCTTGTTTTCTGGGATCTGGGAGGTCAGGTATGGTTTCTTATGTTGAGTGGGTTATAGACCAGAAGTTTGATTAATAGGTTCTTCAATGAACATTCACCACCCAAGACAAGTTCATTTCTGTTTCTTGGTTAGAATGATAACTAATTTAAGATATTGTCATTTGTACGCATTTTACTATCACTACAGTGTCTGGTGGTACTACTTGTCACAATTTGCAAACCAAAAGTAGCTGAATGAGGAAAATTATTCCACATCCAAAGAAAATTGGCTGCAGAAATATTGCTCTATGTCTGTCTGCAAGACGTTCCCTATTAAAACTATTAAGATAGTACACTTTGATCGTGATGAAATTTGACAAGTCTGTTATGTAGTTTCTGCTTTACCCAAGGAAACGTAAGAAATAATGTTCATATGTGTTGATATGACCTTTGCTCTCTAACAAGAAGTGTACTTCATGCCTCAAGTTTCATTAAAATGCGTCTGATGCTCAGATTGTGTTCCCTTTTAGTCATTGCAAATTCTAATACTAATACCTCACTTTGACAGCCTGGCCTGCGAACAATATGGGAGAAATATTATGAAGAGGCTCATGCTATAATATATGTTATCGACTCTGCAGCTGCATCATCATTTGAAGATGCCAAATCTGCTCTTGGTTAGTTGTTTCTATTTGTATAAAAAACTAGTAAACCCTTCTGTTACCACTTTCATTCTAATAAGCATGAAACTAAGGTTAGCAGTATTAGGATCACTGTTGTACTGAGTGGTGACCTGAACTTTCTTTTCTTCCAGAGAAAATTCTTCGTCATGAGGATCTGCAAGGAGCTCCACTACTCGTATTTGCGAACAAGCAGGTTCATGTTCCTTTCTGATATTTCATAATAAATTCATTTTAAAAACTATATGCATCACTCATAGTTGAGAACCTCATTTTCCTACTTGAATTAGCCCTTATCTGAATGGTTACCATGAAGCATGAATTGATCAGATTAATCCTAGTCTCCCAGCTTATTCCATGGTATATAGAATTATCGTGGCAAATTGTCCATTTATCTCATTCTCATGTTACTATATTTGGAGGCTTATATGGATCTTCTCGATCTGTCAACAGGATTCACCAGCAGCTGTCACAGCGGAAGAATTGGCTAGACACCTGCATCTTAAAGAGTTAGACGAGAGGCCATACAAGTTCGTTGCTGGATCTGCCTATGATGGGTGAGCAAAACATATCTATTTTCCTATTTGCTTAAAACTGTGCAATTTGTTCATATTTTGTGGTTCATATAGCTATTGCACTCATTAGTTTCTCTCTCATCTCTAAAGAATTTGTGCAAGGGGTCAATTAACTCAGCTTCACATAAGCCAGACAGGAAATATTTTCTAATGATATCACGGAATGCATGCTTTTTCAGCATCTCTAAAGAACTCGTCACTTGAAGGCTGCACCGGAATGCATGTTTTTTTAGCATCCTTTCTTTAATGAAGTATTCATTTTTTTTCATGGCAGGACGGGAATCAAACTCGGTGTAGACTGGTTGGTAGAACAAATGGGAAGGAACAAACGCACCGAGGCACTGAGGGCACGCACAGAAGCAGCTGGAAAGATTTAGCCTTTAACCAGGGCCACATGTGATTATCCAGAGTGCAACATATTTGAGGAGGATGGCACCTACTACTATTGACGTGAATATGTCTGTTGTAGCGATGGCAAAGGCGAGTGTCCACTTCATTGACATGCAAGGCACATAAAAGTGTAGCTAAGGATCTAAATCGTAGGGATTCATGTTCATATGATTGTATTTTTTTTCATTAAAACTGAAAGTTTATAGTGGATCACAAAAGAAGTTTTGTACGCTTTCCATGTTCATCTAAAGATAGAGAAAGAGATGCACTGTACTCGAGATATGTGTTCTCTTAAAATCCTGTGATCTTGCTTTAAATTTGAATGGGTACTTGTTTCCGTAAACAAGCATAAATTATGTGATTTTGTTTGTAGTTCCAACCGGCAAGACAATCATAGGGGGGGGGGGGGGGGTACGCATGAACAGATAAGTGTGTTTCCATCGCAAATATTGGAGTTAATAAAATAAAATAGACCTCGGAGATGTTCTATGAAAAAAGAATTTCCTTCATTTTTCAGCATTTAAGCACGATACATCGTTCCTTGTGAGGTTCAACTGCAGGACAACAGGTGCAGTAATATTTTTAATTCCACTACAGAGTTACAATACATGTCATTCTGTCCAAGATAACTGCAAAAGAATTTAAAGAATGGACTAAAAATAACTCAAATACAAAAAATGTGCACAAACATTGGTTCATAGACGAGCCACGTAGGAGTGGCAAACGATAATTGGAGGATCACATTCAACTTAAGAAAAACGATCACAATGAACAAACTATAACCAAAAATTCTAAATATACATATACACGTATATACATCCTCTAGGGAAAAAAAAAAGAGAAAGAGATTTAAGCGACAACGTGCTTCTCTTTCAAGTATGGATTTGAAATTTGAATTTTGAAATTGAAAGGAATGGTAAAATTGGGAGGAGGCGAGGGGGCGCACGTTTCACTACACGGCAGGTAATCTAGCGCATCGTTGCCGTTTCCACTCCACGAGAAGCGAAAGGGGAAAGCGGGAGGCGAAGGGCGATCGGGGCCGAGACGAGGCGGGGGCGACGAGCGTCTCCTCTCCAGCGCCGGCATGCCGGTAACGAGGAGGCGCGCTGCGGCGGCGGTAGTGGTGGAGGATGACCGCGACGAGCGCGCCGCGGCGATCGAGATCTCCTCGGGGTCGGAGCCAAGTTCTGAAGAGGACGACGCGAGCGACGAGGACTTCGTCGTAATCAGCGACAGCGACGGCGAGGCCGGTGGTGGGGAAGGTAGCGGCGATGATGAGAGCGAGGAGGAAGCCGAAGCCGAAGCCGAAACTGAAGCGGAGGCGGGGCAGTTCGGCGTGGACCGGAGCGAGGCCGCCTGCAGCAGAATCGTCGGTCTACTCCGCAGTAAGCACCTCGATCCGCCCCCCTTTTCACGTTCGTTCTCACTTGCTCTTCGGATGATTGCTCAGTTGTTCTAGTAGGTCGCTGCAGGTGAAAATGGTAGGAGTGTGTACGGGATTAGATGCACAATCAGAGTTGCATTAGATATCAGGATCATTCGTGTAGTTTTATGGCAGACTGTCCATCTGATATCACCTGATCATAGATGAAATTTATAGATACTCCATCTGACTAATACAGTGAAGCTTTGGTTAGTGACGTTTGACAGTTGACACTGTCAAAGAGTAGGAATCCGGAAATCTTTTTAGACTTGTCTGCAATTGAAACTAGCAGTAGCGTGCTAATGGATTGCTCAGACTAAAAGAGTGTGCTAACCTGAGCTGCTTGTTTGGCCGTTGGTTATTTCTAGCGCTGTAAAATCTGTCACTATTAATTTCTGCTGATGGATAACTCCATTAGGCATCCAATGGAAACCAATAATAAACGGAGATCCTCTGTGTGTTTCAGGATTTAACATGTTTAAATCCTTTTTGTTCTATACGCTATCATGTTTTTGTCTTCCTGACTAAGATGGTAAGCATTGTCTTCCTGTAGGTGGGAGAAGTTTGGAGGGGATGAAGTTGGTGGAGTGCAAGGCATATTTGAAAAAGATTGGTCTTAGCCAAACTGGGGACATAGACACGTGTATAGAGAGAATAATGCTTCATTGGAGGTTATTTACTTAGCTCTTTCATATCGATGAGTTTTTCAATCTTTTATGCATATCTAACTCAGTCCTCCATTACCAGGGTGACATTTATTGAAAACATGAGTTAAGAGAACACCAGTTCCTGTGTCATTTTTTTTTTATTTTGATATTTTATTTTGAATTATGCCTGGCATTGCTATGGACATAACGTTTCACCTACGCAACCTTAGTCTTTCTTAGTTTTGTTGTATTTAAGTGAAGTGATGCGACATTTTCAAAACAAGAACAGACATAATATTTTTGCTAATTTATTGATAGGCTCAAAGATGGGAATCCAGAGAAAATTTATCCGCGGTCATCCTTCTGTATCAACTGCAAAGGTAAAAAACTTGAGCAAAAGCTTTTGTTGAACTGTACAAAGAATTATTCAGTGATATCCGTACCCCCTCAATGAAGGTGACGTCTGTAGGGGCGATGTTGTACTATTCAAACAAAAGGTTTATGAGAAGAGGTAGTATCTACATTTGTGCATTATCTGACAATGCTTTTGGTTGCAAATAAAAGCTTATCGGATGTTTTTGACAGTGGTAAAAGGCATGCAAAATGCACAGGGAAACGTATAGTAGCTGGCAAAGTCGTTAAGGAAAGTTACGGTAAAGAAAAGCAGCAGCACACTTTTACTGTAAGGCTGTATGAACAGTTATGTATTGCTCTGTTATTTAAGTTCTTATGGGCCTTTACTGATTACAATACCTATTCCTATTAACAGATTCAAGTATTTTGGAGCAGGGGAGTCGGAAAATTACCACCTTTGCATCTGCTACTTGTAAAAGGGCGCAACCTGTACAGAATGATGACTTTCCGTCAGGTAGCAAGAGCTCACACACGGATTATTTTAGCTCGCTTCAACTTGTAATTTATTGTTTCTTTTATTTTACTAGTCATTTAGCTTGCCTAATAGGTTAAAGTTAGCATGCTTTCCGGAACTTGAGCTCGTGTGATGACAATGTAATAGGAATTTGAGAATGTGCTCATAGCAAGATGGTAACATCTCCAGTTGTGAGCCTACCAACCAAGGTTCAAATCCTTGCTCTCACAAAAAAGGCCACTCGCTGGTTACCCTAAAACATGAGTTAAAAATCAACCTATGGAGGGTGGGCCCTTGTGTATGGGGCAGAGGCATCAAAGCACGGGTTAAAGCCTGGTCCATAGGGGACGACTCCTCATGTACCGGTCCATAGGGGACAACTCCTCATGTAGGGGGGCTGGCTTTCGTGACCTTTCTTGATAATTTAATAGGATTGTGTGCATGTACCCATAGATTGGCTCATGATAGGACTGCACAGAAATTAGCAATTCATGTGTCATAATTTTAGTTTACTCGTATTTTTTACTCTTATCTCTGATAGTCTTATCCATTCTTTTACTTTTTAAAAAAAAAATAAAAAAATTGTTGGGTTTCATATCTAGCCTACCCCAACATGTTCTTGGGGCAGAGGCCTGGTTGTTGGTGTGCATCACTATGCACACGCTCAAGATTCATATTTATGTTCCTGTTACTGTTGCAGTTTGTTATGCCGAAGCTTCATATGCAATAATTGTTACATTGTTTTGGTTTCTGTAGTGGAACTGCAGGAAACCTTGTGTTTCTAAAAGCAAAGGAACACTTGCATACTATTTAATAAGACAAATTATTTCGCATATATAATCATTCCAGAGATTTAGATAATGATGTAGTAAACTCTAGCCATGAGCCTTGTAAGCAAAATTTTTAATATCAGTTCTATGAGCCTCTCATCTTGTGAATATTTATATATTTTAAATTTTTGTACATGGTATGACCTTTATTTTCAGCTTCCCATAAATTATTATTTTATTTTTTATGTAGCCTTGGCCAAATGAAGCGGACAGACTGAAGGCTCTAGAAGAGAAGCACGACAGAGGAGATGCTGCAAGACGTGTCCGTTCTTTGAGTAGACAGTCTGCTGGAAACAGTAATTCAAATTCCCATTCTCAATATTGTTTCTGCATATGCATACATTAACGAATGTTGCCCCTGGTTTCCTTACCCTGGTCTCTATTATTATTGTTGTAGCGATCATAGTTATCAAGGCGTCGCTAAAGCGACGCTTTAGCGGTAGAGCGGTCTGGTCCCGTAAGGCATCCCGTCGCCTTGCTTTGGAGGGTAAGGCGACGGCGTCAGGGGGATCCGGCGGCACGGGAGAAGGAGATCCGGCGGTGCAGGAGCAGGGGAAGCCGTGGGCGCGCAGATCTGGGGGCAGCAGGCCGGCGGCGTGCAGATCTAGCGGCGGGAGGCCGGCGGCCCGCAGATCCGGCAGCGGGAGGCCGACGGCGGGGCGCGGCGGGAGCAGGGAAGGCGGCGGGGCGCGGCGAGCATGGAAGGTGGCGGGATCAGGTTGTGGCGACGACGGCGGCGCTGCCAGGGCGGCGCCGCGGCTCTGCCAGGGGGCGGCGGTGGCGCTGCCAGGGGGCGGCGGCATGTCTGGGCAGAGCAGGGGAGTGAATACGGGTGTAGAGAGGAGGAGGTTAGGGTTTTTTGTTAGTACTGAGGTACTGGGCCACTTAATTGGGCCTCTGGTGTGTTGGGCCGATTTTGGTTAGATTGGACTACTTCAGCTTTTTCAAGTTATTTTGTATTTTTTTTATACAAACAATAACAAAAATTCCTATATTGTTATAAATCTAATGCGTCGCCTCACCTTACGCCTTATCGCTTAAAAGGTAAAAAGGGGGTCGGTCGCCTTATGTCGCCTTACCGCCTTAAGAACTATGGTAGCGATGCTTTCGAGTTCAATAAAGTGCCCTTTACCGAAAAAAACTCTATTAATGTTTGCCTCAAATTTCATGTCATTTTTACTTATCATGATGTTTCATGTTAGTGCATATTTAGGTTCATATTTAACAGTGTTATCCTAAACGGTAAACGGTAGACAGTCGGTGGAGCTCTGTTTACCGTTTAGAAGGTTTAGACGGCGTTTAAACGGTGTTTAAACGGATTAAACGGTGTGTACTGTAGCAGTAAGAAAAAATATTTTTTACTGTCCTGCGCTACTGTAGATGTTCAAATCAAGTTTAAACTCATATTTGGAATCAATTTAACTTTGACATCTTATAAAATTAAAGAGATGATCACAATACCACACCACCAGATAATAATATTGAGACTGAAAAAAGTACATATGGTGTCCTAAACAAATATTTTAAACTTTGATTGTTTATTATATTTTTTGAAACATTAGTAATATTACTTCTGATGTGTTTAAGTGAAGATTAGAAAAGATATTGATTTTAATCAATTTGGTGATATTAATTTTAGACTTGCATATGACTTAGAAGTGTAAGTTCACTTTGCCTAAACGGTTCTAAACACGTTTAAACACGTTTAAAATCCGTTTCATTTAGCCCGTTTAGCCCGTTTAAACGGGTGTTGACCCGTTTAAACGGGTCAACCGTTTAATCCACCGTTTAGGGGCTAAACTGTGCAGTTACCCCCTGTTTAGCGTTTAAACGCGTTTAAACAGACCGTTTAGACCGTTTAGGATAACACTGATATTTAATCACGCTCTTCAAATGTGGTATGTTTTTTTTTTTTACCAGAAATGTGGTATGTTGTGGGTAGCTGGGTGCTGGTTTGATGCTCAGTCCCTTCTGTTTGATACTATTTTATTTATATGTGCATTTCTTTGTGATATTTGGTAGCATTTCTTAGTGTTTTGGTTTATGTTTATCACATTGATTGTCATTAGCATAAGCAGTCGTATGCAGAACCAGCCATGTCCCATGTAAATTAAATAGAATCTGAAACATAAGGAAGGAGAACAGCGCAAACGGTCGTAAAATGAGCAGAATAATACATATATAAAGAAGCTTCCTGATTTAAGATGAAAAGAAGCATCTTCTATGTTCTTGGAACCTTTTCATGCATAGTATTTTGTCGATGAAAGGTCTTATATTCTTGTAAATCTGTGCTGTAAGTAGTAACTTTTCCATCAACTTGTGACCACTGATCATCTTTTGCAATCTTTTAATGCATTTGAGATAAGCTAGGACTTCTAATGAGCAAACTAATTACATTCCATTTATCTTTAATCTGTCTTCCTGGTAGCTCTTAAGGGAAAGAAGATCCTGGAAAAGGAAAAGCACAAGGCTCGGTCTGGAAGGTCTGACAGTGGATCTGATATCATTGAAGTGGGTAAAAGCAAAAAACGTTCCGCACAATCCTCAAATTTTGATCTTCCTAACAAAAGATCTAAGAAGATAGGCCAGCTGTCTTCAATTGGACAATGTGCTGGTGGTCGAAAGACTAAGAAAGATCATGCCCAATTTGATAAGAGCATTTGTACCGGCAGTAGGGAGAAGTTGCGGAAAAACTATCGTTTGGCTCCCCTCAACACAGAAGTTGGGATAAGTAAAAGGAAACCTCGTTCTGAGCAAACGAACAGCATTAGCCAAGCTCAATTTGAAGGAAGAAGCATTTCCCTGCGTCCTCATCATCCTTTTGTTGAGAGACCCCAGGTGCCACCTCCATGGCGCGAAGTTGGTAACATCTGGCTGCCTCATCCAGGTGGCAGTTCAGTAGCTTGTCCAAGCCGTCCGGTTGAAATATTCAACACTACAATGGGTTTCCATCATCCAAATGCTACTTCACGTGCACCTCCGTATTTTACGCGATCCAATCTACAGAGGGTAGAATTTCCACCATCCAACATGCCAGAAAGACCATGCTATCCTCATCCAGAAGTATCATATGATGCACCACATTTTAGATATCATAGAGGAGGGGGTGCTGGTTTTCGTTGATAAGGTAGTTTGGTTGATACCACTTGGATTGTTGCCAGTTTAATTGGTGGTTAAATAGGTGGTCTTGCACTCTTGCTCCAGTTCCACGAATGCTATTTGGCTATTTCAATTTCATCGTTGATTGTGCACATTTTTTTTGCAAGGCATCTGGTCACTCTTAACCAACTGAAGAATTTGTTTTCTCCGTGTGTCTGCAGAATCCGGTGGAAATATATAGTATCACTGAATCGTCTGAGGATCAACATGCATAAGATGGCTAATGTTGACACATAATTAACTATGCCGATGTAATCAGTGATATTAAATATTTTACAAAAATTATTACTATTTTAGAACTGAGAATCTCAGATCCCCAGCTTATCTTAACACGAAATTATATGTCCTGCAGTAAAATATTTGAAATTATACGCAACTTGCTTGTAGCTTCCGACCATGTGAAAAGCCGAAACCAGCTATAAATCTGAATAACGTCGAGCTATATATATATATATTTCGCTGCGATTGGTGATCTACTACCTTGCGTGCCCTCCTGTGCACGCACGTAATTCCCTTTGTAACTAATTGTACGTACACCTAACATGGCGCACCAGCGTCAACGCCTCCAAAGCCATTTTCCATGATTAATCTGGAAAACTAAAACGAAACAACAGCTCGTGACAGGCAGGAGACAGTCAACAAATACGGAGGAACAAAATTTATCCAGAGTTACCTGCCGATGCATGATGATATAGACACACTGACACTACAATATGCACTCCGGCGCTTATACCAACGAATTACAGCTTACACCGGATACCAAGTTGCATTATAAGACGAGAGAAAACGACCTCTCAAAAATATAAAAATAAAAACAACTTATTACACCAATGTACTTGGATTACCAAAGTTCTATACTTCTATTGCCTCGTTGTTGTCTTATGTCTGTGCAGCCCGAGTCTTTTTAGATAGAACTGAACCCATTAGAGGGAACAACGATTTTTTCCGCTGCAACTTCCGGCTCTCGAAACTGTTTCCTGACGTCTGTAGCTTGGGTTCCTGCTCGCTGGGGTAATAAAAACCTTTCTGTTCAACGAACACCCTAGATGGACCACTCAAAGGATTGACTGCTGCTCGTTTCGCAGCTTCATGAGCTGCTCTGCGGCGCTGCTCATGATCAGCTCTCCATTTGCGCAACCCCTGCTCGGCAGCTAGCTTCCCTTCGTTGGCCCTCTCAGATCTCTCCAATGCGATTTCAAGAGCTTCCTTCCTTTCATCCAT
Source organism: Tuctoria greenei (assembly GCA_036927565.1). Taxonomy (NCBI): domain Eukaryota; kingdom Viridiplantae; phylum Streptophyta; class Magnoliopsida; order Poales; family Poaceae; genus Tuctoria; species Tuctoria greenei. The sequence goes on along the minus strand of JAYESD010000004.1, from coordinate 218,644,249 downwards.
TTCTTCAGATGTTTCAGTTAGTCTCTCCAGGCTCCTTGCTTCGGACTCCTTGGCCGATACCACCAGTGCCAATGCTTCAGCCACCTTCTCGTTTGCCAGTTCTTCAGCTTCATGTGCTCTCTTGCTAAGTTCGTAATATTCGCTCAAAGGAAGTGTAACTCGTCTCGGGGAAGAATCATCTTCGACGCTCCTTGATGCCTCCTTGCTTTCTTGCAATGCTTGAACTGCCGCAAGTGCTAGTCTCTCTGATGCTTTGGATGCTTCGATTTCTTTTATAACAGCAGACAGCCTGACCTCGGTTGTCGTTGCTGCAGACTTGGTCTGCTCAAGTTCTTCTTTGGCCTTCGTCAGTTCCTCTTGAGCTAAGTGAGCTGCCACCTTCGCGTCTTCAGCTTCCTGAGTTGCGTGCTGTAACACCTTCGGGAGCTCCACCATCTTCTCTTGGGCATCTGCTTCCTTGCACCTAACAGATTCTATCTCGTGTTTCGTCCGGTTAAGCTCGGATTCCAGGGAAGAAACTGCCACAGATGCCATAGCTTCCCTCTGCTGCAGTGTGTCAAGTGAAGCCTTCTCATTTTCCAGTTCTGATCCAAGTGTCGCAGCAGCAAATCTTAACAAGTTGGCCTCGGCCTTTGCTTTTTCAATGTTTCCTTTAACCTCCTGAAGCTCTTTCTGTTTCAAAGCTACAGCGTCCTGAATCGAATTGCTGATTCGTTTAGCATCCTCAGATCCATGCTCCTTGGAAATTCCAGCCTCTTCGCTCAGTTTATTCTCCATATAAGCTGCCAGCTCAGAATTGAGGCTAAGCAACTTTTGCAGATTTGCATCTATATTCATCTTCATATCATTTTTGGATAGAATCTTACTGTCTAGCTGTTGCAGCTCCTCTTGTGCCTGATGCAACTTTTTCTCCCAAGTAAGGCAATCTTTCTCTTTCGCCAATGCTGCACCAATTCGACGTTCTTCTACTTCATGATGTGCAGCATGTGCCAACTCGAGAGACCCTTTAGACGCTATCAGTTCTAATGTTAATTCCTCCACTCGCTTCTCAATCTCCTTACCTGCAGATATGACTTCTTCTGCTCTTTTGATTGCTGCGCCTCTTTCATCGATTAGGATTTCATACTGTTCATGTAATGACCTCAACTCCTCTTTTATCGACTCAAGTTCAGAAACAGCCTTTGCATGTCTTTCTTTGGCGACTTTCATTTGCGTCCCGGCTACCGCACTAGTTTCATCTGCTATTCCGTGCTCAATTTCCTGTGCTCTGAGCAGTGCAAGCTCAGAATCCTGCTTTGCCTGAGCTTCTTCAGTCTGTGCCTTCTCCAGATGATGCTTTAACTCTTCAACGAGCCTCTTAGTGTGCTCTAGTTCATCAACTACCTGTGATTTAGCAATCTCAGCTGTTTCTAGTTCCTCCTTGCACCGTGGGATTTCTGTCTGAAGCTTTTCAAGTTCAAATTGTATGAGCTTGCGTCTCTGCATGCAACAAAAGTCCTTTCTAAGTATTCTATTATATGTAAAAGAAAATTTTAGTTCCCTTGATTCAAATTCTATGATCAATACGTAGTGTTAAGTGACGAGAGTTACCTCGATCATCTGAGCTTTGTGGGCTTTCCAATCAACAATTCCTCCAAATTTGGTGACAGCCTCTTTAACAGACTCAAAAGGTGCAGCAGTGTCAACAAGGCCTTTGTATGGACTTTCAGGTCTTATTTCTGAATTTTCTGTCTTTTTAGACATTTTGTCTGCTGCAGTTGCATCTGCTGAAGAAGGATGATTTGTCATACCATTTGTTGAGTTTGGGCACGCTCCATTTGGTCTTGAATTAGAAAGTGTATCAGGACCTGTATCTGAGGGGGCATTTGATTCCACATGGTGCACTGTTAAATTTCTGTTAAAAGATTCTTCAGCAGAAACTGTAGGAAGATTAGAGTTCTGAATTTCTGCTTCAGCTGACTTCTTCCCTTCATGCCCCATTGGTTCCTCGTGATCACAATCGTCAGGAGCTTCCTTGGTTGCAGGCGAAGTGGGTAAATCTGCAGAGTTTTCTGAAATTTCTGTACGAGATGAACATGCAGTCGCTGAAGAATCTTTCGAGTTACTTTCTTCGGTCGACTCCATGCCTTATTTAGTCTTCTCTAACGACCCCAACTGGTTTGCTCTCCTACACGTTATTTTTGCAAACAAGATGGCTATCAGGGTAAGGGAACAAGGTTGCACAAATCCAAGCACTAAAAGTTAGCAGAATGTACAGTTTTGCGTAGTAGCACCACATTTGAGTGATTCATGGTAAAACATCAAGGAAGCTGTCACTGTCAGTACTAGCCAGGCTTTCATTTCATTGCATAGTTGCACCCAAACAACACCGTTACCTAATTCACCTTTTTTTTCTTTCCCAAAGAGCAAAAGAGAACGGCCTTCAGACAAAACCTACCCGCTTTTTCACTAAATCCTAACACTAACAGCAGCAGAACCATTCCAAGGATGCCGTACCAGTAGTACCAGGTGACCCAACCCAACCCAACCCAACGCAACAACAACATCATCATCCGGCAACAGTTATCCGCTACATCATCCCCGAACACTACTCACTCCTGACCGCTCAAGACACTATCTGTACTGAACTCGACTTCGTGTCGTGTTATGTCGCCCATCACGATGTGCTCGCTCACCCGTGCCGGTCCACGTACAGCTACTACATACTCCACTGTACAGTAGTAACTCGTAAACTACTGTTAATAACGCGCGTCTCCGCGAAGTAAAAAAAATAAAAAATTACTAGTACTTATTACCGAGGGACCACGGTATTTCGTAGTATCCGCAGAAGAAGAAAGAGTTCGTTGTGAGCGAGAGAGAGAGAGAGAGAGAGCGCGTCCCGTCCTCTGCCGTGAGATGAGATGAGGCCGCGAGGAAGAACACTCCGCTCCGCACTGTTAAGGTTACATGGATTACTACTATAAGAAAACTGAGAAGAAGAAGAAGAAGAAGAAACAGAGCGTCTCGCGGTCTCACCTGCAGAAGTGAGACGACGGACTATGTGAACGAACGGCTGAACCGAAAACGAAGGGTAACGAAATGGAACGGGAATCGCAACCAGCTCATCCGACGAGAGATGAACTGGCCGGCCGGCCGGGGAAGGACCGATCGAGAACGAACTCCACAATCACAGCGAACGCGGACTTGAGCGGAACGAAGGAAGGAGGGAGGGAGGCGAAATTAAAGCGGAACTCACTCGATCGAGAGGACGATTTCCCTTGCTTGCTTGGGAGCGGAGCGGAGCGAAGAGACCGAGTCCTTGGATTTGGATCTCCGCCTATCCTCCGCGGTTCGTGCTCGCGGGAGGATCGGATTGTTCTCCTCCACCACTGATGAGATGACTCGTCTTCAGTTTATTCTCTTCTGCGAGGAAGAACGGGGCGTACGTGTGTGTCTGTGCTGTTCTCTTGGGTTTGTCTGGCTCGGGAGTCCACTGGTCGGTCGGTCGGTCGGACACATGGGATCCGTGGGGAGAATGAATAGGATTATTTCGACTCCTTTTTTTGTAAAAAGGACCTCCGACACTGCAGAAATTGCAACGACAATGCGTTGGGTCTGCAGTGCACGTGAACGAACGTACGAATGCGTGGAAATAAATAAAGCTGGTTGGTTTGGAGTGGAAGAAGGAAAGCACACGATTCCGTTCCGTCCGTCCACGAGTCGGTCGGTCGGTCGGTCGGTCGGCGAGCTACCCCGCCGGCCGGCGCATCATCCACCGTCGGTTCCCGCTAAGGTCGATCGAGGGGAACCGACGGCGGCGGAAGGAGACGTTTCCGGCGTGGAGCCCGCCCGCCCGCCCGGTGGTGGACTTTCGGATCAGAGACGACGACGCGAGCGGTCGCTTGCTTCGTCGTGGCTGGCTGGCTCCGGGTACGCGGACGGATCGACTGCACCCCGTCCGTCCGTCCGTCCGTCCGTCCGTCCGTAGCTGTAATTGCTGCATGCAGCGATCGATACGTGCAGTGTAGTACTTGTCTCAAGGTTACGCGTACGTACCTGCGTGCTTTATTAGTAACGACGAGAGGTGGATCAGATCGTACGGCACGTGAGAGGCCCTCACCTGAAGTACCGCGCACGAGATAGTGTGAAGTTATTCACCGGGGTCCTCGTCTCTCTCGCCTCGGGGAAAGCATTCCGGTACGTGTCCCCGAAGAGCTTAAAATTCGGATGATATATTTTGCATTACATGCTACTATCTCCGTTCTGAAATAATTATCGTTTTAAACAAAGGAATAAACTAATAAAAATAGTTATAACGATAAATATATTGAGACGAAGAGAGTATTTCGATCGAATGACGGATAAGCTAGAGCCGGGGTAACAAAGACGGACAGCTCGTCCTCGGCTGTAATAAGCTGAAAGCGTCGTTAGCGGTGCCATTGAGCAAGTTTCCGTCCGTCCCACTGGGCGGGCGACGACCTGCCTGATGGAACCTGTACACGCTACAGGACAGGCGAAATAATTGCACGACGACGGCGACGCGCGGACGGTGACGCAGCCAGAGGAGGTGGTCCGCGTGCGTTCTTGATGACGCGCGCCTCCAATCCACCCCCCGGGCCAGCGTGCGCAGACGACGAGACCACGGCCGCCGGGGCCTTTTCAGAGTCCGGAAGCAGCTTTTCCACAAGCAGCAGCGATCGCGTTCCAGAATTCAGACCGCGGCAGAGAAAGGAAGCCTTCCATTCGCTCTTTGAAACGCGCGGTTTTGTTTCAGAAATGCTCACCTGGCAAGAAATGGACGAAACTGCAGCATCTTCTTTGCACGATCGGGTTCCAATTCTGAAGCAAAATTTCACTACGTACGTTCAATTCTGAAGCAAAATTTCAGCGTACACAAAGCAAAAGCTATATACTAGAAAGCAACAAAACGTGGACGATTGATTACACTGGGAAAGACTACGTCCGGCATATTCGTAACCAAGTACTAATAGAGGAAACTGCAGGCGAATATCACAAGGACATACATAAATACGACACCACAATTAAGCACAAAAATATGGTGGTTATAAAACAACCGCACTCGTCGCAGAGGGAAGAAATCCTCTCCTCTCCTACTAGTAACCATAGCTGGTCCTCCGCATCATCCTGGTAAACTCGTCGAAGTTTATCTCGCCGTCACCTGTGATGATTCAACCGTTAATACAATTGTTAAGTCACGCACGCACTTCGTTCAGTTGGAGAAATACTACTACAGAAAATGCAGCGAGCTTCCACCATCCTCACGCAACACATGAATAAAGATGACGGTATTAACACAGCTCACCGTCTCTATCAGCCTCTTGCACCATCTCTTGAATCTCTTGGAGAGTGAAGTTCTCGCCTAAATCTTTGGCGATCCGCTGAATGTCGACGTCCGAAATCTTCCCCTGCATGCAGGATGACAGGGCACATACTCAAAGCATATCACAGTATCATTCTCTTTGTACAGAAGCAGTGTGTTTTGTTTTTAGTAAACTCTATGGAGATTTAGAGACGATCAACAGATGTTCCGGTCTGAATGGTGCAAAAAGGAGGAGGAAAAAGATACAACATTTTGCAAAGTCACTCGATTATAAGAACCTGGAGGCAGGGGAAAATAACACTTGGTTTGGTTGATTGTCTACAATGGCAGAAGTTCATTTATTCATCGTCTAATATGAGGCTGCCGTATTTTGAATCGTAAATATTGCAAGTAGAGGCAGGCATACTTTTTGGTACAATTATAGAAGAAAGATTTGTGTTAAAGAATCAGCGGAGTGATGATTTCTTACATTTTTATCTTGGTCGATAATACGGAATGCTTTTGCAAGCTCTTCTTTAGAATCCCTCTCTCCAATTTTAGCAGTCATCATGTGCTCAAACTCCTCGTAGTCTATAGCTCCACTTCCATCTTTGTCTACATCAGCAATCATTTGGTTGATTTGCTGCATTATCCAGGAGACAAGTGAAGTGTCAATTTGGGGAATTTCCTCAGATGGATGCAGTACTTATATGTGCTAAAACGCAGAACTGAAGACATGAGATGCTGTGGCTTTGTTTTCATCAGGGACACTGGAGCACACATTCTGAACATGATACATCAATTTCATCAATCATTTAACATATAAGGTTTGAGCAAGATTGCACTTATGTTCAACTAACACGACTGACATAGTACAACTGCGGTTCACTTCCCAATGGATGGGAAGGCACAAAGTCAAATAACTTTTGCCAAGGGGAAAACATCTGTACCTCTTCTGTCATCTCGAATCCCAAGGCTCTGTAAACAAAATAAATCAATAGCTTCAACAGACATGACAGTAGTTTACATGCTAAATAAAAGTAATGATGGCTGTTACAGTCTTACCTCATGGCAACATTAAGCTCTTTGGCATCGATGGTTCCTGAGATATGATCATGTTTGAGTAAGTTTTTAACACGAGGGGGCAATGTAATACACTAACATAAATAGGTGAATGTACAAACAAAAAGCAAATTATCAGTACCGGAGTTGTCCGTATCAAAGAGATCAAAGGCTTCCTTTATCTCCTGCCTCTTCTGCTTCGTCAAGCCATGCTGGCGAGTCCTGGGCCTCTCTCTCCTAGTCTGTCCCTTGGCGGAAGACTACAAATACCAACAATACATCACAAGCGGGTCATGTCATCAGTATAAACGATCAGCGAAACGAATCATTCCAGCACACGAATTCATTAATAAACGTCAACCTTCAATCGTAAATGGTTTTCACATGACGAATTTACAACAGCAATGCAGCATGACAGTGGGCCGCAACAAAACACAGCACTAGCCTATCCCGCTCCAATCCTCCTCCGCAGCCAGGGAAGAAGAAGAAACCCCCCTCGAAATCCCACACCGCCTTGGTACTCCCACCAACCAAGATCGCTACGGAACAGATCTAGCTAGGGCGCCCATTCGCCGCGAGATCAGGAATTTTCCGCAGAACCAGAGCCTCAATAATCGCGAATCCAAGAAAGCCCAGAGAATTTACCTTCCCCGCAATCTCTTCCATCACTAAACGAGCGGAGGTGATCGATGCCGGAATAATTACGTGGCGGGAGGGAGGGAAACGACGGAACTCGGACCTCGCGTCGCGCTAGGTCGGAAGCAATTGCGGGTGATGGACGACTACAGAGATGGAAGAAAGCGAGGTTCCGTACCATGGTCGCGAGATCCGGAGACGAGCGCGCGCGGGCGGAGCACCTCCCTCCTCCACGGGTGGCCGGGGACGGAGTGGATTTGGATCAACACGGCACGGCAGGGCAGACGGCAGAGAGGGGAGGGAGGCAACCCAAGCAGCCGTGTCGCTAAACACTTTTGGGCTTTAATTATTAAATCCATGGGCCGAGCCGGGATCATCAAGCCGATGGAAATAACAAGGGCAGTTCAATGTTCCATGCGTTTTACCACCATTTGCATCCTGGTAATATTTGAAATTTATATTTTTCACGGGCAGTTTACTGGAGAGATATTTTCACAGGCGCGAGGAATAAAAAAAAATCGAGGCCGCCGGCTGCCTTGGTCTGCGGGGCGCGTGTGGTGCAAGAACTTGGTCTACGGCCCAGAACACAGGGACAAGGATGGATATACGGAGTACAGTACTACAGTTTCGCAATTCCATATCAGGTTAGTGATCTAGTGGAGGTAAAGAAAAAAATTACTACATGCCAGCACAGTAAGATTAAGAGTACATGTTTGACATTCGAATACTCCCTCCTTCCCATATTAATTGTCGTTTAGGACAAAGATTTTAGTTCATTTTGAACTGAAATTCTTGTCCGATAATTAATATGGGAAGGAGGGAGTAATTCACTGGCTCCAGGCATTGTGGCACGGTAAAGACTAAGAAAGCTGGATGGATTATTTGACGGCAAAACAACCAACCACATGTGACTGGCACTCCACATGTGTGACACGGCAAAGCTGGTTGGATTATCTGGACGTGTCAGTACAAAATACTACTATACCCCAGTAAGTACTCTTACAGCTGTTAATGGTTTATCTATAACCATGGAGTGGAACACCCTCTCTTTGTTGGTACAAACAGGAAGGAGGGAAAACAAGCAGCAGGAGATCGGATACTATTATCACTCCGATCGCTGCTGCGATGCCACGAGTTCTTCCATCTTTTGTCGCATCTTGTGCTGCAGCATGGCTGGAGCACAGTCCAAAGGAGTTTCCCCTGCCCAACAAGTTTTAACTTATGACTGAGCGTAAATGTATGCATATGATATCAAATAGAGCTAAATATTGCTGTAATATAATTTAGACAAGCAGCCTTAGAGCAATTGGTTTTCCGCATTTTGGTCAGTTGTATTGTATAACGTTTTGCAGGGAACAAAATAACTTTGCCCTTTTAGGTAACGTCAGCTCCTAACTTACTTTACACTGAACGTTTTGTGTAGGAAGAGCACCCAATACTGAGTAAAATCAGCAAATAGGAGTGGAATGGCAGGTTGAAGAGGTACCTTGTCCATTTTTGCTATCAACATTTGCCCCATGATCCATGAGAATAAGAGCAATCTCGGTCTGGTTAAATAGCGCAGCCTGCAATTGTCCATATACAAATATATTATATCTGTATTTACTTATTTGTATGGAGATGAATATGCCAGGCAGTAAGACTCTAGCAAAAATTGCATACGGAGAGAGACAGCATGTGATCCAGCAAATACGAGAGCAACTAACCCATTGAAGGCAGTCTGATTTGCATGTGACTCTTTCGATTTTTAATTAGATAGTTTTTCTAAAAAAAATATTGATGAAAATACATATTGTTTGTCATCCTGATGCATTAACATGTGATGTGGCATCAAAACTCAACATTTCAAGTTTTACTTATCATGTATGAGCAGACACTTCCATGCAAAGTGCAAACACATAAGCGAACTGTAAAAAGAGGCCCATATATAACTAAACAAGGAATACATTAAAGAAGCACATACCAAATGTAGCAAGGTGAATCCTTGTTTATCGCAGTAGCTTGAATCCACTCCCTGTCCAATGCTGAATGTAAGAATCAATCTTAAAAAAATGGAACAAGAAAGAGAAATTCTACCTGGCTAAGAAGTTTCTTCACACCATTAACATCTCTACTTTTAATTGCCTCTCTCAGTCCCTAAAGAAGCAAAAACCAGTTACAAACTCCTACCTACCTTGCAAGGTCAGTTGGATAATAAAATAGGATTGTTGAGCACTTGAGCTGAAATGATTACCTCTCCACTAACTTCATAATCTGCCACACCCTTATCGCTACTATCGTTGCTCATTAGACCAAGATTAAAGAATGAGCTGCCAGAAGAATGAAAATCGGTATCATTAAGAGTGAGAGATCAAACGGTTTGGTCAAACATAGTCTGATGAGCCTAATAGAGATATACTAATATCCCAATTTCATATGCATGGAAGCCCTGGCAGCTGAGTAATGGACACACTATGCTTGCTGATCATATCAAAAGAGTTGGAAGGTACCATATGAGTACACTAACAATGATTAGTAGAGATATATGACCAAGAAGTTAAGCATTCTTCTAACGATGGCTCGTGGCTGAAAGCAAGTAAAACAAACCTTGTGTTGCTGCTGGAAGTAGTTGATGCCTTCTGTTGGCTAGGGGCAGGTTTCTTTGGTCTTGAGTTAGATTGCGCAGTCGAGGAAGCGGCACTGATATTCTGCTGCATAAGTTCATTGGAGTATTAGACCGATACAGATGTAACCAAAGTGCTGATAAAAACTAGAATGGGTTGTCACCTACCTTTACAGGAGCAGCTTCCGGTTTTGGAGCTTCGCATATGCACAAAGGCATCCCACATTTGCACTCGATCGGTGCTGGTGCACTCTGAACTGATGAATTTTTTGTATGTGAAGGACCATCCTCGTCACCCAAATTTAGCCCTGAAAAGGACTCGGTGGTACTAGAAATGTTTCGAGGTGAGCATGCAGTAGCACGTCCATGGCTGCACAAAGAATAACAGTAATTAAGCAGCAAGCAAAGCTGACAGCTTCTAGCATGAACACACAATTCGATGTCCCCAACCAGATTCCGCACATCGGAATAGCTCGTCTGACGTATACCTCGACGACTTGTTGAAGCAATCGTGACACACTCTGGCGTCGGTGTATATCCCATACTGCGGCAGAGCCTGCAACGAGTTGAAGCCGAAGTGTCAAGCACCTTAACCTCGAAATCCAGCTACCCAAGCTCGTCGAGGTAACTTTGACATAACAAACGCTCGTGGTTGTTGGGTTCCTTACCATGAGGTACGAAGAGTGCTCGTGACAGAGCGTCCTCCCACAGCTGCGGCAGTGATGCTGTCAAAGTCCAAAAAAAAAGGAAGGTAATCATGTTGATTCCCATTCCGCTAGTGTAACAAGCCGAGGTACGATCCGGTTGATGGTGCGATAACAGAGATAATTTACTCAGGAAATGGTTATCAGACAGAATTTCCAGAGCGATGAAGAGAGAGAGGGGGAGGGGAGGGGAGGGGAATCCGTACGCGGCGGCGGAAGGTAGAGAAGGTGCAGCGGCAGACGTCGCAGTGTGCGGACTCCTGGAACGGCGGCGGCTTCTCCATGGCCTCGGCTCCCGCGGCGGCGGATCTGGTTTGGAGCTGCACCTGCTCGCCTGGCCTGCCTCACCGATCTGAGGCGAAGGCGACGGGGAGAGGCGATGAATCGAGGAACAGATAGACCGGAAGGAAAGAGGGGGCCAGGAGAGCTGATGGGGTCGCGTGGACCGTTGACGACTCCATGTATGGTCGTGATTGCGCCTCCCGGGTCCTCTCATAACTGGTGCTCCCCTTATAAGAAGAAAAACTGTCCGGCTTATAAGAAGAAAATCCAAGTGCAGGGTAATGCAGCACATAAGCTATGAAACCACAAGATCACAATAGAAAATGGTGATGAAGTGCTCCATAAAGAAATGCGCTAAGAGACAATTGACCATATCACTCCTTTGGCATTGGCGGAAGAATCAGACGGCACTTGCTACGTTAAAGCCCTGAATGATCCATCATCAGGCACCCTTCAGTTCAGAAAACATTTTTCCTTTTCAGAAAAGGAAAAAAAAAAAACACAGATGCCAAACACCAGAAGAGAAGCTTTATTAAACAAGAAAGATGCCGATAGTATATACTCCCTCCGTCCTCATGAACTTGTCGCTTTGTAGTTCATTTTTGAACTACAAAGCGACAAATTCATGGGGACGGAGGGAGTAATCAACAAGCTGTAGCCACACAAGTCGTGGTCGTTTCCTAAATAGAATTCCAGCGTGACTGGCTGCTCCAAAGAAGCACTGTATGTATGCATGCAACGGATCAGGCGAGGTCTTGTATTTCTCAAATGTTTTGCAAAAATCGAGTGATTCTAGTAGTCCACTTGACGGCATTGAGAAGAGCTGTCATTTAACAATCATCGTCGTCTCACTTTAAGCAATGCATCAGAGACCTTGGCAGCATCGACTCCATATCCAACATTATGAACCCGAATTATATTAGCACCATTCAAAATTCCAGCAGTTACAGCTGCAACAGTAGCAACATCTCTATCAACTGGATTGGCGAGATTGCATATTTCACCTAGAAAACTTTTCCTTGAGGGCCCCAGTAATATCGGCACGTGTGAAGCACCTATACTCACTTTACTCATCTCTCTTCTAATCGAATCCAAGCCCATAATCACTTCATGGTTCTGTCCAGATTTCTTGGAGAACCCAATGCCAGGATCAAGAACTATCCTCCATAAAGGAATCCCAGCTTGCTCTGCTTCTCTCACCCGTGCATACAGCTCAGAAGCAATTTCCTTGCAGACATCACCATACTGCAAATTCTGTTCATTTTGCATGGTTGATGGTCCTCCTCTCATGTGCATGGTAACATATGGAACTCCAAGTTCAGCTACAACTTTAAGAATTGTTGGGTCAAGCTGTCCACCGGATACATCGTTGATCATATGAGCTCCTCTTTTCACTGCTTCAATGGCCACTTCCGCATAGAATGTATCTACGGAGATCAACTTGCCCTTCATCTCCGGAATATTTGCAATCTCATCCAGAACAGGAACCAACCTCTCAACCTCTTCATTTGGGGATAATCTCTTTGCAAAGGGCCTAGTGGATTGAGCACCAATATCAATGATATCTGCCCCTTCTGAGATCAATAACTTGGCCTGAGAAATGGCAGCTTCCGCTTGTTCAAACTTACCTCCATCACTAAAGCTGTCCGGCGTCAGATTAAGAACACCCATGACAAGGGTTCTCTCACACCAGTCCAGCAGGCGGCTCCCAATAGGTAATACCCTTTTGATACCCTCTGTTCCAATTAAAGATTCACCCCCGATTTTATTCCATAACTCGAAGAACCCACCACCGCTCTTTGACAGAGAGTGCCAACTTGTTTCAATACCACCATCATCAGCAGATGTACCTAGAAGGTCAACAAGAGGTGCCAAAACAAATGGCCTCTCATGGATGCGTTCATGTGGCACAATTAAAGTCTCGCTATCAATCTGGCAGTTCCCATATAGAAGTATGTCTAGATCGATCGGTCTTGGGCCGTACCGTATTCCATCAGTACGTCCAATATTCCTTTCGATTTCCTTCAAGTTCTTAAGCAATTCATGAGGTCCCAGCCTAGTTGTGCCCCGTACAGCAGAGTTCAGAAACCGTGGCTGATCAGTCACGTAAGCAGGGGCGGTCTCATACAAGCAGGCATGCTTAGTGATGTTCACACCCGAGCTTCTCATCAGCTGCAATGCCCTGTCAAACGTACCGACTCTATCCCCCACATTGCTTCCCGTAGCAATCACTATCTCTTGATCAGAAGAACTGCTCCCAGGAGAAAATTGCGTAACTGCTGAACGAGTGCTGCGTGGAATAACATGTCCGGAAGCTTTGTTCAGGGAACTCAGAGAACGCCTAAGATCCAAAGCTGTTAAATAAAATATGTGGGCGTCAGTTAGAGCTGTTATTGATTGGAAGGTAGAGAACCCCAAAAAGAAAAGAAAAGACAAGAATAGTGCGTACCTGAAAGAGAATGAGATGGAAAAACCAGTCCTCCGTAGTAGCTCTTAGCGGGTGAATACATCTTCCTAATAAGTGACTCCTTAGCATGGAGGAGGAGCATTGTTGAGCGTGGGGTGCTTGAATGAACCACTTTATAATAACCTTGCTGTATCTTTCAATCCTTCACATCTGATAAGTAACAGATACAGAACAACTATGAAACCTTGGCAGACCTGACTAAAGGTAATAATACTCATTGACAAGCTGATAAAAGATAGTAATAATAATCATGGGCAATCCCGCTGATACGAAGCATTATCGTGCAATAATAATACATTCTGTCTGTCTGGATCCACATTCATACCTTCTGAGGAAAAAAAATCATCAGCGTTCAGATTCGTACCTTCTGAAGCCCCGCTTCCCCGTCCCGCGTATGCTCTCACTGGCACCACCCTGGCTTTCGTCTGGAGCGCCACAGAGAGGGGGGGGGGGCGCGTAACCGGAGGCCGCCGGTGCTGCCTGCACGTACGCAGAGGCGAGCTGCGGGAGGAGGACGGGGCGCGGGGCGTTGAGAAGGAGGAACCTGGCTCTGTTGTCCGGCGGCGGCGGCGGCGGCGGCTAAAGACCATCAGCAGTAGTGTACTGTAAAGCGTACTGGATACACTGTTTTAATGTGTAATTTAGAGTACGTACTGTAAAAGCTGTAAGAGAATAGTGTATAGAGTATACTTTAGAGTACGCTGGTGCGGATGGTCTGGAGTTTGGACGACGTCGGTAGGTGCTGGAGCGAACGTGGATACGTGGTCGGGTAGGTGCAGTGCAGCAGCCCAAAACGCCGCAGCTTTGTTTGGGTTGGGTCGGGTCGGGTCGGGTCGGGCATCGCTTAGGCTACGGGCCTACCATGGCCCGCCATCTACATGCAGAAGCGAGTTGACGACAAACGAATGAACCAGCATAGCATATATTTAAAAATCTTTATAATTTCGTAAATTATAAAGTCTCGGCTCATGCCGTCGCTGTCCCCGCCCGTGCGCGCGGCGTGGCGTGGCGTGGCGGCTGGCCCACCCAACGTCGCTGCCGCGGCTCCACGTCCCCTCTGCTTCCTCGCAGCTGCCGCTGGATCGACCAGGTTCACGGGACCAGCTAGGCCGTCGCCGTTGTTGCTTGCTGGCTCGAACGCGCCCCGCCGGCCACGCGCGCTTCAGTTTCGGGTGCACCACTGCATTCCAACGACGACATGGAGCCCGATCGAGCCGATCCTAAGCTTGCGCCTCGGTTGAGCTTGAGCCTCTACTAGTTGCTGCGACAAAATCCAAACCAGTACGTATAGAGGGCGGGGGTTGCTGAGCGGTTGGGCCGACGTTGCTCCCTCCCAAATAACGCTGCAGACCAACCAGTACTACTCCCTCCTTCCCATATTATTTGTCGTTTAGGACAAAGATTTTAGTTCATTTTGAACTAGAATTCTTGTCCTAAACGACAAATAATATGGGAAGTAGAGAGTAAAAGGAAAGGGACAGACAAGGTGCAGAACGGGCACAAACGGCTATTATACCGAACCTCCCCAGCCAGCCAAGGCAGGAGGCAGGCAGGCAGCCACGGTGGGTGGTCCACCCTTCGTAGCTCATGCCTTGCCTGCAGCACATGCTCATTCCATCGGCTGGGTCCATCCACACAGAACCAGGGGCGGGCACCACGACACGCTCACGGCACACGGGGCCGCGTTTCCTGGAGAGAAGAGAACCTCCTCACCGTGTTCCTGTTCCAGCACAGAGCATGGAGGCAAAGAAGCTGGGTGGGTTATGATGTCACATCGTTCGCCAAAATTTGGACCAGGTTCTTCAAAGGACACTGTTACAGTTTCACTGACTTTTACTACTGTCAAGTGTCAAGTCAGTCAGAGGATGTGGAGTGCACCAGAGCGCGCGCTACTATACAAATGTCGATTCGGTGCGCCCCGTGTGGAGGAGAAGGAAGTTGCCAACGCTGCACCATCGGCGGTCGACGTCGCGGCTCACCGGCGGGCCGGCCCTGTGTGTGTGTGTGGTTGGCTGTTGCGTCCGGTGCAACGGCGCGCTTGGGAACATACATACGCGACGCCATGGCCGGGGGATCGATCAGACGGCGACGCCCCTAGCTGGGCGGGAGGTCCAACCGCAAAGAACCTGGTGCTCTGCTCCGCTGCCTGGCGTTGGTTGGTTCAGCTACCTTCCCCTTCTTCAAACCGAACCACGGCCATGATGTCCCATCCTGCCGTATCCTCTTCAATCCCGCGCCGACCGACCTCGCCGTGCAAGTAGCGAGCGAGCACGCGCGCGCGCTCTGCCACGCCGCATATCATTCGAATTCCCCAACTCCAGCACGACACGAGCGCTTTGCTTAAAAAAAAAATTGTATGCCGGCTCCCAGAGCTCTGCGACGACACCAACGCCACCGAGGACAGGGCCGGTCGACGCCAAGGACGGCCATGGTTGGCCGCGTGACGGAGGAGCAAGTGATTCTTTGAACCAGAGAGAGAGAGAGAGAGAGAGAGAGAGAGAGAGGGAGGAAACAGCGGAGGAGAGGAAGAGCTAGGAAGGGTGCTCTCGATGGCCGTGACGGCGACGACGGTTGCGGCGGCGGCGACGACGATGCTGGCGGCGGTCTTACTCACCTTCGTGCTCTGCTTCCACATCTTCCTCTGCGCCTGTTTTTCTCTCTGCCCCTCGCGCGCCATCTCGATGCACGGAGCCGTAAAAAGCCATGGCCACAAAACCAGCGTCCGCGTCGGCTTCGGCTCCCATCGCATGATGCCCTGCCAAAGCAGGACAGCGCAGCCCAGCGCGCCGCGCGGTGCGGTGCGCACGCTGCCGCCTCGCTTTCTTTCCCTCTCACTGACTCTGCCTTTGGCGCTGGACGAGGAACGATCGAACGGGTGGTGACTCACCGCCGCGCCTGGCTTTTAGCACGCGGCGAAAGCCAGAGAGAAATCGAGCCGTTGGCAAGCGGACACGGCGGCGCCTCGCCCAACGGCTGAGGTGTTCCGGGCAAAAAGGAAAGCGGTTGTGTTATTATTCGGGGCAGAAAAGGAACGGAAGCGAAAAAAAAGGCGAAGAATCGGGCGCCGCCTTGGGTTCAGGGGGCAGGACTGCATGCGCCGTCCGCATCACGGAGCTCGTCGCGGGGGACACGGCGCGCGTGCTGCCGCACGGGTTCCACGTCGACGCGTGGCTTCGGTCGCGCTCCACGTGCCCGCTCAGCCGGTGCCCCGCCGTCGTCGTCGACGAGCCGCCACCCGCCGTGCCCCCCACGCCGGAGGCCGACCGGGACTCGCCCGACTACCCCACCAACGTGCTCTTCTTCGGCTCCCAGGACGACGTCACCACTGGCCGCGCGCAGCAGCTGGAGCAGCAGCAGAACTCGGGGGGCTCGGAGACGACGGCGCCCACCCAGTCGCAAGAAGAGGCAGCCGCCGGCGAGCTCGGGTTGGGCGGCGCATCGGCGCTCCCACAGCCGCCGCAGCATCAACGCCACCATCAATACGCTGAGGGGGACATCGAGATGGCTGGCCGGTGAAGCCGCGCGCCCGCCGCAGCCCGGTTCTCGAGGCTGGTTTCGTTCGTGCAGGTCTCCACTCTCGTGAGCTTTGTACTCCCCGTCACGTGAACTTGTTGCTTTTAGTTAAAGCGACAAGTTTTCAAAGACAGAGAGAGTAGTTCATTTTTTTTTCAGTTCATCTCTCTGCTTATTCTCTTCGTGAACACTATAGGATGAGAGGTGGAGACAAAATGTACGTACAGATTATTGTGGCTGTCTGATCTGATGTAAATGTCTCGTGGATAGAACATGAACAGGGTTGGAGAAAGGAAAACGAATTTGAAGTTTGAATTACATTTCTGCTGCCCCTGCACACGTTCTTCCTCTGTTGCTGGCTACCGCTAGGTGTCAAAGTATAATCGGCCTGGTTTCTTGTCCTAGCTACTCGTCGATGTTGTTTCGACCACAAGCAGCCACGGTCAAATCCGCCGGCCATCTCTGTCTCACCCGCACCGAATGGATGTTTCGTGTAATTCAAAAGTTCTGCTTGATTGTTCGTTTTCAAATTCGCTGGCCAAAGGGATGATGGGAACTGGGTTGACTTAAGAAATTTTAGTTGAGTTCCAAGCATGGGCGGGCCTGGCAGTTCCAACGAGGCAGCGAATGGATGGCGGGTATATATGGTTGCTCTGATGAATGAGCTCATCGCATTCTTTGCCGATTTTCGTCTTACTTATCATATTTGAAAAACACGAAATCGTTAGTGAAGCCGCCACGAGTTGTACGAAGAATAGAATTTGGGTTTGCTCAACCAAAACCGGCCACAACGAAGGATGGGCATCTAATCCACCCCGCCGTGTCGTCGCGCTCAGAGTCAGAGCTTGCTTGATTGGCTCAATTTCTATATACTCTCGCTTGTCGCTTTGTAGTTTATTTCTGAAGCACAAAGCTGCAAGTTTTTTGGGACAAAAGGAGTGAGTAGTAATTCATCGCGGATATGATCGAACCTATCAACAAACACCAACAACTTGAGGCAATGGGCAGAAATCAACTTGAGATTCAGATTAACTACTGTGTTTTGGTGTTCATACATCGACATGACACGTTTGAAACCAATGGACAAAATAATTCTCTTGATCAAGTAAGACATGTCAAAAAATCATTTTTCTCGAACTAGACTACTACTCCATTCAAAAAATAATGTGGTTATAATAAAAACTTAGTTGAAAATTAAATTAGAATTATTGTACTAAAGACAATAATTAAAAAATAGACAAAGTACTACATCTATACCAAATTACTTGTCACTCTCTAGTTCGAACTAGAGAGCGACAAATAATTTAAGATGGAGTTAGTAGATCACAAATGGTATTCTCTCTATGTTCCAAAAAGATTATGGTTTTGTTGTTATAAAATAAACAACAACCACAATTTTTTTAAACGGAGAGAATATTTATGTTTTTTAAAGGCCAAAGCGATGGTGATTCCATATAACTGCAAAAACAATGATAAATGCATAATCTTCCCGGTCAAGCGAAATTCTCAGGTACTCTCCCCTGTCTCGGAAATTTTATAATGAACTAGCAATCAAACTTTTCGGACGGGAATATTTTCTTTCTTGTCAAGGACGCCGTCAAAACCCGCGGGTTTGAGTGAAAAAAAAAGGAAACGAGTGGAAGAAAATAATTCATACTCAGCGCCCCCTCTCCTTGCCTTCCTTCCTCATCGCAGCGAGCCCGCACCGCAACCCCGAGTCACATCTCCAGCGCCGCCGCCGCCCGCCCGCCATGCGCCGCTTCGCCGCCGAAAAGGCGCGTCGCGCCGTGGCCGCGTCCCTGCGCGCGGCCTCCAGATCGGCCGCGCCGTCGTCTCCCGCTCCGGCGCTGCCGCCACATCCCCCGTCCCCGGCCCCGATGGCGGCGATGGCGGCTGCCTTGGCGAGGGCCATGTCCACGGCGTCCGCCGGCGCGCCGGAAGTGTCGCTCGACACCATCAACCCCAAGGTGCGGCGCTCGCTCCTATACTTCGATTCGTTTCTCTTAGCTCCGGGCGTGGTCAACTGAGCCATGAGCGCGAGGTTCGAATGGTTTCGATCTCTGTTCGTGCCCTTGCTCGGGTCTGCTAGTACTGTATTTAAACCAGATGGATGTTGATGCGTACCGTAGAGTCTGATCGAAGATACATTCTACTTCTATGCAGCACAGGGAGCGATGCTCCCTGCTACTAATGTGACTTATAAATGCAAAAACCATGCTTCGATGTCCGCGCTGCATCATCCTACTTAGGGTATTTACTTAACGTGTTTTGCTTTGTTCCTTTCAGGTCTTGAAGTGCGAATACGCTGTTCGAGGAGAGATTGTTATGCATGCTCAGGTACGTCACATCGCTTACTTTGGCAATCAGATAAGATTGGGCGAGCGTGAAATACAAACAGTTCATCAGTGATATTTTTCTTCCGTGTGTCATGACTAATGTGAAAGATGCTAATCACAACTGCATATATCTTAATGGTGGGAGAAACAGGGAATTAGTTCTTCAGGGTGGAACCTGACGCTAATGATTAGTACATGATATGTGCCAGTATAGCCTTTTCCCTCAAACCCTGGCTACATTATTTGATTCTCTATCTTTTGTGAGTATAATTCGCTCATATACTGGAATCTGGTGGACATAAGGTCACTCAGATGGTAACAAGTAATACTTCATGTTAAATTAAATGGTGGTTGATCGTCTTACATAACCAGTGATTCCACCTAAGTCTTGCACATACCATCTGCAGGACTTCTTTTGTGTATTCCTTTCCTATTATTATTCGCTCCTGTTTGAAGAGTTTGAGTTTTAACCATCCTTACATTGCTAATAATGAAATTATATTCCAAATTATCAGTTTCGTGTCAACAGTTTTCCTTCAATCATGTCAATATTGAGGTTGTTGATTCTTTAGAAGCTTGATTATGATTTTGTTTGTCTTCTACAGAATTTACAACATGAACTACAAAAAGATCCAGAATCACATCCTTTTGATGAGGTTTGAATTTTGATACCATTAACTATTTCTCTACACATACTCATTTCAATTATCAGTTGATTTAGTTGCATCGATATATTTTAATTGCAGATACTTTACTGCAACATTGGGAATCCACAATCCCTTGGTCAGCAGCCAGTTACATTTTTCCGAGAGGTGGTTTTGTACGCAATGTATTTTTAGCTATGCACTGATTAACGGTTGGTCCATGTTTGCTTACTAGCTTTTATTGTTTTTTTTTTCAGGTTCTTTCATTATGTGATCATCCAGCTCTCTTGGACAAAAGTGAAACTCATGCTCTGTACAGGTAAGATATGGCTGAATTGGTTATTTAGTTGACATACCTACGTGCTAGGTAGCGCATATCAGTCTTTTCAAACAAGTTTTCAGAGAATATGTAAGCGATACAATGCTTTGTACAACCACTCATGTGGTCTGCTCTTTATTTGTGTCTAAAAACTATTGCTTCATTGTTCTAGAGACCACTACTTTTGTAGTTTCATGCATGCAATAGTTGTGTATCGTGACTTGTGACTCGTGAGATACAAGAACTCAATCTATAGAGCTGTTTCTAAGTCAGTTCTAAAAATTCTTATGATTTATGTGGCTCACAAGAACTTGGACATATGTTCAATTTGAACCAGTGGAAACTAAGTGTGGAACATAGGTATTGTAACTAATCATAACTTTTCATCGCATATTGATTTGTATGTTCTCATACAGTTCAGATGCTATAGAAAGAGCATGGCAAATTCTAGACAAGATCCCAGGAAGAGCGACAGGTGCATATAGCCATAGTCAGGTACATATATACACTGGGATGAATGTTGTTGTTATTGGATGGTCTTGATCATTCATGTGGCTTCTTTATTTTAGGGTATAAAGGGTTTGCGTGATGAAATTGCTGCTGGCATTGCTGCACGTGACGGTTTCCATGCTATTGGAGACAACATCTTCCTAACAGATGGAGCAAGCCCAGCTGTATGTACTGTAGATCATGATCATCCTTGATCAATATGAACTTTATTCATCTATTCATGTTAATTAAGGACCAATTCCTCCAAATATCAGTAATTGACCCTGTTACATACATATATGCTGGTTATCACTACTAATCTGATGTAAATTCTTTTTTGAACTAGGTGCACACGATGATGCAGTTGTTGATAAGGTCTGAGAAGGATGGCATTCTATGCCCAATTCCACAGTACCCGCTGTACTCCGCATCAATTGCTCTTCATGGTGGTTCTCTTGTATGTTCTGTGGCTTTCAATTGCATCAGCTGCACCATTCTTTGTTGCTTGTTGGATCAGATGAAATATATTAATTACAGTTGCAGGTGATACTATGATCTAAAATCCTTAATAAAATGTAGTTAAATGAATCAGTCTTTGCCTCTATTTGGCGATGAGCATTGCTTTGCACATATGTTTGTTGGTGATATATATTACTAACATATCAAATTACAATGAAGGATATCTATTTATGATGATTTGATTTGTATAAAAAAATATTTCAGGTTCCTTATTTCCTTGATGAAGAGACAGGGTGGGGATTGGAGGTTGATGAGCTAAAAAAGCAGCTGGAGGAGGCTCGATCTAAGGGTATCACTGTCAGAGCACTTGTTGTCATAAATCCAGGAAACCCAACTGGACAGGTTGTTATTATCCATCTATTATACACAATAAGATAAGTCTTGTACTCTTGTATAGTTTGTATTCCCCAGACCCCACCTTGCGTGGGAGCTTCCAACACTGGGTCTGTCCTTTAAGGTATAAATAATGTTCCTATCTGAGATGAACAGTTTTCCTACCAGAACATGTTCAACAGATAATTCACGAAAATAAATTTTCTATGTGAGATGAACACTGAACTACTTTGAATTGTGCAGGTTCTTGCTGAGGAAAATCAAAAGAAAATTGTTGAATTCTGTAAGAATGAAGGACTTGTTCTTCTTGCAGATGAGGTGAGTCGTCCATAACATATATTAAAGGTTTTATTAAGTTTTGGTCATGTTGATACTCACATTTGCATAAGCTATTAATACACTTTAACTTGGTAGGTCTTCTAAGCCCATTATTGTTAATCTTCCTCCTAGGTTTACCAAGAAAATATATATGTTGAAGATAAGCAATTCCACTCATTCAAAAAGATTGCACGGTCGTTGGGATATACTGATGATGATCTTCATTTGGTGTCATTCCAGTCGGTTTCTAAAGGTACTGAAACTCAGGCAGTTATGTGATTGTAGTTCTTTTCTACTGAATTTTCTTTGGCTCATGTCCAAACTTAATATTTGTTCTGCTAGGTTACTACGGAGAATGTGGAAAACGAGGTGGTTACATGGAGGTAACTGGATTCAGTCCTGAAGTGAGGGATCAAATTTACAAGTTGGCGTCAGTAAATCTGTGTTCCAACGTCTCTGGCCAAATTCTTGCTAGCCTTGTAATGAATCCGCCAAAGGTCAGTGCACGTTACATATTATGACGTGTGATAATAATGTTGCTAACTAAGATGTTTACCCCCTTCACAGGCTGGGGATGAATCCTTTGAATCCTTCATGATAGAGAAGGATGGCATCCTTTCATCATTGGCTCGGCGTGCAAAGGTTTGTCCTACTCCTGCCCCTTCTAAGGTTGATGATGGTAAACACAATACAAGGCTGAAAATTCAGATTAATATATCAGTGTCCTTTTGTGTCTGACATGAGTATATCCATAATACTACAACTGTAGCCATAGAAAAGAGCAAAGCAGGTTTAAGATTACCGGTTGAGTAGTCACAAGCAGTTTTCTGCCAATATTCTTTTGAATATGTTGGGCACCTTGTTGTTACATATATTCGCTCTGCACAGGCTTTGGAAGAAGCATTCAACAGCTTAGAAGGTATCACATGCAACAAGGCTGAGGGTGCAATGTATCTGTTTCCTCGCCTTCATTTACCACAGAAAGCAATTGGAGCTGCCCAAGCAGCTGGCACTGCCCCTGATGCATACTACGCCAAGTGCCTTCTAAAAGCTACTGGAATTGTTGTGGTTCCTGGCTCCGGTTTTGGACAGGTCAGTTATCTCAAAACCTTGGTTAAGTTTACATGTCTCTTGCTGTCTGAAAACATTATCGAGTATGTGCTGACATGTTTTCTGTTGGAATTTAATTTTTGATACCGTGGAGGTCCCGGGAACATGGCACTTCAGATGCACGATCTTGCCACAGGAGGAGAAAATACCAGCAATCATATCTAGATTCAAGGAATTCCATGAGAAGTTCATGGATGAATACCGCGATTGATGTCCACTTGTACTAAAAACTGCTGAGACTGAATGCCCATTTCTAACTTGGCCGTACATCAGGCAGCCTGCCATTTTTCTATCAATCAAATAAAGCCATCCATCGGCACCACAACTTCATATCAAAATCTGTTACAGGAAAATTAATTGTAGAAACCATACAGAATCTTGTGCATCGCAAAACCATGCTTCTGTTTGCCTTGCGAGGAGTGTCTTTTGCTCTTAGCCCATGTGTACAAGAGTACCTGAATTTTGAGGTCAAGTGAAATGTCACGGCACAACCCTGAAATGTTGGTTTTTGTTACGGAGAATCTTACTATCCCGAAGAAAAGTTCTGTAGTAGGTAGGGAGCTTGAGCTGCTTCTGCTCAATTAATTTTTTTTGATATTCTGCTGAGAGGTCAGATTGGGATAAGTTAGGACGTGCTTATGTTGTATTTACACTTTTATAATAATTTGGATGTTTTATAGAGATTTGGGCAAATTTATATACTTCGGAACTTACGTTCATATGCAGAAAGTAACTCTTCAAGTTTAAGTTCCGCTGCGAATCAGCAGAATCGGCAGCAGGACCACAAGCGAATTGAAGCGACACGCTTGTGATTTGATTTCACACGAAACGATCTCGAGTCACAAGTGGAAATCATGAACACGAACAAATCATAAAATCACTACGTACACTAGACATCAAGGGAGCCAAGCAATGTAACAAGTAGCTGGAAATGCTTTATGCTCCATGGAAGGAAGCAAGCGTGGACTTTAAACGGCAGCCTCCATTCTTGGTTCGAAGGACACGACGGCGGCCACGAAGTCCGTGGCCGCCCCGGCCGTCGCTGCCGGTGCACCGCGGGAGCTCCTCCCAGTGGTTTGTCTTGACGTTGCACATGAAACAGCCGTTGACGTTGGCGTAGGCGTCGGCGTTGGCCTCGCCGGAGTTGACGCAGACAATGACGCGGTCGCCGTGGAAAGGGCGGTGCGACATGGCGGGCGGCATCGCGGCCACCTGATGCCACGCGCCGTTCCCACACGCGCAGGCTGGCCGTGTCCAGGAACTCGGAGAGGACGACGGCGTAGGCGGCGGCGCCGCCGCACGCCACGACGTCGATGGAGTACTCGTGGTGCACCGGCAGGATCCTCGGCAGCTCGGCGAACGCGAGGCGCGCCACGTCGCAGGCCATGACCGTGCCCGAGTGGCTCAGGAAGTATGCCACGCCGTCGCCGTCGCCGCCACGGCGGACGAGTACTGCCTGGACGCGCTCCGCTGCATGTTGGTGGTCACGACGTCGCCGGACTTGCTCAGGAAGTAGACCGTGTCGTCCCTACCGCCGCCTACACCGCCTTCCGCCGCCGCCGTCGCGCGATCCGGCCATCCGGGGACGAGCCCCGCTCCGGCTTCCGAGTCAGGACCACCGGTTCCTCCTCGCACGCGTCGTCCTTGGACGAGTCGAACGCCACCACGGACAGGTCCTCCGGGAGTTCGCCCAGGATGAGGACCACGCGGTACGGCGAGCCGTACATGGCGACGGCGTGCAGCACGGCGCGCGCCCGTGAGCGGGTTGGCCACGGTGAGCTCCCCCGATTCCTGGTCGCGGTAGAGCACGAGACCGCCCGCGGCGGCGACCAGCACGGGCCCCGGCGTGCCGCGCCACCGCGCCCAGGCGCGCTCGGCCAAGTCGAAGACGACGACCGCGAGGCGCGCCGGCACCAGCGGCTGCTCCTCCTCCTCCTCCTCGTCATGGCCCGCATTGTGGTCGTCGGAGTCCGGGAGCATGAGGAACCACGGGTCCCGCGCGGGGACGCGCGCGCAAGCGGCGCGGAAGGTGATGGACTCCGCGACCGCGCGCCACCGGCGGGAGACGCTGCGGAGGCGGAAGAAGGCGGCCGGCGGGAGGCGCGCGAGCACGCGCTCGAGCATGTAAAACTATCGTTGAGCTCAGACACATATTTGCAGAGCACGTCGGTCGTGCAGAGCTGCTCTGCTGCGGCTGCGGCTGGTAAATGAAAGCGAGGAGGGACTAAAACTAAAAGCCACGGCCGGACGGACGTGACCGGACGAGACGACGCCGCCGCAGGAGGTCGCTGTGATTGTGCTTGGCCTTGGCCATGGGCGGCCTGCATGGCCGGACCCCGCTCTCGCTCTCTCTCACTCTAATCTGGTTGACCTGTGCACGACCGCGGCTGGCATGCACGGTGCATCTCGCTCTCTCTCTCTCTCTCACTTCTTGTTCGGTTCCTCCAGCGCCCGCCGGTTAAACCATGCATCCTTGTGTTTCTGCTGCCGACCGATCGAAAAGGGAACAAGCAAAGCATGTCTAGTAGTTTCTGGATCTTCTCATAACCAATCAAAGGTATACATGCCAAATATCCCCACGAAAAAAGTAGTATAATCGGAAAACGATTAATTGTACAGCTACACGTAACAGAACGACGACGAAGCAATTCAGTTGTAGCCTTCATTAGCTAAAAATTTCGTTTGCAAATGAATAATAGACCGTACGTGTCGGGAACGAAAACGTACGTAACCCTGCCGCGCGCCCGCCCAAGCGCCGCGCCGGCGAGTACTAGTACGACCCGCCGCCACTCGGCGTGAACACGAACAGGTCGAGCTGGAACACGGCGCCCTTGCGCGGGCTGCTCACCAGCTTGAGCAGCGAGTACCCCCGCGCCATCCTGAACCTCCCCGTGCCGCCCACGACGGCGCGCTCGACGGTGCCGTCGTCGCCGCCGGGGAACCGGTACTGGCCCTGCAGGGACAGCGTGCCGCCGCTCCCGCCCGACGCGGCGAAGAACGCGACGGTGACGGCCGAGACGTAGTCGTCGTCCGCCAGGCCCGACCCGACGAAGACGCCGCGGTACCGGCCGACGAGGGCGGAGGCGGCGCCCGGGCCGGCGCGCAGCTCGTCGTCCAGCGCGCCCACCTCGCCGAACGTCGAGTCGCCGCCCAGCGGGGACGGCGCCACGGTCGCCACCGTGGCGTTCCGGCCCGAGAACCGCTCGTGCACGTACACGCGGACGTGCGTCATGCGCTTGGTAGTAGTAGTAGTGCCGCCGCCGCCGCCGGACGCGAGGTCGACGGCTGTTGGCGACGAGGAGGAGGCCGCCGCTACGACAAGGAAGGCGGCGGCGAGCGGCAGCAGCAGCAGCGACGGCGAGGAGGCCATCTAATGACGACGGTGAGGTGAGAATGAGACCAGCTGGGTCTGCAACTGACTGTAGCTGGGTGCTGGTGTCGTGTTCCACTGCTACTACCGCTTGTTTGGAGACGATTGCATAACCTGTGATGCGCCTCTCGTGCATATATACTACTGTCAGCAGCAGCAATGCCTTGGTTAAGAATTGGGCTCGTTGGGTTTGCCAGAAACCGACGATGACAACGACGCACGGACAACAGGGCAAGACCAGGGCATGGAGCTTGCACGCCAAAAATGCTAGCTTGCATTGCGCGTGTACAGCTTACTGATGAAAGGCATTATCGAAGACTGATTCTTGCGGCGTTGATCGATCCGCCCAGTTCGGTACCTTCTCTTCACATGGCTCGGAGCGCATACTGTCAGCTCAGCCTGTTTTGTAGCGGCCGCGCCGGCTACTGGCCTGCATGCGAGCGGAGCAGATCAGGGCATCGATGGATCATCTATGTGCGTACACTTACAGCCAGAAAAAAATATCCCTCCATCTAAGAATATAATGTGAAATACGTAGTATTAATTCTAATTATCGATAGTAAAAGAAACCATGATGTTTGATCAAATACAGAGCGCAGTGGCTCCACCACAGTTGTTGTTGAAGAGCTGGAATAATCTGCATGACCACAAATACAGACACAAACTCTCTAACAAATGTTCAGTCTTCTACTGTACTCCTATGACCTAATAAGTTCACAGTGGTACACGGCAAAGTATGAAATAAACATTCTAATATTTACAAGTATATCAACTGGTATCCGCAGCGAAACAATCCAACAAAAGGTATACGTACATTTTCCATACATTTCCTTTCTCAAGTTAATTATTTCTAGTGTATCTTGTTATGTACTACTCCCTCCGTCTCGCTTTGTAGTTCATTTTTGAACTACAAAGTGACAAACTTTTTGAGACGAAAGGAGTATATGACTCGTGACTGCATTGCTAAGAGCAGTTTGTGAGAAAGAGCATCCAGCGTATCTAATAAATGAGCTAGCGGACCATTTTGGAGGACAGATCGTCTAGAGCAGAGAATAGGGGCTGGGCAGCTCAGGCCTCCACCATCCCAAACAGGATATCCGTTGGGGTTAGGTACTGGTCACTGTAGATCTTCTCATTGTGACGACATTCCCTTCCAGTGAAACTCCAACAAAGTTGATGAAGCTAAAGTTTCAAAACAAGAGTCCATAAAAAAATGAAAGAAAAATAATCTTCTAAAAAACAAAGACAAGATAAAAACATAGTGTTACACAAGATACCCTTATTTTTGCTTAGCACAAACCACCTCTAATCACATGGCTTACCTGTGTTTCCATGTGAATTGAAATCAAAAATATCATTCTACATAAAACAGTGACCAACAATTTTTTTAGTACAAATGCTTAGAGCAAATATATTTACATAATGGAATTTTTAAAAGTACAAACGTAAAACACAAGAATAGGCTACAATCCCCTTCGCCCCAAGAAAAGCCCAGACAAAAGCCCTAAACCACAGAAGATCCTGAGCTAGGGTTTTTACCCCAAACTTGCCGGCCCATATAAATTCTCCCATCCTGAAGCCCCTCGAAACCTCTCGCCGTCTCGCGCCGCCACCTCCCGCACCGCTCGTCTTCCTTCTCCCCCTCTCGCGCACGGCTCGCGCGTCCGTAACTCAACCTCCGGCAGCGACGATGGCGGCGGCAGCGGCAGGCGGCGCCCCTCGGGCGCTGTCTCAGCAGGAGAAAGACATACAAATGATGCTCTCGGCGGACGTCCACCTCGGCACCAAGAACTGCGATTTCCAGATGGAACGCTACGTCTTCAAGCGCCGCACTGATGGTATGAGCTGAAATCCCCCCGACACCACCCAAACCGCAATATCTAGTGCCTGTGGATACACTAGATCAGTTCGTGCTGTCCACAATTTAGATCTTATTAGTACGTTGATGCTTGCGGTGGTATAGATAGTTCTGTTCGGAAATTTTAGCGTGTTAAATGGCGGATCCGCTTAGTTTTGTGAAGCTGTTCTTAGTTGAGTCTTGTCAAGCATATGAACATGACACTGACCAGCGAATTTCTCTCCAGTAACATTTCACTAGCACGAGAATTTGGAGGGCGATTGTAAGGTTCAATGAGAACATTGATGATCTCATAACTGAACAATTCGTTGGATTCGTTGTTTGGCATATCTGTTAGTCATCTTTTGTCATCGGATTAGTCATCTTTTGTCATCCGATTCGTTGGCATAGAGGAAATGCCAACACAATTTACTTTGGTTGTGTTAACACTGGCCTTTGTATACTACCCTACAGGTATTTACATCATTAACCTCGGCAAGACCTGGGAGAAGCTTCAGTTGGCAGCGAGGGTCATTGTAGCAATTGAGAACCCACAGGACATCATCGTACAGTCTGCTAGGCCTTATGGGCAGAGGGCTGTCCTCAAGTTTGCACAGTACACTGGTGCTCATGCAATTGCTGGCAGGCACACTCCTGGTACATTTACCAACCAGCTACAAACCTCATTCAGTGAGCCGCGCCTTCTCATTCTTACTGACCCTAGGACTGATCATCAGGTGATCTCTATTTTCTTTTATTAACTAGTTATCTATTTCTGTTTATCAATTCAGTCACTAACAAAAAATCTTCTAATGGACCTGTATACAGCCCATTAAGGAGTCTGCTCTTGGAAACATTCCCACCATTGCCTTCTGTGACACCGATTCACCTATGCGCTACGTCGATATCGGCATCCCTGCAAATAACAAGGGGAAGCAGAGCATCGGTTGTTTGTTTTGGTTGCTTGCTAGGATGGTCCTGCAGATGCGTGGTACAATTCTCCCAGGACACAAGTGGGATGTCATGGTAAATTTACATATTCCAAATTACCATCCTTTCATTTTCTTTGGCTTTCTGTAACACAATAGTTCGATTAACATATAATCCTGCCTTCCGTTACTTGCAGGTTGATCTATTCTTCTACAGGGACCCAGAGGAAGCAAAGGAGCTAGAGGAGGAAGAAGCCCTGGCTGCACCGGACTATGGTGCAGTTGCAGAATATACCGCTCCGGCAGGCGATACCTGGGGTGGTGAATGGGGTGCTGGTGAAGCTGCACCGGCACCTGCAGCAACTGGGGCTGAATGGACTGCTGTTCCAGGTCTTACACTTCATTCACAGTAATTATTAAATTATTTAAATGTCTGCCAATGTGAATTCTACTTTGCTTGTGTATTTCCTCTATTTTTAGGTTTCGTAAAATGGTTCTATTATATGTGTGCCTAGAAGTGGCCATTGGGTTGTTACTAAATGTGGTAGTTTGGGTTTCAGTTTGACATTTTTCTTTCTTAGTCTGTATAGGTAACTGTAGAAAAATACTTATCTAAATATAAAATCATTGCTTCCTTGATGAGTAGTAACATGTGAAATTATTGCACAAATTATTCTAGCAAGATACTGCAAAATCTCCCGCGGAAACATTGTTTTGTAGTTTCTTAACCACCCTGAACTTTGGTTGGATACTGTTTTGTAATATGGTACACTCCATGTTACTAATGCTGCATTTTTTAATTGCAGCTCCTCCAGCTGATGGTGTGTGGGATGCTGCTGCGGCTGCCCCTCCTGCCGCAGCCCCTGGTGGATGGGAACAAGGCGCTGCCCCTGTCGCGGCAGCCACTCCCAACTGGGAGTAGAAGAAGAGTATGGGCGCGTGGCTGATGCATTTGTTGGTAGAATCAGTCAGTACACGAAATTTGTTGGTAGACACTGGTTGAGTAGTAGCTTGAATTTAAAAACAGTTATGTTAGATGCAAGTCAACTTTGTGTTCTTGACTCTGTTTGGACCGAGAGCAACCCGGCCGTGTGTGTTCTTACCTCACGGATAGCTTCGATTTTAAGCACAATTTTTTGAGAGCAAATGTATGTCTTCGGCATAGCGGTCCGTTTTGCTTGCTTGGTCTCATATTTTTGCTGCTGCTGCTGTCTTGTTGCATGAATCTGACTCGGCTTACTGTTCTGACTAATTATGTACTGTTTGCTTCACGGTGCTCTCGTATGCAAGACATGGTTAAGTTCCTTTAC
Source organism: Tuctoria greenei (assembly GCA_036927565.1). Classification (NCBI taxonomy): domain Eukaryota; kingdom Viridiplantae; phylum Streptophyta; class Magnoliopsida; order Poales; family Poaceae; genus Tuctoria; species Tuctoria greenei. The sequence goes on along the minus strand of JAYESD010000004.1, from coordinate 218,614,170 downwards.
GACATTATTCTATTTATTGTGACATCCATATCTTGTTCCATATAGTAGTAGGAGAGTTATAAACGTTGACATGCGCTCAAACGTCGCAGCCAGCTCGAGCAGTAGTAGGAGAGTGCACGACGACGCTCCTGTGTCGTCGTCACAGCAGGGCCCTGATCCGGTCGCCCTCGGTCCGGACGTGCGCCCTGGTGATCTCCCCGACGCTCCGGCAGCCGCAGAGCGCCATGGCCAGCTCCAGCTCCGCGTTGAGCATCTCGATCACGTGCCTCGCCCCGGCCTCCCCCCGCGCCGCCAGCCCGTAGAACACCGGCCTCCCCACCATGACCGCGCGCGCGCCGAGCGCCAGCGCCTTGAACACGTCGGTGCCCCGCCGGACGCCGCCGTCCACCAGCACCGGCACGGCCCCGCCGACCGCCTTAACCACCTCTTCGAGCACGGAGATGGTCGCCGGGGCGTAGTCCAGCTGCCGCGCGCCGTGGTTGGACACGACCACGCCGGCTACCCCGGCCTCCACAGCTCTCCTGGCTGTCCACCCGTAGCAGTAGCAGAGTCGTCAGAGCTTTGCTGATGATGACTGACACCACAAGATTACCAGTACTTCTACTCAAAATTAACGCGTTATTATGACAACGACGGTTTATTTTATTACCGTCCTCGGCGGTGACGATGCCCTTGAGCAGGATCGGCAGGGTCGTTATGGACTTGAGCCACTCCACATCCTGCATGCAAAAATTCAGACATCTTTATCAATCACCAGCAAGACTAACGAACACTTTCAGTCTCACAGTTATTGGACACATCTTTATGGCGCCAGTGCTTATGTACCTTCCATGACAACGAAGGATCCAGCGTCTGCCTCGAGTACCGTTCCAGCTTGGAGCCGCCTTCTTCCTGAAGATCAGGACGAGAAAGAAAAATGCTTCAGTATTTCAGAGGAGAAAAAGGAGTTCATCCATCATGAACGATTTTCTTCGGAGGTCGGTCTGAATCACAGCCCTCCGTGTTGAGCAGCAGGCACTTCGCTCACTCACATCATCAAGATCGCCGTCGAATGACATTAACCCTTCAAGGTTTGCCAGTGGTGGCGCAATCATCCTGCGTGCGTGGACGGTCAGCTCGGTTTCAGATCATCGCAAAAAGAAAAGGAAATACATCACTGTGATATTCAACATGTTAAAATGCTCTACATAAAAATGTCACTGTACTTGTTCCGGATGTCAGCTTCACGCCTACCAAGCACTGGTGTGTCAACTGTCAAAACAATTGCCTTGAATCCCAAACTCTCAGCCCGCTGCACCAGTGTTGCTGAAACATCCCTTCTCTTGTACACCTAACGTGCAGGATGGAATTTTTTCAACACATCACATATAACAACAGAAAAAAGGAGTTAACAACTAGAAGAAAGCTCATCTTCGAGGCATCATACATATAACTGGTAAAAGCGAATGGCGTCGCAACTGGAAGCAACCTCCTCAATTTTGCAGCTGGACGCGAAGGAAAGCACCTGTACGACATGTACGAATATTTGTAACAGTCTTCACTTCAAACAACACCAGGTGATCGTTACCAAAGGATCCGGACGGTACCTACCATTATGGTGTTGCATGCTGCTGCAGCTCTTGCTGTAGCAACCTCCCCTGAAAATGGAACATTTGACCGAGGAGTCATATGACAGACGCTATAACTTACAATTCAAACTATTTTGAGTTTCATACCTTCTGGATTTGCTAATTTGTGCGACCCAGTTGGAGCGATGATTATGGGCGACGGCATATCATACCCTAATAAGCTCGTTGACATGTTTATCTTGCTGACATCTACAAGCACTCGTGGTCGTAACCTGTGGAATCAACGCCGAGAAATTAGGTCCTATTTTACAGTGAAAGTTCGGAGTTACTGTGAGGTGAAACCATACAGAATTCTCCCATATGCTGCAATATTCTCCCTCAATGTGTGCTCATCCTCCGCTCCGCCGTTGATGTAATCGTAGTACATCTTTGGTAGTGCTTTCTTGGCGAGTTCTTGGTACTCGCGGATGTTGACCGGTATATTGTTCTCCATCTTCTGAAGCTGTAAGTTATACGGTAGTTCAGGAAATTTAGAAGCATGGACGGAATACTCCCTCCATTTCGAATTATTTGACGCTGAACTAACTAGCATCAAATAATTCGAAACGGAGAGAGAGAGAGAGAGTATATTTTAATTTTCTCGGTGCAGGCACCAAACCATTTTCTTGTCGAAACACCTTCAGAACCAAACAAATACTACGATATATGTGCAACCTGAATGAAACATGAGTCCTCTGAAAGTACCAATTCACACTTGGTTTCCAGTCATTTAGCTATTTGAACAACAGTTTTCAGATAGTGGGTTACAACACTGAAGATGAAATTTTTTTTATTGAACCCAGATAACACTGAATTTTAAACTACAAGAAAATACATACTGACAGTTAGTGCACAACTGGCATTCTAATCCTGTGGAGTACTTGTTTTGAAGAAAACAAATCTTGCCCTTTTCCGGACTCAGGCTTGGCATAAAAGAAGAAAGAAGCTCAGACAAAAAGGAGGCAAAGGGGATTTCTAAGAGCATGTGCCCATTCAAAGCCACATGAACAATCAGATACTAGCTCGCGGGGCAGTGCTGCTAGTCTAGTAAAGGAAATTAACTTGAAGGCCGTGTCAGAGATATCAAATCCAGACCTCGCTGAAATTTTTTTTTACAGCTACTAAAAGTTCCCAGACATCTCGATATCTAAGTTAGGACCGAACAGTAAGAGACCTTCCTCTCTAGGAAACCACAGAACGGTCTGAAGCAGAGGCTAATAATCGAACCGATATATTCAGAAAGCACAGGGAAATTCAGACGGCCCCGACCCCAATCATCCGTTCGAGCCTGTACTGTACTGTACTCATGTGCCATGTCCGTATAGGCCGTGAACCGCAGGTGGCGCCAGCGGGAAGGGCATATCGATCGATGGAACTCCAAGGCACAACTGAAAGTTGCCCCCTTTGGATTCAAGACACAACTGAAAGTTTGCCCCGAATCGGCAGCATCTAACACGGCCATCTATCTACATATGGTGTTATTCCACAGAAATGAAGAAGGCAGGAGTAGAAACCGAGTAAAGAGAGAAAATTGAGAAGAACACAAATTAGGGAATAAATCTCCATACACGATTGGAGCAGGAAACTGAAAGCGAAACAAAAAAAGATCATCATGCCGGGGCAAATCGAAGGAGGAGGAGCTAGCGGCGACAACCAGCACCATACCTCTCGGGATTTATTAGCAGAGGAAGAGAGAGCAGCAACCGAGATGTCAGGACTGAGGAGTGAAGGGCCGGCAGCAGACAAGGGAGGGACCGAGCTAGCTAGTGAGAAGAGAAGAAATGGATGGTGGTGCAATTGCAAGAGCTTGTTGAAAGGTTAGTGCTGGGCAATCGTGATGTCAGAAGCTAGCTCAGGTAGGTACGTAGAGGACAAATACCGGCGGTGGTGGGCATATCCACGTGTTGCGTTTTGCGTTTAAAATTATCAACTTTCTGCTGAGTTTATCATAAAAAATTACAGATTATATGAATTTGATTGGTAAATTCTATATTTTTGAAAAAAAAACAATTCCTATATTTTTTAAGTTGTCATATGTTTTATTACAGTGCTTTGAAGTTTGTGACATCATTTATAAGAATACCATGCCATAATTAATCATGAATTTTTCACTGTTGGATCTCTGTGGAGGTTGGTTTGCAAGATTGGGCCTTGATGCATGCGGATCTGAGCAGTTTAAGTTCACAACTGTGTCTCTGACTTGTGAGGGCTGGGTTGCAACTCACAACACGCAAAGAAATGTTTTTCGGCTGGATGGCCAACGTGGTTGGTGGCCTGCAGGCGCATGCATCACTGTCTCTCGCGACGTCGTGTTCGACGAGGCGAATTAACCAACACGGACGTCTACCAGCCCGCAGCCCTTCTTCTTCACCGTCGAGTATACATCAGAGATCGCGGCGGCTGCACCAGGAGCAGGAGGCGTAGCGGCATCTAGCTCCCTCGCCTGCTGCTTCTTCAAGCGGACCTCGATGCGGACGGCGGACCACGACGATGCAGGCAGCAGCACAGTACGTTGGAGGCCTGGCTACTACACTTTCCATTCTTAAATACTTATCGTCTTCTAGTATAAAATGTATAAAAAGACGACAAATATTTAGAAACGAAAGAGTGTGTACTAATAGCTACTGCCTGATAGCTTTCAGCCGGATAAGAGTACGTGTGGAATCTGAACAAGTACGTAACAGAGAGGATCAGATTCGGACGAGCGGTCTTTGCATCGCCTCCACAATGCTTCCTTGGTTGGCTATGCGGTGCACGACTGGCACGCATATATACGTGTTTCTAGATGTCGCATGTGTGCAGGCCAGTCCGGCCTAACTAGCTAGCTCCGTTTCGTCAATATACATACATGCGCCAACATCTACCTACTAGCTGTTAACATTTTCCTCCCAATTCGGCATGCATGCATGGAGTAATGCATGCCAGATTGTTAAGCTGATCGAGTCGAGTATGTAAATAAAGGCTAGCTAGGAAACAAGAAGAACTCGGAGCTTGCATGCAGCTAAAACTCCTGCTCGCTCGAGATGTTTGAATTCGTGCTCCTGCTGATCGAGACGCGTGCGTGTTGTGGTGATGATGATCATGGGAACCACTCTCCATCAGCCCATCCTTCTTCGATGTCTCCAATAATGTCGTCCATGCTGCAAAACAAGGCGTTAATTTCACGTATATATGTTATCATTATTATATATTGGCCAAATTAAGGAGCTTATAAACTGTAATAAAGCAAAAAAGTGAAACACCGCCCTTCTTTGTCTTACCATGGCAAGACGACGATGTCGCCGCCGTTGTTGTCCCCTTCGTTGCAGCCGCTGTGGTGATCGCCGTCGTCGGCATGCATGATCGTCTCCATGATGTCTGGCTTGTGCCATGCCGGCGGGACCTCTTGCTCGACGCCGTCGCAGAGCCACTGATGCCACTCCGGCAAGCCGGCCGCCACCACCACGTCATCGTCATAATCCGCCGCCATGCCAGCAGGTTCGGCCTCTATTGTCGTCGTCCGGGGTGCCCCCGCGCTCTCGCCGCCGTCGCCCCCGCTCTCGAGGATCTTGGTCCACCACGCCGACGCGGCAGCCACGTTCGCGTCCGTCTCGCTCAACTCCAGTACGCCCTGCTGCCTCTCCTCGCCGTCGCTGCCGCCGATTGAGTAGTACAACATCTCGCCGTCGCCGCCGACCAGCTGCGCCTGCAGGCTCAAAGCTGCCGACGACGAGTATCCGTGTCCCGCCACCGCCGCCGTCAACGGAGATGATGAGTACGCCGGCGGCCGGTAAGACGAGGCAGCAGGGCATGACGACGATGGTTGGATCAAAGGAACGTCGCCGCCAAACGGAGTGTCGTCACCGTTCTTGACATTATCCAGCTGAGAGCCACCGAAGCCATAATGAAAGCTAAGGTTCAGCCCTAGCGGCGGCTGCGCAGGCGGCAGGCTGCAACAAGCCAACAACTGCTGATCCAGGCCACCAACGGCAGCAGCAGCAGCAGGTGCTTCTTCTTCTTCAAGGGGTGTGAGATGATAAGAAAGCATAGACGATGACGAGTAGTCGTTACCAGCAGCAGGGGCTGCACCAGCAGCAATCAAATTTGCAAGTGATGGAGAGCTGCAGCTGCTGCACAAGTGATTTTTCGAGGAGGGGACATAGCTCATAGCCATAGTAGGCGGTAGTACTCCTTCAAAAGCGTGGCTTTGCTCTTGAAATAACGTGGTCACCTGCACCGGCGGCTGCTGCTGCAACCGTGGTCGTTGCCGCCGCTGCTCCTGCTGCTGGTAGAGCTGACACTTCTTGTTGGGCTGCTGCTGCCTCATGCCGGCTCTGTGGATCCGTAGCGCGGTGACGATCTCCCGCCTGGCCTCCGCCATGTTGAGCAGCCTCTCCTGGTACGGCCGCCTGCTCGTGTGCGCCCTCCTCCTCGTCGTCGTCTGCTTCCTGCTGATCATCTGTGGCTTCTTCAGTCCTGCTTGTTGCTCATGCCCCTGCTGCTGCTGATCTTGTGATGACGATGTAGAAGAACCCCTGATCATGGTTGTGACGGAGGTGTTGCAATTTGAGCCTCCTCCTGATGTAAACACTGCTGGCCAGCTGAGAGATCGATGTAGCTAGCTGTTATTGCCCGATGTTGTTGCACTTAGAAGAGGAGATCGAAAGGCCGGCGATGGAGATGCAAGTAGTAGTGGTCTGAAGCGGCTGTGGCTTCTCATCTTGGACTCTCATCAATACCGTGTGAGCCGCTTCTAGCTATTATGGCCTAGTATGTATGACCATGATGAGGCTCTGCAGGGCGTGTTCAAATGTGACGGAGAGAGGGGGTGTCAACAAGTGGTACTCCTATCCATACGTACATACGGGCGGTCCTAGGATTAGGAAGAGCTAGCTAGGTGTGTAGTTCGTTAGTCATCTCCTTGGTACTTGAGTCACATCCACCTTAACTCGGATATCAGTCAAGCCATGCATGCCGAGCTGTATCGGCGCTGGGTGCAAAACGTAGTCCCTATTCTATTTGACACATATTCTGATTCATTCTTTTCTATGGAAAACGTAGTCCCTATTTGGCACATATCCTGTCGTATCAATTATAGTTTGCACGTTTTTGACACCTCCATTCCATTTGGCCGTCTTTTGGCAAATATATACAACGGTTCTTTTCAAATACAAATGAGCGAGGCAAGGAAACTGAAAGCTGGTGACAAATGGAATGGAACGATAGATGGATCATGGTACAAACTGCCGGCCATGCTGGTAGCTAGGCGCAGTCAGTCACTTCCATCTCCGGCCGCTGGTTATGGCAGCAGCGGAGGCTAGACTAGAGCCGTTTGTTAAGTCTTGCAAATACCGCGTGTTCCTTCCCACCCAGTTTCAACGAGTCCGACTGAAAGCTCAACTGACGGCGGCAGATTGGCAATATATATACTCCTACTTGTGATCATCACGAATCATAATAATAAAATAATACAGTAGGTCAAACATTGAGGCTTCCATAAGGACGACAGCGATAACATCTACGGTATGCATAACCATCAATGTCGGGTGGACACCCCTCTAGTCAACGAGTGACGAAATATACCAGCCCAGCCTGGTGATGTACACAATATCGTAGGCTCCCACATATTATGATATGCTCCCTTCGAATCTTTTTATTTGTTACCAGTTAGTTCAAAAATAAACTAGCCAGTGACAAAGGGAGTAAGATTAAAGGATTACTTCTAGATAACATTACCGGCCCATAATTTTTTTTTTAAAAAAAAAGAGACTGATTTGAACCCCCCAAGACCTACGTAACTGAAAACACTATACCAGGCACGTACGGGGTCCGGACCTCCCACCACTGGACACAACTTCATTTGACAGCTCAGCTCTTGACCCTCCGCTTCAACGCTAAAGCCAAGTACGTAATTGGCTTGCATGGACGGCCGTCAGGTGCAGCATGATCTATTGTAAGGCTAGTCTAGCCCTACATGCGAAAACGACGACACGAATTTTAGTACATGCTAAGAGTCAATGAAGATTGGGATGAAATACCAAGTGGAATAGCAAGCAAAACAATCAACCAGAAGCAACTTGGCCTGCACGCCTTTACAGAACCCTGTCTGAAGTCATTCAACATTCTGCAAATATGCCAGTTTGGAAACTGAACAATCGTAGCATGCTTGCTTGCATCGTCCAAAACCGAAGATTTAACTCATTTTTTTGTGTTTTCAGGTTCAAGGACTAATAACAGATGATGGCATCGATCACTTCAAATGAAGTTAAAGTGAATAACGAAATGGACAAAGTAAGTGGCGTGGCATGTTGTCCAGTGAGACCAGTACAGATTATCAGTAACCCAAGCACGTGAGCTCGAGCTCTATCTGCATGAGATGCTCCGTACGTCTGTTGAAACATAGGCAGTACATCAATGATAGTATATGGTCTAGCCATTAGGAACTTTGTTAGTACATAAGACAAGGTTGAGTACAGATGAAGTGTGAGAGCAAACAGGAGGTACGGATAAAAACAGGTATAGACATATAGTCGAATTTTGACTAAGGTGTCCCTTGCAGAAGTCCGATTTCCATGCTCTAGCTCTAGATGGCAAAATTACCATGTATCATGACTTTAGTAATATATGTGAAAGATGAAAAAAATGAAGGGAAATATACAAATATATTACAAAAACAATGAAAAAAATACAGTACTTCTGGACCAGTTGAAACATAAGATTGCAAGAGATTTTAGTCCAATTCTACACAGGAGGTAAAAGAATATCAAGTAAAAGAATAACCAACCACAACAATGGAAACGCTCAACTTGCAGCTTATAAGAATTTCCATAGATACATAATATATATATTTATAATCACAAGCTAGCAGGGTCTGCGTACCATCCATGAAAATCTGATACTTGTACCTAGTCCCAGAAGATATTTTATACACTCCAACTATGGTGCCTTTTGTGGATCACCTGAGCCTGGCATCCGCTCCCTTGCTTCGGAATGTTGAGAGGGAGAAGAAAGAACGTGGTGCTGCATTTCAGCCGGAGAGATGGCATTTTTAGTGAAGCTTACAGTTCTCAGGACAAGTAACGGCCAACAATTTTTATGCTATATGTGTCAAATGAGCAACGTAAACATAACCAAATAAATGAGTTATATACCTTTAAGAGAACTTCCAGTGAGTTGATCCTCCCTCGGTCTGAAATTTGCAGGGGGGTTCGGGATGGAGCTGCGTAGAGATTGTTCTGCAAATTAAATCTTAATCAAGCTTTTGTGATAGTTTGTGTAAAGCAATTTTGTAGAAAGAGCTATAATTGTACAGTAATAATTAATAAAATGTATAGACATATATGTTGCGATTCAGAATGCAGGAGCAAATGCATGTATGAGTGTGTAACTCCCGTAACCAGAAAAATCCTTTCCTAAGCGTGTATCATGATCTAGGAAAGATACTATGATTTGAAGAATTTTGATAAGGTTCAGAGTTCACAAAGGTTTTATGCCTTCTACCATTGCCAGGTGAAACTGACAATATGACTTGAAGATCCACCTGGCAGTGACAAACAACAACTACTATAACAATGTTGGCATTGCAGTATTGCACAGAGCCTTCATAGGAAACATTGCATTTTCTTTATAACATTAAAGTGCAAGATTAATTCAGGCAATTGCATGAACAAAGGATTTCGTAACTGGTTGCACACTTGCACCCAAAAAATTGCAATATAAAGAAGACATTCAGGTCAAGAGATACAACTGTTGCCCACAGGGGCTATGTAACAGGGACTAAGAACAATCCTATTTTTGGTGTAACTAAGCAAGGATATGAGTGCAGCTTGTACTTAAATGCTTGGAATCCACATGTACCTATCGTTTCTCACATACAATGTGATAGCTGTATTTTGAAAGACATACCAAGTAATCTAAAGTCAAGACATACCAAGTAATCTAAAGTCAAACGATTACAGGAAAGAGCTTTTCTTAAAAAAAAAGGAAAAATACCTTGCTCTGCAAAACCCTCATTCTCAACAAAACCATCATATGAAGCAAGATAACCAATTCGAGACTTTCTATAATCATTAGAAGATCCTAATACCAGATCCCGGCCATCCTCCATGTCATCATCACATTCTGAGGCAGTGGAAGCAGATACCCAATCATTTACTAAACCATCACCACCTCTATTCTTCCTGCCAAATTTCCACAGTTTCTTCAACCCTTTGGAAGCATCTTTGCGTGGCTGTTCAGATGCATTGGCAGCAAGAAAAGGCATTTGTGCACTGCCCCACTTTTTCCGCATTGGGAAAACATCTGCATCCGTTATTTCATCTAATGAATGAGAATTCCAAGGTGATGGACTTCCAGATGGTGAATCAGCAAAAGCATCGCCATCAGAGTTATCATTCGCATAAGGGAACAGCTGTGGAAGACGTGAGCTCCATGGTGCTGGAAGATCACCGGTTGAATTATGCATATTTCCTGCAAAAGCACCAAACTTGGCATTACCTAGATTGGGTGCTTCACCTGGGAAATTAACATCGCCATTTTCTGATCCTGGGTCATCTGAATTTCCAAAATCATGGCTTCCTCTTGGGTTCCCACTATCAGAATCGGCAGGAAAATCACTTTCTCTAAGATTTTCTTCAACACTTCCATATTCTTCCTCTTCTTTGCCATAATCAGGGGAATCCTCCTGCTGATCTTCAAAATCACCACTGTCGCCATTCTGGAAGGCATTCACCATCATAGCTGCCTGAAATCCAGGTATACTGACAGCTGGGCGTGTCCCATTGCCTTTCCTAAGAAAAGCCTTTGGTGGACCTGTGCTACGTGTGTTATAACCAAAAGGCCCCCCCTAACTGATTTTTCGAAATTTTTGAGGGAGCCCAATTGTAAATATCCTCATTCACTGATGAAATGTCCTTTAATTCATCAGGAATTAGGCTCTTCCTCATAGATTGCGACCTCCTTGATTGATCTTCTTTCAAGATAGTTTGTGACTCTTCGATAATGCTTTTACTGCGGGCAAAACTTTTTTGTTGGACCCTTGCAGTCGCTCTGCTAAGTCCAGGTGGAGGCCTCGTATTTTCCTTTCTGAAGTCGGCAAAATTGGGCACAGACTGTGCAAGAGGATTTTCTGGTGGATTCCTGCGGTTTGCATAACCAGAGCTTACAGTCCTTGATGAACGCTTATGGACAGGAGGAGCGGATGTCTTTTGGGCAGAAACAACTTTCCGTGAAAAATGCTTCCTGGAATCAGCACTCCTGGAAGAACCATCACCAGATAGATAGTCACTGTTCAGTTCCTCTTCTACCAAGAATGAGTCTGCTCCCTGGAGAAGGCAAAAAAAAATTAATTGCAACCAAGTAAAATAGACATTGAGAATGATCTCAGCACTCTGCAACATTGCGTGCAATTATTAGATTCCAAGACAAGCAAGTCAACGAACACTGAATAATTAATGCATATACGTGGTTTTTAAATGCCCAATTTCTTAATAACAACATTCTTCAGTAAAGCGGAAATGCCAGTGTAATGCACATTTTAAACAGCAACAAACACTGAATATGTATGCCAGAAAATTTGAAGCCCATTTTAAACTGCATCAAGATAACTGTGTTTTCACCTTAAAATAGAAATTTCAAAATAAATAAATACCTGATCCTTATTTTTTCTTGGCGATCGCAAAGGAGGAATCTTCTGATAACAAGAAACATAAGCTGAGTCCGAGGCATCCACAGACCGAGAGAATTTAGCTTGAAGCTCAGCCTTGCTTCTTTCTAGGCTTTCATGCATTGCTTTCAACATTGCCTCCTTCTCCTCTCTCTGTAGTTTCCAGTCTTCCTTTAGTTTTGCATCCCTCTTTTGCATATATTGATCATAGAACTTCCCTCTTGATTCTTCCAAACTGAGAATGCCAAAATTTTGTGGTACACTGTCATACCCTTGATTGCTCACCATCTTCAGAAGTTCTTTGACATCAGAATCATTGGTTGTTATACTCTCTTTCACGATTTGCTTTGTATATATTTTCTCTGGAAGAACTGGTACAGACTTTACCTCACTTACCACAGGTGTGTTATCAACCTGGACACCGGCAGATTTGCCTCTCCGAGAGGGAGTTAACTTATGTGCAGCATATAGCTTCTCCAACTCATTGGCCTTCATTTGCAGCTCACCCTGTCGATCTTGATTCCCTTGTGCTGGCCTCAGCACCCTACCCTGCAAATTCAATTCCTGATCAGCATTCGATGATTGCCTGCTCAAATCTGTCCCTTGGCGACCAGAACAATCTGAATCAGAGCCACTTATAACCTTTCTCACCATATTGTCTGCTTTATTTGGTAGGCGATTCCGCTGCAAGCTAACACATTGGCCTTCAGTTTCTGTAGAGGCAATTTCCTCCCTACCGGATGAGCCTCTTAAGTTAATACGGGAACCAGATGGGGCTTTTGATTTAGGCTTAACACCACCAGATAACTTTTCAAATGTCCGTGTGGGCCGATCCTTTTCAATCATATCTGCTTCGGTGTGAATATCTTTTGTATGGAGGCGAGGACCCCTAGTATCATTCGGTCCTATCTGTTTGCTTGAATCTACAACTTCAGGAACAACAGTTGTGATTTCCTTATCTACCACGCGAATATGCTCCTCTGGTGATGAGCTGGTTAAAATAGTTGTGTGTTTCAGTGAAGCGTCCTTGGCTAGCATTGGAGATTTCTTTAGTCGGTTTCGAATGGAAAAGTTCGGAGCAGCAGGATCTGAATCCTTAGCATCGCGTCCATGAATAACTCTATATTCTTTTCCAAAGGATGACTCACTCTCAAAGCTGGTGTTTACAACCATGTCATCTTCATCTTCTGCATGAGATTTAGTCTGTTTATGAATAGCAGGAGCACCGTTCGAAACTGACGGTGAGCATGTATTTGTGGGGGTTGAACTCACTGACATGTCATCCTTTTGACATGACCAAGGCTGTGATGTGACTGAATCTGTCAACCCACACCCACTGGAGTCCTTATCAGCTCTTAATTTTGAGTTACCCTCCAAATCAGCAGAGGTTGGGGTCCCAATGGTTCCATCCTCCTTTTTTTCGTTTATGCTGCTACTGTCATTGTTGCTGAGATCAATACTCATGTCACTGACACTGCTCCACCTCCTTGCCAACTTCTCCATGGATGAACCAGAAGGAACCCTGCGGTGCTCACCTTTCCCTGGAACTACCTTACTAACACCTGCCGAGTTGCTGTTACCAGAACTTGGAGTCTGCTCCTTTTTCTGGCTCTCAAACATGTTTATCCTGTCCTTCACACTCAAGCGCCTGACAAGACCTACGGCAGGTGCAGGAGATGCATCTGTTTCAGTTTCTTGTTTATCTACCGCCTGTTGCATAGTTGGCTTAGGCTGCTGTTCTGTGACAGGTTCAGGTGCAGCATGTACTGAACCTTGGCTCTTGCTTAGTCTGTGGACCTGAGTGTCGCTTCGATCAACTGTAGATTTGTCACTGGATCCACCTAAATCAAATTGTGGCTCATCTATAGACATGTCTGAACTGGAAGAACCACGGACATTACCATCATCGGATCCATTCCACTGTAATGAAACCGCCGGTGGTGCATTTTGAGGACTGATGTCAGGATGCCGCTGGCAAAGTGACATGAATTTGGTGCATGCTTCACTGGACATAGCAAGTTTAAGTATTATAAACATAAATGTCTAAACATCATTTATCAGGAGACGTGATAAAAGAACAAATCAAGCAAAAGAAGTAAGAATAACTTCAGTGCTGCCATCAAAAATCATAAGTAAAACAGCATATGGGCATACAGAAATTGAACAGATTTCACTGCAAAACGAACCTCAACATAAATAAACCATTTCCCATGCAAACTTCATCATCCGATTCTAAAGTTTATATGCTCACATTACCCTCCCCCCTCCCCCCCCCCCCCCCCATGTAGCATGTTGTTTTCTTCATTCTGTTTCAAAATGAATCAAGTACAATTATCCGCGAAACATAATGGCATTGCATAAAAAATAAATCTTAAAAGATTTTTTCTCTACACAGCATGCAGCTATCGGTGTTCTAAATGAGAATTCACCTGCAATAAATCATCAAGAAATATGTAACTACTAACTTGTACAAACTATCTACTTCATGCTTGGGGGTATAAGTGTATAACTTACGCTAAAGCTCACTACTGGCACATTCCATCAACTTTAGGTGGAACCAAATAGTTCGGTGATTAAAAGGCAGGTGATCGCAAGTTCACAACTTAGAATTTTCTTACTGTCTACCTCACTGGAGTACACAGTAATCATCAGCAACAATCTTAACTAACAGCCATAACACTATACCAAATTATGAGATTATCTAGTTTGAGAATTACCTCAGCCGATTGGCACCAAAATGGTTTGCAAAAAGCAGCAACTCTGAGATACTGTTAGGATTGAAACCTGCAGAGGATGCCCGGGAACAAGCTGTGGACAGATCTTGTTTAAGAGCACTCAGACGAACATCAATCGCCCTAAGAAGTTCTTTCCTGACAAGAGTTGAATTCATAAACTAGTTAATTAAAAAATAATTATGATATTTCGACTGAGGTGATCCCTCTAAGATTTATACGTACATGAAGTACAGAAACTGAGATGTTTCTACAAATCACTTTGCATGAAATGAATACAATTCATAAATTACTTCGCAACATAATACAGCCAAGAGCATGGGTAACTTCTTGTTTAAATTAAAGCAAGTTTTTTGATATGCCTGTAACAACCCATAGCCGAAACTAACTCAGCCCATCCCCCCATGCGATACAGGCTTACACACACATAGGAAGACATACACTTCATGGAAAAGGGTTAACCTGCAACTAAAACATACAAGCAAAGAGCCGATCACTTAATAGTTTAAACAACCATCGTTCAACTAAACGGTTAAACCACCTCCAAAAAACAGTACAAGGCATTGTACGTCCATTAAACCTATTTCCATATGATGGACCTGCACAGCTGCACCTACAACTAAATCAAATATACAAAAAAACTAAAAGTATACAACTAGACAAATATAATATATATATATATATATATATATATTTTTGTTAGAAAAAAACTATGATAAATTGAGGCATCCAAATATAATAAAATTTTAGATATAGTTGGATTGTTGATGATACTATTATATTTGATTTGTTGATTCTAACCGCGAAAATGCATCCGGCATACAACTAGTTAATCTAAATGGAGAAGTAAATGAATAGCAACAGATATTAGAGAGGAGCTTACTTTGTAATATCTGCAGCAGCTGCTGAGGCTGCAACTTCAGCTGGCAGAAAGCACGAAAAGCACGATCAGATATTACACAAATTGCATTCGGATGCCGCATGTACAAAGACGAAATAATGGCACATTAACTAATTCTCACAAAATGATACAAAGAGCAGCATCAATTAATTACTGTATTTATTTCTTCAATTAATTAATGACTTCCAAAGTTTGTGCCATCAAATTCATTATCCTATTAATCGAGAGTGTTTAAACTTATGTGGAGATAAATTATCCAAGTAGAAATCCCGTATGAATACAATCAAATATATCCCTCTTTCTCCTTCTGCTCTTACAATTAATTGACCCTCAAGTCACGCAAGTGAACATGGTCTAAATTTCCCACGATATAAAACCGTGGATAGACCTTATTAGGCGTGAACATAGATATATTCATCTAACAACATCCAATTCCCGGTCCATGCCAAATGGGCATTCAAAAAATAAAACATCAACACGCTACATACCAGGTCCACCCGAGGTAGCATCTCCAGCACCCTGAACAAGATAGACAGTTTTAGGAATCTGCTACACCAAGTAACAAAACATCCAAAACATACTTCAGCAACAGAACAACGGCCTGGCACTTACTCCCTGCGCGTAAATCTTCCTCGCCCCCTCCAGCTGCGACATCTCCAAATCGAAGGTGTTCGCCATCTCTAGCACCTCCGGCGTGCTCACGAACCGCACGAACCTGCAGGCACAAGCGGGTTCAAAATCGAACCAGACACCCGAAACAAGCAGATACATCTGAGTCATCAACAGACCTCTCGAGGGTGCCCTTGCTGAACCAAGCAGCGCGCCGCTCCAGCTGCAACCGGATGGCCGGCGGCGGCGGTTGTGCCGCCGCCTGCTCCTCCGCAGCCCGCAGGTTCGCCACGAATGGCTTCACCGACCCCGACG
Source organism: Tuctoria greenei (assembly GCA_036927565.1). Classification (NCBI taxonomy): domain Eukaryota; kingdom Viridiplantae; phylum Streptophyta; class Magnoliopsida; order Poales; family Poaceae; genus Tuctoria; species Tuctoria greenei. The sequence goes on along the minus strand of JAYESD010000004.1, from coordinate 218,598,363 downwards.
CGATCTTCTCCGTCCGCCCATTGCCACACACCACCAGCTCGCATCTGCGCAGGGACCAAAACGCGCCGCATTTAGCGTATAGGGACCGCATGAACCCATCGAAAAGGTTAAACTTTTCTTCTAGCCAAATGCTTCCTCACCGCTGGCGCCGGGGGGAGAGCTGGAAGACAGCGTAGTCGAGCGGCGCGTCGGCCTCCATGGTACCGCGCACCACTGCCGCCGTCGCCGCCAACCTCGGATCTGGCGGATCCCGTACACGAGCTCCCTCCCCCGATGCAACACCCACGAGAAACGCCGGAAGGTCTCGAGGGGGGGAGGCAATGCAGCTCCCTTGCGGCTTGTTCCGGCGGCGCCGCGGCGTCCGCCCGACCGTTCTACGGCAGCCCGGATCTCGCCGGCGCACAACCGAATCCGATGAGTGTGCGTGCGTGCTTGGCTGCTTGCGAAGTGGAAGAAGAGAGGACTAGAGAGAGCAGCTGCGTGTTTGTGGTGGTGGAGGCGAACTGACTGCTGATGAATGGTGAAGCTGCTAAAACAAGAAAGTTTTGGGGAGTATTTGGGAGAGATTAGTGCTTAATTTAAGCATGCATGTGATAGTGGGAGTTTTTTTGCAATTACGGCCAAAATCAAGGCCTTGTATTTTCTTCTCAATTTGGCTTCTCTACCCTTTATTAAAGTTTTCAGGATAGCAACTGCTCTGACTCGCATGTGAAGTTACCATTTTGCCCTCGTAAGTGGTTTTCCAAAAATTAGAGGCATGTTTTTTGTCTGAGATACACTTTATAATAAGGTGTAAATACAACTGTTGTTTAAGAAATGCATGTCACTAATTCTAAACATGTAGTAACGTGTTAATTCTAAGCTCGTTTCATTTGATGTGTCCATAATGAAATGTCTTGTGCAGTGAGTGCAATGAAATCTTGTTAGTTATGTTACATTTATTTTCTTTGTAATTGCTTGTAGGTTACTCCCTCCGTCCCATGAACTTGTCGTTTTGTAGTTCATTTTTAAACTATAAAACGACAAGTTCATGGGAACGGAGGGAGTACATCATAATTGTCTTATAATATAGCACGGCTTGCTTTATTTACTTGATGCCTTGGATTGCTTTTGTTGAGCCTAGGGTGCCTAACAGTGAAATTTGGGATTTCCATATCCATCTCTCTCTGGTATTAATAGTACTGAAAACGTTCCTTTCAGTTACTTTGTATTCTTTTTAAAAATTTGCATGAAAACTAATTACCACTAATCTAAGTCTTGTTCACCGAATGCTGTTGACAAAATGAGTAGACCAAGAAAACAAACTGAGAATTCCAGGTACAGATTGAGAGAGGGAGAGAAAAATGAATATCCATCATATCATGACGCCATATCGATCCGAATTTCCCATCTCTCTTGTCGGTGAAACCAAACTAAACAATTGTGACATGAAAGCAATACTAGAAACCATATATGATTATATGAATATAGATTGGACAAATGAAAAGCCAAGACAGTGTGACAGTATAAGTACAAGCTGAAGAACACTTTGGGAGGTTGTTGGCACATTAACCTCACATCAGATCACCCAACGCAGTCCCTTTTCGATTTTTCTGATGTCATTAGATTGTAGTTCAAGATCTCTAACAAGCTTCGATTCGGTGATTAATTTATTATCTTATAGGTTTGTTTTATGCAATTATCACTTCTTTCTCCACTCCACTTTTCTTTCTCTCTTGCGAATCCTCACAGACAATCAGTTCAACTGTTTTTATATTTAATCAAATTCAGTTTTTAACGTCTCCCTCACCTATCATGAAGTATAGGTCAACACCAGAACTGGGGTTGATCACCTGCCTGCCTTGTAGAACCGCCGACGTTATTGAGTCCTTTCTTGCCAAAACTGTCGAGTACGTACTCGTTGTTTGTTAGTAGCATCGTTGAGCAGCAGCTGCAATTATGGACTGATATGGTACGATCTAAGTTACTTATACGTTTCTTAATCTTATGACTCGACAACTAAATCAATGATTCACATTAGGATTTATTAGATTATCTGTTCATCTAAAAATAATCAGAGTTAGTTTGATTGACCCCCTGAAACTAGCCCATCCAATCCATACGTGGTCGCAAAATCCTTCAAACTAATTGACGAAAGGGATTACAGATATAACCTGCATCAGCACTGATTTTTTTTTACCTGGTAGCTGAATATTTTTACCGTTCTTCATTGATTAAAGTACTGATCCCAGTTCTTCATCACAAGGCTCAGTATCTCCAGAAATGACAAAGGAGGAGCACATCTCCAGCCATTTTTTAAAATGAGGTGGCGCTTCTCTCACCATAACACCGGTCGATGATTCCATGCAACTGGTAGATTACTAAAATACACAGACACACAACAACCCGCAGTTAAAGGTCAACAGGACAAGAAACAGATGTACTTTGAACATGCAGTGCTCGCTGCTAATCATACATTAATAAGGGTTAAGACATTCTTTAGTACAGTTTCAGCAGTCTCTGCTTGCATTCATCCCCCTGCCATGTCAGTCTGGCCTTCTGATTGGCAGCTTGCCACTTGCCAGTTATTTTAATCTCCACTCCTGTCTCATAATCCCTTGCATAATACTTATGCTGCTGCTGCTACTGTACATCCCTGGTATTTTGACTTTTTTGTGCACTTAAAAAATTTACTAATGGTGTATTTACATCTAGGTACCTCAAAGTCTGATGTATTGGAAATACAGACCTGCTCTTCGCATGCCACTAGCTAGCTTTCGCATCTGTAATTGCTTTGCTTGATAGGGAAAAGAAGCTTGAAAGGTTAACTACCTACGCTTGGTCAAGAATTCAAGATGGAGGAGGGTGGCCAAAGCGTTTGCCTTTTGGCAATTTTTAATCAGGGGAAACTAAATTGGCCGTGCCCTGGTTCAGAAGTGCCTTGCTTTTCTACTCCTGCAAAAGCATGTTTTGAAGAGAGGACAAATCACGCGTGAATTCATCTGGTCTCCTTTCCCTTTCCCCCTCGGGTTTGATTTGATTGATTTAATTGTTTTTTAGGGGGGTGAGGTTTGATTGATTAATCTGCCTGCTATAAGGACATGATCCGTTAACTGTCTGTCACTCATCAGGCGTGTGGTGCCTTCTCCGTCAGGCAGACGATGGTTCTGGAAGAGATGTGTCGCTCGACTGGGAGCCTGCTGGGGCCATGCATTTGATGCATAATGGCATCTTTTTTTTTTGTTAATATCTTATACTCCCTCCGGTGTACAAAAAATTGTCGTTTTGGACATGTTCTCGCATACCAAGGAAGCATTAAATACATTTCTTTCTTTTACAATACAACTCTCCTTAGTGGTCTGAGTGGTCTTCTTCACGTTTTTCCAGCCAATCTGATGCAAGTTCGATTCCTAGGTACACGCTTTTTTACACCATTTTTCATGGCATGCAGTGTAAAACGACAATTTTTTGTGCACTCTTGGCTCTATTAATTGTAGAACGACAATATTTTGTACACCGGAGGGAGTAATTTAGTATTAGATGATACTCCTTCCATCTTCGAATACTACTTTAATTCATTTTACTTAGCCACTCTCGTGTCTCCAAAGTGCCTTGTCAGTTTTATTCCGCACATAGTCACGGAGTGATCGTGGAGCAACAATGAGTAGCAGGGCATCACCTACGTCGTCGCTGTACTCTTTTTGGCTTCTTGTCACGAGCTAAAGAGACGCGCCTGAACAGATAAGCACCCGGCCGATCAAGTAGTAGCTCGTAATATAATAATAAGCCACACTGAACATTTGATATGCTAATAAGATGGAAATGATTAGTCAGCCGGGTGGGTCGGGGAAACGGTGGCGCGATTGAATAAAGCTGCCTGCCTCCGTAGTGGCCGGCGCGCGTGAGCTTTTTGGTTGGGTGCTGGGAGAATTAACAAAGATAAGGAAGGATTCTGCGTGTGATCGAAGCGTCCGTAGTACGACGCCAAGTTGTTCATTTTTTCTGATGGAAAAAATGCGCCTAAAGTGCTAGTTTATGTCGATGTTTCTGCATCCGATTTAGGTGTGTAAGACCATCCGATTTAGGTGGTCCACTGTAAAGCTTACTGAACTGTAAATATAGAGTAGATTACTGGAAGTATAGAGTAAGTGTTTAGAGAGAAATGCTGGAAGTATAGAGTATATCAGGGATAGAGTAAGTTTTAGAGGGAGATGGTCTAAACAACAATCATATCCCTAAATGTAGGATTGAATAGGAGAAGTTAACACATTTTAATTTTTTACTGCGAGTAGTTGCAGCAGATTGATCAGTCTACTACTGATCGTGAGTGACCAGCTTATTAAGCTCACGACCGAACGGGTTCGCAGGTAAAATAAGTCAAATGACTCGTCGTCAGTGACGAGGACTGTACTAGCTAGGACCATCACCGGACAAGGAGAAAATCATAATCGGGCATTTGGCGAGGCACGCTGGCCGCCGCCGCGACGACAGGAGCCGAAAGCTGCAGAGGGACCGATGCTTCTGACGCCGATCGAGCCCACGGCCCCGTGACCCGCTACAGCCGCGCGCGGTGAAGAAAAGCTGCAGGCGACCGGTGACCCCGATCGACGAGGCCATTCCGGGTCCCGGCCAGCCGGCCAGGACGGCCGCAGGCGCAGGTCGGCGTCGTCACATGCGCCGTGTCTTGTCCGGCGCGTGGCGTGGCGTGGCGTGGAAAGTCGCCTAGGAGAGGGGACGCGTGCGGCACACGAGTTCCGGCCGGGGTGCCGGCGCTGTCGGTGGCACGCATCGTTAGAACAATATAGAAGGCGCTCGTCCAAGCAGGCCCAGCGACTAAAGGCACGAACTTTTTTCCGCGCGGCAGAGTTTGTTCGTCGCGAGCGAGCGACACGCGACGGGACGGGCGCGCAAGGACGCCGAACGCGATCGACACGACACGTCGCTGCTCAGCAGTCTGCACCAACGGAGGACGATCCGACACGGACGGGTGCGGCTGGGTCGTCCTGCTCCTGCCACGTCGTAGTATATAATGTCTCATCAGTCGGTTGCCACGTCCCGGTCGCCGTGCTGATCGACTGACTGACAGACACATGATGCTCAGACGGAACGGCGCTTGCCTGAGGCACACGCATGTCTACTGAACGGCCTACTAGTTCTGGAAATAAACGGGCTAACGAAACAGGAGACTTTGCAGAATACTTGCACAAAATTTTCTTAACCGTTTCCACTTCCCAGCACGATACAAGCACTGATGATTCTTCAATCATAACCCACTACTCTACGATGCTAAGGATTTGTGTGGCCAAGTAACTGAATGAAATCTCCTACCGCTGATTTATTTACAGGCTGTCAGCTTATTCAGTAAGTTGGTGCACTTTGACGGTGGCCTATATACACTGCTTCGACGGTCAACCAAGTCACGTCCTGAAGAAAAAGAAAATGCGGCGGCATCATTGTTGCAGTTAGACCTGCATTACAACTGAAGCCAGTAAGTAAGATGGTGCATTACGCATTAAAAGAATCAAAAGTACACATAGAACTGTCTGCTGCTCAAATACAGTACAACCAAAGCTGAGAGCTCAAGTGTCCCAATGCAAGCTGTCGTTCGAAATGGTGGTATATTTAGTAACGACCACTTCATTCATCACAGTGAATACTGAATAGGGAGATTTCTTAAGTTATCTTTCTAAAATAACATCAAGTCTCTCGTGATGGCTCATAGGGCATGCAAGAGCCAGTGAGTCGTCAGAAGCCCGCCCTCCTGAAATCTAGCAGAAATGCTCATGATGGGATCAAGCCTTGTTTACAGAAGTGTGACATAAGATGATTTTTTTCAGCAGATGCTTTTTTTATTCTGGAGGGTAATAAACCTTTCTTTCAAACTTGTGAAGTACCCAAAAAGCGTAACAGGGACCTTCCATTTTCTAAGATGAACCGATAAAACCAGATGGACCCAGAATTAACCAAGATAATACAATAAAGGGGAAAACCAGGCATATAAGAACTTATAATTGTAAAAGAGAGAAATTCGTGGAATCATGGCTTAGTACCTTCATTAACAGCTTCTATGAAATGAATTCTCATGCATGGTAGAAACCGACGCATCCTGCATTTCATTAAAAAAATGAAACCAGCCACAAAAAAGTCAATACCTTATGGATGACATTAGTGTTAGATTGATCTCCAGCCTGACTTAGTCTGGCACTTAGGTGCCCTGATTGGGGGCACATAACCAACCCGTTTTGGCTGCTGGGTCCCCTCTCACGCCGCGTCATATAAAACGAAAAGGGGCATGCCGGTTGCTGGGTGTGCTAACCAACGTTAGACATCCTATTTTGCCCACACAATTAGAACCATGATCCGATCAAATTGAGGTGCAGAAGTGAGGGTAAGATCTTCAGCTGCCGCTATTTGCCCCGCTGCAGTGTCCGACGCTCACGACTTCGATATCATCCTCAACCCCGTCACGATGGCTTCATCTTCTTAAAGCCCAAAGGTAAATCAATTCCCGCTAATCCCCAATCCCTATTTAATCTCTGTCTCTCTAATCTGATTTATTAGCAATTGATGATTAAGATTCCCGACAGTTTAGGCCATTAGGAAACTAAGAATCCAGCAATTAGGAGTAACTTACTTGAATCACAGTGCTGAAGCTTTGAAGTCCATTGTTATTTGCAGAAGGTACAGGGGTATTCAACGATGACCCAATAGAATTCGCTGCATTATCCTGGCTGTCTTCATTTGCAGACTTGGCAGTCCTTCTCCATCGCTTCAGCAGATATTTTTGAGGTAACTCTTTGACATTTCTGAAGTCCAACACCTTCAACATGTGACAACATGGGATACCCATAAATTCAAACTTCCTACAAGTGCAGACACAGGAGCAATCACTTGAATCAAATCTAACAAAGTGCTCCTTGGGTTTCTCAGATGGAGCAACCTTGTACTCAGAGGTTGTCCCAGCCTCCCCAAAACCGAAGAGCACACAATCCATGAATTGCTCGAACTCTTTACGAAAGATCTCGAACATGACTGGTGTATATGTATGAGCAGTTTGCTTTAACATCTTGGCTGGGGGTATTCTTGGATAGCTTTGACTAGCTTGGAAGTCAGCTTGCAGCTCAGCATAGCGATGTTCCTCTACTGTTCTTTCATAATGCTTAAAGAAGGACAACAGATCCAATTGAGGACTCAAGTATTTCTTAAAAACACTACCGAAATTCTCGGCTTGAAGAGCAGTTACGATATCAGCACAAAATATATGCCTACCATATACCAAGGCCCATCTTTCCCTCTCGTCAAACACTTTAGACAGCCATTCATTAAGTCTAAGATCATACTTTTCTAACATACTTCTCCATGCAAACAAGAATTCTTCCTCGTCCTCAAAGCCAAAGACACATTTGCTAAAATCTTTGGCGAATGTCTTTGAACCTTGGAATACATGATTGAGGTGCTTAAGAGAATTCTGGTAGACATGCCAAGCACAAATTCGTTGAGTGGTATTTGGCCAGGCTGCTGTCATTGCACTACTCAGTGGAATAGATTGATCTACTAAAGCTACAGCGGGCTGTTTCCCATGCATAGCAATCTTAAAACTCTCGAGAAGCCACTTATATGACTCGTACGATTCATCGTAAAGCAAAGCTGCGCCAAATATAATAGTTTGTTTATGATGGTTTACACCAAGGAATAATGCAAGTGGCCTGCCATATCCACTTATTTTGTATGTTGTGTCTAAGGAGAGCACGTCACTGAAGTAGTTGAAGTCATCTCTAGACTTTGGGTCCGCCCAAAAGAAGTTAGTCAGCTTGTCGTCCTCATCAATTTGCATAGTGTAAAAGAAAGAGGGGTTATCCATTTGCATTGTCTGCAAATATTTCAATATCGCTCCACCATCACCAAGCTGCATAGACTTCATACGCTTTGAACGGAGATAATTCTTGTAATCCGGTGGAAGGAGAGAGATACTTTGAAGGAAACCGACTTGTCTCACAACAAGATCACCTGTTGCTTTTGTTGTTGGTGTGACAAAATCATCAGATAGTTCTGCATCCCCAGACTGAAGTTCTGTTAATATCCTCTGTGACCTTAACATATGCATCGTCGAAGGAGGGGCAAGCTGATGATTGTGGTCTGCTTTAAAATCAGTTACTCTGTATTTGCACTCTGGCGTGACTTTAATAATCAACCTTGCTGGGCAACCAATCCGTGTATCCAACCTGGGCTTCTTAGCTTCCAGTGATTTTTTATCTCTATTGTAACCTTCTCTTGAGCACACAAAAGTTCTTACTTTCGTGATATTTTCAGAAGATTTATGTGATGTACTTTTTCGAACACTGAAGCCAACACGGCCAGCATATTTATTGTAGAACTCATACGTCTTCTCCTCACTCTCAAACTCCATGCCCACCTCTGGAACCAGCTTTGCAAGCGCAGCCTCATCTACGGGTGGCTCTGCTTCTATCATTCTTCTCATTTTTCCCTGGAGAATAAATCATAAAAACTTTGAGTAAAAGGACACCGAGAGGCACAGCAAATGGCCAACAAAATCACAATCTTGAGCCATAGCGAAAAAATGAAAATCAGAACGCGATTCTTCATGTTTTGTTAATATGTGCCCATATAGTCTTCAATCCTAATATGCTCAATTGGAATTCTTTCGTAACGACAGGTAAAAAGTGTTTTTTTTTCTCTGGTTTCCAGTGAAAAGGGGCTGCTGAGAATACTGTCTTGGAAGACCGTAAATACAATGCTGGTCAAAGAGGGAACAGTAAAAATACTGATAAACATAAATTAGAAAATTATGTCATGATTGTGAAAGATAATTGCTGAGAAAACAAAATCTACAAATGTAATTAACAGGCAACTGTAATAGTCACAATATAAGCCCGGTACCATGTTTTCTTTAGGTTGGAACATGTGACGGTAGGGAAAGTTCTCAATAGGTGACATCGATATGACAAAAATTTCCATAAGTGGGTGAAACCTAGAATAAATGTGGCATCGAGAAACTGTTGGAAAAGAGAATTCCACAGCTTGAGAATTAGAACCAAAAGCCTCATACCTTCCTGTAAGCGATGCCACATGCATTGCAAAGAGTTCTTGGGCCCTCAGGGCCACGCCGCATATGTGGTGTTGCATTGCCGGATATTCCACACCTCAGGCACCTGATCAAACCACAGTAAAGGAGTATTAAAATACCAATGCTTAACTAGAACCATTTCTGAAATAGGAGAAGCAATAAAATAAATTCCCGCGAAAGGGGCCTTAGCCTAGTGGTTAGACTCTAGTATCACCCTAGAGTCCTGGGTACGATTATCTGCGAGAGCGAATTTTCAAGCAGGGGTAAAAAAGGTGACTTGCTAGTTCCCCGGGTCGCGTGCACGTGAGATGGACTAACCCGTGGAGGATGGATCCTCGTGTAGAGGCTAGGGAGCTCAAAACACGGGTAAACCGTCCGCAGTGCTATACTGTAAAAGATACTGAATATGTGGAAAAATGTGGAAGTTTAGAGGACATACTGGAAAAGTAGAAGAATAGTGTATTAGAGTATGTTTTAGAGAAAACGGGTGCGAGTAGTCTAAAGACCCAACCCACATGAGGCTAATCCACGTGTTGCACGGGGGACAATTTGCGTGACTTTTCTCAGCCAGACTCCGGTTAAACTCTTCTTAATTATAATACCATGGGCAGTCATTCCCCACCGGCCAAGTTATTTTAAGAAAATAAATTCCTAACTGGAGCAAAGCGAACTGTCACTGCTCAATCAACCACGGCGCTGAGGCGAGCCCTTCCCCAATGCACCAAAGGCGACTAAACACGAGCGTCTTTCAACAAGCACAGGATGGGGAAACTCTTGGACGCGCTCACGTACCGCACATGGCCTTCGAGGCCGTCGTCGGCGTTGTCGCGGTAGAGCTCAAGCTCCTGCTCTACCGGCGGCGCGGCGAACGGCTGCAGCTCCCCTCCGCACCCATCCGGGGCCACCAGCATGCGCATCATTGCATCACCACCTTGCAAATGCCACAGCCGCATCGGATAAAAAAAAACTTCCAAAAATTGGAAAAAAATGGAGACCTCGAGCTGGATTCGTACCAGAGGAGTGTCTGGAGAGACGCCTAGACTGAAATTTCAAGCGATTTTCGCGAAATTTTCCGGGTATTCTGGATTGGAGCTAGGGTTTGGCGCGCGGGGACGGAGCGGAGGCAGGGGAGTACGGGTCGGCGGGATCTCGTGCGGCGGCGGGGTAGGTGGCAACTGTGCGGCTACGGCCAACGCCCGACACGTGTACATGGGCGGCCGCAGGAGGCCCAAAGCTTGCTGTCTGTGTATTCACTGACATGTGGGGTAAGATGGGCCCGCCAGTCAGAAGCAGAGAGTGAACAGGGAGGCAGAGGGAGAAGGCGACGAGCAGCGGAAGGGGAGAGAGGCGGAGACGCCGCCGCCGACATGAGCGCGCTCAGGTTCTGCGGCGAATGGTAAATCGAAGAAACTTTTAGCGCTCGTCTTCTGTGTCTTTTTTCGTCCGATCGATGAAGCTTGTAGTCTGATTCATGGCTCGGTTGCCTGTGGAATTTTTGTTCTCTTCGCAGCAACAACATGCTGTACCCGCGGGAGGACAAAGAGACGCGCACCCTCCTCTACGCTTGCCAGGCCTGCGAGCATGAGGTGGTTCCCTTGCCCCTATTCAGATGAGTTCTTTGTTCTTCAGATTTTGTTCTTGATTCGGGGGAAACCCTAGCCTAGGGTTCTTCACCTGGAGGCTGGAGCTGGGGTCAAGCGCATTCTATGAACGGTTTATGGAGGCCACTTGTGGGTTTAGTTATCTGGTTGGTGTCTAAGGATGATGGGTGCAGGTTTAGGTTTAATGGTACATTGTTCACGTTGTGATTTCTTAGTTCATGGTGGATGATTTTGGTTGGCATATGGGCAAGTGCATACTCTGCACTTGAAGTTTTTTTTTGTTCCATAATAGTATCTGTTTCTGTTTTGCTAGAAACACTGATAGTTCATTTTTCTGTTTCATTTTTCTAATGGGACCAGTGAATGCTATGTTAAAAATAGAATTACTTAGATGAGACTTAGTCATGGACTCAAGGGCTCCTGGCTGCAGGCGCTGTACATATTCATAGTCTATAAGCTATAAAGAGCCTATAATTTTGCTTTAGTTAAGTAATATTTACAGCATATCTTGTGTCTGATGCCCAAACGATTTATCTTATGATATAAGCCTAACCCATGTTGAAGAAATAATAGTGAGTAACATACTCGAAGTCTATCTATATTCTATGAATTGATATATGTACATGGAAGGACACAACTATAATTCTATGTGACATGTGGTCACTCTGGATGATGCGGAACAAATGTTGGCATAGAGAGGCACCACTACCGGTGTGTCAAGCTGTAGCATGGGTACACGACACAACCTTTGAGCTTAGGCTCTTACTCCACCTAGAGAAGCCTCAAAGTACAAGGCAAGTTACTAAGTTAGAACTGGAGGAGATGTAATGTTGATGGCGTGTATTTTCCGGCAAGTGCATCTGGAGTTACAGGTGTGGTCGTACGAGACCATGATGGTCGCTTCCCGGCAGGAGTATCCAAATTGTAACTGGAGACGGACTGCCTTGAACTACTGAATCTTTGGAAGGTGCTAGACCTACACCGCTTAGCAGTTAACCTGATACTCAGGACATTTGAAGCATTCACCAGGTGTTTCTATAAGTTTATCATTGTTTATGAAAATCAAACTTGTAATAAGGTAGCTCATCAGAGTGCTAGACAGGTTTCAAAAGAGCGTGACCAGGCACAGTGGCATCTAAATCCCCCGGTCTTGCTATTTCTTAACCTGCTAGATAATGATTGTAACCATGATTTGGTCGACTACTAATGGAACTCCTGGCTTTCCTAAGAAAAAAAGTATCTATAAAAATTCCTTGGATTGTACGTCGAGACATAACAGGGTATGGGACATCGGTTTCTGAAAAAAAAATATGTGGCATCGACACTTGCATATCTTTAACTGCAATTAACAAGTTTCCTCCACGTATTTTCACTAACGATTTCCATTTCCTTAAATCATTGTTCTGACCAGGAGGTTGCTACTGATACTTGTGTCTACAAAAGGGTCCTCCGCGAGCCTTCGGGCGAACCTAAAGATCTCTTGAAAGATGCAGCAACCGATCCTAGTTTGCCTCGCACCAGAAGTGTTAAATGTTACAACTGCAACTATCCAGAAGCTGCATTTTTCCAGGTTTGGAGACGCTTCTTTCTCTGCCCTTTTTGGCCATATCAGGGCACTCATCACTTGTTTGGGGGGGGGGGGGGGGGGGGACTGTCCCTTGTTCCGAGCATCAATCAGTTCACACTGCTTTCCAGCACTTAATTTTTGCGCTATTATTACATGCGTGCTGCCACACCACACTGCACTTGCAGGCCCCAACTGCTGGAGAGCAAGGCTTGACGCTGTACTTCATCTGCTGCAACCCTAGCTGTGGCCACAGGTGGAAAGACTGAGAAGTACTATCACTCCCTCCATGGAACGGAGGGAGTACCAGTAGCGTACCAGTAGTAGTTTGTGGTGGTAGTACTGAGAACCTGTATTAATTTGGGATGCGTGGTTCCTTCCTGTGTAGTAGCTGTTATCGATCTTCAGATTATTGTGCTGGCTGGCTACCGAGTTCTGAAGGGGGCTGCTGCTACTTTAAGACTATTATGCTGAAAATGACGTGTGTTCGGGTGGGGCTTGCATGTGACTTGTGAGAGCCCCTGATTATATGAAGGTGGTGGCTGCAACAAATACCCTGGCTCGGCCGCTCGGGTGACCATACCTCTGTTTGGCCCAGAGAGCTACCGTACTAGCCCATTATGAATGCCGTCCACGCGCGTTCCAACATGCCGTGTGCAGCAGCAGCGTGCGCTGCCTTGGAAATTTTTAGATCGCACGCACGCACGCACACGGGCAAAGAAGAGCATGACGAGCAGCCGTGCGGTCCCGTGGCCCGTGATAACAGCTTCATAAATCATACTCATACCCGCCATGCACTATGCATGCATGCATGCGCGCCATGTGCTTCGCCGCGCGCGCGCCCACGGCAACGCACCTCTGCCAACTGCCATCACTCATCAACTAAACCCACGTCGCAGCACCACTCATTGCGCGTTAAAACAACATTGCACCTTCTTCCTTCAGATCCTCTTATCATCAACGAGACAGCGCCATTCGAACTACCGGTCCTGTTCTGCATCATGTGCGGCTCTGGATCTGTACGACTGTACTGTACCACCACCACAAGCGTATATATCAGCGACAGTAAACTGGATTGTTGTTTCAAGCATTTTCTCGAGACAAGACAAATGTATTTGTACAGTGTGTCAATTGAGAAACAATTATCATTACATTACCACTCCGTCCGTCCTCGAAGGTTTGTCAAAGCGACAAACTTTCAAAGACAGAGTACTCGTTAAATAAACAAAAAAAGTTATGTTATGAATTACTTGCATGTGTTTATTTCTTGGCATTATATTGCACCAACCAACTGTCTGTTGTTACCAAAGATCTGCAACAGTACAGCAAAATATAAGAAGAATCCACACAAAACAGATAATATCAAACCATGTACAGTACTCATTAGAAAATAATTGTAGTAGTCTTATGCAAATTTAGTATCCAGCACAGTCACTTGTTTTTCTGCATACAGAACGGCAATGGAACCAAAAGATCCGAGTTTCAGAGAAAACATATCCTTTTGCACTAGTACCTTTTTTTTTCCTTAGCATGGCCCATATTTAGAGTAGTCGCAGTATGTTAACAACCCAAAACTCTTCTCAGGCTCTTCTCGGCAATGGTCATGACTGGCTACTTTTCTTTACATCCAGAACTATGTAACAAAAGAGGACATTATTTCAACGACCTACAGAGGTTGCTACAACGCGATATGAGAGAATACTTAAGATTTGGTACTCTAAAATGGATGGCAAAGCGTCTGGCAAACCATTCTGCAAAGGTTCGGTAAGGTGGCCATGCCGGTCTTATTGGCTGCTTGCTTGATGGCGTGCTAGCTCATCAGGTTGGAGGACTTCACGGCGCCGTTCGGTCCTAGTCCAAGCCATGGCTGGCTCTCAGGTTCCTTCTTGACTGGTGTTGCCTCTTGAGAAGCTTGATATGGCATCTTTGCATTGAGACTGAAGAACAGAACAGGGAGAGAAAATTAGGTTCAGATGTACTACTGGTTAATAAAAACAGATGGCTGAAAACAGAGCACGATAACAAAAAGTGCAACTTACCGGTCCTTTCTCTTCTCAAGGAACCGGTGAAGTGAAGCCTTCCTAGCAATAGGCATATCTGCAAAGAAAAAGAATTGAAAAACAAAACGTTAGATGAATATAATCTGTTGACAGTAGTAGTAACCAATGATCCATACTTTAAGCAACAAGAACGGGAGGAGTAGTTACCAGAAACATTTGGACGAGCAGGCTTCTGAGCATCAGCCAAGGTGCTGACCGGGGCCGGCACCACCTTGGTGTCGTTAGTGACGGCTGTGGGTGCAGCAGAGGGTTGAGGCAAACCAACGCTCTCAACCACAGGGCTGCCCTTGCTAGCTAGCTGCATCAGGTCCTTTGCCTTGTCGGCCGGGAAGTCGTCAAACACAAGCACCTTCCCGCCATAGAAAATGGTGAGTTGTTGCTTTTCTTTCTTTTCTTGCTCCCTGAGAAATGATGCACAGAGAAACACTAATAAGCACGTGCTTCAGGGTTTGCACAGTCCTACTAATTCAGTTCTACATCACTTTGATTGCCTAATCGATGATTTTCAATCACTGTCGAGCACTTTTCTTTTTAGGATGTGGGATTAGAAGTCCTCGTCTCTGTATCATGGGTGGCAAATTCAAGTTCAGATTAAACCTTTTCAAGTTTCTATCGGCAAGGATTCAACTTATGGTTTCATTAGCCAGAATAGAACTTGGTGAGCACGGATTATCACATCGTAGCAGAAGATTCTATTTCATCAGAGAGGCGGTAGCCTCTTGCAGTTGGTACAAAATTAGTACAGTTTTGACACAGGATTCAGGAGAGCCTATGAAAGCAGGAGAAACTACAAGGTCGCTTTAAACAGGCAAGTACAGTCCTACTCCTACCTAATAAGACTAAACATACCGCTCAACTAGATTTCATAGTTCTCGCAACATGATTCCTTAACCTAATCAAGGATTACGGGGTTTCTAAGACTAACAGCTTGGTTTTGCCCTTGAGGCCGCAAGAGCAGCAGGTTAAGGTAGGCTAAAACCGAAGCAACATGATGTGATCTAGCTAGTAGTATGATACCTGGCGGCGTCAGAGGAAGCATCCTGCCCGCCGAACCCGGCGCTCTGTGGGAACAGTTGCATGGTCTCCTTCTTCCTCCCCACCTCCTCGCCCTCTGCTGCGGCCGGCAGCAAGCTCATCGTAACTGGCGCTTTTTCACCTGAAAACACGCCGGAACTTTTATTAGGCGTGCACACCCCCAAAAAAGGCCCTCAAGATCCACACCCCGGCTCATCAGATCTCATACGGAACAACCTCAAAACCGTTTTTTTTTAATACTCGCCGGAATCGAAACTAAACTTACCAGAAACCAAAAGGGAGAAAGAGAGAGAGAGGGAGAGAGGAAAAAAAGTACTAATTATTATTAACTGCCGGACCCTGGACCGGATGCCGTGCCGGCGACGCGTTACGGGTTCTCGCTCACCTTTGATCCCGAGGCCGAGCTCGGCCGCGGCGGCGCCGTTCTGGCGGACGAGGCGGCTGAGCAGGCTGCACGCCATGGCGAAGCTGGTCGCCCTTTCACCACCGCCGGGCCTCGCGGACGCCGCCATCTCTTCTCCTCCTCCTTCGGCCGGCAGGTCGGTCGGTCGGTCGGTCCCCTCGTCCCTTCTTCCCCCACCTCCGAACGCTCTTCCAACTTCTCCGCAGCAGCAGCCGAATCCCGCCTGATTCGGTGTCCTCCTTCCTTCCTTCCTTCGAGCGGCGCGCGGTGGTTGTTCTCCTTCACCTCTCTCTTCCTCTCTCTCTCTCTCTCTTCCCGGGGCTCGTGGTGGTGGGTGCGCGAGCGAGATGTGAGCGCGACCTCGTGTGAGCACGCGCTTATGAAAGCCAGGCAGGCAGGCAGGCCGCGGTTCCTCGCGACGATAAAAAATCCACGAAATTAAAAATGAATTCTTTAATGGTATAGTAATAAGTAATCCAATGGTTGGCGCGCGCCATCCGTAAGTGCTCCAATTCCGCACGTGGTTCGTGTGATTTCAAAAGCAAAGCAAAGCGTCCGCCGGGGCCGGCCGAGCACTCCCTCTGATTGGACCGCGGCGGGGACCACGGCCCATGTGTGTGGCCTCGTGCTCCCGGGAGCGGACGGCTGGATATTGGCACACGAGTCATTGAGATTTGTGAATTGTGATTGGTTGGGTACACAAGTTGTTTATTTCCTATACTTTATTACGATTTATTTGTCCTACTACTACTCGAGCTAAGTTTCAGAGACTATGCTTAATTAGGGTTTACAAAGCTGGCTGGATCTACGACTTGATCAACACAAAAAAAAAGATCAGCTCGTGTTGCACGCATTTTTGGAGCCAAACCAACAAAGCACAAATAAACATCCTTTTCTACGACAAATGGCAGCATCATTATAGATGTATAGATTTGGCAGCATCTTAATTAGGTGAGGCGGAGAAGGCAGGAGGCAACTACTTTGACAAGATGCATATTTTAAGCAGAAGATAGTAAATCAAAGGAAGCACACTACTAGCTAACACAGCAGGTGGATTTGTTGGACCAGAGCTAGCGTCCTCTTCTTCATCACGATGGAATCGTCGTTGATTAGTGCTGTGAGATGAGAGCACCACCTCACGCACGCAGGTAATTCATCATGCACTGTGAGGTGGAGGAGTAGGATCCATAGAACAGACCGGGGATTCGAGAAGTAGCGGCGCAGAGCCGTGAGGAAGAAGAATAGGGTTCGGGTAACTCCGTTTATAGTCTCCACTTTCCGTTCGGTTCACTCCTTAATATGATTACAACTTGGACCACTCTGGGCCAGCATAGCGAGGGTTTGGACGTCTGGGCCGAGCCCCATCCGAAGAGCAGTGGGCTGCAGAGGTTGGCGCCTTCGTATTAGCAGAGGTGCTAACATCTCCCTCCCCTTGGAAGCCTGCCTGACCCCAGGCAGGGGCGAAAGGAAATTCTTGATGGAGGTGTTTCTTGTCTTCCCAGGTTGCCAATTCCTCCGGAAGGTCAGACCACTTGATCGGAGCTTGCTTGATCAATGAGCCACCGCGAGTAATATGTCGTTCCTGCATAATTTTCTGGAGAACCTGGTGAGTAGCAGATGAGTCGGGGAGAGAAGAACACACCTGATTAGGTCGGACCCGAGCAGCTTTAAGTTGAGATACATGGAAAACAGGGTGTATAGTTGATGTAGATAGAAGCTTGAGTTTGTATGCCACAGAACCAATACGTCCTGTAATGGGGAACGGTCCGAAGTACTTGAAAGCAAGTTTTTGGCAAGAGCAGCGGTGAATGGACGTCTGAATATACGGCTATAGTTTGACATATACAGATTCGCCCACTTCGAAAGATCTTTCAGAGCGGTGTTTATCAGCCTGAATCTTCATGAGATGTTGTGCGCGCAGGAGATGTTGCTTGGCTAACTCAATCATCATCTGTCGATCCTTCAACCAAGAATCAAGTGCAGGAACAGAAATTGTAGTGTCCAGAGATATACCGAAATGGTTTGGCTGATGCCCATAGAGGATCTCGAACGGGGTCTTTCCCAGAGCAGAATGGAAGTTGGTATTATACCAAAACTCGGCCAAGGCAAGCCATTTGAGCCATTTAGCAGGACAGGCATTGACAAAACGGCAGAGGAATGTTTCCAAGCATTGATTGACCCGTTCGGTTTGCCCATCGGATTGGGGGTGATACGCCGTGCTCATGCGCAACTGAACTCCTGCAATAGAGAAAAGTTCTTTCCACAACTTGGTTGTGAATATGGCGTCACGGTCAGAGATTATAGCAGTTGGCATGCCATGTAACTTGTATACATTGTCGATAAATAGACGAGCTACTGATTCGGTTGAGTAAGGATGACTCAAGGGAAGGAAATGCCCATACCGAGAAAGTTTATCCACTACCACCAATATGCAATTAGCGGATGATGATTTGGGAAGCCCCTCCACGAAGTCCATTGAAACCACTTGCCATAATGAAGAGGGTATCTCCAAGGGTTGTAGCAACCCAGGATATCTGGAACGGTCTGTCTTGGCTTGTTGGCATATGGAGCAGCTGAGAACAAACTTAGTTACTGAAGATTTCAGACTGCGCCAAGCAAATATTTGTTTAACTCTCATTATGGTGACTGGTATACCAGAATGACCACCTATTTCGCTATCGTGCAGGGAAGAAATAATCTTGGACTGAAGGTCAGGATTAGCTCCTATCAAAATCTTGCATCTGTAGCAAAGAATACCTTTCGTCAGGGTGAAATCAGGTATAGCTTCCGGGTCAACAGATAAAGCAGTGAGCAGCTGCTGAGCGTGGTTGTCAGACTTGTAGCTTGCAGTGATCTCTGACAGCCATGATGGATTTGCAGTTGAGATAGCAAGGGCCTGTTCTAAATGAGTAGGCTTGCGTGAAAGGGCATCTGCTGCAGAATTATCAGGCCTCTGTTTATACACAATTTTGTATTGGAGACCCAAAAGCTTACAGAAAACACGTTGTTACCATGGTGTATGTAGCCGTTGGTCGGATAGATGGGACAGACTTCGATGGTCAGTCTTAATAATAAATTCCTCAAATTGTAAGAACTCGAGCCATTGTTGGACAGCAAGAAGAATTGCCAAATACTCCTTTTCGTAAGTTGAAAGGCCTATGGTCTTTGGACCCAGAGATCCGCTCACAAATGCAATTGGGTGTTGATTTTGCATTAGGACAGCACCAACCCCGTGGCCACTAGCATCCGTCTCCAAGGTGAATGGAAGGTTAAAGTCAGGCAATGCCAAGACTGGTGCTGAAGAGAGTGCAAACTTTAATGCTTGGAATGCCTGATCCTGTTCTGAAGTCCATATAAATGGAGAGTTCTTTTTTAACAGAGATGTGAGAGGCTTGCTCAATATCCCAAAGTGGTGCACAAATTTCCTGTAATATCCTGCTATCCCTAAGAACCCTCGGAGCTCCTTTAAGTTTGTGGGAATAGGCCAATTGACGTTGGAAGCTACCTTGCTAGGATCTGTAGAGATGCCTTCGCTGCTGATAATGTGGCCCATATATTGTAGACTTTGTTGAGCAAATGAGCATTTAGTTAGCTTAACTTTCCAATGGTCAGCCACTAGGAGGTCAAACACTTGTTGAATATCCCTTATGTGCTGCTCAAAGGTTGGACTATAAATGAGGATGTCATTAAAAAAGACCATGATGCATTTCCACAGTAGAGGCTGCAATGTAGAATTCATGGCCCCGTGAAAGGTTGTAGGGGCTCATGTGAGGCCGAAAGCTAGGACTTTGAATTCAAAGTGACCCTCGTGTGTTGAGAATGTCGTCTTATGCTCTTCACCAGACTGAAGAAGAATTTGGTGGAATCCAGACCAAAGATCCAATTTAGAGAACCACTTGGCGTTGTGCAGTGAAAGTGCATCTAGGATCCCTGTGGGTTTTGGATGATTGATGACGACAATTAAGTGACTAATGAGCTCAGTGATCTTAAGCACAGGTGTGGACTAAGTGGAAGCACAATCCCTCAAAAAGGAAAAAGATGGAAACGGTGATGTCAACTCGAAAAGGGAAACTAGGGTTTCTAATGTGTCGAGTTTAGACTAGCCAAATTTGTGTGAGGATGTGTGTGTAAAGTGCATTGAGATCAAGTTGAGAGCTCAAAGCGGTTTAGAGGTCAAACCTATTAAGAGAAGAGAGTTGGAAGTAGTCTGGCAGTAGGGCCGGACTAGTCCGTGCAGGTGGCTGGACTAGTCCGCCCCTGACCGGCCAAGTCCGTCTTCGGCCGGACCAGAAGGGCCTGACTGAGATCGAACTAGTCCGTATTGGGACGGACTAGTCTGGGTAGCCGTGAGTGGGTTTTGGGTCTAAGTCCCAAAACCACGGACTTGTCTGTTTTAGTCCGGACCAAGAGGTCCTGACTATGATCGGACTAGTCCGCCCTGGGGGCCAGACTAGTCCGGGATTGAGAGGAGACTATGTTTCAAAGACTAAGTCTGGGAAGGCCGGACTAGTCCGCCCATGGGGTCGGACTAGTCCGTGGTCTTCAGACTAGGCCGTTTTCGCACGGAACAAAAGGTCCTGTGTGAGATTGGACTAGTCCGGTAAGGGTCGGACTAGTCCGTTGTTGAAGTGACCGTTTGAATTTGAAGTTTGGCGGGTAGTGTGATGATTGTCGCACAGTGCGACAGTTGTCAGGGGCGTCAGTGGTCCCCTAGGCCGGACTAGTCCGGGCTGTAGGCCGGACTAGTCCGCCCTTCTGCTGAAGTCAACACTATGGGCTTGGGACCTCTATAAATATAGGTCCCCTGGGTTCATTTGAACCATCCTTTGAGCAAATTGAAACCCTAGCGCCGCCACTGCAACCTTGGGCCTCCAAAAGCCTCCTTCTTGCCTACATTCCCTCTAAAACTAATTCTTGTGTGGATTAGGGTTTGGTGAGGTGAAGAAGAGGAAGAATACCGGTCTTTGGCTCTCGGTTTGATCTCTTGCACTTTGTGAATCTTTGTGATCTGTGGCTTGAGTTAATCTTTGTGATTTGCAATTGTAATTGTGGTGGGAGCCTCAGATTGTGAGAAGCCCCAACGAATCTTGTATTCATTCTTTGTGATAGTAGAGAACCAAGTTAGGCTCGTGCGGTAAACTTGGTGAGGGAAGGGTTATT
This sequence comes from Tuctoria greenei, assembly GCA_036927565.1. Taxonomy (NCBI): domain Eukaryota; kingdom Viridiplantae; phylum Streptophyta; class Magnoliopsida; order Poales; family Poaceae; genus Tuctoria; species Tuctoria greenei. The sequence continues at coordinate 218,577,476 of JAYESD010000004.1, read as the reverse complement.
GAACCCGGTCCTTTGTGGACTCCTCAACGGGGACGTAGATTCCTTGTGTGGGATCGAACCTCGGGATAAAATCCTCGTGTCACTTGTGTTCCTAGCGTTCGTTCATCATATATTGCTTCTAGTGTTAAGCTTTGCCGGTTTTGCTCATCACCTTTGCTATATTGTGATCCTTAGCTTCATACTTGCCATATAACTTGTTAAGGCTCACTAAGTTACTCTAACAAACTTTGCATCACAAGAATTGGACCAAAATATGTTAGAAACCCCTTTTAGGTTTTTCCCTGTAGGTGGACCGGACTAGTCCGTCCTCTGTGTATTAATCTTGTTTTATTAAGTCATTTCAGGTCAATTAGCCTATTCACCCCCCTCTAGGCAACTTTCAATTGGTATCAAAGCAGGACTCTCTCAAAAGAGTCTAACAACACGGAGAGAAGATGGCCGGAGTGGGGTACGAAGAAGTTTTTACCAGCGAGATCCAAGCAACTCCAGAAGAGATTCTCTTCTATCAAGACAAATCAACGAATGACGAAGAAGTTCGTCAGCTCAAGGCGAAACTTCGAGAGAAATTGAAGATTCCCAAAGTTGACACCTCAACCTCCACATCGAGTGGTACAATCAACTACAACCAACAATGCTACAACTATGAGCGCCTTGTATCCGACAACCACTACCTTTCCATCCCATTGGGGAAGCCTCCCCAATTCGATGGAACCGACTACGGGGTGTGGAAGCACAACATGAAGATCCACCTTGTGTCACTCAATCCCTCACTATGGCAAATTGTGTTGACCGGGGTGCACATCCCTAAGAATGAAGAAGATATCACTCCGGAGCAAGTCGTGCTCCTTCACCGCAATCCCCAAGCAGCCGGAGTGATCATCTCATCTCTCTCAAGAGATGAGTTCAACCGAGTGGATGGACTCGAGGTGGCCAAAGACATTTGGGACACTCTCAAGACGGCTCATGAAGGCAACCGAGTCGTCAAGGAAGCAAAGATTGAGCTCATTGAAGGAGAGTTTGGGAGGTTTGCCATTATGGATGGCGAATCTCCCCAAGAAATGTACAACCGCCTAAAGATACTCATCAACAAGAGTAGATCTTACGGCTGTACCAAGTGGACGGACCACGAGGTGGTGAAGAGAATGATTTGGGCATTCATGCCTAGGAATGTCTCTCTATGCTTCATGATCCGAGAAAGTCCGGAGTTTGCCAAAATGACCCCGGAAGAGGTCCTTGGAAGGATCAACAATCACGAGATCATGGAAAAGGAGACGCTCTTCTACAACGACCTTCAAAGGTTCACTGCCTCGAAGATGAAGAATGTTGCTCTCAAAGCAACATGCCCCCCCAAAAGAGCAAACAGAATATGATGAGGAGAGCCTTGACACCGATGAGGAAGAGGCCTTCTTCATCAACAACTTCAAGAGGATGATGAGGAGAAGAAAAGGAGGATACAAGCATGAGGGAAAAGGCAAAGAAAAGGCAAGGCCCAAAAACAAGAGGGATTGCTACAATTGTGGCGAGTACGGACACTTCATGGCAGATTGTCCACATGAAGATGGCAAGAAGAAGAAGGAGGGCAAGCCACAAGAGAAGAAGTTCTACAAGAAGAAGAGGCCCTCCGGTCATGCTCACTTAGGCAAGGAGTGGGACTCTAACGATGAGTCCTCCTCATCCGAAGATGAGGAGAAGATGGCAACCATAACCATCGAGAGGAGCTGCAAGGGAAGCAAGCTCTTCCCAAATCTCCACGACTATAAGCCAACATGCCTCATGGCAAAACAGGGAAGAAGAAAGGTAAATTCTAACTCATCCTCTTCCATATCCTCCCATGATGATTTTGATAGTGCTAGCGAAAATGAACACATGTTTAAGGATATAAGCAAGATCACATTGCGAAGAATGAAATTGCTTTCGGATGAGATTTTTTAGAAGGAGGAGCTCTTAGATAGGCAAGAGGGCTTGCTTATCCAAGAAAAGGAAAGATGTAAAGAGATCATTGAGCTCCTTGAGCTTGAGAGAGAGAAGAGCAAGGCATTAGAGCATGAACTTGCTCTAAGCAAGAAAACATGCTCAAGTCTTGAGGAGACAACTATTGAGCTCAAGGACGAACTTGGCAACTTGACAAAAGTTAACAAGATCCTTGAGACTCAAGTTGAGTCCCTTAAGACTAGTGTAGCCTCTTCCTCCACAAGCTCATCTTCCTCAAAAGTTGCATCCAAAGCAATATAAACTTGCAAATGTTCTAACTTGATTCTTAAATTAAAGGATGAGCTTAAGTTGACTCAAGACAAGCAAGCACCTAAGGGTGACATCTTTGACAAAGAGAAAGTGGCGTATGCACGAAGTGCATACACCAACACAAGACCTCCAAATGTCAAGGATGGTCTTGGCTATACTAAAGGAGGAAGGCAAAATGCCAAAACCTTCAAGTATGGCAAAGACTTGATTATCTTTTTTAAAGGAAGCTCATCTCCAACTAAAACTGTGAAGAACACCTCAACTAGCACTTATACGCCTAAAGCTGAACCGCATACTCTATTTCATGATTTCGATGCATCATATGTGTTGATGAGGAACAAATATGGCAAAGTGTATGCTAGATATGTTGGGCCACTCCGCAAAAGCCCCAAGCCTTGCGTGTGGGTGCCCAAATGCCTTATCACTAACATCAAAGGACCCAACTTCGCTTAGGTACCTAAAAGGAAGGCATAATCTTGTTTTGTAGGCATACTCCTCCGGTGGTTCCAAATGGGTGTTCGATAGTGGGTGCACAAACCACATGACCGGAGAGAGGACGATGTTTGAGGAGTATGAAGAACACGATGATCCAAATGAAGGAATCCTCTTTGGAGACAATAGCCGAGGAAAAATCCTTGGCTCCGGTAAGATTGTCATCTCTCCTCAACACACTCTTTCTAGCGTTCTACACATTGATTCTTTAGACTACAACCTCTTGTCCATATCACAACTATGTGACAAGGGTTATAATTGTGTTTTCACTAATGAGGGTGTGAGCGTCCTTAGAAGAAGTGATAACTCAATCGCTTTTAAGGGTGTGCTCAAGGGAAAGCTTTATCTTGTGGACTTTGCCTCGGATAAAGCTCAACTTGACACATGCTTAATGGCGAAAACCAACATGGGATGACTTTGGCATAGACGGCTGGCCCATGTTGGCATGAGGAACTTAAAAAAGCTTCTTAAGAGCGAGCACATCCGTGGCTTGAAGAATGTTATCTTCGAAAAAGACAGGCCATGTAGTGCTTGCCAAGCGGGGAAGTAAGTAGGAGCTCAACATCCCTCCAAGAACATCATGACGACAACAAGACCGTTGGAGATGCTACACATGGACCTTTTCGGGCCAATAACCTACATAAGCATTGGCGGTAACAAATATGGTCTTGTTATTGTTGATGACTTTTCTCGTTTCACTTGGGTGTTTTTCTTGCATGATAAGGGTGAAACCCATGGTGTCCTCAAGAGGTTCTTGAGGAGAGCTCAAAATGAGTTCGCCTCAAGAATCAAAGCTATAAGAAGTGACAACGGCACCGAGTTCAAAAACACTCAAGTGCAAGGATTCCTTGATGAAGAAGGCATCAAGCATGAATTTTTAGCTCCATACTCCCCTCAACAAAACAGGGTGGCGGAACAGAAGAATAGAACACTCATCGAGATGTCAAGGACAATGCTTGATGAGTACAAGACATCGAATCGGTTTTGGGCGGAGGCGGTTAACACCGCTTGTCACGCCGTCAACCGATTATACCTCCACCGCCTCCTCAAGGAGACTCCCTATGAGCTTCTAGTTAGTAAGAAACCCACTATATCTTATTTTTGTGTTTTTGGGAGCAAGTGTTATATTCTCAACAAGAAGCCTAGGACTTCGAAGTTTGCTTCAAAGTCCGATGAGAGTTTCCTGCTTGGCTATGACTCAAACACTCATGCCTACCGTGTCTTCAACAAAACCTCCGGAATTGTTGAAATAGCTCGCGACGTGATGTTTGATGAAACTAATTGCTCCCAAGTGGAGCAAGTTGATCAAAGTGTGCTAGATCAAGAAGACTCCCCACAAGAAGCACTTAGGAGAATGACACTTGGAGATGTTCGACCACAAGAACAACCTCAATGCTCAAGTGACCAACAACAAGATGATGCAAGTACTCCTCCACGCGATCAAGTTGTCGACGGTCAAGAAGGACCTCAAAATGACCAAGAAGACGAAAGTCAAGGGGGAGGCATTCATCAAGGGGGAGATCAAGAAGAATAAGAAGATGATGATGACCCAAGAGCCCAACCCCCACATCCTCGTGTACATCAAAGTGTTCAACGGGATCACCCTGTTGACAACATACTAGGAGACATTACTAAAGGGGTAATCACTCGCTCTCGTGTTGCAAACTTTTGTGAACATTACTCCTTTGTCTCTTCTTTGGAGCCCCATAGGGTTGAAGATGCCTTGAGAGATCCGGATTGGGTGGTTGCCATGCAAGAGGAGCTTAACAACTTCGAGAGGAACAAAGTTTGGGAGTTTGTCAAGCGTCCACAAGCAAATGTTGTAGGCACCAAGTGGGTGTTCCACAACAAGCAAGATAAACATGGTGTTGTGACAAGGAACAAGGCACGACTTGTGGTCAAGGGTTACTCACAAGTCGAAGGTTTGAATTTTGATGAAACATTTGCTCCCCTAGCTAGGTTAGGGTCAATTTGAATATTACTTGCCTTTGCCACTCACCATGATTTTAAGCTCTATCAAATGGACGTCAAGAGTGCGTTCCTAAATGGCCCAATTAAGGAGGAAGTATATGTGGAGCAACCACCGAGCTTTGAAGACCAAGAATTCCCAAACCATGTCTTCAAGTTGCGTAAGGCTCTCTATGGCCTCAAACAAGCTCCTAGAGCTTGGTACGAGTGTCTTAGAGAATTTCTAATTGAAAATGGTTTTAAGATAGGAAAAGCTGATTACACTCTATTTACAAAGCACTTCAATGATGATCTCTTTGTGTGCCAAATATATGTCGATGACATTATATTTGGTCATACTAACAAAGTGTTTTGTGATGAGTTCTCAAAGACTATGACGGAAAGATTTGAGATGTCCATGATGGGGGAGTTGAAGTTCTTTTTATGTTTCCAAGTCAAGCAACTCAAAGAAGGCACGTTCATAAGTCAAACAAAGTACACTCAAGACATATTGAAGAAGTTTGACATGGACAAGGCCAAACCCATTAAGACTCCTATGGCGACGAATGGACACCTATACCTCAACGAAGATGGTCCAAGTGTGGACCAAAAGGTATATCGTTCCATGATTGGCTCCCTGTTATATCTTTGTGCATCTAGACCGGATATCATGCTTAGTGTGTGTATGTGTGCACGGTTTCAAGCTGCACCAAAGGTGTGTCATTTGACCGCCGTGAAGAGAATTCTTAGATATCTAGTTCACACACTGAGCCTAGGACTTTGGTACCCCAAAGGATCCAATTTCAACCTCATTGGTTATTCCGATGCGGATTATGCGGGGTGCAAAGTTGATAGAAAGAGCACATCCGGGACATGCCAATTCTTAGGTAGATCATTAGTGTCTTGGTCCTCTAAGAAACAAAATTCCATTGATCTCTTCACAGCCGAAGCGGAGTACGTCGCAGCCGGAAGTTGTTGTGCACAACTTCTGTGGATGAGACAAACTCTAAGGGATTATGGTATAAACTTGCGCCATATCCCTCTCCTATGTGACAATGAGAGCGCCATCAAAATAGCTCATAATCCAGTTGAACATTCAAGGACCAAACACATAGACATTAGACACCACTTCTTGAGAGATCATTCCTTAAAGGGGGGTATAGTGATTTCCCATGTGAGAACCGAGAACCAACTAGCCGACATATTCACCAAGCCCCTAGATGAGAAACGATTTTGTGAGCTTAGGAGTGAGCTCAATATATTAGATTCTCGAAATGTGGCTTGAAACATGCAAATCTGAATGTTTACTTATGCCTTGTTCAAAAGAATGCATGTGGTTGGAAAATTCATCTCTATCTAAATTTTCTCCAAAATATTTGAAAAACTAGTGACTTTGTGAGTCATGGTCATAGTTTGAATGTTGATTGCTGACTGACCATATTCACAAGGTTTTGTTGTGCAATATGTCCAAAAGGACCTTTTATAGTGGCTAAAACTCAAAAATATATGTTTTCAGCTTCCTAGGACCGAACTAGTCCGCCCTATGGCCGGACAAGTCCGGATCCGAACTGGTTCGGGTCTGGTCCGCTGACCGGACTAGTCCGGCTCCCCTACCGGACTAGTCCGGCCCCTGAGGACTTAAACCCCCCAGGAAGCGGCCGACCCCTCCACTTACTCATCTGAGTTCTCTCTCTCCCACGCGCGTGAAACTATTCCCCTTCGACGATTTTCGATTTCAACCACCAAAAACCGATTCCAATCCGTGCATTGGACTCCTTGGAGGCAAGAGAGACCTTTCCCAAACATCCTCGACGCGATCCCTCCCAGATCTTGTCGATTCTTCAAGATTTGAAGAGGTATTCCTCCTTTTTCAAAAACTAGCCTCATTCTTAATTCATTAAGTTTTTGGTAGATGCCTCTTCATTAAAATTGTTTCTAGTGACCTTGTGATCATAGCCTAGGAGTATTGCGACCTGATTCCAAATTTCTCAAAAAACCGTTAGAGTTAGGGTTTAGCCTATGCAACCCGGACTAGTCCGGTGCCAGGCGGACTAGTCCGCCCCTGGAGCGGACAAGTCCGGTCTGCACAGGTCAAACTCACACTTTGGCTGTGTTTTGTGAATTCTTTCGCATTATTCCAACTCCTTGACCTTCTATCTTATGGACTCTATTCCTTTCAGCTAAAATGGCCGCTCCTCGCTGTTTCGCTTCTCCCCCCACTGATCCCGAGTGGGAGGCGGAGCAACTTCGTCTCGCCGAAGAACGAGCAAGAGCCGAAGTTGAGGCTGCGGAGAAGTATCTCGAGCAGCATGCAAGAGCGCAAGCAGCCAAGAAGCAACAAGCTGCTCGGGCCGCCGCATTGGCCTACGACGAGGATGAAGCAATGGCTCGGGACATTGAGGAGTCACGGATGGATCTCCGAAAGAAGAAGCGAGAGGAGCGTGAAGCTCACAACTCTCAGGCGGCTGCTGCACAAGTCTCAAAGAGAAAGAGACTTGTGACACTTGGAGAGAAGGACAAGGGCAAGGAACCAGCCCAAGAAGACATTACTGAACGCCGGATCGAGAGAGATTCGAAGAAGGGCAAGGCCCCATCTCATGCTGAGCCAAAGAAAAAGAAGCCCTCGGTGAAGGCCTCAGCTGCGAAAGCAAAGGGCATTGCTATCAAGGAGAAGGGGAAAGCCAAACCGATTGGTCCCCTGGAAGTGCACACTCCCGAGAGGAATCCCAACAGGCAGCGTGACATAGCTGCAAATATCTTTCATGGAAAGGGAGCTGAGAAAGCAAGAAGGCTCCGGACGGACAAGGTGTATAAGTATGAAAGGAGCACCGCTGACCCTCGGTTTTGGTGCGACTTTCATTATGATTACTATCGTCTGGTCTACCAAAGCATGAAGAAGCCTGTGATTGAAGCACAGTGGGTAAACTGGGAGTACATGACAAAGAAGCAACACTCTGCATTTGACGCCGTCATTGAAGCTGCTGAGCGTCATGAACTCAAGGAGATCATGGGGTTCAAATATGACTGGAACGTCAAAGTGATCCTGCAATTTTACTCCACTATATACTTCACCACCTCAGGTGACAGGAGGATCATATGGATGACGCATGGCGAGCAATACTCAATCACTTATGCAGAGTTTGCCAAGATTCTAGGGCTTGGGGCACATCTAGATCATGAGATCATCATCTCTAACCCCAAGGCCGTGGACCGTGATGAGCTGGCATACATGTACCCCAGTCATGTCCAATACAGTGCCGGACATGCTCGCAACATCAAGCCCTTCTACAACATCATGAACAGGATCCTCAGAAGGACAATAGCACCAAAGGATGGTGATACAGGGGTGATTCAAGGAAACTTGAGGCACTTGCTACTTCTTGTTGATGGGGAGGAGAAATTCAACCTCGTCGATTACATTTTCGACGATATCTTCAACATCTCGCATACCCCCAAGCGTGCTTGCGGGTATGCTCCCTACATTATGTGCCTCATAGAGAAGGTGTCGGGCTTGTCCTTTGTCAAGGACGTGTCGCATCGCCCGCTTCGTCCTCAGCAACCTCCAAATGTGTCGGCTCCTCCACGCTGGAAGAATGCAGATACTCCATCTCGCCCCGTGGCGCCTCCTTCTTCGCCTCCACCTCAATTGATGAGCGCTTTCTTCAAGTGCTTCAAGGCGATCTTCACTTCCTGCCGGAAGCAAGAGATCCGAGCTCAGAGGGCACACAAGCGCCAAGAAAAGTATCTTAAGGCGGTGTGCGACAAGCTGGAGGTCCCTATGTCCTCTCCGGAAGTGAGTGACGGGGAAATCACTCCTTTCCCCAACTTCACCGCCGACGAGCTCGCCCAGCTCCAAGAGGACAGAAGCTCTTCCCGGGCAGCTCCTTCGGCTCGTGCCTCCGACGATGACGATCAAGAGGACCCGGAGGCCACGGAGAGCGACTCCCGCGACAACGACAATGACGAGGAAGACGATGACTAGACTTCGAGGTCGTGTTTCCCCTCTTCTTTTTCCCTTTTTGGTGTCTTGATGCCAAAGGGGGAGAGATAGTTGGGAGTCAGTCGGGAGAGATAGTCAATATGGGGGAGTGTTAGAAAGTTTGGGCAAGGGTATTTAGGTGTGGAGAGTCGAGTGTAGTTCTTATGTTGGATCTGTGGACATGTTGCACTCCGTTATTGTAATGTCTATGTTATGCCGAACGTTTAGATTTGTGCAAGACTATGCTCTTAATGTTAAATATCACATATGATGTTTTGAATGTCTATCTTTTAATCATATTCAGGCCTGTTATGTCTTGTCACAAATTGTTGAGCACAACACGTAGCCACCCCACCATAACGTGTGTGTGTATGAAGGACTTCCTCAATCTCTCTTTTATGATGCATTCATTGAGGGGGAGTCACTCATACACCCGCACGTTATGAAAACTACAAATTTACACTCTTATATGTGAAGACTTAATGTGTTGTCATCAATCACCAAAAAGGGGGAGATTGAAAGTGCATCTAGGATCCCCGTGGGTTTTGGATGATTGATGACGACAATTAAGTGACTAATGAGCTCAGTGATCTTAAGCACAGGTGTGGACTAAGTGGAAGCACAATCCCTCAAAAAGAAAAAATATGAAAACGGCGATGTCAACTCGAAAGGGAAACTAGGATTTCTAGTGTGTCGAGTTTAGACTAGCCAAATTTGTGTGAGGATGTGTGTGTAAAGTGCATTGAGATCAAGTTGGGAGCTCAAAGCGGTTTAGAGGTCAAACCTATTAAGAGAAGAGAGTTGGAAGTAGTCTGGCAGTAGGGCCGGACTAGTCGTGCAGGTGGCCGGACTAGTCCGCCCCTGGCCGGCCAAGTCCGTCTTCGGCCGGACCAGAAGGGTCTGACTCAGATCGGACTAGTCCGTATTGGGACGGACTAGTCCGGGTAGCCGTGAGTGGGTTTTGGGTCTAAGTCCCAAAACCACGGACTTGTCCGTTTTAGTCCGGATCAAGAGGTCCTGACTAAGATCGGACTAGTCCGCCCTGGGGGCCGGACTAGTCCGGGATTGAGAGGAGAGTGTGTTTCAAAGACTAAGTCTGGGAAGGCTGGATTAGTCCGCCCATGGGGTCGGACTAGTCCGTGGTCTTCAGACTAGTCCGTTTTCGCACGGAACAAAAGGTCCTGTGTGAGATCGGACTAGTCCGGTAAGGGCCGGACTAGTCCGTTGTTGAAGTGACCGTCTGAATTTGAAGTTTGGCGGGTAGTGTGACGATTACCGCGCAGTGCGACAGTTGTCAGGGGCGTCAGTGGTCCCCTAGGCCGAACTAGTCCGGGCTGTAGGCCGGACTAGTCCGCCCTTCTGCTGAAGTCAGCAGTATGGGCTTGGGACCTCTATAAATATAGGTCCCTTGGATTCATTTGAACCATCCTTTGAGCAAATTGAAACCCTAGCGCCGCCACAGCAACCTTGAGCCTCCAAAAGCCTCCTTCTTGCCTACATTCCCTTTAAAACTAATTCTTGTGTGGATTAGGGTTTGGTGAGGTGAAGAAGAGGAAGAATACCGGTCTTTGGCTCTCGGTTTGATCTCTTGCACTTTGTGAATCTTTGTGATTTGCAATTGTAATTGTGGTGGGAGCCTCAGATTGTGAGAAGCCCCAACAAATCTTGTATTCATTCTTTGTGATAGTGGAGAACCAAGTTAGGCTCGTGCGGTAAACTTGGTGAGGGAAGAGTTATTGAACCCGGTCCTTTGTGGACTCCTCAACGGGGACGTAGATTCATTGTGTGGGATCGAACCTCGGGATAAAATCCTCGTGTCACTTGTGTTCCCAGCGTTCGTTCATCATATATTGCTTCTAGTGTTAAGCTTTGCCGGTTTTGCTCATCACCTTTGCTATATTGTGATCCTTAGCTTCATACTTGCCATATAACTTGTTAAGGCTCACTAAGTTACTCTAACAAACTTTGCATCACAAGAATTGGACCAAAATCTGTTAGAAACCCCTTTTAGGTTTTTCCCTGTAGGTGGACCGGACTAGTCCGCCCCTGGACCGGACTAGTCCGCCCCCTGTGTATTAATCTCGTTTTATTAAGTCATTTCAAGTCAATTAGCCTATTCACCCCCCTCTAGGCAACTTTCATGCAGTTCATAGAATATGTCCTCCATGATAGGTATTGGAAACTTCCTTTTCACTGTCAATGCATTTAAGTGTCTAAAATCAACACAGAAATGTCAGGAGCGGTCCTTCTTCTTGACTAAGAGGACCAGAGAATTGAATTGACTAGTGCTGGGTTGAATGAGGCCTTTATTCAACATATCTCTAACTTGGACTTCAATTTCGGTCTTGAGTTTAGGTGGGTATCGATATGGCTTGATATTGACACGTATTGCGCCTGGAATTAGGGGCATTGGGTGATCACAAGGTCTGCTGGGAGGTAGCTTGGAAGGTTCTTCAAACAGTACTGAATATTGAGTCAACAGCTGTTGTATAGGAGGTGGTAACTAAGGAGAGACAACGTGGTCTTCTGGTTCCAGAGAAGACACTTGCACCACAATGTGGGGGGGAAGATCAGAGAGAATTCCTTGCAGTAGAACCTGACTACCATTGCGGGAGAAGGAAAGTCACTTTTGTTTCCAATGTACTTGCATGGGGCTGTGGTTTTCTAGCCAGTCCATGCCCACAATGAGATCATAGCAATGTAATGGCAGCACCTTGAGATCAGAAATAAAAGTACAGTCACCCATAGTCCAAGAGGCCTGAAGTAGTTCAATCTGACAAAGAATACTTGCTCCACTGGCAACAGAGACTCTGATTGTTGTGGCTAGTAGAGAAACTCCTGACAACTGAGTGGCAATGTTGGAGCTAAGAAAAGTATGGGAGCTACCACTGTCCAACAAAATCAATAGACCGATGTTCTGAATGGAACCCCAGAGTTTTAGTGTCTTGGGTGCCTCTGTACCAGTGGCATCAGCATGAGATAATGTCATAAAGGACTGGTGCTCAGGGTCTGAAGAAGCTTCCAATACTTCATCATGTAGATTGAAAATTTCCCAAAGTTCCCGAACTGCGTGTAATTGAACAGTGTTGGAGCACTTATGACCATTAGACCACTTCTCGGCACACATCTTGCAAAGACCCCTTGCCATTCTGTAAGCTTTTAGAGCTTCCATTTTGTCTCGAGAAGAAGAATGTGTTGGATCAGTACCACTCCTGTCGATGTTGTTGGGTGGTAGATGGACAGACTCCTGTCGAGGTGGTGGCAGTAGTGGATAGCTTCCTCTTGTAGCAGTCTTGAAGGCATTGGGGGGTTCAAATTTAGAAGATGGAGTGAAATCACCTCTTCTATAATCTCTCTTCTTAGGAGTATCAGCCACCTCATCCTGCAATGAAGCCAATACGCACACAATATCCAGAGGGCGTTGAATTAAAACTGCAGCACATATGCCCTCTCTAAGACCATCAATAAATCTAGTGGTATAGTAAAGTGGGTCGGTGATAGCCTCATAAGCATGTAGTTGATCAATGAGTGTTGTGAATTGGTCTATGTATTCTGTGACACTACCAGTTTGCTTAATGTGAAAGAGCCTCCTAATGAGATTTTCATGCTCATTTCTACCAAATCTGTCCATAACCATGGTACAAAAAATATCCCAAGACACATAGCCCAATCTCTTCTCTACTGATTGTAACCAGCGAGAAGCAACCCCATCGAAATGCAGAGTAGCAATCTTAATCCAAATGCTCTCATCCACAGAATACATATCAAAATAGATTTCACATCGAGATCTCCAAAGTCTAGGGTTGTGCCCTTCAAATTTGGGAAATTGCATTTTAGGTAGATTTCCTTTGGGATCTGCATGTGTGTGCATATGACACATAGCGGAAGGAAGAACGCGAGAATGTCGAGGAGGTTCAGAATCCCACGTACCCTTGACCGGGACATTGGGTATGGGTGTAGACCGACCCGTACCCACAATCTCGGTGGTTCATGTCGGAGCGGTGCCCACTTGGGCCATCGGCGAGAACTCTGAAAGGAGAGCGCTCGATCGCCGACTGAAGGCCAAGGATGCCTTTCTGGTGCGCTGGAGCTTCACGGGCTTCTCTCTCGAAATACTTGTTGAGCTTAGCCACTTCGAGTTTCACATCGGCGATTGATGCGTCGACTTCTGGCTTCCAGGAGATGAACCTGCGGTCGAACTCGTCGGCCGAAGACTCGAGGAGGGCGACGCGATCTGCTCGTTGGTGCTCGGCGTCCTCCAGCGTGGAGAAGCGAGTGTTGAGGGAGTCCTTGTGGTCACAAAGCTCGGCCTTTAGGTTGGTGCGGAGATCTGCGATTTCGGTGCGGATCTGCTTCAACATCTCGTCGAGGAACAACTTCATGTTGGGATCCATCGCACCGTGCCGTTTCTGGAAGCGGGTATAGTGCTCGTGGTCTTCCAGCCCGTAGATCGATGAATCTGATACCAATTTGTGAGGTGGAGGAGTTGGATCGATAAAACAGACTGGGGATTCGAGGAGTAGCAGCGCAGAGCCGTGAGGAAGAAGGATAGGGTTCGGGTAACTCCGTTCATAGTCTCCACTCTCCGTTCGATTCACTCCTTAATATGATTACAATTTGGACCACTCTGGGCCAGCATAGCGAGGGTTTGGACGTCTGGGCCGAGCCCCATCCGAAGAGCAGTGGGCTGCAGAGGTTGGCGCCTTCGTATTAGCAGAGGTGCTAACATGCACGCACGCAGATTTGATGATTTTTTATCTTTTGGTCGTACATACGCAAGTGTCAATATTGAATAATGACCTAACCTGATCATCGGTCTTAGTTGGCTACAGCTACAGGAAACCGGCCGGTGTTGATTAGTGCCCTCGTGGCGGCTTGCCTCGTCTCTGTCCAAGTGTATCGTGTTCACATCCAACTCTGCGTTTAAAGTCTGACCGTTCTCACTTCCCAGACAAAACGACCCCGTGGTTCAGAGTTCAGACGGTGTGGGGAGTGGACACTGCCTTCTTTGTTCAGCTTCTTTGACGATGAGCTGTGGCCGGCCTTCATCAGCTTTGACATTGGAGTTTATTCATGTGGTGATTATTAGCTGGACTTGTACAACAATACTCCTTGGAATTACATTGTACTAGTTTACTCTGTAGTTTCCGTTACAGTTGTTAATGAATAGCCGGTGGTGTGTTCTGTTCTACCACAACAAGCACATCGTTGTTGCATATGGCGACAAGGACATTGACCTATGGTTGCGTTTGAATTCAAGAGTCCATGCATGTCATCGAGCTGAAATATTGTTGGTGGTGCGAGATCGCCACAGCTTCACAGCTGATTCGTTCTTGAAAACTCTTCCTGATGATAACGACTGCCACATGGAGCCTGATACAGTACATCCCCGTAGCTTCCGGATCCCTTTCGCGACAAGTGAAATTAACGGGCAAAAATAAAGGCCCGGTCAATTGTGGATTGTAACTTAATGTTTCAGCGTGAACTTGCCACTGGTAGGTAGCCCTAGTTGACAGACACTGACCTCCGGTCGGCCGTGGCTCACAAGCTGGGCATGCTCATTGCCGACTAATCCATTCATGTGGCCAAACCTCTGTTGGAGCTGCCACAGTGGGTCAGGGGTGGTGGCGCGACCACCGGCAGCCATGGCCCTCATCAAGGGCCGCCGCCGGTGGTCAAGCTAGCCGGTTAACCGCCGCGTCCGACTGTCATCTTCTACGGCAAATGCGTGCGCTGAAATTCCTCCATGTCGATGTCTTCCTGCTGCCAGCACCGACTTCATCGTAGCCCTTTGTCACAGATCAGTCTGTGTTTCGGAAAAAAAAAACAGATCAGGCTGTCCTAGCATCAACATATGTTTTCTGCAATAGCAAGTGGCCTGCAGCCAGCGTGCTTTCGTCAGTCAATTCCTTAGTAATTTTGAAAAGCTAGTAAAAGCAAGAAATGTCTCCGTTCGGAATGTATCTGAGGCACAGGTAATACAGCAGTTAGTAAACGTACCTTACAGAACTGGAAAGAAGGGGAAGCTAATTAAGCATCTGCTTGTCCGGTTGGGCATTCTTTGCAAGCACCATCTCAAACGTTTCATGGAAAATAAATATTGCATTTCACATACTTCATTGGCAGATAACGTGTTTTTTCACATACAACTTCCATCAAGCCGATCATATAAAAGCAAGTAAGTCGAGAAAGGGTGGTATTAGTGACAGGTTTGGACGTCTCCCCTCCCAGACTTTGTAAACTGTCCAGGGTCCTGTGATCGATCATGAGGTCTACTACATAATCAAGATGAGCATGATAGTTTCAAACAAAAAAAAAAGATGTTTGAAAGAAATAACACGGTTTAATATAGATAGATTGCAGTAAACCAATAATTATTACCACGAGATGTAAACAAATTAGTAGCGCGGAAATATAAAACAAGAAGACTTGCCTGAAAAATGCAATAGTCGTGATCGTGGACCAACAATAGTCCTTCTAAAGTATAGTAGCACATCTCCCTGGCATCTGCAGCCCTGCAAGGCAACAACAATTCATAGATTCAAGCAAGAATACGGATTTCACAACCTAGCACTCACATCAAGGCCCTAGTACATCCAAAAGAGACTATGTTCTGCTCTCTTTAAAGAAAACCTTTCACTGATAAACCATCACAATATTAAAGTGACCTTCTCTACAATATAACACTTAGGTACCCAGGAAAAATAGTAGCTAACATTTTGGGGACTGACTATGCCTATGAAAAGACTAGCAGTGCTAAGGGTATAACAATAAAACCCTAGGGATAAAACCTGAAAGATACCAACCAGCAACCACAATCGATAATACTAAGGATCAGGAGCCACAACCTCCCAAGCTTGATCAATGACCCAAAATATCTCAGCAGAAGCACGAGCTCCCTGCCATGCAATTACAAGCAACAGAAGTTCAAAGCCGCAATCACTGTGGCAATAGAGCTGCTACAAAAGGGAAAAAAACAGTCAATACATGCCAAAGGCAGCAGCATTATTTTGAGTGACACACATGTCAGGCAAAGTGTGATAGTTTATTTATTAGGAGGAATTGCAAAAAACCACCTGCATTTGAGGGGGTTTCATATACCCACCTACAAAGCTTTTGTTGTAGTCAAACACCTGCAAGTCTATTTAGTTTCCAAACAGCCCTTAACAGTTTCGACCAACCATCGTTGCTCTTGACTATCATTGTAGGCCCAAATGGCCTATCAATAACTAGATATCAGAATGTCTAAATGTTTTTTCCTCTACTTTGCTCATAGTGACATAGCTAGTTTTCCATACCGTGGTGGCTGAGGCGAAATTAGATGATCCGTGAAGCATTCGGAACAATGTTGGAGGCCATCCAAGAGCCACGATGGCCGATCAAACCAGGCAGGGGGGTGTTTGGTACAAAGAACAATGAAACACTAAATAAAACTTTTCATTGCCGTTAACAGTTTACAAAACAAAACAGGGATACAAAGTAACATAATATGTTTCCGTAATTAAATTTTAGTGACTCATTGTTGAAGGTACTAAAAGTATTAAAACATGGATCAGTACACATTCTCAAGAAAAAGCAGGTTGCGGAATATACCTACAGATTGCATAATAGCACATGGAATTGTGTCTAGTCTTTGCTTCTTGCAAGTTTTGACGACTGTCTCAAGGGTGCAACAGATACTTTGCAAATTCCAAGTGTACTGATGATAATCTCCCCGTTGTGTCAGGGAGAGTGGTAGTTTTTTGTATTATGGCTGCCTCCCACTTTGAGAGCCTCCCTTTGTACAGTATTGCTGCATGGTGTACCTAGACTCTCAAGCTCCATCGAACGAGCATCTGGCTATTTGGCTGGGAGGGTTCATTATGATATAATTCCTGCATGAACTGTGATAAACAACCTAAAATTGATGATTTGCCAGCTCTGCATGAAGGTAGCTTCAGGTATATGAGTATATCATTTTTGCCAGTCAACAGAGGTCAAGGTGAAAATATATCAAGGGCCAAAGAATTCTGAGAATCAGTCCCATCATTGCTAAGTCCTAATATACAATTGAGTGTATAATCTGGAGTAATTCCTTCCTGAAGCATCTTTCTGTACAATACTTTAGCTTCTTTCTCATCCCCCGTTTTAAAGTATCCAAGCATAAGAGCTGTATAAGTTACTACAGTAGGTGCAATATCCCTTTCTAGCATTTCTTCCATCATCAATCGTGCACCATCCATTGCAAGCACTTTACTGTACCCACTAATTAGACAAGTATAGACAAAAGCATCTGGTGATAACCCGCTTCTTTTCATCTCCCCAAACACTTCCACAGCGGCTTGCATATTTGAGCGCCTACAGTAGCATGCAATGACAGATGTATATACAATCATGTCAGGGACCAGTCCCTCCCCAAGCATATCCTTCAACAAACCCATAGCTTCAGGAAGTCTGTCATCATCACATAGGCCATTTACAAGGCTAGTATATGTAAAGACGTTCGGTTTAAGGCCTTCGCGTAACATCTTATGATACAACCTGAAGGCCTCCTGCAACTTCAAAGCTTTCACGAAACCATCAATAATAATACTGTAGAGGACAACATCAGGAACATAACCCCTCTTTATCATGTCTGCGAAAATCTCCCACACATCACTTGATTTGTGGATCTTGAAAAGACCATTGATAATAACTTTGTAAGTGCAAAGGTTAGGGGCGATTCCCAAAAGATGTGCTTTATCCAAGAATAGGAAGGCTTCATTAATCAGGCCTTCTTTACTGAAACTGTCAATTAGGATGGTGCATGTCACAATGTTGGGACTCACACCATTTTCAAGCATGAGTTCAAACACTCCAAGGGCATCTTTGAGACACTTGTGCCTACATAGTGCATAGATCAGACTAGTATAATTGTAAATATCTGGAGTAATGTCACGTTGAATCATGTCATTCCAAAGGTCATAAACCATCTCAAGATCTAAATGTTGGCAACAACCGTGAAAAACGATGCTGTAAATTATCTGGTCATGCTGGAAACCTTGCTTTTTAAGGCCCTCGAAGAACTCAAATGCCAATTTAACATTTCCAGTCTTGCAAAGACCGTGCAAAAGTGAGGTGTAACTGACCAGATTAGGATCGATTCCATTTCTTTCCATGTCATCAAGCACGTCACAACCTTTCGATAGATTCCCTTGTTTGCATAACCCATCAACTAATATGCTGTAGCTGTGGACATCCGGGACAAACCCTCCATTCTTCATTTCATATAACACTTGTACGGCTTTGTCGACCTGACCCTCACTACAGAAACCATGAATCAGCGTATTGAAACAATAATTGTTGCAAGGGTAGCCTCTCTGACGAACCATTTGAAGAAATTCCCATGCAGAAGTCACTTGTCTGGCTCGGCAAAGCCCGTAGAGGTAAGTTGCATATGTTGCAGCATTGGGTTTCACACCATTAGTTTCCATTTCACATACGAGTTCAGACGCTTCCTGTAAGCACAGCCTCTCTCCATGGGTGTACGCACACATCAAAACTGAAAAAGAGTAGACATTTGGTGAAGGACCATACCTCTTCATGTCGTCAAACAAACTCCTCGCATACAAGATATGGTTCCCATCAACCAAGCACTTCAACAAGAAGTTGCTCAACCGTACCTCGACGCCTACCTTCTTGGCTTCAACGTAAGTGAGAAGAGCATCCTCAAACATCGACGACTCCGCAAATATCCGGATAACCGCAGCATAAACTTGTAACAACGTCATCGAACCGCCCAAATTGCTCACCAACATTGGAGCCAGCTCAAATAAATCCGGCCCGGCATTTCCGCCGCAGTGATCAACCACGCTCCGAATGAAGCGCCGCGTCTCTCTGATTCTCCGCGGCGAGAACGATTGCATAAGCAATGCAAACAACCCGGTAGACCGAGACAGCCCGTACAGTCTCACGCAGTCCCCGAAGCTTATCTTTCCGGCAGATTTCCAGGTCGGAGTCCGCACTGCAAGTGCGATCAAGGGAGGGAGATGCTGACGACGTCTGCAATCACTGTAAGCAGCAGCAGCGGCACTTTGACTGGGCTCTTGATGATGGTCCGAGTTGTTCGAGCAACAAGCATGAGCGGAAAAGCACATCGCCAGTTGGGGGTCACTTCTGATTGTAAGGGCTCGGCACAGGAACCACCGCGGAACTGCCCGGCGCATAGACAAGGGACTACTGAATCGGTATTGTTAATCTGCTGCAGAAGCAGAACGAAACAACAAATATATGCTGCAGGATAAATACAGAGCTCTGCTTTCACGTGAGCCCATAGCGAGGTCGGCGAGATCGGTGAAGAAAGGTGGTAATGGATGGACAACTGAACGTTCCCGTTGCCGTACGTTGCCTCGGATGGGGCGCGAACGGGAGGGAGAATGAGGCGGCCTCAGCAGCCCCCCGGACCGCGGTGCGCTCCGCCGCAGCACCCACACAAGGTTCTCTCGATTTTTCCAATGACAGGGTCGCGTGGGTAAGAGAGACTGTGGCGCCGCCGTTACTGCTTCTGCTGCTGCGGTAGCGCCCAGTGCCGCCGCCACTCCTCCGCCGGGCGCCGGGGTCACACGGCGGCGGCGCCGCCGCTCGGGTTCTGGTTCCGCGGAGGGAGGGGGTGCAAAGCAAAGGCCGGGTTTCGGCCTCGATTCAACCGGCAAGTGGCGTCCGTTCCAGGTTGGGCCGGAATTCGATCTAGGTCGGACCTATCCACGCCGCGTTCCCGGCCCAACCGAACGAGGCCTGAGGTGGAGGGAGTCGTGGGAGTGAGGGCGTGTTTGGTTGAAATACTTACTAAGGTTGCTGCAATTTGCTAGTATAAAAACTGTCACATTTGATCAACTTTAGGTGCTTAAAATCTCTGCAAAAACTTAAGGGAATCTTGCCATATTTTTTTTAATCAATGATATGTGGAACCTAATTAGATGAAAAAAATCTTGTCATATTTGAAGTTATGAACCAAACAATAACTAAATTAGTGACTAAACTTAGGAGTGGTAATAAGATGTGGTAAATTTTGGCTTCAACACAAACAGACTCAGAGTCTGTGCGGCACCGCACGGATAAAGGACTGTGTCAGTTCGTGTGAGGCCACATCCGGGCCGTACCGAGCTCGGGCCGGGCGGCCCATTTGACAAACTATGTACTCTCTCCTTTCTCAAAAGATTGTCACCTTCTAATTCATTTTTGTACTAGAAGGTGACAATCTTTTGAGAAAGAAGGGAGTATCAACTTAACACCAGCACTGACGTTGTACAGGCTGTGCGATTGGTTTAGTCGTCTAAGAAGCACACGCATACCATCTGCTAAGCTAAGCAATAAGCATTGTTCGGATTGGACGGAGCTCGCTCCTTTCCATTTCCAACGCGACGACGCTTAATTACTGAGCTAGTACAACGAATCCGCCGATCCCCTGATGTTCCCAGTTCCCGGAGCCAGCCAGGCCAGCTGCATGCTGCCAGTGCAACTGCCAGAACGAGCTTAATACGTAATCACACCCGCTTGTTGCCTCCGTCGCCGGCGGCCTTGGCGTACACGCCGCCGGAGTCCGTCCTCAGGATGACCTTGGTATCGTCGTCCCGCGACACGGAGATCGCCCAGTTGTCCACGTACGACAGCGGCCCTGCTGGCCTCATCAGCGGCCGCGTCGTGTCCTCCACGTCGTCACAGTACTCCTCGCTCTCCTCCTCCGACGACGACGAGTAGGCGTACCTGCCAGCAGCAGCACGCACAGGCACAACAGATCGTAAGATTACTACGTCAGGTGTACATGGATGGATGAAGAGCTTGGATGACGGACGGCCACTTCCACTTGGTCGTAGAAGTCTCGTCTTAATTATATTATAGTAGGCAACGACTGCTGTGCAATCTGAGTTCCTGTGCAAGCGTGCAATCCGCGAATCTCATCCGTGTGATATACATCTAAGGGTGCCTGCACGTTTTACATATAAATGTGTAAAAAGTGTATAAGCAGATAGAGGGATCTATGTGTAAAAAGTACGACACCCTTAGACCATCCGCAGCGGTTCCCTCTAAAATTTACTCTATCCCTCTATACTTTCAGTATATACTCTATACTTCCAGCATTTCTCTCTAGACACTTACTCTATACTTCCAGTAATCTACTCTATATTTACAGTTCAGTAAGCTTTACAGTGAACCACTGCGGATGGTCTTAGATGTATATCACACGGATGAGATTCGCGGATTGCACGCTTGCACGAAAACTCAGATTGCACAGCAGTCATTGCCATTATAGTACTCCCTCCTTTTTTAAAAGATTGTCACCTTTAGTTCATTTTTTGAACTAAAGGTGACAATCTTTTGAGAAAGGAGAGAGTACCTCGTTGAGATGTGGGAGGGCGCCCATATGAGGCAGACTGCGCAGAGCAGCGAGAAGGAGATGAGCTGCCACGCCGCCGGGATCACCCACGCCGCGCGCCACCGCTCGTTGTACTCATCCGACGTCCACTTGAAGTGGATCTGCACGGCACAGAATCATTTTGGACAAACATTCATCAGCAGTGGACTGATTGTTCCACAGAACTGGGCGGGCAAGCACAGATGAGACAAAATTTTGCTTCGTCTAGCTGGTGGAGTTTTATTACCTCAAATGTGATCCAGCCGAGCGACAAGGCCACTGCAATGATCAAGGCGTTGGTCAATTTCCGGTACATCTCCAGCTTCAGCGTCATCCGTCTCGCCTACGCGTACCGAAATTGATTGGATTTCGAATATATTCTGAATTTTTTTAGCATGATACGTATTTGAAGAGTTTTGAAGAAAAAAACTAGCTGAAAATTAATGCCTCGGGGAGGGACTGGTGGAGCTAATTGCTCACCTTGAGCTTGCTCACAGTTCGCGACAGGGAAGTGAAAATCCAGCAGATGAACACCGTGTTCAGAGCCGCGACGGGGAGCACCGAGAATAACAGTCTCGTCGCCGGCGACGACGGCGAGTGGTCGCTGACGGTGCCTACGTTCCCGGCGACCTCGAGGGCCTCCGCGGCGACGAAGTACGCCGCGCCGAGGCCGGCCACCCGGCGGGGGGCGCTGCTCACCAGCGCGGCGGGCCTCACCACCACGCCGTGGCCCATGGCCACGAGCAGCAGCAGCACGCGCGACGCCGCGCCGCGGAGCGCGCCGGCCGTGGCCGCCCAGAGCGTGGCGCCGCGCGGGCGGACGCCGGACTCGTTGAACTCGGCGAGGTCCAGGTACCGCGCGGCGCACTCCGCCATCCCCAGCGCGATGACGAGCGTGGCGCAGCAGCTCTGGAACGGCGGCGGCGCCGGCGCCGCCCGCCAGAACCGCGCGTGCTGCGCGAACCAGTACGCCGCCAGCGCCGCGAACGCCAGCGACATGCAGCCGTAGAACGGCAGCAGCGGCGCCATCCGCCCGGGGAGGTAGCCGCGGCTGTTCCTCCAGATGGTCTTGCCGCCGCCCTCGGCCTCGGCCGCCAACACCTGCCCGCCGCCGCCGCAGTGGACGAAGAGGAGGGTGTACATGCCGGTGCGCGACACGGGGACGGTCTCGTCCGGGAACGCCGCTCTGAGGCTGCCCGGCAGGAACGAGGCGGCCCCGACCACCTTGACCCATCCGCCGGTGGTACTGCCGTTCGTCACCACCGCCCCCTCGGTACAGTCCCCGTGCCTCGCCATGTCCGGAGTGCAGCAGAGCACGCGACGACCGCCGGAGACGTCGTCGTCCGTGCCGCCGATGACGTCGCCGTCGCGGTTGTTGCCGGCCTCGAAGATGACCGCCGTGACCGTGGCCGTGCGGTTGCCGCCATCCTCCTCGGCCGCCGCCGCCGCCGCTGACTCCGCCGTCCTCTTGAATACCACCTTCTCGAAGCTGCAGTACCGATCAACAAACATCTATCTACGTCACTCCATAAGATCCAAATAAAAGAAACGGCGCGCGAGCCAATCCCTCTCCTCGACAAAACAACGCAATTACCGGATAAACGCGCCCGCCGCGGCGGAGGCGTAGACGCCCTCGCTGCCGCCGTGGAGGACGAATGCGTTGCCGTCGTAGCCTGAATAAAACCGCTCGCCCGCGTACTCGTGCACCGCCGCGTCGGCGCCGAGGAGAGCGCACGACGTCGACAACAGCAAGGCCACCGCGACCACGAGGTGGGGGGCGAGACGACTCGGGGAGGAGGGCATGGGCACCATTAATTCGTGTTCGAGGAGCGCGGCAGGCAGGAGAGGATGATGATGGCGTCCAATAACTTCCGGTGCGTGCTCGCTCGTGATGACACTGGCTGGCTGGCACTGAAGCAATTAAGCATCCGCGTTGAGTATGATGATAGAAATACAGCTGGGTATGGCGGAATTATAACCTCAAAAGAGTGGAGTGGAAGACGAACGGAAGAAGCGGAGACTTTGACGAGGAGAAGCAACAATGAATTGTTAGGTCCACGCCTAGCCTAACCCGTTGCCGCGGAACAGTGGATCGACGCAACATTTCGGGCAGGGCGATTACACTTGCACAAACGCTGCTGGAATTCGGCAGAATTGCAATAAGAATATTTCGCATCGAGATCGTCTGATCTTTTCGTTATTCGGATACATTTCGTCAGCCACTATACATGCATTGACTTTGTAATGTCGTCACATAGTGTGAAAGTGAAGGGTGACACGTCTTTTTATGCTGATAAAAACATTTGACAGTTGGGTAAAGACACCTGCCATGAATTCAAACTATCAATATTACGAGCTCATGGACGAGTTAATGTTTTTTATGCAGCTTACTTTTCTGAAGAAAAGAAAACATATGCATGCACATCTTACCCCCCGGTAATTAAACGACTTTGGAAGACTGATCCGGCTCATTTTGAGATTCAATAAGTCGATCTAATCTTTTTTTTTTCGAAAAACCCGATCTATATCGTGAGGAGACTTGGGACGTTTCGTGCTAGAACGAATCAACACCACCACACCTCCGGCCGGCCGGCCCAGCGCGCGGAGACGAAGAAGAAGACCTTGGGGGACGCGAAATTTGACAGTGTTATTTTCTGTTGTGAAGTCTTTGCCTTGTGGCCAGGGGCAAGTGGACAGTGTGGCTAACTGACGTGCCATGGGGGATTGTTAGCACGTGCCTACGTCCTCGTTAACCGCGACGTCCTCCCGTGTGAGTGTGTGACACGCACGAGGTCACGGTCGATCAGTCTACTCAGAAACCCTTTCCACGTACTACTGGCCCGGAATTCCAGGTCCTTCCGTCGACTTGGAGGAAGCAAGAACAGAGGAACTCTGAAGTGGGGCCGGGCATGGCAACTTGCTGCAAACAAGCCCAGAAAAATGGTCGTTTTGGCGGTGGGGATCCACGTAAAGTCCGGCAGGAAACCACTTGACCCCTGGCTTAATTAATCCTTTTGGCCGTCTACCTAACTATGGTTTTATCTAATTATCCTAAAGCTCCAATTGGCGAAGGGCAGTGATAAGTCAACCCCATTTGCTGCTGTTTTTCTTGGAGTTTTATTAATTATTGGCGCTCTGCATGTTCTCATGCAAAGAAAAAAGATAAAGGGAGCCTAGCTAGACAAACACTACAAATACGGGGAGAATTTTGGATTGCCCAAAAAGCCCATATGTTTCGTTCGGTACAGCAGCCCAGCCCAGCACAGCCCAGCCCGGTTTTAATTCGGCCCACCCAACCTGGCCCAATTCCCTGCACACACGCACGTCCCGGTCCCGACGCCGGTAGCCCGCATCTCTCCTCTCCCAGCCCAACGGTGTATGCCGAGCTGAGCTCGACCCCACTACCGTCCGATCAAATCCGACGGCCAACAGCGGCCGATGCAGGAACCCTCGTCTCGTCTCGTCGCTATATCTCCGCTTTCGCCTCATCATCATTTCCACCTCCACGTCCGCGCCGTCGCCGAAGCCGTCTGCTCTGCTCTGCTCCTCCGGCCCCGATCCCGTCGAGAGGAAGGTAATACGGACTACGGATACAGACTTCTGTTTCGTCAATTCGTAGTTCGAATCCGAAGCCGTGGTAGACTGGGTGCGAGTTCGAATCTCGTGAACTTTGGTCTAAGTTGTATGAGGGTTTGAGTTCTACTGTCGTTACCAGATCTCGATGTTTTACAGATCTTGTAATACCAGTGAATAGTGAGTGACACGAGTTCTAGGGTCTTAGGAGGTATGCTATCTATGCTATAGAGAGCTAGCTGCCTTGTCTTTTGGATCAAGTCAGCCGTTGTAGTTGACATACATTTGGATCAGTTATTTTTTCTATTCCATTAGTAGGATCACTGTTGGTTTAGATCAGCATTCGGCTGCAGTATGGTGTTCCTGCATGTACCGATTGAACCATGGATTGTTTTGTTTTGTTGTCCAACATATCGTTTTTTGTCAAAGCGTAGGTCTATGATCAGGATGCCTGGCTGTTCATCACTTTTTGTGTCTTCTATTGTTTCAGAATTCTGATTTATGTTCCAAGTAGCTGATGTTGCTTCCAAAAAAAAACAACAACTGGATCTTAGTTGTTAATTCTCCACTTCTAAACTGTTATCATGATTGGTTTTGAGTTGTTCTGACAGCATTCTTTTCTGTTCCCATAGATCATACGCGCAACTTTCTCGAGGGGAGATGGCTGTTTCTTTCGCAGTCAACTCTGAGGCGGGGCTTAAAAAGCTTGATGAGTACCTCCTCACTCGCAGCTACATCACTGGGTATGTAATTCTCCACCCTCATTACTCAAGAGTTGTAACCATTGCATTTAACTTATACTGCAGTAATCCTTCTCCAGTTACCAAGCTTCCAAGGATGATCTGGCTGTATATTCTTTGTTCTCAGCTGCCCCTTCATCCAAATATACCAATGTATCAAGGTGGTTCAATCACATTGATGCCCTTGTGAGGCTGAGGTATGCTTTTATGTTGAGCAGTTGTGTTTTCAGTTTATCTTGTTCACTAGTTTACATCATCCAAATGATTTGTGTTCAGTGGAATTACCGAAGAGGGCCAAGGTGTCAAGGTCGAGTCATCCGCTGTTACGGCCTCAACTCCTGATGTTGCTGAGGCAAAGGTACATCCATCTTCTGCTTTGGATAAAAAATCTAAACTGACCTGATGTGATTATAAAGTTACATCTGTCTCTTTTCTTTGCCTGACGATTATCAAATAGTTGTATGCTCACATAGGTACTTTTGTACTGGTAGTTCATTTTTCATTGTTGGTTTCTATCAACTGCAGGCCCCAGCAGCTGATGACGACGACGACGATGATGTTGACCTTTTTGGTGAGGAGACTGAAGAGGAGAAGGCTGCTGCTGAAGCACGTGCTGCGGCTGTCAAGGCTTCTGGCAAGAAGAAAGAGTGTATGTCAGCATGCATATTATTTCCTCCAGTTTGCTTTTATTCTTGAATTTTGTACTTTGATTTATAACTTGTTGCTAACTTTGTCTTTACCTTTTCAGCTGGCAAGTCTTCAGTTTTGCTTGATGTGAAGCCATGGGATGACGAGACCGATATGGCCAAGCTAGAGGAGGCAGTAAGGAGTGTGAAGATGGACGGCTTGTTCTGGGGTGCATGTATGTTACTTCACCGTTGTGTTCCTACTGCTAGGGAATTTAGCTGTGCACCCACTGCCGTATAGTTCTACTAGTTGGGTTTCTAACGTTCACTTTCTGTTGCAGCCAAACTTGTACCAGTGGGATATGGCATCAAGAAGTTGCAAATCATGCTGACAATTGTTGACGATCTTGTCTCTGTTGACACTCTCATCGAGGACCATCTGTGCGCTGAACCGGTGAATGAGTACGTCCAGAGCTGTGATATTGTGGCCTTCAACAAGATCTGTAAGTTGTTCCCGGCCACGCGTACATTCTCACCACCCGTTTTGACTCTGTTGGTGCACGGATGCCTAACTGTTGAACCATTCCTGTTCTGCAGAAACTTTGCAAGGTGGAGAATACACCAGCCAAGATTATCTATGGTTTCCTGTTGTTATGTAATTGTGGTTCGTGCTAGTTTGCCCGTGAGTTTTGATACTACCTATGTACAAGTACTTAAAAGTGATTCACTTGAATTTTGGAATTGTCATCTGCTCGTTTTCCGTTGGGTTCTTAAAGAGTGGACGAACAAGATCGGCCCTAGCTTCTGATGTCATGCATTTACTCTTGTTGCAATGGTCCCTAGCTTCTGATTTACGGGACGGGGAGAGGCTGGGTGATAAATAAAATGTAGAATTTTATTTCATTTGTATTTTTTTACTCTTATTTTATTTTCTATTATTTTTTTCAATAATTGTTGTATTTTATTTTTAGCCGATCTTAATTTGTTTGGGACAAAAACTTGATTGTTATTGGAGAGGCTGGGTGATCAACGCGTGGCCGGGTGCTTTGGCGGGGATGAACCGGTCACCCCGTCAAGGGGAGCCCTGGCCGAGCACGCTGCCCTGGACACTAGTCCCGTCCGGCTCCTGGTGGCCCGTCGCACGGATGGAGGGATGGAATGGTTCTATTTTTTGTTTGTTTAGAGGGATGAGATGATTTTCGTTTTTTGTTTGTTTTGTAGGATGGTGTAGGATGGAATGATTTTGTCTTCTGTTTGAATAAAAGGATGAGACATGAACATGTGAGTGTGAGTATCTTCGTAGGGCCGCCCGCTTGCCTCTGCGGAGGTCGGATGGATCCGTTCCCATGTTTCTAGTGGCATAGTTTCATCCTGCATCTGGGTGAAATCTCATGTTTCTAGTGGCATAGTTTCATCTCGCATCTGGTTGAAATATTCTCTTTCGAGAGATGACTGCATCATGTGTCTCTAAACAAAACAACAGAAATGTGGGATCATCCTGTCTCGTCCCACCAAATCCCTCAAACCAAGCATACCCTATGGTAGTAGTATCAGACTGAAGTACGTACACCAGAAACAGAGTTCAGTCCCATTCCTCTTCTGCACAATGTGTGCAGTTAAAACATTTGGATCAGTGCAGATTGATGTTTCTCATGGATATGTTGCACAAACGAGACTGATCATTGTTGGAGATAAAATTGAGAGAGACACACGGTGTGTGCAGCTATGTTGCCAGCGAGAACAATTTCCATCTTGAAAAATGATAAGAAGAAGATCGACAAGTCTGGATCTTGGCATCTTATCTCTGAATTCGTCTTCTCTCTTTGATCCGCTCTGTAGAGCAGTGCTTATAACGTGTTGGAGATAAAATTGAGAGACACAGATATTGTTGTAATTGATTGTACTCTTTATTCATTCATTGTCTTTCATTTTATACATGATGAGACACAAGGTTGGAAAGATGTGACCCTTCATGAAGGACAAAGTAACTACTCTATAACAGTTGTTAAGTGATCACATGTTTAATATGGATTATAACAATCACCATCGATCAAACTATAAACTAATTGACGCACCTTCCACAAACTCTATTATGTACACTCAAATCTCCATACAAACACGAAACCACCCGCCGGGCTATGACTCGGACCCTCCACAGCAGACTTCGGCGCAGCACTCGTAGCATCCGAGGCACGCGAGAGCCGCGCAGACCTGCGCCATCAGAATGGCACACTGATCATTCATCCTGTTGCACGCCTTGATGCAGCACATGCAACAGAGGCAGTCGGCGATGCTGCTGCAGCAGCCCGCCGCTTTGTCAAGTATCTGCAGCTTCTCAGGCTGTGTTATGTCCTCGAATCCTGTGATAAGATTTTCCTTTGTGGCGTCCATGTTACCAAATCCAAGTTTTAAGCCATGAAGAGGGATTCGTTGCTCGTGTGGCCCTTTGTGTCCTTTTAGTTTCTGCTTCACCTATTCATTCAATACACAGAGCTCAGCAGGAAGTATACTCATAAGGCTCAATACATCAATTGCGGTTTTGAGCTATAATTATTGCTGAAATAAGGTTTTACTACTAGCTGATTTTAATTTACAAAACCAGCATGTCATGGAAAATTATATTAGGAAAGGTCCTAAACAAAAACAATAAACAATTGTACGATATATAACATGTAGTGCCATACCTTTTGTGTTGCATCAACTTTGTCCTGATCGGTTTGAACCAAAACCATGCTTGTGTACTCTGATGGAACGCTATTTTGTATGCTTAATTTACTCACCTGCAAAAATGAGAGAAAAAAGAGTCATTGACTTGCTCAGGAACTTACACGTTCAAAGATACATGCTGAAGAGGAATCTAGAGAAAAAAGGTAAAGAACAAGGTTAATTTGTGGTGATTGCAACTTGTGCAACAAGGCTTAACATGGAGCAACCTATAGGAAATCAGAAGCAAATTCCATTATCCACTGTTTTTTCTTGTATTTCATCCATTCTGTTATTTTTTACTCCGTCTTCAAATGTAAGGTGCACACAATTCGAAATTCAAACCTTGTAATCTTTGACCAATGATTTGCCCAATATTATGGGACTATCGGGGTACAAAAGTGGTACTGTTAGATTCATACTTCAAAATATTTTTGTACCATTTTTGACTTAGGAACAATACAGTTTATTATAAATTGATTGAAAACGTTCTGTTTTGGAGACAGCATGAGAATTTAGAAAGTCTTATAGCGTATATCGGATATAATGAAATAAAAGTGAACCTGGTCCAAGCAATAAACAAATATACATTCATCACTGGAGTAGAGTAACAAGTAACATGAACATGAAAGGTAGTCTTAGTCAATATCAGTAAATGCTTGCACTTCACTATGCATGAAATTATATGAATTCAAACATTAGCAAATTCGTATATGTGTATGAGCCACAACACACCCAACATCCGAACAACCTCATGACCATTAAAACTTCCTCTCAACAAGCACAAAAATATCAGCTGGCTCAGGTAAACCTATTTTGGTGTTTTTTTCTCCTTCAGCTGGTCTCAATTCTATTGCTAGTTGATTATTTCACTTCTTTCCTCAAATACATATCATTCCATCGTTGTATCAAATTTCATGCAAAAGATGTATGGAATATGTGTAAGAAAATATAATGTCACTATTTGGACCTACAACCTACCTTCCGCTCCAGTTGTTTATCTGCAGAAAGCCAGGCCTTAGCTGTCAGGAGACCAACCTGCTGTGCTGCCAAAACCTTAAATTCATACATAAAAGATAGTTGCACATCTCATCAGTAGATTACAATAGATGATGATCCCATGTATCTGACACTAAGATAACCATATGAGATTACAGTATACTTTGTTAGCCCAAGCTTTGAACCATAACCACACAACAGCAGGAGCAACAACAACAAAGCCTTTTAGTCACAAACAAGTTGGGGTACGCAAGTATTAAATTAATATCTTGATCAAGTACCTTGACGAAAAGTAAATAGTGCAATGTACATTTTGGCCAAACTATGACCCAGGAAACACTTGTAAGAAAACTAGTCAAAAACATTGCATTCTTAAATGGATTCTCTTTCTAGCCAATGGCCTCATGTCCAGGCCCACCTATATGTGAAACTAATATTGTACCACGCGGACTAGATTTAGAAGTGTGCTGATATGAATTATGATAGAAACGTACAAGAGAATATGTAGATTTGTGACAAAATTTTTCAAAAATATGGTTTAGTGAAAGCTTGGGTCCTTACTTTGTCAAGAGGTATTTCCTTTATATCTTGAACCTTCAGTTCAATCGAGATTTCTTTCATGTCAGCCAAGTAGCCCTTAGCTTTAACTGTCTCTGGGAATTTGCCTTGATATTTTCCAGATATACATAAAGGTGATTTTGCTGAAATGTCCGGAATGTATTGAGAATCCACCTAAATAAGAAAATTAGACATCAACCAATGCACCATCTTTAAAAAAATATGAAATATGAGGCCATATGAATCTCCTCTCCTGCCCACCATAAAAAAGTGAACTTCTTTCTTCAGTAAGAGTTTAGGTCTCAAATATATTATAAACAAATATGAAATATTGTGGCAGAAAGAAGCTCAATATAAAATATGAGGCAATCAAAATGTTTTACCATAAAAAGATGTGTTACAGAACTTAAGATACTACTGATTAATCATGCACAAACTTACTTCAAATTCATCAAGATGTGCAATAGAATCAATGCTGACATTTGCTACAACTGTACTTGATGCTTTCCTGAACCAGCTAATAATCCGACTCTCAATTAATCCTGGATAACAAATTCACAGTAAGAACTATTTAACAGATAAAATTATGTGCGTTAAGTTCAATCAATTAACATAAAAACTGGGATGGTGGCTGCTTAAAGATGAATTCATTCACCAATTTAAATAAAATAATGACAAAATGTGGGTAAGATAAGAGCAAATCCAGTATGAAGAATGAGATAAGACTTAAATAGCTCTCAATACCCAAATTGAAAAGCAAGAAGATCCTTGAACAAAAATTTGGAAAAAACTTGCAACAGGCCTCCAGCTCCATCCAGAAATTTCGATAAACATGACCCAAAAAGGATATCAATCTTATAATGTTTAACTAACATAACCTTATATGTACTAGAAATGATCACAGTTTATGTCTGAGTTACATTCAAGTAATAGAAATAGCAATATTGTATCAATAAGGATGTTAATACATAAATGACAATATATAAGAGTTCACACTGTGAATAATTGAAGCCTATATTTGCCAAGAAAAAGCCAGTGGATACCTGTCTCGAGTGCAGAATCATAATATCCCTTGCCAATTGATGCTAGCATGCGCAGGAAATAGTGGTTGCAATATGATCCTAACATGTTCCAGTGATAGAGTGTGAGAAGGAAATAGTAAGTATTACAATTTACAAATAATCAATGTTTTAGTTTCCAAAATACACGGCAAAGAAGTAAAAACATGGTTTGATTCACAACAGCTAACAGTAATAAATCACTACAGTTAATAGGCCTTTCCATTTGGAGGATTATTTTTGCTGGCACAAGGATTATTTTGAGGGCAAATAGGGAAAGAAGACAGGAGAATTTTCATTCCAGTCCAAAAAAGTAAAAAACTATTTTCAGAGTTCAGGAGTTCAGATACAGCAAGAATTGTGTTCTGATAGAAAGTACCCCAGAATATTATTATTATTATTATTATTATTATTTGTTGGACTGTGTTTGGGCCTAGCCTGTACGGCCCATATATGTATCTATAAATATGTACCTAGACCCTATGATTAATTGAGTAATTCATTCTATCATGGTATCAGAGCCAAACCCTAATCCCCTTCCCCCCATGGCCGACGCCCTACCCTGCGCCGCCGCCGCCGGCGGGCCCCCCCCCCTCCATGGCCGCCGCCGCCGGCGCTCCCCCCGCCGCCGCAGCCGCCGGCGTCCCACCCGCCGCTGCTGCAGCCGCCGGCGGCCGCCTCCTGGCCGCCCCTCTTCTCCCCATGGCCGGCGCCCTCCACGCCACGGCCGGCGCCCCCCATGTCGCCGCCGCCGCCAACGCCGCCGCCGGCGGCCCACTCCTGGCCGCCCCTCTTCTCCCCATGGCCGCCGCCGCCGGGCCTCCCCTGGCGCCGCACCTCCCCTGGCCGCCAGCGCCCGCGCCCCCGCCGCCGCCGCCGTAGCCGCACCTCCCCTGGCCGCCGGCGCAGGCGCCCCCCACGCCGCCGCCGGGGCCGCGACTCCCCTGACCGCCGGTGCGGCCCTGACCCAGCCGCTGCCGGCCGCCTCCCCTCCCTGGGCCGGCGCGCCCCTCACCGGCGCCGTCCCCTCCCTGGCCGGCTCCCTCCCCTGCGCCAGTGCGCCTGCCACCGGTCCTGCAGCGGGCGCGCCCCTCATCGCCATGACTCGGCCTGCGTACGGCGATGCGACTGGTCCCTCCGCCGGCGGACCACTTGCCGGCCCCACTGCCGTCGCCTTCATGACAGGCTCCGGACCTGCTGTTGGCACTACTACTGCTCCGGCCGCGGACACCTCCAGTGTCTTCGCGGCTCTGGCTGCCTCTCGCGATCGCGAGCGGGCACTCGCTCTTGCCTTAGAGCAGGAGCGCGCCTCGGCGGCTGCTCTCTCGCACCAGATCCAGGAGAGCGCTCACCGACCGCCGGGCGCGACGTACGAGCCCACCTTGGACACCGGTGTGCACTCCGCATACTCGGCGTCGCTCACCGCCGCCCTACACGCCCAGGCGGCTGGAGTTCAGAACATTCGGACACTAGTGCCGACTGTTCTGAGTTGTACCTCTACCACCTACGCCCGCTGGCGTAACGAGTTCCTCCTCACGTTACGGCGGTACCAGCTTGCGGACCACGTCCAGCAGGACGACGCCCCGTGGGATGACTCTTGGATCAGCATGGACAGTCTGGTCCTTGCCTGGATCCTTGGCACTCTCGCCGATGATCTGTACAAGCTTGTCGGACAGCACGGTGGGGGGACCGCGCGTCAGGCTTGGCAGATACTGGAGCACCACTTCTTGGGGAACCGTGCGACTCGGGCTCTTCACATTAACGCACGGTTCCAGACTACAGTGCAGGGTGACCGCTCCATCTCGGCTTACTGTGGAGAGATGAAGGGCATGGCTGACTCCCTGCGCGACCTTGGCGAGCCGGTCGCTGACAGCACTCTAGTTCTTCGGGTCCTTCACGGCCTGAACGAGCGCTTCAGCCATCTTCGCTTCTGGCTTCTCCGTATGGAGCCGCCACCGACCTTCGAGAAGGTCTGGTCTGATCTTGAGCTTGAGGAGATCACGGCGGGTGGGTCTGCTACCTCTGGGTCTGCCACAGCCTTCTATGGCTCCGGGCAGCCCTCACGCCCACCGTCTTCTGGGGGACCACTACCGCGACCGCCTACTCCACCTACCGCCCCGGGTGCCTCTGCTGGCTCTGGGGGTGGTACTCGTCGACGTCGCGGCGGAAGGCGCACAGGACGAGGTGCTGGCGGCACTCCTACGTCCACTGCTCCTACTGGTGGTGGTACTGGTGGCACTGGCCAGGGAGGTGCGCCCTGGCCCACACCGTACAACCCGTGGACTGGCCAGATCTCTATGTGGCCTGGACCGTCTCCGGGTCTTCTTGGGGCGCCACAGACTTCGTCCACTCCGCGCCAGCCACGTCCTCCGGCTGCGTACGTAGCCCATCCGGGCTATGGTGGACCTGGTCGCCCTGTGCCTGGATCGCCTACTCCAGCCTACGGCGGTGCTTCCTACCCCGCTGGGCACTCGGAGCCACCAGCACCTCTCCAGGAGCCGCCCATGTGGTGGGACCGTCAGGACTTGGCGTCTTCCTTCAGCACCATGCACCTTACACCACCGACTACTGATTGGGTGGCTGATTCTGGCGCCTCCTACCACACCACCCCAGATGCTGGTATTCTCTCCTCTACACACACACCTCATCCGTCGTTTCCTTCATCGATCGTTGTTGGAAATGGATCCGTTCTTCCAGTCACCTCAGTAGGTGACTCAGTTTCTCCGGGTTCATTCCATCTTAATAATGTTCTTGTTGCTCCAGACATTATTCAAAATTTGCTTTCCATTCGTCGTTTCACCACTGATAATAATATTTCTGTTGAGTTTGATCCTTTTGGTTTGTCTGTGAAGGATCTTTCCACCCGGCGTCTTCTTCTTCGATGTGATAGTCTGGGGCCCCTGTACACTCTTCGACTTCCTTCTTCCGCTGCGTCTTCGTCTTTTGCTCTGGCTACGACAGCTTCGTCCGCTACTTGGCACCGTCGGCTTGGTCACCCTGGCGCTGATGCTATGTCGAAGTTGTCTAGTAGTTCAGTTATCTCGTGTACTAGGGGCACACATGAGTCATTGTGTCACGCTTGTCAGCTTGGTCGCCATGTTAGGCTTCCCTTTCCCACTTTTGTGTCTCATGTGCAACATATTTTTGATCTTATACATTGCGATTTGTGGACATCTCCTGTTATCAGTGTCTCGGGTTTTAAATATTATCTGGTGGTACTTGATGATTTCTCACATTTCTCTTGGACTTTTCCATTACGTCTGAAATCTGAGACATTTGATACTCTCTCTCACTTCTTCACTTGGGTTTCCACACAGTTTGGGCGTACTGTTCGTGCTCTCCAGTGTGACAACGGACGAGAGTTTGACAACTCGCGACTCCGTGACTTTCTCCTTACACATGGCACACAGCTACGCATGTCTTGCTCATACACATCTCCTCAGAATGGCAAGGCTGAGCGCATGCTTCGCACCACTAATGATGTCATGCGTTCTCTGATGTTTCAGGCATCCATCCCCGCTCGCTACTGGGTAGAGGCACTTCACACTGCCACCTTCCTCCTTAATCGCCTTCCTACCAAGACGATTCGGCACCG
Source organism: Tuctoria greenei (assembly GCA_036927565.1). NCBI lineage: Eukaryota > Viridiplantae > Streptophyta > Magnoliopsida > Poales > Poaceae > Tuctoria > Tuctoria greenei. Next base: position 218,542,595 of record JAYESD010000004.1, on the reverse strand, counting down.
ACTCCTTTCTTTGCCCTGTATGGCACTACCCCTCTCTACGACCACCTCCGTGTCTTCGGGTGCGCCTGCTACCCTAATCTTTCCGCCACTGCTCCACATAAGCTTGCGCCCCGCTCTACTAAGTGTGTCTTTCTTGGGTACTCCCTTGAGCATAAGGGATACCGGTGCCTCGACCTCTCTACCCACCGCATTTTGATCTCTCGGCACGTCGTCTTCGACGAGTCATCCTTCCCCTTTTCTTCCTCCACCTCTGGTTCAGCTGCAGAGCTGGACTCGCTTTTTTCTACTGACACCGAGGCTGCTCCACCACAGCTGCCTTGGCCTTTTTTTGCAGGTACATCACCCACCAGCTCCCAGGTGGCTCCCACGACGTCGCCAGCTGCACCTTATGCAGCACCGACACCTGTGGTGACTCCGGCTGTGCCTCCTACAGCCACGACTCGGCGGTTCACTGACCCTGCTCTCGTCTACCAGCGACGAGTGCGGGTCGGTACCCAGGCTCCGTCGACCCTGGGGACGAGTGTCGCACCATGCGTGGCACCGACGTCTCCTGCTGCGCCACGCGCGGCCCCGGCGTCTCCGACCTCGTCTCCTGCACCACTTGAGGTCCCGGCACCTTCTACAGCTGCGCCACGCGCGGCAACGGTGTCTCCGACCTCGACTCCTGCAGCACACGAGGCCCCTACGTCCCCTACGGCTGCGCCACACGCGGCTCCAACGTCTCCGGCCTCGACTCCCGCGCCACGCGCGGCCCCGGCGACCCCTACAGCTGCGCCACGCGCGGCCTCTGCGTCTCCGGCCTCGACTCCTGCGCTGTGCGGGGACCCGACGACTACTCCGGCTCCCGCGTCCCCGGCTGCGCCACGCGCGGCCCCTGTTCCACGGTTCGCCGATCCTGCTCTTGTCTACCAGCGACGAGAGCGGGTTGGTGCCTCTACGCCTGCGCGACCGGAGCCCTCGGTGTACCACCCACCGTTGCTTCACCGGGACCCAGGACACGTTCACCCGATGGTGACTAGACGTGCCGCTGGGGTTCTCCGGCCTCTTGAGAGGTTCTCCGGAGTGGTACTCTCTTCGACGACACCGACACCATCCACTTCCTCTTCGGTATCACCTATACCGACCTCCGTCCGTAGCGCACTCGCTGACCCTCACTGGCGCCGCGCTATGGAGGAGGAGTATGCAGCTCTACTTGCCAACCGGACATGGGACCTGGTTCCCCGTCCTTCCCGTGGCAACGTTGTCACAGGCAAGTGGGTTTTCACGCATAAGAGGAAGGTGGATGGCTCCCTGGAGAGATATAAGGCTCGTTGGGTACTTCAGGGCTTCACTCAGCGCCCTGGAGTGGACTACGTCGAGACCTTCAGTCCGGTGGTTAAGCCAGCGACAGTACGGACTGTTCTGTCGTTGGCTCTCTCGCGTTCTTGGCCTGTCCACCAGCTGGACGTCAAGAACGCCTTCCTTCACGGGACGCTGACAGAGACGGTGTACTGCAGTCAGCCGACAGGGTTCGTCGATTCAGCCCGTCCAGACTTGGTCTGCCGGCTGAACAAGTCTCTGTACGGGCTGAAGCAGGCGCCTCGGGCTTGGTACAGCCGGTTCGCCTCCTTCCTGGCCTCGCTTGGCTTCGTCGAGGCCAAGTCGGACACCTCGCTCTTCGTTTACAGGCATGAGGGTGACACTGTCTACCTCCTCCTGTACGTGGACGATATTGTCCTCACGGCGTCCAGCTCGGCTCTTCTTCAGCGCACGATCTCCGCACTGCAGCGCGAGTTCGCGATGAAGGACCTCGGCCAGCTCCACCACTTCTTGGGCGTTGCGGTCGAGCACCGTCCGGACGCTCTGTTCCTCCACCAGCGCCAGTAATGCCTGGATATCCTCGAGCGAGCGGGCATGGCTGATTGTAAGCCGTGCTCCACTCCCGTGGACACTCAGGCGAAGCTGGCTTCGGCTGACGGCGCCGCGGTCGCCGACCCCACCTCTTACAGGAGTCTTGCAGGTGCCCTGCAGTACCTCACCTTCACCAGGCCGGATATCTCATACGCGGTTCAGCAGGTGTGTCTCCACATGCATGATCCCCGGGAGACCCACCTCACGGCGATGAAGCGGATTCTTCGGTACCTGCGCGGCTCCCTCGACTACGGCCTTCTCCTTCGACGTGACTCGCCTTCTGAGTTGGTGGTCTACACCGACGCTGACTGGGCGGGGTGCCCTGATACCCGCCGTTCCACCTCTGGCTACGCCGTCTTCCTGGGGGGGAATCTTGTCTCCTGGTCCTCGAAGCGACAGCCCGTGGTTTCTCGCTCCAGCGCTGAGGCGGAGTACCGCGCCGTGGCTAACGGCGTAGCAGAGGCGTCTTGGCTCCAGCAGTTACTTCAGGAGCTCCACTCCCCTGTCACCCGGAGCACGTTGGTCTACTGTGATAATGTCAGCACCGTTTACCTCTCCACCAATCCCGTTCAGCACCAGCGCACGAAACATGTGGAGATTGATCTTCACTTTGTTCGTGAGCGGGTTGCACGCGGTGAGGTTCGAGTTCTCCACGTGCCGACGACGTCACAGTTTGCCGATATCTTCACGAAGGGACTCCCGTCGACTTTGTTTTCTGAGTTTCGGTCCAGTCTCAACATCTGTTGTGGCTAGATGTTGGGACTGCGGGGGGGTGTTGGACTGTGTTTGGGCCTAGCCTGTACGGCCCATATATGTATCTATAAATATGTACCTAGACCCTATGATTAATTGAGTAATTCATTCTATCATTATTATTATTATTATTATTATTATTATTATTATTATTATTATTATTATTATTATTATTATTATTATTATTACCTAGTCCAAAAGTAGAAATCCGGGGAGATTTAGAGCCTCTGTTGATGAATTCAGTTTTCATAGTTTGGCAGATGCTATGTTCATCATCAACTGATCCATCAGTCATAAGATATATTTGCGGGAGTGCATCATGAACACTTGACAGTAATGCCATTGCCTGTTATGAAGAAACAAACATCAGTATAAGTAGCAAAGAAAATAACATCTCGACTATAAGAAGCCAATACCCATCTGAGATAATTCAGACTCCAATACCTCATTTAATGGATGCATGATATCTGTGCCACCCTCAGCAACAAAGTTTGAGTTCATCCAATCTGTCGCACTTGCTATCGCTTTGTCAGTCACTTGCTCCAAACATGATGAGAATGAGTGAAGCTCATCATTGAATGTTATAATGTTGAAGTAATCTCCATGCACAAGCTCTGAAAGAGCAGTAGACACTGCTCTCTTCACATTCTGAAGAGGCTTTCCCTTCATGCTTCCACTGGTATCAACAACAAACACAACTGCCTTTTTGAAGACCTATTGATACAGCTCAGATGAGACAAATGACCAAAAAGGCATATTTCACGAAACAGAATAGGGAAAAGCGACAATGTAACTACATCTGAGTTAATGAACAGAGACTGGTATCTATATAATTTAAGAGTGCATATTTGTGAGTACAAATTTAATTATCTGAATTTCTCTTAGGCAGGACAAATTTTCATAGGACAAATTTTCATAGGAACACTAGTGATACATTAGCTTTATCACAAGGGTGGGTGTAAGATGTCCAGAAAAAAACAAATTTCAAGTGCATATATCTACAGAGGAAGATAATTTTGCAATAAATAGCAACATACCTTTCTGTTGCCACTTCCAGGTAGAAAGTAAATGCAGAACCTATCTCTATCATCGAAGTCACGGAGCATTGAGGGTTGCACGAGCACACCACCGAACAAATCACCAGAGTAAACCTGCATACATCAACTTAAATCAGGCAAAGAACTGTACATTCAGCAATATTGCAGGTATCGAATCATTCAATATTGTAATAATCTAGATATAAAAAACAGTTCATCATGAGTGTTTACAACTTTATTCAAGATCCCTTGAGAAGTCAGATTATGACAGAAAGTAGTGAGATCACAAGTACAGCTCCAAAAAATAAGATGATAGAAAAACTAACACCGTATGAAAAATTGAAATCTTTGCTCGACCAATTCTCAACAACAGATTCATGCCTGAAAGACAATTTGTCACCTTGCCTACCCTTTTCCTGCAAAAAAAAAAATAAGAAATGTAAACCTTTGCAAAGATGCTAATGCTCCAAAATTTGTACATATAAAAAACTACTGATACAGAAAATAAACTTGATCACCTTCAGTGGGTGGCTTGTTCCCTGCAATAGAACCTCTCTACTGAAGACATTGTTCACAGTCAACTGAATTTTCTCCTTCTTCATGAATACTTTTGGTAATGGATTGACAAAGTATGGAAAACGGAAGGGTATCTCAACAGAAAAGTTCCCACTTTCATACAGTAACTTCTGAGACCATCGGAATGTTGCGAAAATATCAGCCCCACCCTCAACCTTGATTTAAAAGACAGAAGCAGTCAATAAGCAAGGATGATAGCACTTTCAATAATGAAAACTAGGTAGTGGGACTAAGGAGCACATACCTGTGGTATTGTCAAGAAAAACAACCCAGGCTTCAGAAGGCCGCCACATTCAGTTTTTGCAGAATTCATCAAGGTCTGTTCCTCAAGTTCAATTACTTGAGTATTATATGCTCTTCTTCCAATAATAACCTCAGCGCCTAGAATTGAACCCTATTAGCCAAACCGTTTTTAGGTTGAGACGATATAATATGAATATGTCACTATAAATTGTATGAGATAGCAATGCTTGATTTGATTTGTTGGTAAGATTTGTCAGTAATGTATGGAGAGGAATCCTATGGCACGTGCTGAGATGGTAGATTTAAAACTATTTGTTATATGTACCAAACGAGTTAAAAATTTTAAGCAATTCAAACAATAAAAGTACACCGTTTTTTTTGTTTGTTTTGCAAAATAAAAATGCTGATTCCCGAACAGCAAGGCAGGATGACTAAAACAACCACATTGAAAGAAATAATTTGTGAACCAACAAATTTGCTCCATCACATGTTTATCTTCATCCAAATTACGTTACATCTCAGTTGAACCAACATTCCCCAGTGTTTAACTTGCAATAAACTAGGGTGTACCCAGATCTGAGGGCTCCCACACATTGTGGGGTTTAGGGAAGGGTTATTTCTAGACAACCTTACCCCTGCTTTTCACAAAAAGGCTGGTTCGAATCGAAGACCTCTGGACACAAGTGAACAGACACTAGACAGCCTTAACTTGCAATGAACAAAGCAATGAATTACTTTCAACTGCTTATGCAACTACACTTAAATCTACCATTCAATTTTCACTAAAGATTGAACTGAACAAAAAGTTCTCCTGCTTCAAATTAAGATTTAACCGTAGCTTCAGTTTACATAGAATGCTAAACCAAAGATGGCAGTGCAACAAGATCAATATGTCCAAAGTAGGGTCAACAACAGGTATCCTGCGAGTCCTAGAAGTTCCGATTCTGCAAGCACTATGCAAATCCCGGAAGTAATGGCTTGACCGGCCAATCCAACATCAGAGGACGTAAATACAGAGAACACGCATTATAAGAGTCATAAGTAATGTAATTAAATGAAAAGCATACCTAACGGGTGGTATGCACAAATAAAAGCTGCAATCTAGAGCAACAAAAAATCTATGGATCAAGCAGCTGCGATTATGCTGCAACAGTCATCATGTGATATGTGATGATGTAAAGCACTACACCCAACAGAAGCTAACGATGCAGGGTCAACGGAACAAAAACCGGGAGGGGGGGAATAGAGCAGATGATCCGGTCCGGCGGCCTCACCTGCTCGCCCATGGGCACGACGAGGCGCACGTCGCAGTGGCGGCTGCGCGTGACGCAGTGCAGCCACCAGCGCGCGCGCAGGGTGACGGTGGCGACGTCGAGCGCGCAGTCGACGGCCAGGTCGACCTCCTTCATCTGCAGCGGGATGAGCGCGGGCGGGTCGAGGCGGCCGTACACGTAGGGCTGGTAGCTGGGCACGTCAGGCGTGTCGACGGACGCCGGGTCGGACACCACCGCGTACGCCGTCGGCGCCGAGGGCAGCAGCGCGGCGTCGGGGGCCGCGTCGTCCGCCGCCGCCATCCGCTGCATCCCCGCCGGCGGCCGCGGCGCGGGGCCGCCGCCGGGGAGCACCAGCCGCTTCGACAGCTTCAGCCCGTCGTCCACCGCGCGCGCGAAGTCCTCCATGATGAGAAGCGGACAGGCGGGCGGGCGGGGGCGCGCGTACGGCGGTCGCGTAGCGTTTCGACGGAGGCGAGGCCGGATCGTTCGGGTGAGGGAGGCGAACGGCGCCGCGCCGGGGCGCCGGGTTGCGAGTTTTTATTTGGGTGCGCCTGCCTGTCGCGGGAAGGGAAGGGCGTGGTGATCGATGACGAAACTTTGGCCCCCACCCCAGGAGCGGAGAGGAGTCTGGAAATGGCGATGAGCTGGGGGTGGGTTGGGGGCTGCTGCCGGCAGCGTGGGCGGTGAGAATAAGGTGGTGGTTTGATTCGTTACAAATCGTTCCGTTGGGCATCGATATTGGATTTTTTTAATATACTTATTTTAATCCAAATTTATATTAATAACCCCCGATTCAAATTATTTTCAAATCTGACCGGCCGTCGTATGAGGCCCATACGACATGCAAATGTCGTATGAGGCCCATACGACATGCAAATGTCGTATGAGGCCCATACGACATGGGTGCCACGTGTGTCGGCTGGGCCGTCCAGCGGGGCCGAAACCGGCCACGGTGGCATGTCGTATGAGGCCCATACGACATGCACAGTACCGTCGTATGGGCCTCATACGACATTCGTGCATTAACCCTAGCCCGTGTTGAACCATCTTGTAATGGATTTTAGTCAAAATTTTTAAAATATTTGTAGACCGATTTGCTAAAAACTTCTAAAGTAGAAAATAGAGAACACATTGTGAAGTTTTGAAATCAATGAACTTTATCTATGTTTAGTATGTAGAAACTAGAGTAATTGTATGTGTTATTAGGCAATACGATCACGTTTCTGCAAATTTGTAAAATGTATTCAGTTTTATTTTTTGTTTACAAATATTTGTAGTTAGAATCGACATAAATGTTCATATAGGTTATTGTAATGTAAGTTTTGTGGAGTATAAAAAATAAGTTATGAATATAATATATGAGAGTTTAATGGGAGTATCAATTTTTTTTAAATCCTATAGTGATTAGAAATGCATAGTTTGGAAAATGATACAATTAATGTATAAATTTATAGAAATGCATAATAATTGAAGATAATTAATTGTAAGCTCGGCGGCGGTTACATAAAATGAAATTACGTAGTTCCGAAAGTATGTGCATGTTGTTTACCAGTCTACTACTACGGTACATGAGGCAAAACATAAGTGCACATATTTCTGGAACAAAATGTAAAATAAGTGATACAAATGGCGTGTGTACGACGCACTAAAGATACGCCGATCTAATTCTAACACGCCTTAGTTGAATTACTCAGGTTGCTACTGAGTGCAACGGGGGTATTTTCCCTTACGCAAAGCATCGGGACCGGCTTCTTTTGCGCGACGAGCTCTCTCGCGCATGCGTGCTCGCTCAGCCTCTCGTGCTTGTGCTGCGACGCGTTCCTCCTCTGCCGCTTTGCGCTCACACTCTGCTCTCCATTATCGAATTTCTTCTTGCCTCTTGCGACGACGCTCCTCCTGTGCAGCTCTATTCCTCCTCTCTTGCTCTATTCTTTCATCCCACTCTCTTTCTTCTTTGAACTTCCAATATGCAAGTCGAGCCATTCTCTCAACCTATGCGGCGTCTTCTGCCGATTGTTCCTGGTCGATGTAGTTCCTGAAGTCGCATAGAGGTGGCGGCGACTGCACAAGTGTTTGTCCAAAAAATTAGATTCTATAGCATGCATAAAACATAAGTAATATTGCATATTACCTGTTTCCTACCACCTGGAAGAAATGGGCACGTCCTGTGAGGAGGATCGTACTCGTAGTTGTCGCACATCCAAAGCCGGCAACCATACGAGTAACCAGGTCGAAGATCTCTTACAAACCTACAATCAGTGCCACAGAAACACATTGCAGGTTGCAATCCCTCGGGGATTGGAACCTTTTCTCTATTTGTGGGTGGTGAGTTCTCGTCCATGGTAGTGAAGTATATAGAATGATTGTTGGTAGTGCGTGGTGAAGCTGTTACCGGGGTGAGTGTTATATAGACACGGAGCAGTGCAATTTCGTATGTCTCTTGTACGAGATTCCCCTGACATGTACCAGTGCAATGTCGTATGTGTCTTCTACGAGATTCGTCTGACACGGAGCAGTGCAATTTCGTATGTCTCTTGTACGAGATTCCCCTGACATGTACCAGTGCAATGTCGTATGTGTCTCCTACGAGATTCGCCTGACATGGTCCATAGACTTTCGTACACTTGGTCTATAGACCCATCCACGTTCGTCTATAAAAGGGTCCGCACCTCTTACATTTCATATACGATTAAAGTTAGTAGTAAGACAATGGAAAACAGAGGTCGTGCAAGGAGAGGAGAAGGAAACATTAGGCCAGTGCCTCAGAACTACTTAGTTGGCGGTCCTTCGTGGTTCGATGAACCACTTGATGAATTCCCTCTATTAGGAAAAAGTGATTTTGGTGTGTTTAATCCTCTTCGTCCATATGATAGTACCAAAGAAGAATGGCCCAAGTGTCGTTGCGGCCTGGATTGTTTGGTGCAAATGATGGATGGAAAAGAGGATAGCGGTCGTCGATTCTTTCGTTGCCCTGTGGGTCGTGCAGTAAGTTCATATCGTTTTTGTGTACGTTCACGTATTTCTTTTTGTTATGTTTACTTTAAATTTGTTTTTGTAGTCTTATTTCGATGAAGATAACTGCGGATACACATTGTGGGTTGATCCAGTACCTATCAAGCCTATTCAAGATTACATAAAATATTTGCAAAATCGAAACCGAGAATTAGTAGGTCATATTGCGGATATGGAGTTAGAACAATTGGAGGATGATACTAGTCCTAAGTGCAACAATATGTCCTGTGAATGTCCTCACCACAAGTGAAAATGTACTAGTTACGAACTATGTTTCATTATTCCATCTTATGTATCGTTTAAATGTTCCTATGCCTTCAATTTCAATAAGATACTCGTTTGCTTTATTTTTTTAAGTAACGCGTAGTATGTAATACTTCCTTTCCATACGAAACACCATAGAATAGAAACATAATGAAGTAATATAATAGAACATAAGTTTTGTACATCATAAGTCACACATATACGTCGTACATAACACTAACGTCTACCACGCTTGTCGGCCCTACGCGCAGCATTCACATGAGCCCGGTCATATGAAATGTCTAGTGGCGGTCTCCTCTGCCGTTGCGGACGGCCAGCCTGCTCCGGTGTCTGAAACTGCTGAGTCTGCTGAGTCGAAATGGGAGCACCGGCCAACTGAGACCCATGAAGTGTATCGTATTGCGCTATATCAACGAGGAAGTCCTCGACCTGGAAAGGTGTCATCGGAGGAGTGTCGTGCTGCGTCTGTGAGTCGGACATCGTAGTTTCAAAGTCCGCTCTGTACGTACCTGCAATTATAGAATAATTATCAGTACAAACTCAAATTACGAAAATATAAATGAATGAGAAAAATTATTCTACATCGTACCTGCGTCCGTCTGTGGGATATGCGGAGCTCCCCAAGCAGGTACCTGTGCCGAGGGATCCGTAAAGTGCTGACCCCAATCAGGCACCTGTGTCGACGTGCCTGCGTAGTCCGAACTCCAAGCAGGCACCTGTGTCGACGTGCCTGCGAAGTCGGGACCAGGGATCTGTGTAGACGTCCCTGCAAAGGTTGTAACGTGTGGGGTCGTCGATGTAGGTACCTGCGTAGATGTGCCTGCGAAAACAATGTCGTCAGTACAGTATTACTAATGTTTAAAAAAATTAATTTGATACGCATTTCGTACCTGCTGTGCTGTGACGCCTCATGTGCTGTGCTGAAGGCAACGTAGTGTCTTGTACACAGGACTGTGTACAACAAAATACTTGACATCACATCACATCGTCATCTCCATCCCTAAACGTAGTTGTCTTCCTAGCACGAGGACGCCGTCCACTCTGCGGATCCCCAGATGGTCCAGCTTCAACCACATTTGGCTCTGTGTTGGTAATGCATTTTTTGTACGTATGGCCAATTTGGTTGCATTTGCTGCATCTTCCTTGGAATCTTGCAAGTTCTGACTCGTCCATATCGTTTCTGATACGACGAGTTTGACGTCGACCTCTTTTCTGCTTCAACCGCGAGATGTCAGGTGCTCGCATAGCATCAAGGCCTAAATCCATGGTAAATGAGCTCAGATTACCAAATCCATATACCTCTGCATTCCATGTACTGACAACAACACTTTTCTGAAAGTAGTATGAAACGTAATTGGTCACTGTCAAGTTAGTAAATGAGCAAGCTGCAATCACATGGGAACATGGTCTATGGAAGAGTTGTGGCTTCATGCATGTGCACGTGCAATCATGCTGATGAAGTATGCACTGTTGAACAACTCTAACACGGTTAGCACCACGACGGTCCTTATCCCTACAAAGGATTTCAAACCTGTGCTCTGCGGTACCCATAGGTCTGACGCGATGAAATCGGGCCTTTTCAATCTTCTTCTCCATGTATTTGCACAGGTATGGTGAATAAGCCAAATTCACATTATTCAGTGCTGAAATAGCAGTCGCATAACGTTGACGAAAATATTTGCATGTCCCATATAAAATGCCCTCAACAATAGCAACCAAAGGTAACCCTCTTAAACCGCGAATGACCCAGTTGTATATCTGCATTTCGTATCACTGCATTAGCATGATGAAATACATAACTAACACAACTAAAACACTTAGGAATGATGGATATTACCTCAGCTAAATTAGTTGTCATGATACCATACCGAGCACCATTGGTGTCGTATAACAAGGACCACTTCTCTTTCGCTTCGCGCCGAATCCAATGAGAGAAGTTTCTGCGTGAAATGTCACGAGGATTGCTAGTGCTTGAAGATGCTTCAGCACTGCCAGAAGTCAATTCGTCGAGACGTTTCCAAAGAGCAATAAACTTACTCTCCTGATTTTGACTACACAACATCTTGAACAAATTCATAAGTTGCTTGTTCTTGAAGTGGCTAAAAAAGTTGGCACCTAAATGCCTCATGCAATATCTTGATTGAATGTCTATCCAATAAGTGTCCCCGATCCGATGATCCAAATTTCAAATCAGATATTGCTTTAAGCAATCCAGCATGACGATCGTGTATGAGACAGACATCAGGACGTTCTTGAACTACAGTCATCTTGACCCGACTAAGGAACCAATACCAGCTTTCAGTGTTCTCACTTTCCACAAATGCGAAGGCCACAGGCAACACCTGTTGGTTCCCATCAACTGCAATAGCAGTAAGAATTTGACCTTTGTACTTTCTAGTTAAAAATGTACCATTAATGCAGAGTATTGGTCGACAATGTCTGAAAGCAGCAATACATTGGCCTAATGCAAAGAATGCACGGTGCAGATACAACTTCCCAGACACACTTCTATGCGGCATGTCCATAATGTCGTAAAAAGTACCAACATTTTTTTCCTGAATGGTCTGCAACAACTTTGGAAGGTTATCATAAGACGCTTCAAAAGTACCAAATCTTTGTTCAATCACTTTCTGTTTGGCCCTCCATGCTTTAGAGTAACTGATGGTGTACTTGAACTCTTCCTCAATAGTGGCTATTATTGATTTTGGTTCAAACTGTATGTTGTCCACTATACGGGCATACATATGATTTGCAATGAAATCTGAGGTCAAAGCACCGTTGCACTTCTCCAATTCCTGCAACTGACATGTGTGATCAACCATTTTTGAAACTTTCCAAAGCTTCGTCCACTTCTCCTCGAAACCATGAACTCGAAAAGGACAAGTTGGGAACACACATTTCACATCATATAATTTTGGACTAGACTTGTAAACTGTAAATGATCTCTGCACAGACAAAGACCAATATTTTACTGCATCTTTTAAACCATCTTTGTCTTTAAAAATATCTCCTTGTGTTAACTGGTTCTCATGATATCCAGATAACCCAGAATATTTTTCTGCAGCTGCTAAATTACTCGGGATTGCATTGTTCCAGTCTACAGGAATGATAATATCATTCTCATCATCAGAAGAGTCATCTTCAATAACATTTTCATATTCCATGTCCTCAATTCTAATTTGTTCAACTAAATCTTCGATGTGCTCTCCTTCATCAGCGACACCAAGTGGGTCTTCTTGCATCTGGTTCACTCCGCCTTGAACCTCTACCTCAGTATCTTCCATATCGCCCGCTTCAGCTGAATCTTCAACTTCTTTCGTTTCTGCTTGCGCAAGAAACACCAGCGGCCAACCCCGCTCCACAACTGTATCTACCCATTTCCTCCAATTCTGTGTCCCCTTAATAGGAACGAAATCCCAATAACATCCATCTCTTGCTCGATTAATCAACCCTTTCAGTTTCACTTGATAAACTTGTTCATCAAGGTTTAACGTTTTAATCAGCCATTTCTCCAGACTACCAAATGACCTCTCATTTGGTCTTGCTATCCCTCTCACCAACGACGTCCAAGCAGACATATCAACCCCAGTTGACCCATAAACAAGCGTGCCTTCTCCGTAGAAAATACGAAACATTAATTTGTCCGACATTCCTACTGTATTCAATATAAACAAACGTATTATAATCTACTCTAACCAAATTAATTTGACTCTATAAAACGTATATATTTGCCACACATTTATAACTACAGAAGCAATTTTACGCTCCTCTGTAATGTATGACAATATTTTATAACTACTAATAAAACATAATATAATATATATTACACAATTATAAACTAAAAAATCATATCAAAAAACGAATACATTTTAATTAAACGAATAATACATTAAGAAAACATGCTGCAATAATGTACTCTACCGTAATCATGACATTCGCATGAATATTAACATAATTCATATTAAACTATATGCATGAACCATATAAATTCATATAATATTGACAACAATGGCGTGCACAACGAGTAATAATATACAATTATATTATATTGACAACAATACACTATATGCATGAACAACGTGTACAAAAATTAAATACAATAGACTATGTCGCGTGTGTTATCAACACTATACATTCATACAAACAAATATAATAATATAATACGCATTCATATTATATAGACAACAAAACAACATAAATGTACGGTGACAAAATCAATACCGAAGTCGCGAGGATCCGAGGACGACGGATCGGAGACGAAAAAGGTGAGAGTCGCGTGCGGGAGTGGTGGAGGTCGCGGGCGGCGCGGCTGGGAGGAAGGAAGGCGGCGGGTGTGAGCGAGCCAGGGGCGGGGGCGGCGGGTGGGAGCGAGGCAAGGGCGGGGGCGGGGCTTATAAGCGGCAGACCGTCGTATGAGCCTCATACGACGGTTCGACCGTTAGCGAAAGTCGTATGAGGCTCATACGACGTTCGCTGCCGCCTCGTTTTGCGCGGCGACCGTTGCCCGCGTGGCAGCCACGTCGGACCGTCGTATGAGCCTCATACGACATTCGTTACGTCGTATGAGACTCATACGACGGTGGGTCATATCTGCAATTTTTTTAAATCCACGGTTATTAATAAAATTTTAGATTAAAAATCGTATATTAAAAAAAAAAATCATCGATATTGGGTTGGTAGACATACAGCCGTGGTTTGTTCGTTCGTGGCGATGGGGCTGGCATCTTTTCCTTTTTTTTACATCTTGTCAGCATACACATTGCTAAAAAGTGGTGACTGGCGATCACACGTCATCAGTTGCTAATACACGTGCATTCCTCCATACGATTTCAACGACACACAACATCGTCGTAAGAGTCCACAGTGGCATGCTGTAAAATACACTATATATCATATCGCAATGTAATTTAAAGTACATATTATAAAAATAGAGAAAGAATAGTACTCCCTCCGTTTCAAAATAATTGTCACCGGTTGGTTCATTTTTGAACTAACTGGTGACAATTATTTCGAAACGGAGGGAGTATATAGAGTATACTTTAGAGTTAGCTAGTGCGGATAGCCTAATACTCCGTTTCTACCACGCCATTATACGCAGCCAACCCGGACCACGTTCATATTGGGCCGGCACACCGCGAATAATTATCATGGGCCGGGCTAATATATGTGCGAGAACATGGACCGCATCAAGCACCACCACTTTCCTCCCTCGTCTAGGGATGGCAACGGGTCGGATTCGAGTCGGGTAGAGCAAATACCCGACCCGGACTGAAACTGTTCGCGGGTAAAATTTCGTACCCGTACCCGTACCCGCGGGTAAAATTTTGTACCCGTACCCATACCCGACGGGTTTCGGGTACCCGTCGGGTATGACCAAACATAACAAAAAAAATTCAAACCCGTCGGGTATGATCAAACATAACAAAAAAATCCATAAATCATAATTTAAATGTTGAACAACTTAAATAACATATCAAATTTCAATTTTCAGCAGCTAATTCAACCATACGATATACACTATACAAACAAACACCATTCACCTTAACTACAGATCTTAGGAATTAATTAAGCTATTTCAAGGAGGAAGAAACTAACTGCAACTATAATAGTTCATTCAAATGCGTCTTCAAATGAGGGTACCGAAAGATGTGTTAGGGTTTGTTTAATGGGCCGAGTTATATTTCTTGAGCCTAGATTTAAGAAACGGTTAACCCGTCGGATACCCGCGGGTAAAAAATCATACCCGTACCCGTACCCGAAATATGTCGGGTCGGGTACGGGTTGTACCCGTGGGTAAAAAATGTACCTATACCCGTACCCGTCAGGTACAATACCCGACGGGTACCCGTACCGCGGGGACAATTGTCATCCCTACCCTCGCCTGCAAGACTGCAGCTCTCCACACAACACTTTCGGCCGCACCATTCTGACTCGCGATCTTCTTCTTCGTCTCGTGCTCGATCGTCCCACGGTTGGTTACCTCGAAGAGCGAGCGCGAGCGCTGCTCCCACATCGCGCGCACCGAGATGCAGGGCCCGAGCATGGAGTCGAGCGGCGGGAGCCGCGGCCGCCGCGGCCGGGAGACGGTCGCGGCACCTGCTAGGGACCGCCTAGTCACCATCTTCGCCTCCGACGGCCACCTCTACCAAGTCGGTAAGTGAGTACAACGGAACCATTATTACCCAATAACCTTCATCCTCCCGGCCCCGGCCGCGCCTGCGGTTTCTGATGGCTCCTCCCCTTCACCCACCGTCTCGACGCAGACTACGCGACGAACGCCGTGAAGCTGGCCGGGGTCACGTCCGTCGGCGTGCGCGGGGCCGACTCCGTCTGCGTCGTCGGCCAGCGTAAGGTGAAGGTGAGGGGTGGAGGCGTGAGCGTGAGGATCGGGGCGGAAATGTTGCGTGATTGTTGTTGATTAGTCGGTGATGATGGCGGTTTGCTGTTTGCGTCCTGCAGGACAAGTTGATGGATGCAGCGAGCGTCTCGAACCTGTTCCCGATCACCCACCGCCTGGGGATGCTCACCACGGGGAGCGCAGGTGATCCGCGCTCCTTCCACTCTTTTTTTTCTGTTCGAACGCTTCGCCGCATACCTGGACTGCACCGCTGCACGCGACTCGATTCATTTCAACTGCTACATGGCGATTGCGCAGGATTAGTGACGACTTGGTTGGAATTTACTGTTTAAAGTGCAGCGTGGCTCTGGTATTAATATTTTAGCGATTGGTGTCCTGGGGATATTTCATTGCAGTTTGGTGCATTTAGGAGTTCCAGTTCGCCATTAAACTTCTTGGTGGAATTCCTTACACTTGCATTTGGTTGGTCGACACAACCTGACTTGGTTGGACAAATCGAGTTCAATTCATGACTTCATGTTCCCTTGAGCACGTGTGAGACTTGTTGACCTGATACGGAGACTAAGTCGTTCAAACACCTTGTTTGGTTTTACTGCTATGATCAATTTCTGCATTGTGTTTGTGAATTAAGAGTAGTGAACTCGTGATTTCTGCCTCTTCTGTCAAGTCCACCGTTTAATACCATTTCTGTGTAATTAGTTATTAAATTTGATTGCACCACTGGTTCAGTACTCCAAGTTGCCCAGGACCCATTAGTTTGTTTACTTATCAATTGAAAACGTCCTGCAAATATTATCACAACTGATACCCTGGTCACTTGCCATGACGCTGAACAATCAGGTCATCACAGAGCAATGATATCCTATTAGTGTGAACTCTTTTAGAATGATAATGGCTAATTATTCATTACAGGTGAAGGAAGGACATTAGCTCATGAGGCAAGGAATCAAGCTGCAGAGTTCCGTTTTAAATGGGGATATGAAATGCCTCCTGATGTATTAGCACAATGGTAAACACTAGCCTTAATGGAGATGATGCAGTTCAAATATATTGGCAACATTTGAATGCATTTGTGCCTAGCACGTCGTTGATTGTTGATCCCAGCATATTAAGTTTTAGAATAAAGTTAGTTTACTGGAACTGGAGGGTCTGTTGTTGTCGAAAACTGTGCAGCTACTGGAATAATCTTTAACTGGGGTTATGTTTGTGATTTAGTATGCGACACGCATTCTGGTATGATAATTGACAGTTCAGATGTATGTGCTGTAATGTACATTAGTTCACTGTGATGCTCTGCATATGTTTGGTTTGTAGGATTGCAGACGGAGCACAGATCCTCACCCAGCATGTTTCAAAGAGACCTTCTGGAGTTGGTTAGTCCACAGGCAGACTTCCATATTTGGGAGTGGCCAAACCTGCCACCTACTTTTGCTACTTTTCAGTTCAAAAAATTAATAATTTTATTTATTGTTCCATCTTTCTCATTTCCTGGAAAAGTTGCAATGATCTTGGGTATTGATGAAGAGAAAGAAACTCCCCAGCTCTTTACATCTGATCCTGCTGGATATTTCTTAGGCCACAAGGTATTGATTCTTAACGAAATTTTGCCCTATCCATTGACTTGTATTGTTTATCCAAATCGTAGTGCAATTCAGGTGCCAATGTTTTTTATGACCGTGACATCTGCAAATAACATGCTGTTTATTTCTCAATTCTATGCCAACTACCTAACTTTGTTGGTTCATACACTTAATGAACATTCTATATGGAGAGATGTATAGGTTCTTATTTCACATACGAGCAGTTCTATATTAGAAAGACATGACTTCTCATCATGTGTCCTCTTCTCAGGCAGCAAGTGCTGGTTTCAAAGATAAGGAAGCTACCAACTTTCTTGAGAAGACAATGAAAAACAATCCTTCACTATCATTTGAGGCAACCATTCAGGTGTGTGTTCTTACCTAAGTGCAAACTCAACCAACATATGCAGTACCTTGTCTGAGTAAATAGGGACAAGAATGATATGATTTATGGAGGCATCATCCATCTTCCTCGTGTCTTTTTAAAGCAGTCTATCATATATCTTTGATTTATTGTTTGTACTTATATACATGTTTCCTATTATCGGTGTTGTTTAGTAAGGCATGAAACAGAAGGATGTTACCCCCTTCTGAATCAAAATAATTGTCGTTAGAACAGCCGCAGTTAATTCATTTTTAGTTCTTTTTGTTTGTCTGAAACAACAAATAATTTGATACTGGAGGGAGTAATTGTTATATCATGATCAGTTAGCACAGCATGTGTTCTACAAGCCACAAGTTTGTATAGTATGGCTGTGCGCATGATCCTAGAGTTGCATTAATAATATTCTTTGCAGCTGTATCTCAGGAAATTATTACTGCATAATGGCATGCGAATCAGTAGTAAAGTTTTCTGGGAACTTGTAGTAATATGTTACTTCTGAAATCTTGTGATGTTTCCTAAAGCTGTACCTGAAGACATATTTTTTGGAAAAGGAATATCATTTTGTTGATTTTCTTGAAATACTTTGCTTAAGAAGATCGACTAGCACTGAATGGACACCGACTTAGCGTCTACTATTGCTTGCATATTATTTATGAAAGCATCCTGGACTCGCATTAACCATAATTGTATTTTAGCTGTTCACCCCACACGAAGCCAGATTGATCAGTTTTAGTCTTGCAATCATATTCCAGTTATCCATTTTCTTGAACCAGTGGATGGAACTTGTTCTGATTTTCTTTTTGCTTATCTTGTTCCCAGATGGCTCTATCTGCATTGCAATACGCCGTGAAGCGGAACCTCAAAGCCACGGATATTGAGGTAACGATTTGTTTCCTTATTCATATATGCTTTCATATACACGCATCACCGTACTCTAAACAATTCGAGTATAACAAGTAACCATTGTACCTGCAGGTGGGAGTTGTCAGGAAAGATGATCTGATTTTCAGACTGCTGACAGCATGTGAAATTGAGGAGCACCTGAAAGCCATCAACCAGGACAAGCAGAGCTGAAGTCCGACCTCTCCGAGACTAGTCCTCTGAATCTTTTACAACTCGTGAATCCTTCACTCGTTATCGAGTACTGTGCACCAGAGCTCTCTGTACGACAATACTAAAGAGTTGAATGTTCATTTAGTTTTATCCCGATATCAGCTGATGGCGAGGACAGTAAATGTCTAGGAAGAAACTGCGGGTCTGTTTGGTTTGAAGCCAAAACTTGCCACATTTTGCCATGCCTAAGTTTAGTCAAGTTTGACCAACTTAGTCATTGTTTGGTTCATAGCCACAATTGTGGCAAGATTCCTTGCCATCTAACTAGGTCCCACATGTCAAGGACTCAAAAAAAGTGTGGCAAGATTCCCTTAGGCTTGCCAAGTTGTGGCTGAAAATTTGAGCATCTAACCTTAGTCAAGTTAGGCAAAAATTTGTGACAAATTGTGGCAAACTTAGTACATAAACCAAACAGACCCTGCATCCTGCTGCTGTGTCACCTGTGCCAGAGATAGGGCCTGTTTGGATGATGGCTAACTTGTCTAAGCCTAAGTTTAGCCACTTGCCACACTTGTGGCGCGCCTAAGCTAACTAATGTTAGCATGTGTTTGGATTGTTACTATAATCTAATCTTAGGCGCGCCTAAAAATGTGTAGCATGTGTTTGTTTTGTTACCATGACTAAGCTTAGGCAAATAGCTAAGCTTAGGCGGTTGATTTGAGCGCCACAGTTGAGGCAGTTTTTTGTTAGGCAATGGAAGCAAAAGTTGTCTAACTTCTGTGGCACGCTTAACCTTAGTCAACAATCAAGCACTCGCCTAAAACAGTGTAGCATGCCTAACATTAGGCTTAGGCAAGTTAGGCATTGAACCAAACAGCCCCATAATTTCCCTACGAAGTTAGTCGCAAGGCTTCCGAGGTAGAGGTCCCCGTTGTACTCCGTCGCTGAAGTGACGAAGTTGATCACGTTCCCTTCAGAGTCGTCAAGCAGCCGGACGATCTTGCCGTCTTCTTCCGACACCTGAGCCACCATCGCTCCCTTCGCCGTTGCCTTGCTCCACTCCAGGAGCGCGGGGAACGAAGTGACCACCCTCTTGGTCAAGGTCCAGCGGTAGACCAAGTTCAGCCATGGCGACTTCACCTGCATTTTGACCGCTGAAAGCCGTGAAGTGGTGTTTTCTTTTTCTCAGGACGAAACGGGTGATCGGGACGAGGCAGTGGCAGGGAGACGACAGACCGGGAGAAGCGCAATCCAGAAGGAACCGTCTGATCCGAGACGGATGTTATCTGGAGCCCCGGGAAGGTTGTCGACGAACGTCTCGGCCACCCCAGATTTATGCCCTTTCAGCCACACCTTGATGCATCTGAACCTGCATTTCACAGTCACAGTTGGTTATCCGAGCTAGCACGAAGTGCCAGCAGGGCCACCAGACATGAACACTGTTGAGTTACCGGCCAGTAGCGTTTGCTGGTTACCTCGTCGACTCGCAGACCACTACACGAACGCCTCGTCCCGTGTCAGAGAGCAACGCCGTTGGCGAATCCGAGGTGGTCGAGCACGACGGACGTGTCGCCGGTGCGCGGGTCGTACTTGAGGAGGCGGCCGGTGGGGCGGGACTCGGGGAAGTCGATCGAGGACCCACCTGTCAAAACCGAACCTGGTGCTCGCCTCGCTGAAGTAGACGACGACCGTGCCGTCGTCGTCGGAGGCCTCGATCGCGGCGTCCGCGAACCTGATCGCGGAACCCTAGACCTCCGTCGTCCCCGACTCTCAACAGCCCCTGCATAGATTGGTACTCCCTCCTTTCTTAAAAGATTGTCACCTTCTAGTACAAAAATGAACTAGAAGGTGACAATCTTTTGAGAAAGGAGGGAGTACTTAACATTGTGTTAACGTACGGACGTGCGTGCATGTCGTTCCTGGACCTCAGGGGACTAATTCCCGTGCTCGCGCATAGCATATATATACCTTGTCCGCGTCGCAGACGAGCATGGTGCCGTCGTCGACGGCGGACGGCGTGATCCCGAGCAGCCCCGTGCCGCCGACGAACCGCCACCGCTCCCACGAGCCGTTATTGCCGGGATGATGCATCATCTGAAGCCACTCGTCCTGCGTGGCGGTGTAGAGCACGCCGCCGCCGGCCGCGGCGTCCACGTACACGTCCTCCGGCGCGTTCATCAGCCCCTCGCCCAGCTTCTCCAGCGAGAAATGGGAGGCGGCGGCGAAGCGATCGGGTCGATGGGGCAGTTAAGTGCGACGTGGGCGGCGAGCGACGCCACCGCGGCCAGCACGGCGGCGGAGGCGGCGGCGAAGAGACTAGAGGCGCCTTGGCCGTCCGATCGATCCAGGAAGCGGCGCTTAGAACTTGGCAGCAGCTAATTAAGCTAGCGAGTGGGGATGACTGTGGAGTGAAACTTGCCGGCCGGAGAAGCCTGAAATATTAGGCGCCTTTGATACAGCCAGCTACCAGCTTCTGATTCTTCGAATTCACTTCTAATTCTCTGATAAAGTGTGATTCTGTGGCTGAAAGTGATTCTCAATGATTTTCTAGAATGAACTCTTAGAATCAGGATTGAAAATCACTTTACAGAATCAGGAGAAACTACTTTTTTCACCTCTCAACCTTAATTCATTTCAGAGAATCACTTTTCAGAATCAGTTAAGAATCACTTCTCCTAAAATATAGAGCCCGTTTGAATTGAAGAATCGGTTTTGATTCACTTCTGAAACCGGAGAATCCAATCCAAACGCAAAAAGTGAGAACTGATTCGGTACAGAATCATGTTATGTGCAATTCAATCTTAGGATCATCACTAGGAACCCCTAACCGAGTGAGCTTAGGTACAATCAACTATAAGCCAGCACTCAAAACATAGGCATGTGTACATGGTCAGTAATGAGGGAAAGGATAGGGATGTAGGGTACCTTCAGAGGGGGTGCTTGACGCCATTGGGTTCAAGCGCTTGTCGATGGAGACAGGCGGCGACGCAGTGAAGACGGCGGTGGCGATCAAGTGTAGTTTGTTTTGGCGGGGGCCTCGGGAACGCGTGTGTACTCTGGTACCGCGTCCTGAGGGCCCCCTGGTGCTTATATGGCGCACAGGAGAGGAGGGGGCCAACAGATAGATTCTGTTGCGCCCCCGATACCCACGCGCCTCTGAGGTGGACTCGGCGTGGGGTTGTTACCCACGTCCGAGTCAGTTGGGGCGTGGGAGACCCAGTCCCACCCGTTGGTTGTTGCCCAACGATGGGACCGAGATCATCCTAACATTCTCCCCCTTGATCTCGGGACAACTTATTTCTCATTTAACTTAGCTTATTCTTATTCTTAATTACTAAACTTATATATATTTCTTCTTGCTTTGACATAAGGAGCACGACGCATCAGAAACAGCCATTTACGTACTGTTCGACTCGAAGACCACAATATGTCTCACAATTAGAAATATCCTTATACTTAGGTGTCCCCTTAGTATCCAGGATTTGTTTCACAGGCTCTCCCCTAATCCCATGCCGGCTACGTGTTCTCTGAACACATTGGGAGGGAGACCCTTGGTTAGCGGATCCGCAAGCATTTTATTAGTTCTTATATGCTCGAGACTAATTGAATTATCCTGGATTCTCTCTTTAACAACATAATACTTAATGTCGATGTGTTTGGCAGCACCACTCGACTTGTTGTTGTGAGAGTATGTCACTGCTGGCTCATTATCGCAGTATAACTTAAGTGGTTTATGAATGCTGTCTACCACTCTTAGACCGGGAACAAATTTCTTAAGCCAAGATGCCTGTCCAGTGGCCTCATAACAAGCTATGAACTCAGCATACATTGTGGACGATGCAGTTATGACTTGCTTGGAGCTTCTCCACGATATAGCTCCATTCGCGAGGGTGAATATATAGCCTGACGTGGATTTCTTAGTATCCACACAACCCGCGTAATCTGAATCTGAGTAACCCACTATTTCTAATGAGTCTGACTTACTATACTTTAACATGAGGTTCTTAGTACCCTGAATGTATCTTAGAGCCTTCTTAAGTGCTTTCCAGTGGTCTAAGCCTGGATTACTTTGATATCTGCCAAGCATCCCAGTCACAAAAGCTAAGTCAGGGCGCGTACATGTTTGAGCATACATTAAGCTTCCGACAGCAGAAGCATACGGAATTCCTCTCATCTGATCAACCTCATACTGATTCTTAGGTGATTGTGATTGTGAAAATTTGTCACCCTTAACTATTGGGACAGGCGAGGGCTTACACCCTTGCATACCGTACTTTTTGAGTATGTTTTCTAAGTATGCCTTCTGAGATAATCCTAATACCCCTTTTCTTCGATCTCGGTGAATCTCAATTCCTAGGACATAGGAAGCTTCACCTAAATCCTTCATCTCAAAGTTTGAGGATAAACACTTCTTAGTTTCTAAGAGTAGATTGACATCACTACTTGCGAGTAGTATGTCATCTACGTATAGTATAAGGAAAATGAATTTCCCATTCTTAAACTTAGCATAAATGCAGTTATCCTCCTCATTCTCCTTAAACCCAAACTTTCTTATCGTCTCATCGAACTTTAGGTACCATTGCCTTGAAGCTTGCTTAAGTCCATAAATAGACTTCTTCAAGTGGCACCCCATATGTGCCTTACCCTCAATGACAAAACCCTTTGGTTGAGCCATGTAGACGTCCTCATAAAGATTCCCATTGAGGAACGCCGTCTTTACATCCATTTGATGCAATTCTAAGTCATAATGTGCTACTAATGCCATGATGATTCGAAACGAATCCTTAGACGACACAGGCGAGAAGGTCTCGTTATAATCGATACCTTCTCGCTGCGTGAACCCCTTAGCCACAAGCCTAGCCTTATACTTTTCGATCTTCCCTTTGGAGTCACGCTTAATCTTGTAGACCCATTTACAGCCTACTGTCTTGGCTCCTTTAGGAATCTCTACTAAGTCCCAGACTTTGTTGGCACTCATGGACCTTATTTCATCTTCCATGGCTTTACGCCATTCGGATGACTGAGGTCTACTCATGGCATCTTCGTAAGAGGTGGGATCATCCTCTATCTTAACTTCTTCGCTCAAGTATATCTGATAGTCGTCCGGGATGGCCGACCGTCTTACTCTTTGTGATCTTCTTACTTGAGCATCATCTGAGGGTTGAGGTTGTTGTTGCACCTCATTTTGTTCGACCACATCTTCAACAGGCTGAGGAGGTGGAACCTCACTTATTTCTGTTGTGGCCGATGGAGGTGCAGCAACAGGCGTTGCGTCACCAGCACTAGGTGCGGGTGGCACGACGACAACAGGTAGGGTGAAATAGGGCTCTTGAGTCATCGGAACGGGTAGACTAATTCGTTCCTCCTCAAGGTCTATTTCCCGCCGTACCGTACTCCCCCTGATCATAGTGTCCTCTAAAAACACGACATGTCTAGTCTCAATAAACTTAGTGTGTCTACCTGGACAATAGAACCTAAATCCTTTACTTCTTTCAGGATAGCCAATAAAATGGCAACTAATTGTTCTAGAATCCAGTTTGCTTAAGTTCGGGTTGAACATCTTAGCCTCAGCTGGACATCCCCACACATGTAGATAGTTTAGTGAGGGCTTACGTCCCGTCCACATCTCATACGGTGTCTTAGGTACTGACTTAGATGGAACACGGTTAAGTACGTGAATGGCGGTCTTTAAGGCCTCCATCCATAAACTAACTGGTAGTGTAGAGTAGCTTAGCATGCTTCTCACCATGTCCATAAGCGTACGGTTTCGCCGTTCCGCTACACCGTTCTGCTGAGGTTCGCCCGGTGTAGAATATTGGGCTACTATGCCATTTTCCTGTAAAAACCTCGCAAAAGGTCCAGGGACTTGGCCATAAGGGGTGTGTCGACCGTAGTACTCACCTCCACGGTCAGACCTTACTACTTTAATTTTAATGTCGTGCTGATTTTCTACTTCAGCCTTAAATATCTTAAACTTGTCGCTTCGGATCGCTCCTTGATTGGATAAATATAGCCATAACGACTAAAGTCATCTGTAAATGTTATGAAGGAATCATAACCATCTACCGATGTCACGGGAAAAGGTCCACAAATATCTGTGTGGATTATTTCTAAGACTCCCGAGCTACGTTTGGCATTTTTCTTGATATTTTTGGAGAATTTTCCTTTAATGCAGTCAATGCATTCCTCAGAATCTGAAAAGTTTAAGTGTGGAAGAATCGATTGAGATACTAATTGTTCGATCCTCCCCCTCGAAATATGGCATAAACGACAATGCCATAATTTCGACGAAGTATCTAAATCGCTTCTTTTGCGCTTATTACGTCCTAAGTCGTTCTTAGATGAAACTTGATCATCACATATAGCGAACACATTCTCATGAGTGGACAATAAGTAGAGCATGTCTTGTCGGAAGGCAAGACCAATAATCTCATTATTATAACTGATAGAACACTTATCATTACCAAAATGACAAATGTATCCTGAATCATCCAAACACGAAACTGAAATCAAGTTCCTCTCTAATGAAGGGACATAAAGAACATTATTTAGCCTAAGTACAAAGCCACTAAGTAATCTAAGAGATAAGTCTCCAATGGCTTCGACCTCGGCTTCACGCCCATCTGCCACCTTAATCACTCTTTCCCTTCTTCTTATAGTTCTCATCGTACTTAATGCCTGCATTGAATTACAAATGTGCACAGTAGCACCTGAGTCAATCCACCAAGTGGATCGTGAATAATTTGCATATAAGGCCTCATTTACAAAAGTAATTATGTCATTACCTTTCTTAGCACACCACTTAATGAATCCAACGCAGTCCTTCTGGAAATGTTCATCTGAGCCACAGAAGTGACACTTATCCTTGTCCTTCCTTTGAGAGGACTTGCCCTTGAACTTGTTTGATGAAGAACTGGAGCCTGAAACCTTGAAGGAAGGTGGTTTGGGAGAGGAAAAGTACCTCTTTGCCTTTCCCTTACCCTTAATGTCAGCCAAATTGATGTAATCACCATTCTTAGAGCTCTTTATGCGTTCCTCTTCCTGAACGCACATAGCAACAATCTTATCAATGTTCCAAGTCTCAGGAAGTGAGTTATAATTGACCACAAAGGCCTCAAACTCCTTAGGAAGAGAACTTAGGATGAAGTAAATGAGCATCTCATCTGGCATCACAATATTTAGCTCCCTAAGCTTAGAGTTATAGTGACTCATCTTATTGATGTGCTCACGCACACCACCTCCAGAGTACTTCTCAGTGACAATCTTTCTCATGAGAGTGCTAGCACTCGCCTTAGTGGAGCCAGTGAACTGACCTCTGACTCTCTCTAAGTACTCTGAAGCAGTATCACAATCAGGGATACTTCCCTTAATTGAGTCTGCTATGGTGCTCTTAATGATCACGAGACACTTCCTGTTCGAAGTGTCCCACTTAGGGAGATCCTTCTCATACTGATCCTTCAAGCTTAGGTACTTAGCCTTCCGCGTAGCGAAAGACTCCTCAGATTCCCCAGTCTCAGCAATGGGGACAGGTGGCTCAGTGGGTCGAGGCGACGTAATCGCAAAATCGAGGTCAGAGACTACTAGAGCCATCTGGAGCCTCTCTTTCCATACCCCGTAATTTTGACCATTGAGGGTCTCAATTGCGGAGATATAGCTAAGTGCTGAGGACAAGCCTGATCCTTCAAAAAATAAAGATTTGAGGATTAATGACAAAAACTTATGATAAATCATGACTTAAGAATGGCATTATTGCTTTTTCACGTTGGTTACTTAGCAAATAATGCCCTTAAACATTAAAACTTAACATGATAACAAAGCTTAATATGATAAACTCAAAGGTAAACTTAAATTAATCATGGCAATTCAATTTCACGTTGGTTACTCTCAAATTCCATGCATAATTTAAACTTAACACATCATTTTTCACGTTGGTTACTCAATGAATCTTAACATAAGCTTAAGCACAAACTCAAATAAATGCACTTAAAATTTAATTGGCAAATTCAAATTTTCACGTTGGTTACTCATTTAAATTACCACTAATAAGCATAACTTA
Source organism: Tuctoria greenei (assembly GCA_036927565.1). Lineage (NCBI taxonomy): Eukaryota > Viridiplantae > Streptophyta > Magnoliopsida > Poales > Poaceae > Tuctoria > Tuctoria greenei. The sequence goes on along the minus strand of JAYESD010000004.1, from coordinate 218,516,114 downwards.
ACTTAAACTCAAAAACTTGATAAATTAAAATTTCACTTTGGTTACTCAATTAATTTATCACTTAATCACAGCGGAAGCTAAAACTTAATTTCTCAATTAATGAGAAAAGCACTTAATAATATTTAAATAACTTCAAAAAATGCTCTTATTGACAATAGATAGTATAAAATGCAGGAAAAATGCAATCAAAATGTTTCATAACATCACACAAATTTTCTACAATTTTCTCAGCTATTTACTTAATTTTTCCAATCATTTTTCTAATTTCTAGAATTAATTTTCCATTCTAATCTTATTCTGAAAAACAGATAATGCTTAAAAGGCTAAATGGGCCAAAGACCCAAAATTCAGCCTACTACTGAAAAGCTGGCCCAGCCCACTACTGGAAAAATTTAACTCAGCGCAGCCCACCAGGCATCCGGCCCACTGCTGAAATCAGCCCATTAAAAAATCGGAGAAAATCCGAAAAATGGAAAGGGCAGCCCACGGGGCCCAAAAACGCCTTCCGCATGGGCCCCGAGCCCATTTGGCTTAAGCGGCGGGCGCCGAGCACTGTGATCCATTGGATCCTAATCTAACGACTGAGGTTAGCCTGAAGCTAATCAACGTGAAGAGGTTTCGACCGTCGATCCTCGATCTGACGGCTGAGCGCTGTTTTCGGCCGGTTCTTAAGGCGACGTGTCGCGGACGGCCGAAACCCTAGCCTCATTCTCACTGCCCCCTTCTCTCTCTTCAACTCAGACGCGAGCGAGCGAGGCGGCGGCGAGGTCGGGACCTCCGGCGCCGCCGTGCCATCGGCGGTTGACCGTCGAGGAAAACCGGCCTCGCACCGGATCTCAGCGGAGGGGAAGGAGGTCCGCCGAGGGGACTTCCGGCACGGCCGGGCCCTCGCCGCCGGCGCGCGAGCACTCCGCAAGGTTGCTCGCCGCCGGTCGAGGAGCCTTTGGTCTGGTCGCCGTTGAAGGAAACCCTAGCGCGACCTCGAGAGGGAGTCTTAGTGGTTTTTTGAGTGCATGTATGCAGGTACTTGGCAGGCTGACTGTGTGCGCGACTAGGGTTGAGGGTTTGACCCTAACCCTAGGGTTGCGCCTGAGGAAGTGGCGTCGCTGTTGTCTCTCTGTTGGGAGAGAACCTACGCGCAGCCGCCGACGAGAAGGCCGATAGGGTTAGGGTTCCCCCTAACCCTACACTGAGTGTCAGTTTAACCATCTTAGCCAAGTAAGTCCCCATCACTGCGTTTCTTCTTAATCTGATTCCTTTGTTTTTCTTCCTGTCAACTGAATTAACTCCCCTCCTTCTAAAATGCTTAAGTGGGTCTTAACTAAGTACTCAACTAAGACTTAATTAAATCTTAATCAACAGTGTCTAAGGACTTAATTAAAACATGATTAGGAAGTAGTTGATTTAAATCGGAACTTAATTAGAACTTAATTACCCGATTAGGAATTAGCTAGCGTGGCTCTGATACCAATGTTATGTGCAATTCAATCTTAGGATCATCACTAGGAACCCCTAACCGAGTGAGCTTAGGTACAATCAACTATAAGCCAGCACTCAAAACATAGGCATGTGTACATGGTCAGTAATGAGGGAAAGGATAGGGATGTAGGGTACCTTCAGAGGGGGTGCTTGACGCCATTGGGTTCAAGCGCTTGTCGATGGAGACAGGCGGCGACGCAGTGAAGACGGCGGTGGCGATCAAGTGTAGTTTGTTTTGGCGGGGGCCTCGGGAACGCGTGTGTACTCTGGTACCGCGTCCTGAGGGCCCCCTGGTGCTTATATGGCGCACAGGAGAGGAGGGGGCCAACAGATAGATTCTGTTGCGCCCCCGATACCCACGCGCCTCTGAGTTGGACTCGGCGTGGGGTTGTTACCCACGTCCGAGTCAGTTGGGGCGTGGGAGACCCAGTCCCACCCGTTGGTTGTTGCCCAACGATGGGACCGAGATCATCCTAACAAATCAGAGCGGAACCGGACGGCAAAATGAACTACGGACGCGGAACACCCGAATAGGTGTTCAGCAAAGCGAATCGAGAACTTGTTCGTAACTGAGCTCAATTTTTGCGGTATTTACCCGCTTCTGCAACTGCTCTATTCAGACACACCTACGCGGCGAAAAATCTCCTTCTCGGCCAGGAGTCGACGGCCGCCCTCCCCGCATCTCCTGCTCCCGGTATTCTGGTAATCCCCTGCTCGTCCTGCTCAAGCGCTCTGCCAGAATCTGCTACACGGCGGTGGCAATGCCGTCCCCGTTCGCCGCCGCCGCCGTCGTGGGCGCCGGGGACCGAGACGTCTACAACTTCGCGGTGGGCCCGGCCACGCTCACGCTCTCCGTCCTCAAGAAGGCGCACGAGGAGCTCGTCGACTACCGCGGCTCCGGGATGAGCATCATGGAGATGAGCCACCGCGAGAAGGAGTTACATGCCGCCATCAAGAAGCCGAGGCGAACTGCGCGCGCTCCTCGCCGTGCCTGACACCCACGCCGTCATGTTCCTCCAAGGCGGCGTCACCAGCGGGAATCCCCTGCTCGGCATCTTATTGCCGCAGATCCCTTCTGCCGGCGCTGCCAGGCGCTCTACTCGCCGCCGGCGCCCAAGCCACGTAAGTCGCCGGTGCCCGGCGCCGCTCAGTTGCCTGACCATGTTCTATCGCCAATGCCAAGTGCCTCGCCGCCAGCCAAGTTCAGTAGCCGCAGCGCAGTTCCTTCGCCAGCATGCAGTTACGTGAGTTTGTCTTGCTATTTTCTTGATCTGAACAAATCGCTACTCTCACATAAAGGAACCAACTCCGTGAGTTGTTTTTATCAGAATCTCACTTGGGATCTCCATAATGCTGGATAAAAGGCTCCTCGGCTCCATCATCACAACGTCCTGCTCGGTGTTTACAAAAAGGAAAAAGGAAAAACAATTTACCATATCAGAAGATGGTGCAAGTGCGCGCATGTGTATTGACTAGACCGAGCCGAGTGTTTTCTTTTTATGTCTGCCTGCCATCGTTATGACTTATCAACTTGATACCACAATAAAAAAATGTTGAGTCATGGTTGCTTAACATATAAAAAATTCTGTAGCCTTGTCTTGTTGCTCAACATTGAGTATACGGTCCTGCAACGTACATACGCACATGGTACAGGGAAAGAAATGAAAAAACAGTACTAATCAGATATAACAGGAATAAAAAATGTATAGTTACATTCAGGGGTATATAGGTCAATTCAACTCCTTTTTCCTTTTTACTAAAACTGAAACAAAAAAAAAACTAGTTAAACGGATTCTAAACTGATTCCGTTTCAAGTTCTGAAACTGATTCAGAGGTGAAACTGAAACGATTCTAATTTTGAGTGAATCTGGAACCGTACCAAACGAGCCCATAGTGTTTGGCACAACTCCACTGATTCTGCCTGAGAATCAGCATCGTGAAGCTCTGCCAAAGGGGGCCTTGGCCCGTTTGGATGGATGAAACGTTTCTGATTCTGGGTAGAATCATTTGAAACTGATCCAAACGACAAAAAAGAGAAACATTTCAGGGGAGAATCATTCTGAATTGATTCATTTTTTTGAACTGTGGAGGTGAAACACCTGAAAAGGTGTTCCACACCTTGGAACACTTTGATCAATAGTAACTTGGGTCTAAGTTCTAGAAAAATTACGAAGATTTGCCATCACTTTAGAATGCTTCAGATCAATGGAAAAAAAAAAATTTATCTTCGTTTTTTTTCTGAACCCGTCAACGTGATAATACAAACAAAATAAAAACTTATATCAACCAAATAACAGCCATGATATGTTACAACAGACTCACTAGGGGTCAACATTACGACCGGGGGCTATTTTTTTATTGTCAACGTCATTACATAATCATAAACATAAATGAAGAACAACGACAAACCAACCTGGGTTAAATGGGTCGATTCAATATTTCTCTCCTCTCTTCTGAAACTGAAACAGATATGCTAGTCAAACGATTTCTAAAGTGATTCTATTTCAGAGTCTGAAACCGTTTCAACATTGGAACTGAAACATTTCTGATTCTGTGTGAATCTAGAACCGTACCAAACGGGGCCTTTAATCTTGCATGCTCATTACGACTCGTGGAAACGTGGAATAGCGATCGAATGGACCAGATTCACGGTGCTAGTAGAGGTTTCGGTTTCTGCTCCTGGCTTAGCAAGCAGCGAAAGGACTGACTGGTCTGAGCGGCGAGCGATCGTTGGCTGAATTTGTGGCTATTGAAGCGAAGAAAAAGTGTTCCTCCCTTCTGTTCTTCTAGCGTACGTAACTGACCCTCCTACGGGCTGAACAAGCAGGCGACATGCAAACTGAAGAAGCCCGTCAGGTGCCAGTCAATAGGCCGGATTTGTGCTGGAATGCAGTAGTTGGCGTGCATGGCATGTATAACAGGCCAAGACCATATATAGCCCAACCAGTCTTGTTAGTCTGCTCCCGCTTTGAATCGCCGAGCCCAACAGATTCGCGAACTCAACGTGGGCCGCTCGGCCCCCTCTCCGCTCCCCTCGGGTGGCCGGCGGCGGGAACAGCTGGGGACTGGTCGGCCGTCGGCGGCTCGTCCGACGCGGACGACGGACCCGGGCACCAAACGGCTGCTGCCCGCCCCGCGCCGACGACAGCCGAGAGACGTACGGGGTGGCCGAGCCACGTAAACCCGTCCCGTTACAGCGTACTTACGTACGCAGCGCGTGGCCTGGCCTCCTGCCTATACGAGTTGAACACGACGAGAGGATGATGCCACCAGATATATAACCACCAAAAGTAATGCCGTGATTCGGTTGGACAAGCAAAGAAAGCAAAGCCGCAGATGAACTGCATGATCGATTCATCTGATATAGGCAACGTGGCCGCCGAACTACTGCCGGGATCGAGCACTCGAACCTCTTCCTAACCATCTCGACCAGCCCGCTGACGAACACCCGAACGCTCCGCGGGGAAGGATGGTTACGATGCTAACAACCAAACAACATCATCTCGCCACCTCGCTCGTCGTCGTATGTACACGCACACGGCACACATGCACGTCCACGAACTCGTTCACGCCTTCTGATCGGTCGTCGGCGGGTGCCACACCCTGAACTCCTCCTCCTTCTGCGCCGCGGCGCCGCGCTTCCTGCTGTTGGGGCAGCTGCTCATCACCTTCTTCGGCGACGACACCGGCCGGCGCCTGCGGCGGCCGTGTTTATTCCTCGGCAGCGGCGGCGGAGTCGACGCCCGCTCCTTCTCCTCCTCCTCCGCCGCCGCCACGAAGAGCACCACCGGCCCGACCGGTCCCGACGTCGGCACGTCGTCGGTGAGCTCGAGCAGCGGCTGCAGGGCCTGCACGACGGCGGACATGTCCGGCCGGCTCTTGGGGCTAGCTGCCGCTGCTGAGGCACCGGTGCGCGACCAGGGCCGCCTTACGCGCCGCCGCCGTCGCGGAGTACCGACCCTCCAGGGCCGGGTCCATGATCCGGGCAAGCGGGTCGTCGTCCTTCTTGTTGTTGAGGCTGTGGCGGTACGGCCGCGCGAACTCCACCAGGCTCCTCTCCCTGCCGGGCCTCGTCCTGTCCACGGCCCGCCGGCCCGTCAGCATCTCCAGCAGCACCACGCCGAAGCTGTACACGTCGCTCTTCGCCGTCAGGTGGCCCGTCATGACGTACTCCGGCGCCGCGTAGCCGTGGGTGCCCATCACGCGTGTCGACACGTGCGTGTCGTCGACTTCCGGGCCGTCCTTGGCCAGCCCAAAGTCATGCATGATCAGCACGTCGTCGTCACGTACGTGCATCTTTTGATTGTTAAGTTAACCACTGGATCGTATCATCTTCGTTCAGGAAGAGTGATTAACACACGTGCAGTAATTAGAGATGAGTAGGAATAGTACGCACCAGCCACTCCTTGTGTCCCTGGGCGGGCGCCCTCGGGGTCCCAGAGCTTGACGGCGATGTGCTGCGGCGGCTTGAGCCCCGGCCCCTTCTTGACGCCGCCGTCGTCGTCGACGAATAAGCCCTTGTACACGGGCCCGAACCCGCCCTCGCCGAGGAAGTTGCCGGAGGCGAACCCGCGCGCAGCTCCGGCACGGCGAACACGTGCAGGTTGGAGCCCGCCAGCGACACCGACAGGTCCTGGTAGTCCGCCGCGTCGCTCAGCAGGTCCGTGAACGACAGCCGCCCGCCGCCGCCGGACCGCAGCACCTTCTGCTGCTGCTTGTCGTCGTCCCCCGCCCGGCCGTACGTCGTCGCCGAAGCAGCACCCGCCTAGCAACAGCCACCTCCACGCCGGCGCCGCCTTCGCCTTATTCCTCGACCTCATCGCTTCCCACTTCCCCGGCACGCCCGATCGAGCTGCTGCGAAATGCGACGACGAACGCTTTAAGTTGTTGTGCGTGCCTGCGGGCTCCGGCGTCGCGGCGCCCGCGAACAGAGGGAGCAAAAGCTTGCGACGAATTGAAAAGCTCGGATTGTGAGGTGGATGGCGTCTCCGCGCGGTGAGGAGGAGTAGTTTGCGTGAGCCGCGACCGCTAGCTGTGGTGTGTGGGGGGAGGGGATTGCGAGGTAGTAAATGGCACGGGCCGGGGCGAGGTGGCGCTTATAGACGCGACGCGAGCGAGCGCGCGCGCGCACGCACGGTTGCCTCCAGCAGGGCCTGTCTCACGTCACGGGGAGGGATCCCATCCGCTCTCTGGACTGGACGGCGTGCATGTCGTTGTTCGGAGCTTGTGCGGCGCGTGGAACGTACGGGTTACAAAACCGATTATGACGTCGATTAATGACAATAATTAGCTGTTAATTATCCGTCGTTCGAAATTTCCCCCATACGCCTAATTAAAATGTGGACAGACCCGTGAAATTATACTCCAGTGTCGCTGAACACGACGCTCACACTACTATTGCTCTGGGAAAAAAAAAAAGCTCAACTTGCAAGAGAAATATACTTTGACGAATGAAGCCGCGCCGCGCCGAAAAGGCCTCGTCATCATCTCCACCCGCGTTTCTCCACTCGATCGAGAGCTAGAGTGAGGCAGTGAGGTAGTAGTATCTGTGATGGCCTCCTCCACCATGGGAGCGGTAGATCGAGAAGCAATCGTCAACCGATCAGCTGAGCCGCCGCCCGCGGAGAAACAATTAATCCTTGATCGAGCCCTTTTATTGACTTGTGCACAGTGCAGCACGTCGCCGAGAAGTCGAATCATCATCATCGGTTTCCCTCTGCAAGCGTTAGTCGTTGTGACCATCACAAAAAAGCCAGCAGCCTCGCTCGCTCGCTCACGTGGTACGTAGAGTAAGCTTCAAGATTAATCGATCCATACATTTTGATTGTATTCGACTCTGCCCAGCGCCGGCGTAAGCTGCTAATTAACCTACTAGCTAGATTATTAACTCGTCGCAATGGAGAAGATACTTCTCTAGCTATTCGTTTCGTCACCAAGAGGTTAATTGCAACTTTTTTTAAATAAATTCAAGTTATTAGTTTACCTGATTTATATATCATGGACGAAACGACAAGCGTACGTTTATTACTAAACACAACAATTTGAACTCGACAGCAGAGACACCGGGCTTCTTCCTGTTCCATTGGGTCGATGACGTCGATCGACCAGCAGCATGTTCAATGCACCGAGGCGGCCAAGCAAGCCATCAACATCGCCCTGCATCGTCATCAGCATTAGATTACACAGTATTTCGATCGATCGACCGAAAAGACTTGAACCCCAACAATAATTAATGCAAAAGCTCCCGAATTGACACGTTCTAGAAGCCTTATTACAAAAACTGTACTACTAGTAATTAGTCGAGTGTGCAAATGGCACAGTCCATCACCTGCTGCACTGCAGGTCAGCGACGACAGGTTAACCTCGCTCGTGATGACATGACGGTACGGCCGGGTCGTATATATGGTGGCGGGCCGGTTCGCGATCGATCTCTCTCCATGAACAGCTAGCTGAAGCAGCGTCACACGACGACCCCGTTACCAGCTGCTAGCTACTACAAATTTACAGAAATGCAGGCTTGCTGCATATTATCACGTTATTATTATATGCGCTGATGAGCTTGTTAATTACTCCCTCCGTCCCCATGAACTTGCCGCTTTTTAGTTCAAAAATGAACTACAAAGCGATAAGTTGTAAGCACTTGTTCTTCTTGCTTCCGGCCGGGCGGCTGATCGATTAGTTCCCCGTGTCTGAAGATTCTTCAGTATCCCTGTGCAATGATCTGTAAGTGTCGATCACAACAAATGGCATTTATACGTGTTACACAAACCGGTCTTCGTTAGGTTGCTGCAGGCATTAGTTGATTTCGAGCGTTTCAAATCTGTCGGTTACAAGCAAACACGGTTCCCCAAAAGCTAGGTCGATTACTTTTAAAAATCAGAGACAATCTCCTCCATCTTGATTTGGTCAACCAGCATATACCCTGAACTGAATACCGACCATTCGTTTTGAGGGGTTGCTACTAATCTCTTCAATAGATATAAAAGGTTACACGACGCCGGCCGTTTCCTATGCAAATTTTTCCATAGTGATAGAGGGAATAATGATTGATTAATTAATCCCAAAGGGGAAGAGTACATAAATATAGACCCCTAGGGTGGGCTGGTACATGGGCCTAGCCCAAAATACCTACAGGTACACATATACAGTCCAATACCTCCCCGCAGTCTCAATATCTAGCCACAACAGATGTTGAGACTGGACCGAAACTCTGAAAGCAGCGACGACGGGATACCCTTCGTGAAGATGTCAGCGAACTGCGACGTCGTCGGGACGTGGAGAACTCAGACCTCGTCACATGCAACCCGCTCACGAACGAAGTGGGGGTCGAAGACGCCGGGGTCGCGCATGGCGCGGCAGTAGGGGTCGGAGGCACCAAGGCCGCTGGAGGCGCGGCCGAAGACCCCCAGATCGTCGAAGCTGCTGGAGCCTGAGCACCAACACGTGCTCGTCGCTGGTAGACGAGTGCAGGGTTAGTGAACCAAGACGCCGGGACTACGGGAGGTGCAGCCGATGGCGCCTGAGTCGCCGGTAGTACTGTACGGGGTGCTGTAGTCGACGTCGTGAAAGTCGCACGTGGCCCAGCAGATGACGTCAGGGCCACGCGTGGCGCAACGGGTGTCGTACCTGCAGAAAAAGGTCAAGGCAACTATACTGTAGCAGCCTCGGTGTTAGTAGAAAACAGGGAGTCCAACTCTGCGGCTGAAGCAGAGGAGGAAGTAGAGAAGGGGAAGGAGGACTCGTCGAACACAACGTGTCGAGAGATCAAAATACAGTCAGTAGTGAGGTCAAAACACCGGTACCCCTTATGATCGAGAGAGTATCCAAGGAAGACACACCGAGTAGAACGGGGCACAAGCTTATGTGGAGCCGTGGCGGAAAGATTAGGGTAGCAAGCGCACCCAAAAACTCGAAGGTGGTCATAGAGAGGGTTGGTGTCATATAAGGCAAAATACGGAGTAGGTGCTCGAATCGACTTGGTAGGAAGACTATTAATAAGAAAAGTGGAAGTATGGAGAGCCTCTACCCAATATCGAGCAGGAACAGAAGCCTGAAACATCAGGGGGTGCATGACATCATTAGTGGTGCGAATCATACGTTCTGCCTTGCTATTTTGTGGAGAGGTATATGGACAAGACATACGCAACTGGACGCCATGTGCGAGTAAAAAATCACGGAGCGCTGAGTTGTCAAACTCCCGTCTGTTATCACACTGTAGAGCACAGACAGTGCGTCCAAACTGAGTGAAAAACCCAACGAAGAAGTGAGAGAGAGTGACATAGGTCTCAAACTTGAAACCCAAGGGAAACATCTAGGAAAAATGCGAGAAATCATCTATGATCACCAAGTAATATTTAAAACCAGAGACACTGATAATAGGAGATGTCCATAAATCACAGTGAATGAGATCGAAAATATGCTCAACATGAGTCACAGACGTAGGAAAAGGAAGCCTAACATAGCGACCAAGCTGACAAGCATGACATAAAGACTCATGTGTGCTCCTAGTACACGAGATAATTGAGCTACTAGACAACTTGGACATAGCATCAACGCCAGGATGGCCAAGACGGCGGTGCCAAGTGGTGGACGAAGCTGTCGTAGCCAGAGCAAAAGGCAGAGACACGGCGGAAGAAGGAAATCGAAGCGTGTACAGGGGTCCCGGGCTATCACATCAAAGAAGAATACGCCGGGTGGAAATATCCTTCACTGACAAACCAAAAGGATCAAACTCAATAGAAATATTATTATTAGTGGTAAAACAACGAATCGAAAGCAGGTTCTGAATGATATCCGGAGCAACAAGAATGTTGTTAAGCTGAAAAGAACCCAGAAATCTCGAGTCACCTACTCAGGTGACCAGAAGAACAGACCCATTCCCGACAACGATAGATGAAGGAAACGAAGGACGAGGGGGGTGTGTAGAAGAGAGTATACCGGCATCAGGAGTGGTATGGTACGAAGCTCCGGAATCAACCACCCAGTCAGTAGCAGGTGGTGTGAGGTGCATGGTGGTGAACGAAGATGCCAGTTCCTGACGATCCCACCCCGGGGGCGGCTCCTGGAGTGGTGCTGGCGGCTCCGAGTACACAGCTGGGTAGACAGTGCCCCCGTAGGTCTGAGTCGACGACCCGCCTGCAGGATAGACGAGACCACCAAAGCCCTGGTGGGCCACATACGCCGGCTGAGGATGTGGCTAACGTGGAGAAGGAAGACCCGGGGATGGTCCAGGCCACATGGAGATCTGGTCAGTCCACGTGTTGTAGGGTGTGGGCCACGGTGCACCTCCCCGGCTGGTGCCACCACTACCACCTCCAGGAGCAGGGGCAGGTGCAGGAGCAGAGGTGCTACTGGCATCAGCACCTTGTCCGCCGCGCTTCTCGCGACATCGACGATTACCACCCCCGGAGCCTACAGGGGCACCTGGGGCAGTAGACGGAGCAGGTGGTCTCGCAGTTGGTCCACCTGAAGTAGGTGGCCGCGATGACTGCCCAAAGCCATAGAAGGCTGTGGATGGCCCTGAGCCAGTAGGGCCACCATTTGTGATCTCCTCGAGCTCAAGATCAGACCAGACCTTCTCAAAGGTCGGTGGTGGCTCCACACGAAGAAGCCACGAACGAAGGTGGCTATAGCGCTCGTTTAGGCCCTGAAGGACCCGAAGGACGAGTGTGCTGTCGGCGATCGACTCTCCAAGATCGCGCAGAGCATCAGCCATGCTCTTCATCTCCCCGCAGTAGGCGGAGATGGTGCGGTCACCCTGGACTGTTTTCTGGAACCGTGTGTTGATATTGAGAGCCCGAGTCACACAGTTCCCCAAGAAGTGTTGCTCAAGCACCAGCCACACCCGACGCGCAGTACCCCACCGCGCTGCCCGACCAGGTCGTGTAGCTCGTCGGAGAGGGACCCAAGGATCCAAGCATGGACCAAGTTATCCATGACGATCCAAGAGTTATCATACGAGGAGCCATCCCATTGGAGGTGGTCCTCAAGCTGGTACCGCCTCAGCGTGAGAAGGAAAATGTGACGCCAGCGGGCGTAGGCGGTGGAGTTAGAATTGAGGACGATCGAAACAAGCGTCCGGATGTTGTGAACTCCAGCAGCCTGGGCGTGCAGAGCGGCTGCGAGAGACGCCGAGTACGCGGAATGCACACCAACATCGGAGGAAGGCTCACACACAACACTCGACGGCTGGTGAGCACCCTCCTGGATCTGGTGAGAGAGAGCGGCTAGTGAAGCACGCTCCTGCTCTAGAGCGAGAGTAAGTGCCTGCTCGCGCTCGCGAGAGGCAGCCAGAGCCGCGAAGACACCGGAGGTGTCCGTCGCCATCGTGGTGGTGTTGTCGACATTGTAGAGTGGGTCAGTGGCCGCGCTAGGAGTAGCGGCGGTGCCAACAGCAGATCCATCTGGTCCAGAGCCCGTCATGAAGGCGAGCGCAGTGGGGCCGACGAGTGGGTCACCGGCTGCCGGACCAGTTGCGGCGCCATACGCAGTGCGAGGCATGGTGACGAGGGGTGAGCCCGCTGTCAGACCAGTGGCAGGCGCATTGGCGAGGTGGGACACGCCGGCCCGTGGCGGCTGTACCCGAGACGCGCAGATCTGGGCGCCGGCCAGGGGAGGGGCGACGGCCAGGGCGCCGATTTGGGCATCGGCGGCGCTGGCCAGGGAGGCGGCGGCCAGGGGGGCGCCTGCCAGGGGGGTGCCGGCCCGAGGGACTGCAGCCAGGTAGGGGGCGGCGCCGGCCTGAGAAACGATGACCAGGGGAGGGGCGGCGCCGGCCAGAGGAGCGGCGGCCAGGGAAGGGCCGACGCCGACCAGAGGAGCGGCGGCGAGGGAGGAGGCGATGCTAGCCAGAGGAGCGGCGACCAGGGAGGGAGCGGCACCGGCCAGTGGAGCGGCGGCCAGGGAGGGGCCGACACCAGCCAGGGAGGGGGCGACGGCCAGGAGAGGGGCGCCGGCCAGGGGAGCCACGCTAGCGGCGGCTGGCTGGGAGGGTGGTGGGGCATTAGGGTTAGGGTTTGACTAATGATACCATGATAGAAGGAATAATGTTTGATTAATTAACCCCAAAGGGGAGGAGTACATATATATAGACCTCTAGGGTGGATTGGTACATGGGCCTAGCCCAAAACACCTACATATACACATATATAGTCCAACACATAGGAGTAGTTCTAAACACGATACTTTAATTTATTATGTGTATAAGATCATAATTGATCCTCCGTTTGTCAAAAGCATGCAGGGGCTTTATATGCTTTAATATATTTATATGCATTTAAATCAACCTAACTCCATTAGCAACAACCTTGGGCATATAGTCGTTATTAATTGTCAGTGTAGTAAGCTTTACATGTCAACGCGTGCTTTGTTTGCGTATCTTTTCAGAACACGAGTCAGCACAAGACAATTATTAGCGCCCAAATAACAATTTATTAAACGTATTTAAGCTTGATGTTACTACTCTTTTCTGAACAGTAGCTCGCGGAGTAATATACAAGTAACACCTCTTTTCCCCCACTTTACAAAAAGAAGGTGGAAAATGAAAATCGAGCTTGATATGGAAAATTAATAAAGGGCTAGATATTTTCCTCGCGGACCGGGTTTTTTTCGCAAGCTTGTTGTTGAGCTTGGCAGATTTGCTTTTGTCACTTTTTTGTGTGATGTATTACTTTCATGTCGATTCTTCGGGGTATCTTGTCCCCTCTGCACAAAATGACGGTTTCCCAAGTCTTTGGCTCTTTGTTTGTGTCTTGTCCCATACTCTCTTTGGAAATTGTATGGTCCCTGTTCGTTTGGGTTTCTCCTTTGAGGGCCCTTTCCTGCTGCCGTGCTGAGCGGCATGAACTCGAGTTGCGTTGACAGGAGAGGCTGATGTGCGACAAGAAAGGACCTGGCGGCATGGATGGGTTTGACACGAGAGAAGACACGATATGTAAAAGACTATCATCCACGTCTCCTTTTTTTTTAAAAAATATTTGATACGGGGTTTTCAGGCCGAAGTGCAATGGTCTATCTAATTAATCCGTGACATTGACATGATTACATGTTTGTACATCTCCTAGCACACAGACGTGCCCCTTGCCAAGTTCTTGGGTCGAATTATCCAAGGATATGATTGTGCTAGACTGTCGAGCAACATATACGTGCAGTACTGCCTAACAATTGTCACTACCTGAGCTCATCTTCTTTCCAGCCCGGAGTGAAGCGAAGGGAAGAGCAACAGTAAATAAAATCATCCTTACATAAAAAACAGTAAATCAAATCATCCTTAAAAACAGTAAATCAAATGATCAGGGAAGATAAGATTTGGGATGAGTAAAATCTCTTCTTTTTCCATTCGGCTTCTTTAGGAGCAGGATAGTCAAAAAGCTAAGCTTCAAAAACATGGGTAGGAGTCCAACACCGGCCTGATGTTCTTTACCTGATCCATAGCTGAACATGAATAAGTGATGGGCTAAACAAGGAATAAAACTTTCAACTGTTGAATGGAAGAGCGGCATGGGTCATGGAGTTTCCCAACAAGTGTCATAAGCTAGATTATCAGACTGGCGAATAGGTGATGAAATAAATTTACGACGAGAATGGAGCGACGACACTTAAGAATATGTACAGCACCCCGGATCTTGTCCGGGGTGAAAACCTCTGCAGTTCCATAAAATGTGGTATGACACAACACATGACAGGCAGTGCGACAACTTTTTTGTCAGGAAAAACACAGCCTACACAACAACTCTTTTCTCCCTATCCCAACTACTAGTTCACTCAAGTACCTAACAATTCGGGCCTGGATAGCAGAATGACTTATGATTTGGGGTGAAAGATCGAAACAAACAAATGTAACCCTGTATTTTTTCTTCAGCAAAATCTCTAGGGGTGTGCACTCCCCTGCATCTCACTACCAAGAAGTGACGCAACAAACAAGGGAATATAGCCATGGTAGCCAGACTTGCTAAAAAATATTCCCGCAGTATACATCTGCCAAGATACAAGGGTAAATTCTTATAAGTTACATGCAGCCAATAAAAACTAAAGCAAGAAGCAGACAAGAGAAAATGCATGTAAATGTTCTTGACAATGTAAGACGAGATAATGCAATTAATCAATTGTATTCCCACCCAGCTGAAACCAACATTACAACCAAAACTTTGTAGCCATTGTACACCGCTATTGAAGACATGAATGGAGTTCACAGTTAACATCATACATTAATAGATGGAACAGGATAGAATATTTTTGAAGACGACAGGGAAGTATCCACCAAAATGCAAAGGAAGAAAACAACATAACAAACTACGGGTAGGTTTATAACAAGACAGAAGAGGCAGATGGTTGAATCACATTAAAGACAAGAAAATACCTTCCAAACTCAGAAATGGTGGCTTTATATACATCGACGACACAACTACCCTGCAAATTGTAAAGAATTAGGCATAACTGAAAAAAGATGAAAGAAACGAGCGAAACATCAAGAAAAGAAATAGAAACAAAAGACCAAAATACCTATACTTGAATCACAGCTGAGGAACTGGCAAACAAACAAAAAATTGAATGAAATATGCTATCTGAATACAAGACTCCCGTTCTCCTGCTGTCTGATTTTCTCAATAAGTGACTGATAAAATGACCTGAATGCCTTGATATCATTTCCCTGTTGAAGCAGAAAGCTAGTCTCATTACAACAGCAATGACAAAAAAAGTAGTCCATTTAAAAGTGAGGTTAGATCTATTTCCAAATCACACCGGAAACCTTGATACGATTCCACCCCAAAATAGTGTAATTGCAGCGCACTGAAGTTTTTTTTGTTAAATGCACACCGTGTAAGCCACAAACAACCCAGAGATGTTTCTTATGTTATGCTGAGAAGCATCCAACAATTGACAGCACATCAAATAGTGTACCCACAATGAGTTCATGAGTTCAACAAAAGAAGTTTACTTTCCAAAAATTTGAATACAGTAATCACCATCATTTATTCTATAAGAAATATTCAACCATGTAACATCAAATTAGCGTACCTGTAACTTTTGGTAATACTGTTCAGCTAGGTCTGGTGGGCAATGAGCTTTTGGAAGACCTTTAGCTACAAAGTTTACAATGAAGTCCTCTCCGAATCTTTCATACATAATTTTTTGGGCCATCACAATTTCACCAAAGAGAACAAGCTGAATAAAGAACAAGACAATTAATTGAAGCTCTTGAAGGGGAAATATCAATCCATCCATGTCATGCGCACAGATTAGACAGATCTGAACCCAAACACACAACCATTGTCAATGCCTGGTGGCCGGACCACAAGGGCAGGGTTAAATGAGTACTGGCCTGACCTTACATAGGCCAGGCCCTAACAAAGAGGGCTAACAATCCAATTGTGACGCAAACTAATTGATGTAATTTTTCCAAAAAAAAATGGTGTAATCCAAACTGTATGCTAACATGGAACTGAACTAACAAAATTAGGGCAATGAAGTAAACAAACTTGAGATAAAGTTGTTGATGCTGATATGCATTGGATACTTGCCATTTGCATGCCAGGCCTGGACAACTGAACTCACCATGACAAAGTATCATCATCTAAATCCTTTCAATTTTATAGTGTTGTATTGCTGTAAAATGATAACAGAGTTTTGAAACAAACAGGCATGTTAAGGCACAGTATGAGTCTACTCTAGTTGACTCTAAACTGGCTACACCATGGATTTTCTAACTTTAATGGGACGTCCCCCCACTTTATCCGATGGCACCAAGGGATAGCGACACATCGAGATTGGTAGGAGCAAACTCGGTTTCAAAGTGGCAGGAACTCGATTTCGAAGATTGACTAGGTTTTGAAAATAAACTCGGTATGGAAGATAAAATCAGTTTTGAAAGTTGAAGGCAGTCCAAATCTAGACTAGATGAAGCTTACCGTCAGATAAAAGGGGTGGGGGTGGGGGGGTGGGGGTCCCTCTAAGGGCACACAAGCATTTCCAAAACTAGCTAGCCAATACGTAATAACTTAGCCCCAATCCCCTGAGTCTCCTCGTAAGTGCATTAGTAGTTTAGTACAATACCTAGTTTGGGCACCAAGCACTTACTAATAATCTTCATGATGTGATGGAAGCTATACGATATAGCAAAGTAGCACACTGTGCTATTCAACTCAACATTCTATTTTGATGTAAGAACATCTAGGCATGGAAACCAAATAGTTATGAACACTTTAACATGAAAAATTCATGGACTGGTCAAACTTTGGACAAAGAACGATACCAAAATATATATTCCGAAATAATGTGTTGGGGACTACTATTTTAAAATCAATTTAGTTTATCAGGTACATCCACTTAAGCAGGAAAATATCAATAACGAAAAGTTTTGTCCCTGAAAAAAGTGGCATCCAACATAGGGGATATAAATGCATCTCACTACACTTTAGAACAAAAAACTAAAACTATATTAGTTATATACAACATAAACAAAATGTTTCAATACCAATCAAATTGGGGTAGGCTAGAGGTGAAACCCAAAGGATCTCAATAACCTGGTCATGGTTTGGCATGAGTTAATCTAGAAACTATATTAATTGTATAAGTTCAAAATAACCTGGTCATAGGTTATAGAAACAATGATATAACTCAAGTTCTCTTTTTAAGGAGGTTCTATTTTATTTTTATTTTAGCCCCATAAGTTACAAAATCCACAGATGAGTAACTTATGTCACCTGACATTTAATTGTCATTTCACATAACTGGAGTTAGGAAGTGATCAGAGACCTTTCACCCTTCGAGTACCAGGGCAATTTAGTACATATGTCCAAGTTAGTATGACTTGCAGGGAAGTTGATGGGTATAGACCCCACCACTATGCACAATGCATATTATAGAAGTTAAAAAGATACAACCAGAGCTATCGACAAACAGCACAACAGCTATATGAGATGTATTTTCAACGCAAACATAAGGATTGCAACTTCAACTTGTAGCATGGTGGCATGTCTTACTGTATTTGCATCACGCAGATCAAATGATTTGTCAAGGACGCTGTATAAGCAGCAACCAGTAGCAAAACTTTCAATCATAAATACCCGGAATCCAGGAAGCTGATAAAAGAAGAACATAACAGAGCAAGAATTATGAGATGAATTCTAATTGAGTGCCAAATACAGAGTAGTTGAAATTATGCAAAATAAGAAGTGAATACAAGATTACCTTATCTTCAGAGTTGGTGCACCAGTCTTTTACAAGTCTTATAAAAATTTGAACACATGCCTAAAAGGAAAATGGTCAAGGTGTAAGTAAACACTTAACAGTGTCCACAGCTTGAGTTTACAGTAAGGGTTGAGAATACAGATGGATTGAGAAAGGTGGTTGAAAATCAAGATCAACCATAACCCTCACCTTCCGGAGTTGCATATCTTTATGGCCGCATGAAGTAAACAGAAGCACTTGCATTATAGTCTCCAGATACTGCCTACAGCTAGGAGCAAGGAGAATCATAGAGAGATCATGAAATGCCATTGCATGCAAGAATGTGTATAATGTCTTCTGCAGTTCTTGCAGTTCTCGCATTTCCTGCAGTGGTATGACAATAATAAATTACACAAAGAACCATGTTATGCACAAGAGTACCACTTAAGGTACTGGAACTGATGTTGAGCAAACGGCACAAGAGCTTTACACAACATTAAGTGAAGTATATTAGCATCCCACCATGTGGTCACCGTATTGATATGGTTCATTTTTATTTAGTGGGCATTGACAAAGTATGCAAATAGGATTCACTTCATGAACTATGCCACAAGTTAGGTAGCTAAAGGTGCACCACCAAAAGTATGAAAACAGTAAAGCAACTGATATCCCTAATTCCCTATGAAGTACACTTAAAAGGCACTGACATTCTCATAAAAAATAGAGATGAGCAAATATGTTAATAAGTAGAAACGAACAAGCAACAAGAGAAAATTATTATATACAAGGGCTTGTTACAGATGCAATCAACATTACCTCGGTATTGCTTACGTGAACAGAAGAAAATGCATCCTGTGACAGTATCATAGACAGACGACTTGCAACAGTAGGAAATATATCCTCCAATATGTCACTAGCTGAAGATTTAAATTTGCAAATTATTTGGTTTACCAATACGAGAAATTCCACCATATCTTTTGCCTGCATGAAAATAATAATCACGTGAACAAGGAAAATGATACGACAAATTGCTTTACTGCCCTCTGAGAAAAATATCTACAAAGCGAGCACTATATGTTGTTCATTAATTAACTACTTCAGGGAGGGTATATAACGGAAAAAGTTTGCCCAGGTATGCCCTGCCCACGCTATCATGTCCTTTGCCTAAGTAACCCTAGTATGATCTACAAATGACATGCCCTACACAACTACACTCAAGCTTTGCATACATGACACTGTTTCTTTTATAGTCTTTGCTCCATAGCAGGAATATATTGGCAATGGTGATTCTACAACAACAACAAAGCCTTTGTCCCAAGCACGTTGGGGTAGGCTCCTATGTTCCTTTTTTGTCTCCCCATAATGATTGTGCCCCTACTGTTCTTCCTTAAAAAAATAGTGTTATTGGAAAGGAATCCAGCTAAGCAGTAAACAAAGAAAACAGGGGGGGTTCCATCAATGGAAAAACATTGAATTACCTCATTGTCAATAAGTAATTGTCTTAATGCGACTGGAATAGATGGGAGTACAGAGATGCCTAATATCTCAATCATTCTGTGCAGAAAAGATACGACCTGCATTTCAACATTTGTGCGAGTTACTTGGTAAAATCATGTCATCAAAGTAAGGGTCTGAGAAGATGTAAAAGGAACATGTATGCATTTACCTTAGATCGCAGAAGTTTCACGTTAGGAAATGAGACAAGGACTTGCAAAACAACATCAAGGGTCTGAGGAAAAGATAAGAAAAGTTCAGATCAGAAGAAATAACAAAAATAAGACCGCAGACATGCTGATTATGGATGCAGGAGTAATTCAAGAATAACTATCGTACCCATTACGGAACAATTGCATATGTTACATGACGACAAGCAGAAACCATGAATACATCGTTACTGAAGTAGGTGGATAACTTACATTCTTGAACATGACCCCTATAGCTGGCCTAATTCCCATCACAAGGCGCTCATTAAAGCCCTACAAAAGAGAAACATCCAGATATAGTAAGGCACGAGTTCCGCGCACAAAAGTTCATGCTCCTACATTAGTATAAACCAGAACTTTGAAATTGAGCATCAATATTTTACCAGACATGCCTAACAAACCATCTCCCATAATGTCAAACCATATTTTACAGAATGTGTTACAACTCATCCTTCCAATGTGTGAATGCAAATTACCTTGCTAACCATATTCAATGCAACAATAATCTGCTGCAGACTCAACGCTATCGGTGATGATTCCTCAAGTCCTTGTGTTTTGGCATCCGTAACAAGTGACTCAATCTGGAATTAATTTTCACCAGCATCACTGCATCAGTAAAATTCACCTGTTCTAGAGGACCTGATCCCGCCATATAATAAGCAAAAGAACAATTAATCACCTGACGACAGAGGGGATTTAGCAAAGCAGTCAAGCACTGAGCCTGCTTCTCAGGTGATACCTCTTCAATGCCGATCAGCAATCCAACAGCCTGAAATTAGAAAGTGTAACAGGTCAAGTTAGTATTTCCAAAGTAAAAAAATACATGAATAGCTAGTGTAAGATAAGTTGGGTTGGCAAAGTAAGGCTCTGTTTGGATACAAAATATATTTAGAGTTTTCAGCGAATACAATGATTTTGTAGAAATACTTTAGTATTAAAAACTTCAGGGTGTTCAGGTACCAAAATAACTGTGGTTTTAAAGACCGCATTATGGAAAATACCATGATATTTTGGAGTTTCTAAAAATCCACCCCCTGCCTATTTTCTCTAAAACTGACATTTTCACTTCATTTGGCACCCACAGCAGCATGTCTTCTCGTGTATGCACGTACAACAAAAATGGATTACTTGCATGATGTGCATTCTCCGTTTTGTCTATAGCATGTTTAGTATACTAGCTAGCTCGTATCCACGTACTAGACTACTAGTATTATTAATATACAATATAGCAAAAAACTTTGTACCCACTAGCCAGATAGATCAATTATTACATGTGTTATATTTTCTATCGTAGACCTCGTAGACCAAGTTCAAGAATACTAAGTACTTTGCATGCTTAAATATAATTTTTCATTAATCCATTGATAATGGCTATGTCTTGAGAACTGTTGCATCAAATACTGTAACTACCAAACAGGTTATGGTTTTCTCAAAACTGTAGAATAGTGTGATATTAAAAAACTGTGGTGTTTTTTAAACGGGGCTAAAAAACTGTAGTTTTGGGATACTGTCCTTCTAGAAAAAAAACTATCACATCCAAAACAGGCCCTAAATGGAAAATGTACCTCAAAAATTTGGCTGCCATCCTCCGAGCTGGGGAGCTTCGTATCGTTGTTTCTCCAGTCCATAGAAGTGAACTGGCCAAGTACATCTTGCATGCTCTGTTAAATCGTAGACATAAGAGCATCAGCTCCCAAATAGCAAAGAATACAAGTGTCTAACTGTCTATCTACCAAGCAAGACAATGAAATACCTGCAAAATGGTATCCAAATAAGGGACCAGATTTGCCCTCAGCAACTTTACAGCTCTCATGAACAAGTAACCTGCACGCCTGCTCACGTGGGGATTTTGGTGACGTATGCCACGGTCATCCAAGAAAACACCAAGCAGGTGTGGCACGTACTGAACATGCTCCTGCATGAACTTCATGTAGCGGGTAACTGTTTCAAGATACACCAATGCAACTATGCGGTGTGTGTGGCACGAGAATCTCGCAGAAAGGAGCATGGGCACAAGCTCCCCAAACAACCCTTTCCCAGCCCGGATTTCTTCCTCACCCAACGCTTCTCCAAGCCGGTAGAACAGGGTAAGAGCAACCTCAACATCCTCGACACTAGCTTCGGCAGATGACAGTGAAGTCACAAGCAACCCTCTTATGAACAGTTGAACTGCAGCTGGTGCCACGCGACAAATGCTACGGAACAATGGAACTAACTCCTTACGCTGCTCTGCCATTAAGTCCTCTTCCTCCTTTCCTATCTTGTCAAGCGCGTCAAGATGCCCCCTGTACACTGGATCATACGACATCTTCACCCGCACCACCCCTAAGATACGCCCCAGGTGCCCAAGCTGCTTCTCCGATGGTTCCTTCATCATGCTCACGTAGCCAGATAGAAACTCAAGCACAAAACCAGAATCAACCTCATCGTCCTCACAGCTCTCCGCGGCGGCGAATACAGCAGGTAGCACCTCTTCCAGCATCTCCAATGCCACGGCTCCATCAGCATCACTGGAGCCAAGCCTGCGATAGCATTCAAGAGCTTCGGCAGCATATGTGGTTACTAAGGGTGCCATCTTTAACCCACTGTCTGCACTACCAAACCCCTGCTGTGCAGCCAGGAGCGACCTCAGCAATGCCACCTTCGCCCTCAAGTCCATCCTCTTTGCTGCTACAGCTGAAAGGCACCCCATTGCCGCTGTAGCGAGCAGGGCGTCACTTCCAGGGGACATTGCAATGTCAAAGAGGAGAGGAACAAACACATCATTCGCAACCAGCCCAACATCGATCCACTGGATACACCTCCGCGCCGCGTCAAGGGCTACCGCTGCAGCCCCAGGGTCAGCCGTGCGGAGGGTCGAGGCGGCGGCATGCCAGTGGCCGGCGATCTGGGGCAGGCACTGCGCGCGCATGGAATCCTTCACCCGCGAAGCGTCGGCGGCCTCGTCAGCGCTGCGGGGGTAATCCTGGGAGAGCAGGTCATCGTCCAGGGAGATGAGGACGCGCGCAAACATGTCCGTCGGGCCCGGCTGTGGTGGCGAAGGTGGGAGGAGATCGAGGAAGTAGGAGGGGTAGACGTGGGGATAATCGAGGCGGACGAGGAGCGCTAGAAGCTGGGCGAGCTTGTTGCGGAGGAAGGGCGGCGACGCGGAGTATGAGGAGGCGGCGAGCGAGAGGAGTGAGGAGCGGAGCAGCGCGATGTCGTCGGGGTGCGCGATACGTCGGCGGAGGAGCGCGTCGTGGAGCGATTGGAGGCACCAGAAGTGGACCTGCACGTGCGGGGAGGAGGCGAGGCCGGAGAGGCAGAGGCGGAGGAGCGACGACGGCGGGGACTCGTCGCGGGCACGGGCGCAGAAGGCCAGCGCCTCCGCGCGAACGGCCGGGGAGGCGGCGGCGGCGGCGGCGGCGCCAGGGGAGTCGGAGGCGAGCAGTATGGCCTGCTCGAGGTCGTCCATGGCGGTGCGGAGGAATCTGGGGGCGGAGACGGGGAAAGAGAGGGGCGGCGGGAGGCGGAGGTGGGGTTAATATACTGGGGAGGGTTCGTTCTCGCCGTGCTCTTTCCTTTTGTTTGCTGCCTTGTTTTGCTGTTTCTTTTGGGTTGCCGGTTTCATGGGTTTTGTGGGCTGCTTTTGGGTTTATAGCTTTTTTATAGGCTTTGAGGTTTTGAAAGGTTTTAGTTTCATTTTGGATTCATTTGAGCTAATAATTAATGTTGTTTGAAATTGACTTTTTATATTGTTTTGAAATTGGTTCTTACATTATACGCATGTGATTACATTTGAAAACTATTAAACTTGATGGTGATGGTTAGAGATGTTCAACTCAATGTGTTAGACTATTGTTGAATACTCTAGTCAGATGAATTAATTGTGTATGAATAGTAATTTAGGCATGTAAATGATCAACCCAATCCTTTGTTATTTGTTATTTTTGTTATATTTTGTTGAATCGTGATTGAAGTGTTAAGTGACTTTATTCCGAATGAGTGTTCAACCTATAGTAGCTACACTATATAAATATATGGTTTAAACAACTGATCCATTTGAATGAAATACATCCTTTAATGAATTGAGTTGTACACTAACATTATTTATCCTCTTGAATGAAATATGTACTCCACACGTTCTCGAAAATCTAGGACAAACGTGAAATATATGAATTATTTCAAAGGACACAATCTTGAACTGTACTAGTGAGATGATGTTTAGTTTATTTAAATTTGTCATGATAATAACTATGTCACTAGAGCAACTTCTTCGGATTAGGTTAACTGAGGAATATAGCAATAACAAAGGTTATATCAAGTTGTTGCATACTCAAAAGAAGAGAGCCATGTATCAAAGATTTTCCTCAGAAACTAAATCTAAGAAGCCCCTGCGTAATCGTGCACCACTGTTGTGATCACCAAAGAGAAGAGAGTCATGTATCAGAGTTTCCCTCCGAAACGAAATATAAGAAGCATCTGCATAATCGTGTGTCACTGTTGTTGCCACTGGGAAATTTGAGTTCTTAGATAAAGCATCAGCACCATTGATCTTCATAAGCCGTTCCGGTGGAGGTATTCACTGTGGTGCTAGCGTTACTCCTGCTTGTACGCCGTTCCTTTGCAACTGGTTTACCCAACTCGAACTAAACTAGGTATCTCTTCGCAAAACGATGTGTCAAAAGCGAATTCTGGAACTGCCCCTCCTGAATTGCACGACACTTTCCATGCTAGACAGGCCAGAGCCACACCACACACGTATGATAGCAAGAAAAATACTCACTCTATCTTTAAAAGTTTGTTGCTTTCTAATTCATTTTTGAACAAATAACGACAAACTTTTGAGTAGATAGATAAATTATTTGGGCCAGAAAAGAAGCCCCCGATGAACAGAGCCTAACGGTGAAAACAATAAAGCTCAGCCCAGATCAATCCCCACCAATGTAGGCCTAGCCCAATATCCGAGTAGCAGCCCATTACGGCTAAACCCTAGAAAGCCGCATCGACGGTTACCACAGCCCCATCTAACATCCAACGGCCGCCGCGTCACACCTCTGCCATATAAGGCCTCGTCATTCCGCAACCCTACGGTTTCCTCCCTCACACCGCCCTCCCCGCCTCCACCCCTTCACCTTCCAGGCGCTGCCCAGGTAAGCCGGCGGCGAGCGGCGATGACGACGCGCTTCAAGAAGAACCGCAAGAAGCGCGGCCACGTGTCCGCCGGGCACGGACGCATCGGCAAGCACCGCAAGCACCCCGGAGGTCGCGGTAACGCCGGTGGCATGCACCACCACCGCATCCTCTTCGACAAGTACCACCCGGGTTACTTCGGCAAGGTCGGCATGCGCTACTTCCACAAGCTCCGGAACAGGTTCACCTGCCCGGCCATCAACGTCGAGCAGCTCTGGTCGATGGTGCCCGCCGACAAGGCCGCGGAGGCCGCCGCCGGCGGCGCCGACAAGGCCCCGCAGGTGGACGTCACGCAGTTCGGGTACTTCAAGGTGCTCGGGAAGGGGAGGCTTCCCGAGAAGCCCATCGTCGTCAAGGCCAAGCTCATCTCCAAGGTCGCCGAGAAGAAGATCAAGGCTGCCGGCGGCGCCGTCGTGCTCACCGCTTAGGTTGTCGGCTCTTGTTTTTTTATATATTTATCTGAACGTGTAGTGTCTCATCGTCACATCTGTTTTTGTTAAAGACTTGCTAGTTTTCGAATTTGTTGTGGATCCTGTCTGGCCAGTGCTTCATGAGGAGTTTTGCACTTACCGATGACAGTTCATATAAAATATTTCAGATATATCAATGCTATCTTTCGCAGCCATTGAATTATTTACATTATGTTATTGATCCGATGATGAATGGCACATGACCTAGGATCTTAGCATATTCATGCTGCATATGCATAACAATATACTTGACGTGTTAGAAACATTTGAAAGTCAGGTTGTGAAGCCTAATTCTGTAGCATTGCACCTGTTAAGCTTTCTTCCTGATGCAACTTGAACGTTGGGGATTGCCTGATATAACCTAAACGTTGGAAATGAAATCTAAGCAGTCCTAGAATTTGGTATATTTTAATTATCCTCAGTATGTCTTGCTCTTATTCCCTACCCGTTGCAACTGTTTAATCTGTATGATACCGCCGTGCATCCTTCATCTATGGAGTGTATTTTTGTGACCATGTTGCATAGTTGGTCTTCACTTTTGGAAAGGATTTTATAGCATTAGCAGCTTCTGTCGACTTAGAAGGCAAGCATTATACCATAAAAAATAATTGAATTTTATGGTCTCGGTCTGTTGCATAAACAATTTATTGGTTTATTATGCCTTGTATGTTTGGTTTGCATGATTGTTGCAATGCACTTTATTTACAGTTTCGTTTTTTTCTTATTTATCCATGCTTTATCTGATGTGTATGAAGAGAATTGCTTCTTTTATGTTCTATACACTAGGAAGCATACTTGACATATCCATCAATCATGTTTCGATTTCTACCCTCTCTATTCCATAATATAAGCATTTCTAGCTATTTTTTCTTGGTGTCTAGGTTCATAGCATTTTCTATGCACCTCCAGTTTCATAGCATGTTCCATGCACATAGTACATGGCCAAAAATGTTTTCGCATTGAAACGGATGTAGTGGTTTGTTTAGATAGGTTAGCGTCTTCTCGAATGTTGCAATCTTAACTCTGTTTATCCCCTTGGTGATGGTCTGGGACACTAGGGCAACTCTGTCAGAATTCTGGTGCTCATGATTCATGACCCACTTCTGATAAAACTCTTTGCATGGGCTGGTGATCCTCTCATATAACCTGTCCTTTTGATTTTTGTGTATTGTTGTCATGCATGTTTTCTTCATCACAAAGGAAATGTGGTTGTGGAGATCTGGAATAACATAAGTAAGCTTCTTCCATTTGATGAATTCTACTGTTGCAATGCACTGCATCGCATGATGCGAGGACAACAGCGTTTTTGCATTTCTGTGGAGTGGCCAGTGGTCGCGATTGGGTAGCGGCAATAATCCTTGTGGTGGGTGACCTGGAAGAACTTCGGTTGATTGGAACATCACGAGTTGGTGGGATAGTCTTGCTCTGGTACGACGCTTTCGTTACCCGACCTATTCTCTACAACTTTCGGATGGCCGCGGATACAGTGAGCGCTGTGCGCTTCGTGACCACATATGAATGTCACAGATTGTGCGTTGCCACGTAAACGGCATTTGGCGACGAGACGCTGGACCTGGAGAAGTTGGTGCGACCAAAAACTCCTGCAGTTCTCGCACGAACCGAGTTCGCTTCGTCGTTGGCCGCGCCGCTCGGTTGGTTCGCTGCCATCCAGCCTTGTACATCCAACTCTCGTTATAGAATGAAATTCAACACAGCATCAGGCCCGAAACTGAGGAGCCCGACCTCCCGGGCCACCGCATCATCTCCCCGCAGCCCGCCGCGGCGACGATGGACCCCAGGGCCTTCCGGGTCCCGGCTGTCGCCACGATGCCGGAGACCGCGGTCCCTGCCCCTCTCTGGCGTCACCAGTCCGCCGTGCCGGAGCACCCTGCCAGCGAGGGGCTGCTTGCCGGCAAGCAATCGCGCCACGCCGTCTTCCGGGACGAGCTCGTGCAGAGGGCCTTCTCCGTGGCTGAGGTGGCTCACCGCGGCACAGGTGCTCGACAAAGTCTTGTTTGCAGGCGGAGTTTGGAATTGCTAATAAATCTTATGGCATTTTTCAGATGTCTGTGCAACATGTCCTTCAAAATTCCACTATATTTGTAACGGCGGAGGAGCCAAGGGACCTGGAGACTGCGGGAGAAGAGGATGAGACCGTGCGGTAAGAGAAGGCGTAAAGGAATAGGGAGAGAATACGTACTTGTACCGAGTGGGTGTGTCGCTGTCTGTGCGGTGGGCCGCGGAATGTGGTAGCAGTCCCACCCGTCGGGGCCTCCTGGTTATGTAAACACCTGAAACGGTTGAGAGCAGAACAGAACATAGAACGATAAGAAAAGTGATATACGCCACCTTCCAGAGTCGACGTCGTGCGTGAGTCTCGCCGCCGGCGATCGGGTGCGTCTCACGCCGCGGTTCGGCTCGTCGTCGGCCACGGGTCGTCACATCTGGTATCAGAGCTCGTCCTTCCTTGGTACCTGAAATTTTGGGGGCGGGCTTCGTTTCTGTTGTGCGATCATTCCGATCTGTACGGTGTGGAGGGTCACCACGGCGCCGCAACCAAAACCATCTGTACAGACTCGATTTGTGCTGCTGGCGATGGAGGAGGCAGCGAAGGCGGAGAAGGAGCGATGGGATAAGGTGTTTGGGGTTCTGGATGAGTTGGTGCGGGGACAGAAGGATCTGCAGGGGCAACAAAGCCTTACCGCCTCTGTGGTGGAGCAGGCGGCGCAGGAGCGGGACGGCCTGGCGAGGTAGATAGGTGACTTGCAGAGGAAGTTAGAGGCGATAGGGTTTCATAACCAGGAGGAAGGGGAAGAAGGAGGATCAGGGCCGCGTTCACCAGGTCGAACTAGTGGAGGTGGGAGAGGAGAATTCCAGGATGGCAGAGGAGGAAAATTTCAGGAGAGGGGAGGAATAGAGTATCAGGATAGAGGAGGTAGGAGAATAGAGTTCTATGATAGAGGAGGAGAAGAGTATCATGATAAAGGAGGTAGGAGAGGAGAGTGTCAGGAGAGAGGAGGTGGAGAGTATCAGTTCAGAGGAGGAGGAGGTGTCCTGCATAGGGGTCCAATGTATCCCGGAGGTACTAGAGGAGATAAGACTGATATGGAGAAGAACTATATGAAGATGTCTTTCCTGAAGTTTTCAGGAGACAACCCCACCATTTGGATTGATAAGTGTGAAGATTACTTCTCCTTATACAATGTGGCTGAGCATTTTTGGGTTCGGGCAGCATCGGTGCACATGGAAGGAAATGCTGCTAAGTGGTTACAGACATTCAAGTTGTCTGAAGGGCTCTCCACATGGCAGAGATTTGTGCAGACCATCAAGGAGAAATTCAGTGCCTATGAGTATTCTCAGGCCATGTATGATATTCTTCATCTGCACCAGACCGGGACACTGAAGGAGTATATCTCTGCCTTTGAGGACTGTCGCTTTGCTACATCTATGCACAATCCTGATTTAGACGAGGTGTTTTATGTCAACCAGTTTATGAAAGGCCTCAAGGCTGAGTTGCATGGTCCTGTGTTCTCCCAGGTGCCTGTTTCAGTGACTAGAGCAATTGTCCTGGCTAAAGTCCAAAGGGATCTTCAAGATAGATCTAAATATAAAGGGGCAAGAGTGGGGGGAGGAAAATTGCCTTGGTATGGCAGATCAGAAGGGAAGATGGGGCCTATGTCAGACCTGAGCAAGGAAAGACAAGTGCGGGATTATAGGCGCCTCAATGGCCTTTGTTATGCTTGTGGCGATAAATATGAGCCAGGTCATGCAGGAAGATGCCCCAAACGGGCACCAGCTCAACTTAATGCCCTGTCAGTGGAGGATCTGGAGATGACGTTATCCCCTGAGGTGTTAGAACAGTTGGAGCAGGAGGAGGTCTCAGGAGCAGAGTGTTGTCATATTTCTACCCATGTAATCTCTAGAACACAAGGGCTTCATTGTTTGCGCCTCCGAGCTTTAGTCAGGAAGCAAATCTTTCTGATATTGGTGGATTCTGGAAGTTCCCAATCATTTATTAATTCGGCCTTTGTGGATAGAGCTGGTCTGAAGTAGGTGAAGTGTAAGCCTCTAAAGGTGAAGGTGGCTAGTGGTGCTCTGATGTGGACTGATACAATGGTCAAGGGGATGGAATGGTGGTGTAATGGGGTGACATTCATTTCTGATATGAGGATATTACCACTGGGGGCTTATGATGCTATTTTGGGCTATGACTGGCTGTCTCAACACAGTCCTATGCAGTGCCATTAGGAGAGGAAGTGCTTGGAGTTCCAGTATAAAGGAAGACCGGTGTTGTTGCAAGGGGATGGGGAGGTGCAACAGGAAGTGATTCCTGAATTGTCAGCTTTGCAATTGGAGAAATGCATTGCAGGCAATGATATTTGGGCTATGGCTCTACTGAATGTCTCTAATGCAAAGGAGGTGGTCCAAGAGCCTAAGGATGATAAAATTGGAGTTCAATAGTTATTACAGGAATTCTCTGAGGTTTTCCAGGAACCAAAATCTCTACCACCCTCAAGGCCATTTGATCATGTCATCTCTTTGATCCCAGGGTCTATACTTGTTAACTCTCGCCCTTACAGGTACTCTCCTTTGCACAAGAATGAGATAGAGAAACAAGTTACTGAACTGTTGCAGGCTGGCCTCATTGAACACAGTGTCAGTCCCTTTGCCTCACCTGTCTTGCTGGTACAAAAGAAAGATGAATCTTGGAGATTTTGTGTGGATTATAAGAAGTTGAATGATTTGACTATAAAAAATAGGTTTCCTATGCCATTGGTAGATGAGATTTTAGATGAACTGGTTGGCTCACAGTACTTCACTAGTCTTGACATGAGAGCTGGATACCACCAAATCAGGATGAAAAAAGGGGAAGAGTATAAGACAGCCTTCAAGACTCGTTGTGGACACTATCAGTTTAAAGTAATGCCATTTGGGCTGACTAATGCACCTGCATCATTTCAGTGTGCTATGAATTCTGTCTTAGGGCCATTTTTGAGGAAATTTGTTCTGGTTTTTATTGATGATATTCTGATCTACGGCCCTGACTTAAAGCAACATCTGAGCCATATTAGACTAGTCTTACAGGCATTGCAGTCTCACCAGTTTTATGTCAAGCTGTCTAAATGTCAGTTTGCTCAACAACAACTGGAATACTTGGGACATATTATCTCTTCTAAGGGTGTCAGCACTGATCCTAAGAAGACTGAGGTGATGTCTAAATGGCCTACCCCTACTTATTTTACTGACTTACGTGCATTTCTTGGGTTGACAGGTTATTATAGAAAGTTTGTGCAACATTATGGTTGTATTGTTAAGCCCCTAACCTCTCTACTGCGCAAGAAAGTCTTCTTATGGTCCAAAGAGGCTGAAATGGCTTTTCAGAAGCTCAAGGATGCACTCACTTCTACACCTGTGCTTGCTTTGCCAAATTTCAATGAGCCCTTTGTGGTTGAAACTGATGCTAGTGATGTGGGAGTGGGTGCAGTGCTGATGCAGCACAATCAGCCTGTGGCCTTCTTAAGTAAAGCACTAGCTGACAAGCATCAGTTGTGGTCTATATGTGAGAAAGAATTCTTGGCATTGATCGTAGCAGTAGAAAAGTGGAGACCCTACTTACAGAGATCCGAGTTCATCATTAAAACAGATCATAGAAGCTTGAGTTATCTAGATGGGCAACAATTGCACTCTGATCTACAAAGGAAAGCAATGGCCAAACTCATGGGACTCAATTTTAAGATTGTTTACAGGAGTGGGAAAGAGAACAGGGTTGCTGATGCCTTATCCAGATTGGGCGACATTTTTGATATAACTGGAGTGTTGGAGGTCAAACCAATGTGGATTCAAGAAGTGCTCAACTCCTATGTCACAGATATTATGGTCCAATCTTTACTACATAAACTGACTGTTGCTAGTCCTGATGAGAAAGGCTTTGCCCTCCATCAAGGAATTATCAGGAAATATGGCAAGATTTGGATTGGGGACAATTCTGCTATCAGAACCAAGGTGATTGTTGCTTGTCATGACAGTGCCTTAGGGGGCCATTCCGGGGTCCAGGCCACTTATCAAAGGCTGAAGAAAGGATTCTACTGGCAGGGGATGCGCCAGCAGGTGGAGGAGTATGTAGCTCAATGTGGGGTATGTCAACAAGCCAAAGGGGAGAGGAGTAAGCGAGCAGGCCTATTGCAGCCACTCCCTATTCCTAATGGGGTGTGGCAGGACATTACAATGGATTTCATTGAGGGGCTTCCTAAGCCTGAAGGCTTTGATACTATATTGGTGGTAGTGGACAGGTTGACTAAGTATGCACATTTCATACCCCTCAAGCACCCTT
The DNA here is from genome assembly GCA_036927565.1 of Tuctoria greenei. NCBI lineage: Eukaryota > Viridiplantae > Streptophyta > Magnoliopsida > Poales > Poaceae > Tuctoria > Tuctoria greenei. The sequence continues at coordinate 218,484,792 of JAYESD010000004.1, read as the reverse complement.
TCTCAGCTGCCAAGGTGGCTAGGGTATTGCTAGACCAGGTGATCAAGTTGCATGGACTTCCTAGAACTATGTTGTCTGGTAGAGACAAGATCTTTACAAGTAATCTATGGAAGAACCTATTTGCAGCACTGAAAGTACAACTCTTGCTTACTACACCCTACCATCCTCAAACTGACGGGCAATCTGAAAGAGTCAATCAGTGTTTAGAGGCATACCTGAGGTGTGCAGTGCAAGACAGTCCTCTACAATGGATGAAATGGTTGTCCTTGGCTGAGTATTGGTATAATACATCTTACCACTCTTCCTTGGGGTGTTCTCCTTTCCGCGCACTGTATGGATATGATCCCAGCCCCTTCGTGGCGCCAGTGGTACCTCAAACAGAAGATACTCAATTAAAGGAGTTGCTGGAGGATAGATCTGCTCATATTGCACTGCTGGAGAAACATTTGCAGGTGGCCCAAAACCGAATGAAGCAAAAGGCTGACCAACACCGTAAAGATCGAGTTTTTATGGTGGGGGAGTTGGTCCTACTCAAGTTGAAACCCTATGTCCAATCTTCTGTGGTGGATCGACCCTACCCCAAGCTATCTTACTGATTCTTTGGACCATACAAGGTGCTCGAGCGGATTGGGCAAGTGGCTTACCGTCTGGATCTGCCGGCTCATTCTCAGATCCACCCCGTCTTCCACGTCTCTCAGCTGAAATCCTTCACTCCAAACTTTGCTCCTGTCCACGATGAGCTACAAAGGTGGTCGATTCCAGTACGGAAACGCAGAAACCTGTGAAGATTATAGATCGAAGACTGGTGAAGAAGGGCAATGGCGCTGTACCTCAGGTGCGGATTCTATGGTCCGGCGCATCGGGGGTGTCGACATGGGAGGACTGGTACGTGCTGCTGAAGGCGTTCCCGGAGCTGGCGGCTTGGGGGCAAGCTGATAATGCGGCGGGGGGAGGTGTAACGGCGGAGGAGCCAAGGGACCTGGAGACTGCGGGAGAAGAGGATGAGACCGTGCAGTAAGAGAAGGCATAAAGGAATAGGGAGAGAATACGTACTTGTACCGAGTGGGTGTATCGCTGTCTGTGCGGTGGGCCGCGGAATGTGGTAGCGGTCCCACCCGTCGGAGTCTCCTGGCTATGTAAACACCTGAAACGGTTGAGAGCAGAACAGAACGTAGAACGATAAGAAAAGTGATATACGCCACCTTCCAGAGTCGACGTTGTGCGTGAGTCTCGCCGTCGGCGATCGGGTGCGTCTCACGCCGCGGTTCGGCTCGCCGTTGGCCACGAGTCGTCACAATATTATTAGAAATATTGAAAAAGGGTTTATTGCTATGACGCGCAACCGACGCTGAACTACAATTTCACCCACAATTGGAACCAGGAGGTGAAAATCGGTCATGTGCTTGACCTGATTCCTTCAACTCCACATAAATCAAATAGTTACACGGAAGAAAAAAAAAAGAACGCGACGCCTGAGAGATTCGAACTCTCGCGGGGAAACCCCATGTACTTAGCAGGCACACGCCTTAACCACTCGGCCAAAGCGTCGTTATGTTTGGTGTGGAAGGAACGTCTATATTTATCAATATTTCAATAATAAATCGAATGCTTAACACGCATGTCCTTCCGCAGATCCACCATTGCTTTCTCCCACTGCTACTCTCGCCGTGGTACGGGCACATCCTCCGGCAGAGAGATCGAGGCCGCCGGTGAAGAGCCACGGGATGCGCTGGTGGCGAGAAAAGCTCCTGCGCGCTCGGTGGAGCTCACTCAGGTACGGCGAGTGCGTACGTACCACGCGCCGGTGGCGCATCAGTTCGTGGAGCCGTGGATGTCTCCCCACCGCTACGCCGGCGCGACGACGTGCTCGTCGATCGAAGCCAGGGCCTACTACGCCGACGACCACGCCGGCGGACGGGCGTTTTCCGAGTCCGAAAAATGCACGATTCAAGTAGTACAGGCTTCGCTAAACTAAAATGCACACACGTCAAATGCTTGTTCCATCTCTGTTTAGATGCTCATATGCTGATTTGTATTTTATTTAACTATTTTTTCATCACTTGCAATGACCAAACCACCCCAGTTCTTTCAGTTGTACGCCGGCGGCCCCGACGGCGGCCAGCAGGGCGCATCATCATTTGATGGAAATAGTGAACAATAATATGCTAGTCTTCTTAATTACGCTCTCTTTGTTTCAGTTTGCAAGAATTAATGTTCAGACATCCTATCATAACTAGCACAGAGAACTGAGATAGGGTCATGGTATTTGTGGGTGACTTTTTGTATGTGTTTACCAGCTGGTGACTAATTTTGATCTAAATTGATCTTCTGACCAATTTTTATAGATAGAGTCCTGTATGGTTAGACACCGGGTCACAGCACAGGTGGGCCGTGGGCGTAATCTGGACTGGACTCTTGAAAGAAGACACGTATAAACAAGACAACCCATGAACCCCGGGTAATCCTGCCTCCATCGAGGGCAGAGAGAGAGAGAGAGCAGCCGTAAATCTGAGCCCGGCCAGGCCGCTGCATGCACGTAACCCACCACATCTTGGATCGTCGTCTCGGCACAACCGCGCGCAGGAGGACGGCACACACCGCCATGCCGACGACGCTTGGCATCGCCCCGCTGCTGGGCTCCCTCTTCCGCCGCCGCTTCGCCGCGGCGGGCCTCGTCGAGGAGTCCGTCCAGCTCGACGGCGGCGCCACCACGGTGCACTGCTGGCGCTTTCCACCACCACCGGCCGGCGACGACGGTGTCGTCGACACGCGCCCCATCCTCGTCCTCCTCCACGGCTTCGGCCCCCCGGCGACGTGGCAGTGGCGGAAGCAGGTGGTCCCGCTGTCGCGCCGGTTCCGCCTCGTCGTCCCCGACCTCCTCTTCTTCGGCGGGTCCTCCGTCGTCACGGCGCCCGGCGGCGCGCGGTGCTACTCCGAGGCCCGCCAGGCCGAGGCGGTGGCGAAGCTGATCGCGGCGACGACCGTCGGAGCACCCGTGTCGGTGGCCGGCACGAGCTACGGCGGGTTCGTGGCGTACCAAGTGGCCAGGCTGCTGGGCCCGGCCGCCGTGGACCGGGTGGTCATCGCCAGCTCCGACCTGCTCAAGGCCGACGCCGACGACCGCGCCCTCCTGCGCCGCGCTGGCGGCGCCGACGACCGCGTCGAGGACGTCATGCTGCCGCGCACGCCCCAGCGGATGCGGAGGCTGATGCAGCTCGCCTACCACCGCCCCCGCCTCCGGTTCGCGCCGGACTTCGTGCTCCGCGACCTCGTCCAGGTAATAACGCCCTTCATTCATTATCGCTGCACTACACAGTTCGTAGTAGATTATCGTACGTGTCTGAATTCTTACAGCATCGATCTCACATATATGGATCGCACACTAGATGCAACGAACCGTGCTTCTGGTCCGATGCCGATCATCCGTTCGCGTGCTCGTCGTGTTCCGTTGAGACTTCCTTGGGCTTGGGCGAGGGCCGCCATGCACCTGGCTCGCATGCAGCTCGGTTGCATCGTCGCATGGTCTCTGGTTTGTTTCCCAACCGCCGCGCGCATTCGATCGCCATCAACTCCCAACGGCAGCGGCGGCCCCTTCCTCCATCGCGTTTCCCAACCGTTCCTCCGGCCGTGCCGCTCGTCGTCCATTCGATCCAGAACGGCCGGCCGGCCCCAGCTCTCGCGATGATGCATGTAGACCACTCTTCCACACTACAGGAATAACGGTCACTTACGTCGGCCAAGGCCGACGTAAGTAAGGCTTAAACCGACGTAAGTAACTTAATTACGTCGGTTTTACCTTAATTACGTCGGCATTCAGCCGACGTAGGCATTTGGACGTAATTAAGGTGACTTACGTCGGCCACCGACGTAAGTTAACTTACTTACGTCGGTATGCGGAAGCCGACGTAAGTTAAGTGTCGAGATGGGCCTTGGGCTGGGCCTGAGGACTTACGTCGGCTTGGGAGGCCGACGTAAGTTAAGTGTTGTAACTTACGTCGGCCAGGGCAAACCGACGTAAGTTTAGTGGTTTAACTTACGTCGGTATGGCCTGACCGACGTAAGTTAACCTGGGCTAACTTACGTCGGCCTGACCGTAGCCGACGTAAGTTAAGTTTTCGATTTTTTTTAAAAAACAGAAACTGACTACCTCGCTCGATGGCGAGAACACAGAACAAACAAATAATTTCATACACAACATAACAGTTTCAATATATAGTTCAAAACATCAACAACAACACAATTTGCAACAATCAACATCAACAACCACCGGGCTACACGCTAGCCCCTCCATTACCTCCAGGATCTTCTCGGCACGTTCCGGATCCCTGCAAAAGAAACATAATCACTAGTAAGCATCAATGTCAACTCAGTGATAACATAAGAGGCCAAGAACATCAGTGACAAAAGAAGGAAGCATGATGTAGTTTCAAATGAAGTAATGTACTATATCACTAGTTAAATGGAAGCACTAGCCCTTTGTTAACTCAGTGAACATCAGTTTCGACATAAGAAGGAAACATCAACGATAATCACTAGCCCTTTTGTTAAATGGAAGCACTGACAACTTATTCACTATATACTAATCATTTCTACCATGGCCAAAAACTACTAAAGCTTGATTAGATACACTTAAAGAGAGTTTCTCACCTGCTCCAGTGTCTACACGCTACCCCCTCCACTGCCTCCGGGATCTCGACGCGTTCCGGAACCCTGCAAAAGAATCATAATTAGGATTAAATGTGATGCAAATAACTTTTTAACATAATGAAAAGGGAATCAAACTCCTAGGTATAGACAATATTACCTGCTCCGGTGTCTGCTGTGGCGGAAGCGTAGGAATCTGGATGTCCTGACCGCTTTGTCGAGTAAGAGCCTGCCATTGCAAGATATTAGCAGATATATGTTATTAAGTGCTGTGAAATTTAACTACGGTACTTTAAATTACTTACCGCCATCGTTGCTTGCATCTGGGCCATCATTAAGGCCGTCCTCTGCTGCTCCTCCCTCGTCCTCTCCAGCTCTGCCTGAGTTTGCGTCAGCGACTCCCTCATGGCCTGGAGCTCCAGCTGCGTCTGCGAGAGACGACCACTGGTCCCAGCGGTCGAAGCCTGCGACGATGAAGCGCCTCTCAAAGGTCGCGTCGACCTCGAGTCGACAACTCCATCGAAAATGGCAAACCTGCAAAAGAATGAAAACACTAAGTAGAAGAAGATTAATTGAAAAAGAAATGAAACACACGAAGAACTCACCGTCCGTGGGCCTTCCCGCCTCCGCTTGCGTACGCGGCTTGGGGGTCGATCGGCGCGCTTTCCCAATCGTAATCCGCACCGTGTATCTTCGCGACCTCCTGCGCGTACTTTGTCTACAAAACAAATAAATCTTGTAAGTATGTCAATAATAGTATTAGTTATAATGAAATTGATGAATTTCGAAAACTTACCAGTCGGTCGGCTGCGACCTGACTACACTGCCCTGGCTCAGAAGGGTCACTTCCCTTGTGACCTCTCTTCCAAACCTGGGTCGGGGTCGGCTCATGACCCAGCTCTCGCTCCTGTACATCCGTGTTAGTGAGATAAATAATATATTAAGAACACATAAATAAAATAAAAAGGTACTTACCATGCGTTTAGCCAAACGCAAGTAGCCGTCACCGCCATAGTTGTGCTTGCCCTCGGACCCCATGCGGCACTGTCTAGCCTTCGTGGACTTGTTGATAAAAGCGTCGCTAGCCCAGTACCGACAGAGAGCTAAGTACGCCTCGATGTTACCCTGTAACCAGGAAATACTAACCTGCACATATTTCATTTTCATCAACGCGGTTAACATAAGTAGATATTGTAAATATTTAACAATATTAAAAACTTACCTCCGCGTACTGCTCCTCTGTCAAGTAGGAGTCCGAGTCCTTCCTAAAGACACCCCTTTGCTGCTCCTGCTCCTGCTCCCGGGGGTGCCGCTTGTAGTAAGCGTTGACGGCCTGAATCCGGGCGTATGACAACGCCGCCGTCGTGAGCTTCCGAGCGTTGTAATGGAACACGCGTCTCGCGTGGTCCTCCATGCCCGGCTCCTCTACTTGGTACCTCAACTTTAAGCAAACAAATATTTAAGTGATATGCAATTAAGAATTCAAAGGAGTTGAAAAAACGAAACAGTTAAACTTACCATAAAATCATGCCACACGGCTCCCTGAACCGTGCCGTGCACCGGGTGAGAGACCCGAGCGTAGTCATCCCACGACAGGGCAGGAAAACCGTCAATTACACCGGGGTAGTGCAACTTGACGATAGCACCGAGGACACTGTTAACCTGCCTGTGGTGCTTCTCGGCCCCCGTGAACGAGAAGTCGTACCAACATCTACAAAATATATTAAATCATTAAGTAAAGAAAAACAACATCTAATATTTAGTATACTATTTACAGTTTTTATACCTGTCTCCAACGGGACGGATCGTGGTCCGCTGAGTAGTAACCGGAGGAGGAGCCGCAAAGTGGGTCCTCCTCGTCCGTCGCCTCTGCTGCGACGCTGCCGCGTCCTGTGACCCTGAAGGCTCTGCAGACCCCCCGGAGCCTCCAGGAAGGCTAGTGGTAGAGGGCTGCCCAGGGAGGCTAGCGCTAGCCGGCTCCGAAGGGAGGCTAGCGCTAGAGGGCCCCCTAGCCTCTGAGTCGGGCTCCTGTAGCGGCCCCCTAGCCTCAGACTCTGACTCAGACTCAGAAGTCTCTGAGCCAGACTGCACAAAAGGAATGACTTTATTAATAATTAATAACAATTGCAATTTCAAAAATAACTTTATAGTAACTAAAGTTTACCTCTCTCCGCTGAAAGCACACGACAGCTGAGGGTGGAGCGTGTGCCAGAAAGAGCTCACGTCGACTAGAACGGAACGAGCTCCCTGAGCAAGGGTCTGCTGGCGGCTCAAACCCTCTCACTGGCTTCCCCTTCCCCTTCCCCTTTGACGACATCCTATTGCAAGGAATAAATGATTAATATACAAAGATAATATACAAAATTAATGTTAGATAAGTGAATAAAACGTTACTTCAAAATTCATCAACATCACGATCATGCACCCTACTCCTTAAACCAGCCCATCGATCTTCTTGTTGCGCATATCGTTTTCGTTTGCGCAAATCAGCAGGTTCGACTATGTCATCGATATCTTCAGATTCTGATTCTGATTCTGTTTCCGCTTCCGTGCCAGCCTCGATATCTTGAGCGTCTCCAACTAAGTTATCGAGTCCTACACCGGGCTCGACTGAGAAGGAGTCTGGCAACTCTTCCTCTTGGTAGACACAATCAACCTCAGCTTCGTCGTGATAATCATCATCTCCTGGAGCGTATAACCGCTCACGAGGATTCACCTTATGTACCACCCACCAAGCTTTGAATTTATTGCATGGATAAGGTAGATAGTACACTTGCTCTACTTGGTGTGCAAGAACTAATGAATCGAATCCTTTCAACCGTTCCTTGTGTTTTACTTCGACCATGCCAAATTCGTTTACTCGAATTCCACGAATGGAATCAAACCATTCGCAGTCAAAGAATACCGCTCGAATTGGCTTGTTTGCGACAAAAGTGAATTCAAGGATTTTTTTAATAATCCCGTAGTACTGCGTTTCATGATCTTGCGAATCGATTGCCCTCATCACAACTCCGGTATTACATGTTGCCGCGAGAGGACGAAGAGATTCAAATTGAGTTGTACGGAATCGATAGCCGTTGACGTCATATCGACCATAGCTTCTAACATTAACCACTCCACGGGATAGTTGTCGCAAATCTTCATGGACGTTGGCATCTTTTTGGCACTGTCCAAGATATGAAATTATTAGAAAACGTAAGCATTCTTAAGTTATAAGAAAACATTGTTAACATTGATTAGTTATCGAGAAAACGTTACATGATCTCGAAACCAGGAGAGAAAATTAGATCCCCCGTTTATTCCTTCCCGTCGAATATGTTCTATTTGCTTGCTCGTGGGTTGATGTCTATGTCTCCAATTTTGCTTGTCGAACATACTACACGACAAAGAGAACCTATTAGAATACATGTGTCGGAAAAGATGGTGAAAAGCATAAGTGTAGGAGAAACACTTACTTGAAATATTCATTCATTTCTTCCATATTAGCGTACATGTAGAAGAATGCAGCACGCCTTTCTTTTTCGCTAACATCATACGAAGTGTAACTACCAACAGTAGTGCCTCTTGTTGCAAAAATGGAGAGATCGCGACAAGGAGGTTGCTCATCTATATTGTATCGCATTACCGAAGTATTAACATTGTTTTCCTCTGCAAAGTAAACACTTGAGAAGTATCCTACTTCCTTAAGAGTAAAAGCTTCGGCGATGCAACCTTCAACCCTTGCCCTGTTACCAACCATTGGTTTCAGATATCTAAGTGATCTTTCAATATGATACATCCACCTATATTGCACGGGACCGCCCACTTTCGCTTCAAATGGAAGATGAATTAAGAGATGTTGCATTGGATTGAAAAATCCCGGAGGAAAAATTTTTTCCATCTTACACAAAAGTACCGGAACCTCCTTTTCCAATTTAGTCATCATCTCTGGCGTGATTTCTTTAGCACAGAGTTGCCTATAGAAGTGGCTAAGCTCGGCTAACACCTTCCACACTGCATCGTCAAAATAGCCTCGAAACATAACAGGCAGAAGTCTTTCCATGATTATGTGATAATCATGACTCTTCAACCCAATGAGCTTTCCCGTTTTCACATTCACGGCTCGTCTCAGACTAGCTGCGTAACCATCTGGGAATTTCAACCTTTGCAACCATTCGAGAACTTCTTTTTTCTCTTTAGGTCGAAGACAGAAAGGAGCGCGTGGTTTACCACCATTTTCGGAGAGCTCAAGAGTTTGACGGTTACAAAGCTCGGCAAGATCCTTTCGAGCCTTTAAATTGTCTTTTGTTTTGCCCGTCATGTCCATGCATGTGCTTATGATACATTCGGCCATGTTACGCTCTTGATGCATAACATCAATGTTGTGCCTTAGAATCAACGACTTCACATACGGTAACTCCCAAAGTCCACATATGTGAGTCCAATTGTGTTTGTCTCCGTAACCTTCGAAATATCCAGGACGACCTTCATCTGGCACCAATTTGTCCAACATATCAGATATTTCTGACCCGTCAAGACGTTTCGGTGGTCCTTTAGTGACAACGGTGTTCTTTCTAAAGACATTCCTCTGTTGTCTAAACAAGTGATTCGGAGGTAGCCAACGTCTATGACAATCGAAGTAAGATATCTTGCCTCCATGGGTAAGTCGAAAGCAATCGGTGTCCGAGGCACATATCGGACACGTCAACCGACCATGAGTGCTCCATCCAGAAAACATGCCGTATGCCGGAAAATCATGAACGGACCACAAATAAGCAACTCGGAGGTTGAATTTCTGTTTCTTGTAACAGTCGTACGCTTCGACTCCTGTCCACAACATTTTCAACTCTTCGATCAACGGTTTCAACATCACGTTGAGATGTGACCCAGGATGATCTGGCCCAGGTACAATGAGGCTAAGAAACATAAACTCATTCTTCATGCAAAAGGTCGGCGGAAGATTGTACGGAATGACAAAGACGGGCCAACAGGAGTATGGTGCGGCGTTTGTGCTGAACGGCGTGAACCCATCTGTCGCCAACCCGATGCGAACATTTCTCGCTTCACGAGCAAATTCTGGGTCGAACCGGTCCAGAGCCTTCCATGCCTCACCATCGGACGGGTGCGTCATGACTCCATTGTTCTCACGCTCACCTTCTTTGTGCCATCTCATGTGTCTGGCCGTTTTTTTTGAAAGGAACAGCCGCTTCAACCTCGGTGTCACAGGTAAGTAACGAAGCTGCTTACGTGTGACTTCCGTCGTCACTGTATTACCATCGTTATTAACAACTTCGACAAACCTCGGTTGACCACATTTCAAACATTTGTTCTCATTGGCATGCTCTCTCCAGAAAAGCATGCAGTTGTCCGGACACACATCAATCTTTTCGTGCTTCATCCCGAGACCAGAAAGAATTTTCTTCGAGTTGTACATATCCTTAGGCACTTTGTTGGGTTGTGGAAGAGCATCTTTGAACAAATCGATGAGCATGTTGTAACAATTGTTAGAAAAGAAGAACTTAGACTTAATTGCCATAAGTCTAGTCACAAAATTGAGGATTGACATTTTAGTGTGTTCATGCAGAGCCTCTTCTGAATCTTTGAGACGTTTGAAGAACTCTTTAACCTCTGCTGTTTGAGTATCTTCTGTAAGCTCTGGTCGTATAGCTTCCAGCATCTCATCCATCATATCAACCTCTTGAGCATCATCATTGTCAGCTTCCACTTCTTGTACAGCTTGAGAAGCTGTCTCGCCGTGGAAGTTCCACAACTCATAATGTGACACGTAACCGTTTCGACACAAGTGCAACGTAAGTTCCACTTTGTCCAAAAACGTTCCGTTTCGGCATTTCGTACACGGGCACCGCGCCTTATCACTATTTGACAACGAAAAAGCTCGTTCCACAAAAGCTTCTGTCTTGGCGTACCACTCATCTGAGTGACCACCAGTTCTGCTCTTCCAACCAGTGTACATCCAACTACGGTCTTCGCCCATGTTTGACTCTGCAGTTTAACGCGAAAGAAATTGTCGTTAATGTATTGTTATGTTATGTGTCACGGCCCTACAACCTAGGCAGATAGATCCTAAACCCACCCAAGAGTGACCGAGCGGAGCGTGCTCATGACGAGACGCGTGATCCAGATTCGAACGAAATTTCGGCAGCATAACCCCGCTGTTCTCCACTGCACGCCCAAAAATGGTGCAGCAGAGAACAACAGGGTTACGCCACCGAAATCTCGTCCAAATCCGGACCCGCGTCTCGTCACAAGCCACGCCCCCTCGGTCACTCCGAGGCTGTCCAAAAAGGGACAATTCCGAACCTGCACGTCTCACATGCCAATGGCATGTGAGACGTGCCGATCCGAAACGGGTAACACATTGCTATAGGTTACGTTGCTCATTTTCATTTTGAGGTCATTTAAGAGAGAGGAAAGAACTAGAGAAAGACTGAGAGGAAAGTTGGTCTTAGATAAGGAGGCAGAGGACTAAGCCATCGGGGGAGGCGGAGGACTGAGGCGAGTGAGCCGTCAGATAATATCCGACAGTCCACACTTCAGATCGGCCACATAAAAGTCCTCCCCGACCTAACCCTACTCATTTTCCTTTCTCTTCTCCACGATTCCATCGCTCCAGAGTCCAGATACGGCAGCCGCGACGATCCCCTTCTCTCCTCGATACCCCTACTCCAGCGACGGTCCTCCAGGTGCTTGCCATCCTCGCCGTCGTCGTTCGCATACTTTACCTTACCACTAAATGGGCCTTGTCGGGCCTTGTCAAGCCTGTCCGAAGCCCATTTATATATATATAGTACTAGAACACTCAAGCAATCAAAATTAAAATTGTAACCATAATTTAAGCAATTTAAGCATAATTAAACATAATTAAATACACCACCTAAGCGTAATTAAGCAAATTAAGCAAAAATAAGGAAATTAAGCATAATTATGCATAATTAAGCAAATTAATCATAATAAAATAAACCACTTAAGCATATTTAAGCAAATTAAGCAAAAATAAGGAAATTAAGCATATGCATAACTAAGCAAATTAATCATAATAAAATAAACCACTAATGCATATTTAAGCAAATTAAGGAAAAATAAGGAAATTAAGCATAATGAAGCAAATTAATCATAATAAAATAAACCACTCATGCATATTTAAGTAAATTAAGCAAAAATAAGCAAATTAAGCTCCGGGGCCGGCCGGGAATGGCGGGGCGGCGCTCCGGGTCCGGGCCGGCGGTCAGGGAGGGTTGGGGAGGGGAGGGGAAGGGGGCGGCGCTCGCCGTGGAGGGGAGGGGGAGGGGGAGGCAGCGGTGCGGTGGTGGCGTCGGCCGGGAAGGGCTGCAAGATATCTATGTCATGTCATCTAGTCGTCTACGTTGCTGAGGGAGACGATCGGCGCCGGGCCGGCGGTCAGGAAGGGTGAGGGCCAGGGGAGGGGGTCGGGGAGGGGAGGGGAAGGGGCCGGGGCGGCGCTCGCCGTGGAGGGGAGGGGGAGGGGGAGGGGGAGGCGGCGGTGCCGTCGGCCGGGAAGCCGTGGCGGCGCTCCTCGGGGACGGGCCGCCGGCGGTGACGGCCGGGGGAGCTAGGGGGAGGGGGTCGGGGAGGAGGGGAGGCCGGGTCGGGGAGCTAGGGGAGGAGGGGCCGGTCGGGGAGTAGGGGAGGGGAAGGGGCCGGGGCGGGGCGGCGCTCGCCGTGGAGGGGAGCCGGCGGTGGCGTCGGCCGGGAAGGCGGCGGTGGCGTCGGCCGGGAAGCGGCGGCGGTGGCGCTCGGGGCCGGGCCGCCGGCGGTTAGGGAGGGGAGGAGGGGAGGAGGGGAGGGGAGGAGGGGAAGGGGCCGGGGCGGGGCGGCGCTCGCCGTGGAGGGGAGCCAGCAGTGGCGTCGGCCGGGAAGGCGGCGGTGGCGTCGGCCGGGAATCGGCGGCGGTGGCGCTCGGGGTCGGGCAGCCGGCGGTTAGGGAGGGGAGGAGGGGAGGAGGGGAGGGGAGGAGGGGAAGGGGCCGGGGCGGGGCGGCGCTCGCCGTGGAGGGGAGCCGGCGGTCGCGTCGGCCGGCAAGACGGCCGTGCATATTTAAGCAAATAATCAATGAAACAATTAAGCAATTAAATAATTTCAGCATAATTTAATAAACAATTAAGGAATTTCAGCAAATTTAAATTAAGCAATTAAACAATTTCAGCAAACAATTAAGCAATTAAACAATTAAGCAATCAAACAATTAATCAATCAAACAATTAAGAATTTAAACAATTAATCAATTAAATTGGGGAGGAGGAGGGGGAGAGAAGGGGCTCGGCATGGGAGGGGAGGGGAAGGGGGGCGCTCGGCCGTGGAGGGGAGGTCGACGGGGAGGGCGGCGTCGGGATGGGGAGGTGGACTGCGGCGGCAGGGCGGCGGCGGCGGCAGGGCGGCGGCGGCCCGGCGTGGGGTGGGGGGTCGGGGAGGAGAGGAGGGAGGGGAGAGGAGGGAGGGAATACCTGGCGGCCGGGCGGCGACGGCGACGGCGGGGCGGCCGGGCGGCGTCGGGCGGCCGGGCGGCGACGCGGCGGCGGCGGCGGGGCGGCGGCGTCGGTTGGGAGGAGAACTAGCGCGCGTGAAATGAGAGCGCGCGCGAGCGGCGCGCGGTTAGGTTAAACAACGACTTACGTCGGCCCGACTAACTTACGTCGGCCGGCGTCAGAGCCGACGTAAGTTAGGCTTAACTTACGTCGGCCAGTTAACTTACGTCGGCTTTGGGCCGAGGCCGACGTGGGTAATATTTATTACTGTCGGTGTATGTACTTACGTCGGTCTGCCGACGTAATTTATTTAACTTACGTCGGCTACCAGGGACCGACGTAAGTTACTTACTTACGTCGGCCAGCTGACGTAAGTTGCCCTGGCCGACGTAAGTGATGGATATTCCTGTAGTGCCAGTAGCAGGGTAGTACAGGTCAACGACCTGTACATGGTGCGATGTTGCTTACCTGCACTCCAACAAACGACAGGCATCGTCGCGGCAATCTTGCCAACTGGAGTGCGTTTCTCAGCCAGTCGAGGAGGAGGAGCTAGCCCGTGAGTTGGTGGCGATAGACACCGACGTGTCACCGGGTCTGTCCTCGTATGATATCTTGTCGCCCGTGAGCGACGCATTGGCGCAACTTTATGCTCACTTTTCTTTTATAGAACTGTACTGAATATCAGTCCCAGTGCCAGTCCCAGTCCCAGTCCCAGTCACAGTAAAAAGGAAGTTAAATTACTTTTGGAAAATTTGTAATGTGAATGCCATCAAGTTCTGGAATACCTTGTTGCCTACCAACAAAATTGTGTCTGGTTTTGAAGACGAAACATGATCCACTATTATTTCCCTAGTATACCACGAACTGCAATTTAATAACTTCCTACATGCAAACTATCTATATATTTGAGTAGCAATATGATAACAACTGTGCTGCATGCAGTATCTGTACAACGATAAAGTAGAAGAAAAGATCGAGCTAATCAAGGGAATAACCCTGGGGGACAAAGATCAGTTCCAGCTTACTCCTCTACAACAGGTACCTAACCATTTCCAGACAGATAACTACAGCACTACTACATTATCATGCTGGCGCATTTGTCATTTTGCCCATTAATCCGTATTATTCCATCTGTACGTATCAGGAGGTTCTTGTTTTATGGGGCGAGCATGATCAGATATTCCCCATAGAGAAGGCATTTGAGATAGCAAGGTCAGTAGTACCTCGTCGTCGTACATGTCTTTGTTATATACTTGGCTATACATTTTTTTTTTTACAATTTGATTTCACATGTTGCATTATATATGCACCTAGCTTGCGATGTAAGTGTGACGAAAGATTAACGACACAAATGCAGGAGACTTGGTGCAAATGCTAGGTTGGAGATCCTGAAAAACACTGGCCACTTGCCTCAGGAGGAGGACCCGAAGCGGTTCAACCAAGCACTCGTGAATTTCTTGCTTCCAGCTCCAAAGTCGTCTTTGTGATGTAAAGACGATGAATGATACTTATAACGCAGGCACGCCGAAGGATGGTTGGAGAGTTCATAATTTAAGTTGCATCCCATTGAACCTACCTAAATTATTGCAGTTCTTTGTTGCTTTGTTGACAATAAGTACCTTTTAGATAAAACAGGAAAAATATTTGATTTACCGTTCAATGCATTCGTTCAGTGTTTCTTATAGTACTGTTTTGCCTGTGATCTCGTCGTTTTGGATCCAGTATGAAACTTAAGCCTACACACGTGATGGGTCAGACTCTGCATTCCTTACACTGCTGCTACCATAGACTATCCATACCAGCGTACTCTAAACATACTCTATACACTATTCTCCTTCTACTTTTATAGTACATACTCTAAATTATACTGAGATACAGTGTATACAGTATACTTTACAGCGCGTCACTGCGGACGGTCTTAGACTTTCACATTTGTTCTCCTCTAAAGCATTCATCTAAAGGAATATTGCTTATTTTTTACGATTCCTCTGAAAGATTACTTGCTCTATAATACAATATGACACGCTCATTCTTCTCTATATCCTACTATGTAGGACCAAAACAGGGTATGAATCCACCTGCCAACCACTTGCTCGCGTTTTAGAGGCATGAATAATGTTACTCTAACTTTAGTGAACAGTGTAGGCTTTGATTTAACTGACAAGACTGAAGTCATGTGAAGTTAGCTACAATAAACATTATTATTATCATCACATAAGTACATATATTTTTTCATTGACCCAATAACTTTACTTAAACTAATATATACTAAGTTTCTATCCCATAAATTAGGCAACTTGTTATGTGATTTATACCAGTACCCGTTGTTCCTTACCATGAGATGCACAATCACAATTTTTTTAACTCAAATGAAACGACATGGCATATTCACTATAATAAAATGAGTGTTTTTAACATGTACGAGCAATTACTTTGTAAATAGGGGTGGATGTGCAATCGAGTTAACTTATTCTTAATTTCTTGTGTTAGGCATAATCACCCAATTTGTGAGTGAGGTAAGACTGGAAGCACATCCTAATTTGATCTCTAGTTCTTCGTCAACGAAGCAATCCTTGCTCGTGACTTGCATCTCAAGTATCCAGGTTGACAACCACATGGGAGTACATTACTGCCAAATTGACAGCAACATAATACTATCACACTACTCTCCGTTCTTAAAAAATTTGTCGTTTTGTAATTATAAAATAAACTACAAAGTGACAAAGCAAGGAGTACATATTTGGTTTCCCTCGACAAGAAATCTGAGATATGGTTATCCCATTATTGAGTGCACTAGCTGCACGATAGGACTGGCAAGTGTGACTGTAAACGCTTCAAGCTTCCAAATAGTGCCATTCAATCATACGTAGACACAAATGAAATGACATGGTAGATATTCATAATTGAATGAGCAGCGTACTTGTATTAGTAAGTACTCCATCACAAGAAAGAGGATGATGAAGGTGCAATGTATATTATTGATTGCTCAATTGGCTAGCATAAAGGCAGTGTACTGGCAAAGACAAGAACATTCTAGTTTGATCCTTCATCCTTAAATCAAGAGAAACGATTCTTATTCATATCACAATCGTTCCCATTTCACAACTTGGCAACCATAACGAGTCCATTATTCCTCAATGGACAACATATATAAACGACACTGAAATCAAACCTGAAGCTTCTCACAGGCTCGTCGGCGTTGGAGCCTCTCCAGCAGGCTCCACGACGAAGTCGAGCACTAACACCTCATCAAGCAGCGGCCCGACAGCAGCCTTGGCCTCCTCGACCTTCCCGTCGCCCTCCACCGCGTCCAGCTCCTCCACGCTGTCGAACACAGCCACCATTCCGAACTGGTAACCCTTGGCCCGCGCGGGGGAGAAGTTCTCCCCGAAGCTCACCTTGGCGCTCTTCGTCGCCGCGGCCACCGCCTCCACGACCTGGGCCGGCTCCACCCCTTCCTTAACCTTCGCGAGCGTGAACCGCACGGCGTTGCCGGGGGCCAAGCGCGACGGGGCCGCCACGTTGACCCAGTCGACGGCGGTGGTGTCGAGCGCGTTGGGGAGCACGTGGCCCTGCACGGCGGCGACGTGGGCCGGGTGCGTCGCGTAGGCCGCGAGGTCCGGCTCGGCGGCGTAGCGGGAGTGGAGGAGGTGGGTGGGACCCAGCGCCTCCGCGGCCGGGGAGCGGAGGCGCAGCACGGGGCCCGCGTGGATGTAGGCCAGGCCCGGGACCTGGGCGGCGAGCGCACGCAGCGCGGTGACCATCGCCGCGGCGGCGCCCGAGGCCGCGGCCTCCGGGCGGACCTTGATGAGAACGATGTGCTCGATCGGGGTCGCGACAGATGAGGAGCCGGAAGACATGGCTGTGGCGGCGGCGGAGTGAACGCGGAGGGCGGAGGCGGAAGAGCGGTTGAGGCGGCGGAGCGCCGGGAGGTGGAGAGGGGATGAGAGGGCTTTGAGGCAAATCATGGTTGGGTTAGTGTGACACGAAGGGGCGGTTAAGTTAAAACTGCGAGCACAGGAGGAGGGCAGTAGTGACCTGACGATGCTCGCGGCAAGTGGATTTATAACGCTGGAATCAATCACTTGGCACGCCTGCTGCGGCAGCTGGTTTGGTGTCATGGTGGTGTGTGCTCACTGCTCACTGCTGTGAACACGAGCAACATGCTCGCATCATCCATTGCGTTAAGAAAGAAAATTCAGAGGCGGCATGTTCAGAGGTGCAGAAAAGCATCAGGAATGAGTCCGGGAGCCGCCTGATCCGATCAAAAAGTTTGGATTTGACAACAAAATTTGACGACGTTCCAGCAGCATACGTAACCAGCAACACAATCTGTGTGGATTTGCTGACGAGCTGAGAGAAACTGGAGATAAAATATACAGACCAGGAAGAAAACTTTATGACCCGTTCCCAAAGTGCGTTGAAACTGGCAGTTCACAAGTCAGTTAGATGGTCAATGGCCCCAACAACCGTCTGCAAAATGGAAAAGTGATCAAGTACAAATAAGCTCTGCAGAACAAGCTCGAGTGATTTTCAAAAGCACCATTCGGTTGATACCAGATTGTCAAATGTCTGAATATGCCAGACACCCTCTCCAACCATGGGGCCAAACAGATTGGCCAAAAGATGTAAACTGCCTGCTACAAGTTCACAGTTGTTTACCGTCACTATTCTAATCATGGGGCCAAATTGCTGAAGATCTGTCACTGTTCTGATCTAAAAAATCACATTGTTGCCAAAGCATACATATACAAGGTATCTGTCAGCAGTTCACACTACAAATAAATAATTTCTCCTCTCTGTGGTCTCATAGCGCTTTTTGACATTTTGTCTGAACTTTCAACATATTGAAAAGGTATCGAGCTCCTCTTTCTCTTGTATAGAAAACGACGCCAGCATGCAGATTCCTAACTGATTGTCTGCCAGCAGAAATAATATGGCCCCTTCTATTTTGATAAATGACTTGCTAGAAATCTGAATGATATATACAAATCAAACTCGAATGGGTAATTGGAGTTCTGCATAGTGGACACTCGGGTTTCTCATTGCACCACTCCATTATGCAGTTCCTACAAGGTATGTAATGAGTTATCTAACCATTCAAGGGGAGGTGCGGGGATGAAGAAAACATGAGAATTGAAAAAAAAAAAATTTACTTGCATAAAAAAACAAGCTTTTACCAGCAGAAGACATGCCCACATATTGTGGCAGTAGGATTCTGGCGGATACTGAGACAGAGGGTGCACTTGCTCATGCCACTGGAAGTCTGAATTTTAGACAACGAGTATATATGAATTACAGAAATTCATGCATACATTAAAGTACATGATAGTATGATACCTATATATATGAATGAAGAGCAGTCAGCAGTGGTTGACAGCATATGAAAACATAATACTCCCTCCGTTCCTAAAAGTTTGTCGCTTTGTAGTTCAACGGCAAACTTTTGGGAACGGAGAGAGTATTTAAATGTGACATTCATGCACTGAACTACTTGTTTTCTGAATTAAATTTTTCTGCTGTGTACTTAAAGAACAGCTTAGCTATACATATGTTGTCTTTCAAGACAAAGATATATATTGTTTAACGGGGTTAATTTTCTAAAGTTCTTATACTGAATAATAATAGTCATTCAAAGTTGATGTTTATCTGAAAGAAACAAATACCTCTGAATGAGAAGGCATATTTGCAGTTTTACTACTGCAGACGTCACTGATAATATTTCCATCCTCGTTTAGAACAGGGATGCCTCGACCTGGTTCACCGTTGTCAAAGACAAAAACAGAAATCAACACTCAAATGTTTGCATCCTTGTGAACAAGAAAACTCTGGTTCAACATAACACACAAGAAAATTGATCGATAAATTCAACACCAGATAACACACCTGTTGATGATGGATAGCCTCCTGATGATATTTGGTTAATGGAACTAGCTATTGAAGATAGATTACTTCTTCGGAGTCTTTCGGCACCAAGAATACACAACTGAATTAACAGAAAAATACCCAATATCTGATACCTGCAAAATGTTTTGAGTTCATTGCGAACTGCTTGAGACTTTGATGTCTGAAGGGAAAAGCTTTGTATGAAGATAATAAAAGGTATTTGAGTTCTGCATTATAGATTCATTAGTTGACATGTAACTTTGTGGCCTTAATAGCTGTCTGATTTGTATGTTTGTAATTTCATGTTGTATTAGAATTCACACAGAGTAGATGAGAAAAGAGGAAAAGAAAAATACCTAGGCCTCTGATTCATTGGCTTGCCAATGAATACATAACGAATACCAGCTGCACGCTTTGGCAAATGATAATACAATCCTATAGCGAAGGGAGCATATAATGTAAGATTAAATATCACACAGATGATTCAGATAAAAAACAGGCGACGAGCAAAAATATTCTAGGTAAGTGCAACTATCATGACACTGATTAAGTCTTAAGATACCCTATTACAAAGATGTTGCGACCTACTGTAGATGCATTCAGCGAATGAATTTTGGATGCAACAGATTTTTTTTTTGTACGGCACTACAAGCAGATGAAGCATTCTGGTAAGTGGCAGGTATTGACAGTACATCAGACATTTCTTTTGACATGTTATGTTAGATTAGTTAATATCATTGACAAGCCCTGGTCTGAGAATTTTTCATCTGCCTACTAGCTCACAATTAGCCGACCCCAACTTGCTTGGGACAAAGGCTCGGTTGTTGCTGCTGCTGCTGCTACTAGCTCAGAATTAATTCAGCTTTCATGAATCTAAGGTGATTAACTAGCACCATGCGAAAAAGGGAGCACTTCAGTTGTTACCCTAACCCATCACAAATTCACTATCCACTGCCTCTCAATCATAAATGATAGTATGATACTAGAATTTAACATTCTATTGCACATGGCGTACCTTCAAAATAGAAGAACATTAGGTTTGTACGGATAGCCAACTGTATAAAATCTTGAGCAAACGGCAGCATCTAAAATCAGATGGTAGACAGTTCAGAGGTATTAGACAAGAAAATAACTTCGTAACACAACCATAAGCCTTCGACAACATTTCTCAAAGAGTGAATCTAGAGATATTTTCCAGTGACAGAAGGACAGTATCAAACATAGCAACTAGAACAATTTCATACCGAAGGCCATTTCTGAAGAACCCAAACCCACAAGGCATGAGCTCGACCTCTTAATCTTGACAAAGAAGAAACATTCAAGCTTCTTGAATGAATATCACTATTTGTTGTGGATTGTGCAACGTCACTACTAGGATTTTCACTTTCAGGATGATCATCAAACTGAGATTCATTGAGGGCAATACTACGGGCAACAATTCTGGAGCTGCGGAAAAAATATAGATATAACAAACAAAAATCTAATCAGCCCTTTACTGCATGAGAATCATGGTAGAAGGACTGACAAACTATACATTCAAACCTGATCCGTTCAGCAAGATAGGGCACAGTAGTTTGGTACAAAATGAAAAGGATCCTCCTAGCAGGTGTAGGAGGAAGTCCATGCGAGGTTGCAACCTGGAAAGTTCAGTTACAACATGCACAACGTCAGCATAATAGTATTGTGGTATTGCTAAAACTGTTTTTATGGGCCTCCAATTTACACAAGATAGAACAAACAAATTAGATTATTTCACAAGACATTTACTCTTTCCTTATAATTAGATCTGTGTGACCTTCATGTGTCGTGTTAAGTTTCAAAGTAAACTCTCAATAAAAGGTCACATTTACTTTATCAATTAATTCTATAAATTAGTTCATTCCATGGACAAATGGTAGTTTGGCACCTATTTTGCTAGTGGATATGTGCTAGACTGCTAGTAAAGAGAGAAGCAACAACTATAAAATATAGGACGAAAATAATGCTAAAAAGAAAAGGCATTATGACCTGAGATATATCACAATATTCTTCTCCAAGAGTTTGCTGGCCTGAACCAGTTGTTAGCAAGTAATAGAGGGACTGACCAAGCAATTTGATCTGTACAAGGTAAAATCAATGTAAGTTACTGCTGCGTTTTTATAACTTAGACAGAACCAAGGTTGTAAATGAACGCCTGGACGCCTAGGCGCCTGCCGGGCGCCAGGACGCCCAGGCGCCCGCCTAGGCGCCTAGGCGTCCAGCCAGGCGGCGGCAGTCCTAGGGGGGCAGCAGGGGAGGAGCAGCCCAGAGTAGAGGAGGAGGAGGCGTCGACGTCCTGGGGCAGGGAGCAGGCGGCGTCGGCGTCCTGGAGCAGCGGCGGCGGCGGGTTGGAGCGGAGGCAGACAGGGGCGGCCGCTCGGGAATAGGTGTCGGGATGGAGGCTGAACGAGGTAAGGAGGCAAGGAGCATGTTTTAAGGCCCACCAGGCCCAATAACGTTTCAATACCCTTCCAAACCCTAACTCCCGATTGCTTGCTCTAGCTCCAGCCGCCGATGGCTTCCAGACCGAGCACCGGACATCCGACACCTAGCGCCGGGCTCCCAAGTAAGATCCAGCATCGTCTACCACGATCCAGGTGCCATTCCTCTACTCCGACGTCTCCCCAGGCCGCGTCGACGCCCCTGCCGGCTGCGCCCCCCTCCCCCGGGCCTCTTCCCCTTCCCTGTCGCCCTCTCCAGGCGAGGCGAGCCTCCATGGCGTCCGCCGCCGGCCGACTGGACGCCTAGGCGGCGACTAGGCGTCGCCTAGGCGACGCCTGAACAACACTGGACAGAACAATATACCAATCACTTGCACAAGTATAGCATACCAAGGCAGGAATTCACCGCACAAGTATACACAAATCTTTGCTGACAGTTCTATGGAACAAGTTCATGGTGTTCAAATAAACAGAAAAGACCTTCCAGCTGTTTTTTCAAATGCAACAATCACCTATTATACTGAGATGGTAATTTTTACATTATAAATCAACAATGAGTATGCAGCATCAATCGTGAAGTATTTCACATAACACCATAAGCATCAGCCCTGCTATCTCACGAATGTTAACTATTTGCAACCTAATGTGTTACCTATCAACATCCAATACCACAGAGCTCATTCAACAGCGAACGATTTTACAATACAAAACAACGATGACAGGCTCCACATATTAGCAATTTATACCATACAGATGCTACAAACCATTCAGCCAGTCAAAAACTTCCATTGTAACCAATGTCTACTATGCGTTTACGATAACAAACTGGGCCCACACGAAACCTTTTGGAGTTTCAATTGCCGCTAATAATGTGTCTAAGTAGAAGAACGGGACCAGTAGCTCTCACCTCGCTCTGGTAAGCGACAGCAACCCTGGTACCTGCATCATCATCGCCACCATAAGCTAAGCCACCTCAACTGACCATCAATTGCACAACACAAAGCTATAAGATCAATACAAAACTAGAGATTTCTTCCAGTACCGAAGAGGTGCCGGAACGCGTCGCGGCAGGCCTCGGTGACGTGGGCGGCGTAGCCGTCGTCCTTCTCCGCAGCCCGCATGATCTCCGGCTGAGCCGCCCCGGGAAACCTGCGCGGCCTCGTCGGAGCACCGCCCCCTGCGCCGGCGGGGGAGCTGGGGCCCGCATCGCCGGCCGAGGCACCTGCTCCTGCACGCATCTTCTGCTCGGTCGGCCTGTGGACTCCGCGGTCTGCACGAGATGAGAGTTCCAGAGCTCCGTTTAGTTTCGCAATGGTGCGCCGTAGTGGGCTGGGCCGGGCCGATCCATTGCGAAATTTTTCGGAAAACCCCTGTACTTAGTTCTATTTGTATATATTATTTCACAAAGGTGTGGCCAGTATATATATATAAAAAAGACTCGCCAGGCCTTAACATCTGTGCTAACTTTGAACCATTTAAAACGAAATGAGAAGGAAGTCAGGTGCTGATGTACAAAAAGAGCTAAAGCACCAAACCCTAACCGTCCGAGTCCGATCGCGCTACCAGCCTACCCTCTATATATTCGCACGCCTTCCCCCATCTCTCATCCAAGCCTAGGGTTCTATCTCCCCGCCGCCACTGCCGGCCGAGCCACCGGCCTCCCTCTCCAGCGCCGCCTCTCAAATGGCGACTCCCACGCAAATCAGCAAGAAGCGGAAGGTACATCCCTGAGCCCTCCCGATCTCGGCTTGCTTGCCACAATGAAATTTATGTCTGACGTGGTCGCTCGCTCGCAGTTCGTGGCGGATGGGGTGTTCTTCGCGGAGCTGAACGAGATGCTGACCCGCGAGCTCGCCGAGGACGGTTACTCCGGCGTGGAGGTCCGCGTCACGCCCATGCGCACCGAGATCATCATCCGCGCCACCCGCAGTCAGAACGTCCTTGGTGCGCATACTCATTTCTGCCGAGCGGTGGAAGGTTGAATGATATCTGTTCTGTTTATATGCCTAACCTGGGGTTTCGATTCCGTTCAGGTGAGAAGGGACGGAGCCACGGAGGATCCGTGAGCTGACCTCGGTGGTGCAGAAGCGATTCAAGTTCCCTGAGGGTGGCGTGGAGCTCTACGCAGAGAAGGTGAACAACCGCGGCCTATGCGCTATTGCCCAGGCAGAGTCCCTCCGCTACAAGCTCCTCGGTGGGCTTGCTGTCCGCAGGTATTATCCTTGCCTTTAATTGCTCGTGCATCCTTGTAATGCTATATGATTGCAGTCACTATCACAGCAGGCTGGGTTTTCTGTTCCAGACCCGTGTTCGAAGGTGACAAAACTGATCACTGCCCTCCATTGCATCTTAAGCATATGGAAGGTGTATTGCTCTTTCGTTGCTGTAGCACTGCACTGGGGTGGGGTATGGATACTTTTAGCTAATGTCTGTTATCTATGATTTTGGTTCTCTGTCGTGTATGTCATCTATAAAGCAAATAGGTCACTCTGTGCCAACTTTGTGTCGGAAGATGACTACATCAACTGTGCCAACTAGAATTTCTTCTCTGTTAAGGTCTGATTATAGGCTTCTGATTTGTTTCTGGTTGGCCACATTATCTGCTTTCTCAATGTATTTATAGTTTAGTATTTCATTGGGCGGGACACTGGAGTAGTTACACCATTCTAAGTTTACTTGTTTTTAACATATTTGTTTGTACGCCCTGCCCTTGCATCCTTTGCGTATAGGTAACATCTGATTAAATTTGTCCGTTCTTTCGTTTTCCAGGGCTTGCTATGGTGTTCTCAGGTTTGTAATGGAGAGTGGTGCTAAGGGTTGTGAGGTGTGTTCCTGCTCCATATCTGAAGCTGCGTTTTGATTGTATAACACGTTTGCTGTATGTATTGATAAATCATTTGCTTTCCAGGTTATTGTAAGTGGGAAGCTCAGGGCCCAGCGTGCGAAATCTATGAAGTTCAAGGATGGGTACATGATTTCTTCTGGTCACCCTGTCAACCTTTATATTGACTCGGCTGTGAGGCATGTTCTTCTGAGACAGGTGTGATGCACTACTTGATGAAATTCTTTGCTATAATTATAACCTGTGTTTTTTTATATTTAGCTTGTCTCATTACTAATTTAGTTTGGTTTTCCTTCAGGGTGTGCTGGGTATCAAGGTTAAGATCATGCTTGACTGGGATCCAAAGGGCAAACAAGGGCCAACTATGCCTTTACTGGATCTTCTTACAATCCATCACCTGAAGGAAGAGGATGAGTTACTTAGGCCAATTATACCAGAAATCACAGTTGCTTAACCAAGTTTAGGTGAACAGATGCTTGTGCCAGGATTTTACAAGTAAAAAGTGTTTTACTTTTAAAGTTGCTAACAGTGCAATCAATAGAATTTGTCAGCTTTTCTCACTATGGTGTTTGATTAGTTTGTTTGTAGGTGTTCTGTACGATTTATGGTAATTCGCTTAACATAGCAAGTTGACAATATTCTCAGGTGACTATGAGCATAGGGTAACATGTTTGCTAGAATAGTATGCTATCTTGATAAATGTCAATATAATTTCTTTGCATGAGCATATACCTGATTCCTTCGTTGTTGGTGGTATTTAGCAGGATAGTGTGTATCAGCTTGACGCTTTTTGATGCGTTTTTTGCTGAAAGTGTTTCCTGCAATATCAATTTGAGGAAATTGGGCAGTTGGGTTAAGCTTATCTGCTTTCTCCAACAATCATTTTCCTCTCATCTGTGAAGCACATTTCTGCATAACAGTAGACATTTTTCTCATGCACATGTACCTGATTCTTTCATTCTTGGTGGTATTTAGCAGGATAGTGTGTATCGGCTTGACGCTTTTCCATGCGTTTTTTTTTTTTGCCGAAAGTGTTTCCTTCTATATCAATTCTAGGAAAGTGGGCAGTTGGGTTAAGCTTATTTGTTTTCTCCAACAATCATTTTCCATTCATCTGTAAAGCACATTTCTGCATAACAGTCAACAAATTTTTTTCTCATGCACATGTACATTATTCGTTATTCCTTTGTTGTTGCTGGTATTTAGCATGACAGTGTGTATTGGCTTGACGCTTTTCCATGCTTTTTTGCCGAAAGTGTTTCCTGCTATATCAATTGTTGGAAAGTGGGCAGTTGGGTTAAGCTTATCTGCTTTCTCCAACAATCATTTTCCTCTCATCTCTAAAGCTCATTTCTGTATAACAGTAGACATATTTTTTTCTCATGCACATGTACATCATTCCTTCGTTGTTGCTGGTATTTAGCAGGACAGTGTGTATTGGCTTGACGCTTTTCCATGCGTTTTTTTGCTGATAGTGTTTCCTGCTATATTAATTGTAGGAAAGTGGGCAGTTGGGTTAAGCTTATCTGCTTTCTCCAACAATCATTTTCCTCTCATCTGTAAAGCACATACATGCATTTTTTGCCTGCATTATCATTTTTATTACAATCCAAAACCTCTATGGTTTATACACCATGATTTCCAGCTATCTGAGTTGTTTCCTCATGTACTCCCTCCTTATTTTTTTATTTGACGTTTCAGACAAGATTTTAAACTAAAAACGAACTAAGATTTGTGTCTGAACGTCAATTAAAAAGATAAAGAGGGAGTATATTTTTTCATGCTTCTGGGCGTACTATTTGTTTGAAGTTACTTTTTTGCTCTGCGGTATAGTGTGTATCAGCTTTATGCTTATTCAGTGCACTTTTGCTGAAAGTATTTCCTGCTATATAGATTGAAGGAAAGTGGGCAGCTGGGTTAAGCTTATATTGTTTTCCCCAACAATCATTTTCCTCTCATGTTATTTGATACATTATGTGACACCAATGCTAAGCATTTGCACGTCTGGTATCCTTGGAGTTGTTTCTCTCGCCATACATATCTGTACATTGAAATGTTACATGTGCCTTTTATTTCTGCATTCAACAGTAATTAAAAGGCCATCTGCAGGACGAGTTTTAAGGGCATTGAACTAATCAGTGTTACTTTCCACTGGAAACCAATTTAGGAAAAATGGGCAGTTGAGTTGGGCCAGACTAATTGTGGTTTCCTCGACAATCATTTTCTTATATTTTCTCTGCAGTTCGTTTGTTCTGTTTGGTCAGGAGTTTCCTATCGGAGCATGCTGTTTTCTCTGCATTGTTTCCGATCGATCCTGCAAATTTGAACACATGGATGATGGCATTTCTTTTGCGTTCTACATGTTTAATTTTGACATCAAATAAAAATCAAATAAACAGCGCAAATGTTGAATTTCACGTTGCAATAAAAAATCCACGAAATCTACATTAAACCGAGTTGGAAAGCAAATTATTTCCAAGTGATCACTTGCATGATTGTCGATCTGCGCTCGCGGTGCGCCTCCTCGTTGCACTCGTTTGCCACTTATGTGTCCAGACTTATGTAAAATATATGTTACAAAACATTTTTCATGTGATTATTTGAATGGTCACAAGCGCTTTTAACCTCCCTCTTGAACAGCCATGTCTCTTCATGAATATGTTTTCATGAATGAAATAACAGTTGAATCATTTGTAAGTGTCTTTGTTTCTTTTATTATACTTTCAACATGTTATCAGCACGCTGTACCGAGCGATCGAGAGCAAGAACAAAGAGAAGAACAGTAAGATGCCAAGATGACTCATCGATTTTGTATTTATCGCTCTTCAAGATGAACACACTCTGTTATCGTCGGGTTGATCGTGGTGGCTGGAACTACCGCTTCAATTTTGCAAGAACAAATCGTTGTGTGCATCATGGTGGTTGGTGCTGTTGGCGTTGCCGCCGCACGCGCCATGGTCGATGGCGCTTTTGCTGCTGCCGCTACTGCTGTCGTGGTGGTTGGCGCCATTGCCGAGCGGTGGTCACCCCTATAGTGCCGCCGCCGAGTGGTGGTCACCTGTATAGTGCCACCGCTTAGAAGCATATTACGATGCCGCATCGAAGATTGACCTTTGACTTGCTACCCTGTTTGTCCCTTCGTTCCGGACGCCCAACAATTGGGTCGCCAACAAAAATCGAGTGTCGTCCACGTCGGTTCTAGGACCTCTGTCATCGAGTGGACAGGGAGAGGAGGGAGGAGAAAGAGAAGGCAACCCAAACATCATAGTGGCTACTGGAACCATGACGTTGGCCGTTGTCGACGTTGTGACGCCATCGTCAATACGGCGGACGACGAGGATCCGAGTTGGCCCAATGGGGCTCTCTTGAAGATCCTTAGCGTTGAGAACTCCGCAACCACAATCTTCGCCGCCTTCAACCGTCACTGCACCTGCAACCTCGTCGGCGACAGCCCAAGTGGAAGTAGGCCCTTCGGGACCCGGTTCTTTGTCGGTTTGCACATCTCGCTGGAACATCCCGAGTAACCCGCTCAAGGGCCTCTGTGGTGGGTCGGATCCCGAAGGTTCGACCTCTCCTTGAAGGGATCCAGGTAAGGGGACATGGGCTGAGATTGAGGAGGGTGGCGCCATCGGAGTTGCTTGGATCTGCAGTGATGAAGGTGGGGCCATTGGGTCATTTGTTGCCAAAGTTCCTCGAGGACGGCCTTTAGGACCGACGCAGATTCTTGCCGTGCGACGAATCGCCGGCGCCACAACCTCGGGGACCATGGTATGTCATGGTCGCTGTCTTCAACCTTTTTTCCATCTCCATCTCCTTTCCCCTCCCCCTGACCACCCGATGATGAAAAGTCTAGGGTTGAGGCAACCCGGTTGGAACCGTGGATGGCATCCAACCCCTCTTGGCGACCCCGTTGAAGGGCGTCGGGATCTTAGGGTATAGTCGGAGTAGGAGAGTGTGGTCGATCTATAGCCTGCCGTTGTGGTTCTGTTGTTCTTCTTACAGGATGAACCGACGTCCGATGGCCATGGCAACGACGACGATAACCATGGCGGTTGCCACGACGGTTGCAGTATTGAGCACCGTGATGACCATGATGGCGGCAGTGGCGTTGAACATTAGTATCACCGTGGCAGCGCAGGCGACTTGCATGTTCTTCGTTACCAACGATAAACAAGATTATCGAATCGGTAAGGCCATTGTTGATCATCTTACCTTGGTTTCAATCTTCAATCTCTCTTGTTCGTTTAACAAAGTGCTGATAACGTGTTGAATACTAATTGAGAGAATTGAGAGAGATAATTGAGAGAATTGCAAATGATTTAACTATATTTTATTTATTCACTTGTCTTCTATTTATACATGTGATGATGGCCATTGAAGAGGAAACATGACTCTTAGATGAAGTTACAACTACATATGATCCTTCAAGTGATCACATGTCAAAATTGGATTGCAACAAGTGATTCGGGTTCAGCGCCGATAAGAAGAAAGGGGGTGCGGCGTCGAGGTAGAAGAAGAAAGGCGGGAAAAGATCGGAGAAGCAACGACCGGAGAAAGCAGGCTCAGCCCAACACACAATAGCAGCAAATCGGAGGAAGCAGGCCCCACGACCTTGAAAGATCAGACAACGCAGGTCGTGGGCCGCGCCTCGGCCGCGATCCATCCAGCGTGATTGTACGCGCGATTGGACAATGTGGGCCGTGGGCCGCGCCTCTGCCGCGTGCCAAACCGCGTGATCGGAGAACGCAGGCTGTGGGCTGCGCGTTCGCCGCACGCCTCGCTGCGATATCAGAGGAAGCAGGCGGTGGGCCGCGTTTTTCGGTTGATCGCGTTTTCGGGTGGGCTATAAATAATTATTGTTTAATTAGTTTAAATTTTTGCAAGTGTTTATGTATTGTAAATATCTGTAAGTATAATTATGATCAATGTATATATTGATTATGACAATGTGTATATTGTATTTATTTGCAATAAATTCTAATATTTGACTAATTTTAAATTTTGGCCAAAATATAGATGAAACTAAAAACCACATTGTTCAATTCTTTGTTAGGCTATTTTACAAAATTTGTCTTGAACTTAGAATTTTGTTTATTATATTCACAATTTTTACAGATACTGTCACTTAAACTAATTTTAAAATTTTATCTTATGATGAACAAATTTGACTACACACATAAAATATAAGATTGTTTGGTTCAATTTTTGTTAGACCATTTTTCCAAAATTTGGCTTAATGAAATGTAAATCATACATAAAGTAAAATGTTCTTTTTGTCAAGCCATTTTGATATTTGGCTAGATAAAAATAAATAATTTATATGTGTTTTTCTTCATGATTACAACATTACCATGATGATTTTATTAATAAAATCTATGTTTGCTTAAATGTAGGATCCAATGGCTCGCGAGTTCGAAGAACTTGCACTTGATGGTCACAATTATCCTACATGTGCATTGAATATCAAGATAAGCTTGGCATACATTTCTAGTGAAAGAAATGCAACATTTCTAGATACACATAAGTATCAAGCACTATACATCATTCGGAACCACCTTCATCCTGACTTAAAATCGGAATATGTGATGGAGGACGAGCCTCATAGTCTTTGGACTGCACTTAAAAACTGTTATGAACAGCAAAAGACAATTTTATTGCCCGAGGCCAACCACGAGCGGACTCAACTTCTTCTCCAAGATTTTAAGTCTATTGGAGATTATAATCATATTGTTTATAAGGTGTGCGCCAAATTGCGATTTTGTGAGAAAGAACCATCAGAGGATGACAAGATTGAAAAGACTCTTCAAACTATGCTCTGCTCCCCTCTAATAGGATCTTACAACATCAATATCGGGCCCGGAACTACCAAACTTATGCTAACCTCATTCGAGATTTACTTCAGACCAGGAAGCATGATTAACTTACTATTAAGAATCATCAGCAACATCGTGTTGGTGCTGCTTCTCTCTCTGAAATTCATCACAATGGGAAGAAAGCGAATTCTTCTAAGGATGCAAATTCGAAGAAGAATAGTAGATCCGCTAGACGTCGTCGCAATAGGCAGAAAAATAAGAAATTATCAAAGACAATGAAAAAGAATGGTGCTCCCTTCAAAGAGAAGACTGTGCAGTGTAAGACATGTGACACTTACAAACAAACAGCAGATAAGTGTTGCACACCTAAACACCTAGTGACATTGTACCAGAAATCACTTGGGAATGACAAGAAGAATCAAGGATCGGGAAATGGATATGAATCTCAATTCAGCTTCCTGACAAATTCAACGTTTGAAGTTGGTTGTTCTAGTGAGAATACAATTCCTACCAACGATGAGCCAACGTTGAATGATGATGACCACATGGACTTGGACAAAACTATGGTGGAATATAATTCAAACAATGTATTCGATGATCTTTTATATATCTTCTACCATACAAATGTACATATCTATAGTCTATGTAAATATAAGTGTGTTGTAATGTAAATATTATTTATATTGCATTAGGGTCATTCAACACTCTAATATTTTATGTACATATATATTATTTCAATGCAACTCATTGTTTTATTACAATTCTTATTTATTAGATTTCACGGGAGATTACTGATGGAGGAAGAAATGTGCCTTGTGGATAGTTGCACCACAAACTTTATACTTGGGGAAACAAAATATTTTTAGAACCTAAATCGGAGTTCGGGAAATGTTTTAACCATCGCAGGACGCGATGCGACAATAGTTGGCTCTGGGCTGGCAACTATTACACTTCCTAATGGGACAAGTGATGATTGAGGATGCTTTATTATATACCAATTCTACACGCACTCTCATAAGTTTTAGAGATATTCAGAAAAATGGGCTACATATACATACCTCTGAAGAGAATAAAGAAGAATTTCTTCTTATTTCTAAATCTTCCGAATATGGTCAAGAAGTTCTAGAAAGAATTCCTTCTACTCCATCTAGACTGTACTATTCGTACATTAAACTCGTACCATATATTGCATACAAGATGATTTCCAGAATGTTGATACTGTTGGCGGTTGGAGCCGGCAGATCTCCCTACACTACTAAAGTGATAGGTGAATAGGAGTTTGACACACGAGACACAAGAATTTATGTGGTTCGGGCCGCCTGAGCGTAATACCCTACTCCACGGGTGTGTTGGTGTTGTATTCGCAGTAAGAGCTTGTCACGAGTGTATGGGGGTGCGTATAATCGCCCGTGAACGTCCGTCCCCGCGTGTATCGTCGGCCTGTCCTTTTATAGTTCAAGGGCAGGCCGTTACAAGTTAGCTTGGCCCTACATGTGGCCCCAGCGGTTACTAGTATTGACACACGCTTAATTGCTCTTAATGATCCTGTAACGGGCTCCGACAGCGCCGTTACTGGTGTTAAGACCGTCCGTTTAAGTGTCATTAATATGGCATTAATGACACTTAATCGGGTCTTGAAGTCCTTGGCTCTCCTTTGAATATCCGGAGCCGTTACAAGGTCTTGCGGAGGTTAGAGGCTGAAAGGTCCGACGACTTGACACGTGGCAGCTCCGGAGCTTGCTGTGGGAAGCAGGTAGCTCCGGGGCTATCAGACACGTGTCAGGTCCGGAGCTTCTCTCGGTCTGGGGTTAAGTCCGGAGGTGCCGTTTCGGTACGTGGCCCGGAGCTTCCCCCTTGTGGGAGGTAGCTCCGGGTTAGTTGTACACGTGGCGACCCAAGGATTAACCATGTTGGAGAAGCGGGTCCGGTCATGTCTGACAAGTGGGCCTCCGAGGGTCTTCAAACCAAGTGGATGGCTTTCCTTTGAGATCTTTGTAACCTCAAGGGGTGTACGGTTTCTAGGGTACCGACAGTGGCCCCCTGGACCTACCTCCGAGGAAGATCACTGGGGTGAAGTCGTTCCGTCGGAGGTGGGTCCATCCTTGCGACTCTTGAACTGAGTCTTCAAGGGTCTTCAAAGGTGCCGTTGGCAGGGATTTACAGTTAGATCCCGCCGCGTGGTGTACCTCAGGCGGCAGATGAGATCTTTGACGTGTGGATCTCACACAATTGAAGGTCGTCGGTTCCCGATACGAAAACCGTATCGGTTCTGCGCGCCCTGTCAGGCCGCCGCCTTTGGGTTTCCCGCCTTATGATGACAACTGTTCGCCTCGGTAAGAGCCTCGACTTGATCGTTGGGGTGGTCCCAGGCCCTCTTGTCATCGGTTGGGTTGAATTCTTGAGTGGTATCTTCGACTTCCCTGCGGTTTCCATTCAAGCGTTGCGAGGGCTTACTTAAGAAGGAAAGCGCGTACCGTCGGGAGTTCTTTACGCCTCTCATCTGATCTTGCGCTCAAACTCCCAACTCATGCTTTGCTCCTCTTCTCTTGCCTAGCTGTGCCGCGATGGAGTTGGGTCTGCGCGAGAGTCGCTTGAAGACCGACGGCGATTTGAAGAAGGTCCGGGCCCTCATGGGGTGGTCCTCGGACTTCTTCAACCGTTTGGTCTGTGCCGGCGGAGAGCTCCCCTTCGAGAAGGAGCGCGCCGGCGAAATGGTGTACTTTTCTTCGTACGCCATGGTGGGGTTGATCCCACCTTTTTCTTCCTTCTTCTTGATGCTGCTAATCTTCTATGGTCTGCAGCTATACCACCTTGGCCCTCACTCCATTCTCCTCGTGTCCATCTTTGTCCACTTCTGTGAGATGTGGGTGGGAATCCCCCCCTGCATCGAGCTCTTCTGGACCTTCTTCACCGTCCACACCACCGGCCGGAGCAATGAGTACCTTGGCTTCTACTACTTTGTGAAGCGCAAGAAGTGCCCATTCAAGTACCCCCGGTCGTTCCCTTCCGGGAAGTGGGATGACTGGAAGAAAGATTGGATAGTCGTCAGGGTGGAGGAGCATGAGCGGTTGGAGCTGCCCGACGGCCTGCCCAACATCGACACGATGATCTGGAGTGAAGTTCTGGTGCTGGCGGAAGCTTTCAGCCCCGCCTTGACCAGGACCCGCCAATGTGTGGAGGGAGGATTGACCCCTCAGGCGGTATTTTGCAACTTCCTGGCCAACAGGTGGGCGCCGCTGAAGAGGAGGGAGAAGCTCGCTTGGGCCCTCAACAGCGTGATGGACGAGGACCGGGTTGAGACCGGGTTGAAGTCCAACATGGTGGGGAAAACCTTGGAGTTCCACCTCATGAAATTCCAGCATGGCATCAACGTCGACGGTGATGACTTGACTCCGCCGTCGGCCTTTCTCCCTCTGAACATGGAAGTGGAGTTCAACAAGGATCTCCGGCGGACGATGCCCGCACTTGACGATCTTGGTGTCGTCGAGAGAAGATCAACCACCCGGGTGGCGATCCCCAGAATGCCCGAAGATGGCTCCGTCCCTGCCCCACAGCCGAGGGTCGAGGTCGTCGGCAAGGGCAAGGAGCTGGCGGATGAGCCGGAGAGCCGAAAGAGGAAGCTGTGACACGCCTATGGAAGGTCTGTCAGGCCCGCTACTTCTGCCTCGGTTTCTTCTCCCCAGAGGGGAAGATCTTCTGCCACCGTGGCAACTGTCCTCGTAGTGGGGTCCTTCCGGAACGATACCGTTCCTGCAGTGGGATCCTCCCGGAGCGCGTCTGTCCCCGTGGTGGAACCCTCCTGGGGTGCTAGCTCTGGGCGCACGACTCCGACACCTGGGACGGTGGGAGCCTCCAGGTCCAGGGTGAAAGTTGCCTAGAGGGGGGGTGAATAGGCTAATTGACCTGCAAATGACTCAATAAAACGAGATTAAATTA
This sequence comes from Tuctoria greenei, assembly GCA_036927565.1. NCBI lineage: Eukaryota > Viridiplantae > Streptophyta > Magnoliopsida > Poales > Poaceae > Tuctoria > Tuctoria greenei. The sequence continues at coordinate 218,450,729 of JAYESD010000004.1, read as the reverse complement.
CAGGGGGCGGACTAGTCCGGTCAGGGGGCGGACTAGTCCGGTCAGCCTGCGTGAATAATCCTAAAAAGATGTTTCTAGCAAGTTTTAGGGGATTTTCTCAATGCTACAAGTGAGTGTATGTTTAAGTCAAGTTGAGCAACAACCTAAACAAGAGCAAGTCAAGTTTCTACAAGTTTGTAGCAATGCGGAATATGAAACGAGACTACCAACTCTAGAACAAAGTAATCAATAGAGTAAATGCGAAGAACACAAGGAGACAAGGATTTTATCCCGAGGTTCGATCCCACACAAGGAATCTACGTCCTCGTTGAGGAGTCCACAAAAGGACCGGGTCCAACAACCCTTCCCTCACCAAGTTTACCGCACGGGCCTAACTTGGTTCTCCACTAATCACAATGGTGATTACAAAGTTCGTTGGGGCTTCTCACAAACTGAGGCTCCCACACCACAAAGATGATCAACACAGTAAGACAAACTCAATACACAGCCCACAAAGACTCAACGAGTGCAAGAGATCAAACCGGGAGCACAAGCGCGATGTTCTTCCTCTTCTCCACCTCACTAAACCCTAATCCACTCAAGAATTAGTTTTAGAGGGAAAGTAGGCAAGAAGGAGGCTTAGGAGTGCTCCAAGTTGGCTGTGGCGGCGCTAGGGTTTGAGTTTTTCCAAGGGTGTTTGAAATGAGGCCGGGGGTCCCCTTTTTATAGAGGTCCCAACCCCAATCTGCTGACTTCAACAAAAGGACGGACTAGTCCGGCCACTGGCCCGGACTAGTCCGGCCTAGGGGACCACTGACTCCTTTGTCAGGTCCCGACAGCTGACACACGATCGTCACGCTACCCGCCAAACTTCAAATTCAAACGGTCACTTCCAGAACGGACTAGTCCGGTAAACACCGGACTAGTCCGATCTCACACAGAGCCTTCTGCTCCGGGTGAAAACGGACTAGTCTGAGGACCACGGACTAGTCCGGCCCCTAGGGCGGACTAGTCCGGTCCTCCCAGACTTAGCCATAGAAGCACCTTTTCTTAGCCAACCCGGACTAGTCCGGCCCCACGGGCGGACTAGTCCGTTCTCACTCAGGACCTCTTGGTCCGGTCCAAAACGGACAGGTCCGTGGTTTTGGGACTTCATCCCAAAACCCACTCACAGCTAGCCGGACTAGTCCGGTCACAAACGGACTAGTCCGATCTCAGTCAGACCCTTCTGGTCCGGCCAGAAACGGACTTGGCCGGCCAGGAACGGACTAGTCCGGCCTCCTGCACGGACTAGTCCGGCCCTACGGCCAGACCACTCAATCACTCATTTCTTTCATAGGTTTGACCTCTAAACCACTTTGAGCTCCCAAACTTGATCTCAATGCACTTGACACACACACCCTCCTATTACTACGGCTAGTCTAACTCAAACACGCTAGAAACCCTAGTTTCTACGCTTCGAGTTGACTCCGTTTCCTTCCTTTTCCTTTTTGAGGGTTTGCGTCTCCAATTGAGTCCATACCTGTGCTAATATCACTTGAGCTCATTAGCGACTTAATTGTCGTCATCAATCATCCAAAACCCACGGGGAACCTAGATGCACTTTCAATCTCCCCCTTTTTGGTGATTGATGACAACACATTAAGTCCTTCACAAATAAGAGTATAAAGTTTGGTTTTCATAACATGTGTGCGTATGAATGACTCCCCCTCACTGTATGCAACATGTAAAAGAGGTGGAGGAGTTCTTTCATACCCACACACGTTATGGTGGGGTGCCTACGTGATGTGCTCAACAGTTTGTGTCAAGACATGAATAACATCAATACATTCATAAGATTGACAATAAGAGCAATATATTGATAGTAAGCAACAATAACGAGTCTTGCACAAATGTAAACATCCAAGAGCATAAATATGTTACATGAAAGTCAAACATCACAAAACACACACACCCACAAAAGATTAACTCCCCCTTAACTCTCCCCCTTTGGCATCAAGGCACCAAAAAGGAAAAGAAGGGAGGAAGCTAAGACCTAAGAGCTAGTCCTCGTCGTCGCCACTTCCACTCTCCGTGGCCTCGGAATCTTCGACGTCGTCCTCATCATCGACATCGTCGCCGTCGTCGTCGGAGTTCCTTGCCGAGGGAGCAGCCCGAGAGGAGCTTCCATCCTCTTGGAGCTGGGCGAGCTCATCGGCGGTGAAGGTGGGGAAAGGAGTGATCTCCCCATCACTCACCTCCGGGGAGGACATCGGGACCTCCAGCTTGTCGCACACCGCCTTAAGATACTTCTCTTGGCGCTTGTGTGCCCTCTGAGCGCGAATCTCTTGCTTCCGGCACGAGGTGAAGATGGCCTTGAAGCACTTGAAGAACGCACTCATGGACTGAGGCGGAGGCGGAGAAGGAGGTGCCACTGGGCGAGACGGAGGATCTGCATTCTTGCGACGAGGAGGCACCGGCACATTTGGCGGCTTCTGGGGGCGCAGAGGTCGGTGCGATACATCCTTGACAAAGGACACGCCCGACACCTTCTCAATGAGGCACATGATGTAGGGGGCATACCCGCACGCCCTGTTGGGAGTATGCGAGATGTTGAAGATGTCGTCGAAGATGTAATCGACGAGGTTGAACTTTTCTTCCCCATCGATCAGAAGTAGTAGGTGCCTCAGATTCCCTTGAATCACCCCAGCATCACCATCCTTTGGTGCTATCGTCCGTCTGAGGATTCTGTTCATGATGCTGTAGAAGGGCTTGATGTTTCGAGCGAGTCCGACATCAAACGGGAGGTGGCTTGGATACATGTAAGCCAGCTCCTCACGATCCACAGCCTTGAGGTTCGAGATAATGATCTCGTGGTCCATGTGAGCCTCAAGACCAAGGATTCTTGCAAACTCAGCATAGGTGACAGAGCATTGTTCACCATGAGTCATCCAAGTTATCCTCCTGTCACCTGAGCTTGAAAAGTAGATTGTGGAGTAGAATTGAAGAATGATTTCCACATTCCAATCATATTTGAAGCCCATGATTTTCTTGAGATCATGGCGCTCGGCAGCCTCAATCACGGCATCAAAGGCCGAGTGCTCCTTCTTTGCCATGTAGTCCCAGTCCACCCACTGAGCCTCTATCACTGGCCTCTTCATCTGTTGGTAGACTAGCCTGTAATAATCACAGTGGAAGTCACACCAAAATCTGGGATCTGCCGTGCTCCTCTCATACTTGTAGACCTTTTCTTCCCTTAGCCTCCTTGCCTTTTCAGACCCCTTGCCATGAAATACATTTGCCGACAGTTCCTTTTGCCGGTTGGGATTTCTTTCCGGTGTGTGGACTTCGAGGGGGCCAATAGAGGTGGCCTTCCCCTTCTCCTTGATCACAACCCCTCCGGGTGCCTTCTTGGCTGGCACCTTGATGGAGGGCTTCTTCTTTTTCGGCTCGACCTGAGCCGGGGCTTTTCCCTTCTTTGGGTCGCGCTCGACCCTAGGGGCAGCCTCTTCTTGGGCTGGCTCCTTGCCCTTCGCTTTCTCGCCAACAGTGACGAGCTTCTTTCGCTTAGGAGCGCTGGCCTCAGCAGCCCTGGAGTTGTGGGCCTCCCTATCCTCTCTTTTCTTCTTCCTCAGCTCATGGAGGGATTCCGCGGTGGCACGAGCAATGGCTTCATCCTCATTGTAAATGCTCGCAGCCACCTTGGATGCTTCGAGTGCCTTGAGCTTTCTTTCCTCCTTGGCCTTCTGCGCCTCAATTAGCGCAGCCTTAGTCCGAGCCTCGGCAATTTGGGCCTTGGTACGCCCCTCGAGGTGGACACGCGGAGGAGAGCGCTCGGAGTTCGACATTCTGTGAAAAAAGATGGAGGAAGGAAGATATGAGCCTAGGAAGAAGAAGTATTGCCGAAAAGATCTCGAGAATCAACTAGAGGTAGGGTTTGCCCTGTGCAGACCGGACTTGTCCGCCCCAGGGGCGGACTAGTCCGCAGGCCGGACTTGTCCGCCTGGTGGCCGGACTAGTCCGGGTTACACAGGAAGAACCCTAACCCTAATCAATTCATCGAAAAATTTGTGAATCAATGCGCAATACTCCTAGGCTATGATCACAGGGATGTATGGAACAACATTAATGAAGGTGTTCCTATCAAAAACTTGAAGAATCAAGAATGGGGCTAGTTTTTGAGGAACGGTGAAATACCTTCAAAAATCCGCTTGATTCGTCGAAATCGGCGTGGATCTCGAAGATGGAGCGCGGGGAAGTGATCCCTAACTCCTAAGGGCTTCGATGCGCGGATTGGAGTTGAGTTTTGGTGGTTGGAGCGCAAAATCGCCGATTTGGGGGCGGTTGTGCGCGTGTGGAAGTTTGAGAGGCAAATGAGAGAGAGAGAGAGGGGGTTTGGGCCGCCTGGGGGTTTAAGTCCCCAAGGGCCGGACTAGTCCGGTTGAGGGGCCGGACTAGTCCGGTCTGCGGACCAGACCCAGACTAGTCCGGGTCCGGACTTGTCCGGTGGAAGGCCGGACTAGTCCGGTGTGCGGACTAGCCGCGGACTAGTCTGACCCGAACTTGTCCGGCCATAGGGGCGGACTAGTCCGGTCCAGCTGGGCTGAAAAACAATATATTTGGGTTTTGCCCATAAAGATAAGTCCTTTTGGACAGATATAGCAAGGAAAACATGACAAACATGATTATGAGTCAATAAAGAACAACTTGTGGACATTTTCTTGAAGAAAATAGATTTCTCAAACAAATTTGAGGAGAAATCGACATAGAGAGGAGTTTTTCGAAATGTGGCTCAAAAAAATATGAGGAATGGAGCTTAAGCCACGTTTCGAGAATCCAACACGTTGAGCTCACTTCTTAGCTCACAGAAACGCTTCTCGTCAAGAGGCTTTGTGAAGATGTCCGCAAGTTGATGTTCCGTCCTCACATGCGAAATCTCAATGTCTCCCTTCATTGAGTGATCTCGCAGGAAATGGTGTCGAATGTCTATGTGTTTGGTCCTAGAGTGTTCCACCGGATTATGGGCTATCTTGATTGCACTCTCGTTGTCACACAAGAGTGGAATTTTACGCAGGTTAATCCCATAATCCCTAAGAGTTTGTCGCATCCAAAGAAGTTGTGCACAACAACTTCCGGCTGCAACATATTCCGCTTCGGCGGTGGATAGAGCAATAGAGTTTTGCTTCTTGGAGGACCAAGACACAAGAGATCGACCTAAGAATTGGCACGTACTCGATGTGCTCTTCCTATCAACTTTGCACCCCGCATAGTCCGCATCGGAATATCCAATGAGGTTAAACTTGGATCCTTTGGGGTACCAAAGTCCTAGGGTAGGTGTGTGTACAAGGTATCTCAAGATCCTTTTAACGGCGGTCAAATGACAAGCCTTGGGTGCTGCTTGAAAGCGTGCACACATACACACACTTAGCATGATATCGGGCCTAGATGCACAAAGATAGAGGAGTGATCCGATCATAGACCTATATAGCTTTTGATCCACACTTGGACCGTCCTCATTTAGGTCTAGGTGTCCATTTGTCCCCATAGGGGTTTTGATGGGTTTTGCTTTGTCCATGTCAAACTTTCTTAGAATGTCTTGAGCATACTTAGTTTGACTTATGAACGTCCCTTCTTTTAGTTGTTTCACTTGAAATCCTAGAAAGAACTTCAATTCACCCATCATGGACATTTCAAATCTCTCCGTCATTATCTTGGAGAACTCATCACAAAACACCTTATTTGTGGAACCAAATATGATGTCATCCACATATATTTGGCACACAAAAAGATCCTCATTGAAGTGTTTTGTGAAAAGGGTATAATCCGCTTTTCCTATCCTAAAACCATTTTCAACTAGAAAGTCTCTTAGGCACTCATACCAAGCTCTAGGAGCTTGCTTGAGACCATAAAGAGCCTTTCGTAATTTGTAAACATGGTTGGGATAGTCTTGATCTTCAAACCCTGGAGGTTGCTCTACATAAACTTCTTCCTTGATTGGGCCATTAAGGAATGCACTCTTAACATCCATTTGGTAGAGTTTGAAGTCATGATGAGTAGCAAAGGCTAGTAATATCCGAATTGACTCAAGCCTAGCTACGGGGGCAAATGTCTCATCAAAGTCCAATCCCTCAACTTGTGAGTATCCCTTTGCCACAAGTCGTGCCTTGTTCCTAGTTACCACGCCATGCTCATCTTGTTTGTTGCGAAACACCCACTTGGTTCCAACAACATTAGCTTGAGGACGCTTGACAAGCTCCCAAACCTTATTCCTCTCAAAGTTGTTGAGCTCCTCTTGCATGGCAACTACCCAATCTGGATCTCTTAAGGCGTCTTCAACCTTATGTGGTTCCAAGGATGAGACAAAAGAGAAATGCTCACAAAAGTTTGCAACGCGTGAGCGTGTAGTTACTCCTTTTGTGATATCTCCTAGAATGTTGTCAACGGGATGGTCCCGTTGAACACTTTGATGAACACGAGGATGCGGGGGTTGACCTCTTGAATTACTTGATTCATCTTCTTCACTTTGGTCTCCCCCTTGATCCAAGCCTCCCCCTTGATCCTCATTCTCATTATCACTTTGGGGAGCTTCTAGTGGATCTTCAACTTGTCCAATGGGGATTTGACCTACTTCATAATGATGATGGTCACTTGGGCTTTGAGATGGTTCTTGAGGGCGAACATCTCCAAGTGCCATTTTCCTTAGAGCTTCTAGTGGAGGTTCCTCTTGATCAAGGGCATGTTGATCAACTTGCTCCACTTGAGAGCCATTGGTTTCGTCAAACACCACGTCACGTGCTACTTCAACAATTCCGGAGGATTTGTTGAACACACGGTACGCATGAGTGTTTGAGTCATATCCAAGCAAGAAACCCTCATCGGACTTTGAAGCGAACTTCGAAGTCCTAGGCTTCTTGTTGAGGATATAGCACTTGCTACCAAAGACCCGAAAGTAAGAAACATTGGGTTTCTTACCAATGAGAAGCTCATAAGGAGTCTTCTTGAGAAGGCGATGAAGGTACAATCGATTTACGGCATGGCAAGCGGTGTTAACCGCTTCCGCCCAAAACCGGTCCGATGTTTTGTACTCATCTAGCATCGTCCTTGACATCTCAATGAGCGTCCTATTCTTTCTTTCGGCTATGCCATTTTGTTGTGGAGAATAGGGAGCGGAAAACTCATGCTTGATGCCCTCCTCATCTAGGAACTCTTCTACTTGCATGTTTTTGAATTCGGTGCCATTGTCACTCCTTATAGCCTTTATCCTTAAGGTGAACTCATTTTGAGCTCTCCTTAGGAATTTCTTGAGGACACCGGGAGTTTCACTTTTATCATGCAAGAAGAACACCCAAGTATATCTAGAGAAGTCATCAACGATGACTAGATCATACTTGCTACCACCAATGCTAATGTAAGCAATGGGGCCAAAAAGATCCATATGGAGTAACTCCAAAGGTCTAGTTGTCGTCATGACATTCTTAGAGGGGTGTTGAGCTCCTACTTGCTTTCCCGCTTGGCAAGCACTACATGGCCTATCCTTTTCAAATACTACATCCTTTAGGCCACGAACATGCTCACCCTTAAGGAGCTTTTGAAGGTTCCTCATTCCAACATGGGCTAGCCTTCTATGCCAAAGCCATCCCATGTTGGCTTTTGCCATTAAGCATGTGTCAAGTTGAGCTTTATCCGCGGTGAAGTCCACAAGATAGAGCTTTCCCTTGAGCACTCCCTTAAAGGCTATCGAGTCATCACCTTCTCTAATGACATTCACTCCCTCACTAGTAAACACACATTTATATCCTCTATCACATAACTGTGATATGGATAGGAGATTATAGTCTAGGGAATCAACATGCAAGACATTTGATAAAGTATGTAATGAGGAGATAGAAATTTTACCGGAGCCAAGGGTTTTCCCTTGGCTATTGTCCCCAAAGAAGATTCCTTCACTTGGGTCCTTATTCTCCTCATACTCTATGAACATGCTTCTCTCTCCGGTCATGTGGTTGGTGCATCCGCTATCCAACACCCATTTCGATCCACCGGAGGAGTATGCCTACAAAACAAGTTTATGCCTTCCTTTTAGGTACCCAAGCTGAGTTGGGTCCTTTCACGTTAGTAGTTAGGCATTTGGGCACCCACACGCAAGGCTTGGGGCTCTTGCGGAGTGGCCCAACATATCTAGCAAACACCTTGCCGTGTTTGTTCTTCTTCAATACATAAGATGCATCAAAATCATGAAATAAATGATGCGGTTCAGATTTAGGTAAGTTTTTGCTAGAGGGTGAGTTCTTTTCATTTTTAGTTTGGGATGGGCTCCCCTTAACAAAGACAATCATGTCTTTGCCATACTTGGAGGTTTTGGTGTTATGCCTTGCACCTCTAGTATAGCCAAGACCATCCTTGACATGGGGTGGTCTTGTGTTGGTGAATGCACTTCGTGCATATGCCACCTTTTCCTTGTCAAAGATGGCACCCTTAGGTGCTTGTTTGCCTTGTGCTAGGTTGAGTTCATCCTTAAGTTTAAGGATCAAGTTGGAGCACTTGCAAGGTGATGTTGCCTTGGATGAGGCCTTTGAGGAGGTTGAGCTCTTGAAGGAAGAGGTTACATTGTTCTTGAGTGACTCAATTTGAGTCTCAAGGATCTTGTTAGCTTTTGACAAGCTTCCAAGTTCATCCTTGAGCTCAATCGACTTCTCCTCAAGACTTGAACACGTCTTCTTGCAAAGTGCAAGTTCGTGTTCCAATGCCTTGCTCTTCTCTCTTTCGAGCTCAAGGAGCTCATCAAGCTCTTGACATCTCTCCTTCTCAAGGATGAGCATGTCCTCCTGTCTATTGATGAGATCTTCCTTCTCAAAGATCTCATCCATAAGCAACTTCATCCTACGCAAGGTGCTTTTGCTTATGTCCTTAAACATATGCTCATTTTCACTAGCACTATCAAAATCATCATGTGAGGAAGTTGGGGAGGAAGGATGAGATGTTACCTTTCTCTTTCCTTCCCTTGCCATAAGACAAGTAGGCTTGTGGTCGTTGTTGAGGTTGGGGAAGAGCTTGCCTCCCTTGGAGTTCCTCCCGATGGCTATGGTGGCCATCTTCTCCTCTTCTTCTTCGGAGGAGGACTCATCGTTAGAGTCCCACTCCTTCCCCAAATGGGCTTGTCCGGAGGTCCTCTTCTTCTTGAAGAATCTCCTTTCTTGAGGCTTCCCTTCCTTCTTCTTCTTTGTTTCTTCGTGTGGGCAATCAGCGATGAAGTGCCCATACTCGCCACAGTTGTAGCAAGACCTTCTTGATTTGGGTCTTGCTCTTTCCTTTCCCTTGCCTTCATGGTTGTGCCCCCCTTTCTTCCTCCTCATCATTCTCTTGAATTTGTTGATGAAGAAGGCCTCCTCCTCATCGGTGTCAAGGCTCTCCTCATCACTTTCTTCTTGCTCCTTTGAAGAGGGCGTTGCCTTGAGTGCAACGTTCTTCATCTTGGAGGCGGTGAACTTTTGGAGGTCGTTGTAGAAGAGCGCCTCCTTCTCCATGATTTCATGGTTAATGATCCTCCCAAGGACCTCCTCCGGGGTCATTTGAGTGAACCCCGGGCTTTCCCAAATCATGGAGCATAAAGAGACGTTCCTAGGCATGAATGCCCGGATCATCCTCTTCACCACCTCGTGGTCGGTCCACTTGGTGCAGCCATAAGATCGGCTCTTGTTGATCAGCACCTTTAGCCGATTGTACATGTCTTGGGGGGATTCACCATCCAAGATGGCAAATCTCCCAAGCTCTCCTTCGATGAGCTCGATCTTGGCCTCCTTGACCACTCGGTTTCCCTCATGCGCCGTCTTGAGGGTGTTCCATATGTCTTTGGCCACTTCAAGGCCATCGACACGGTTGAACTCATCTCTAGAGAGAGATGAGATGATCACACCCGCAGCTTGAGCGTTGCGGTGGATGAGGATGGCTTGTTCTTGAGTTATGTTGTCCTCATCCTTTGGAATCTCCACCCCGGTCATGACAATTTGCCACAACGCTGGGTTGAGTGACACGAGGTGGATCTTCATGTTATGTTTCCACATACCGTAGTCCGTTCCATCGAATTGGGGAGGTTTCCCCAATGGGATGGACAGGTAGTGGTTGTTGGCGGCAAGGCGTTCATAGTTGAACCCTTGCCGGTTGTAGTTGACTCCACCACCACCGCTTGATTGGTTTGATGGATCAATCTTGGAAATGTTCAACTTCTCCCGGAGCTTCGCCTTGAGTTGGCGAGTCTCCTCATCGTCCGTTGGCTTATCTTGATAAGCCAACGTCTCCTCACGGGTCGCCTCGTAGTTGCTGCTCGATGCATCATCATTCACCACTCCGGCCATCTCTCCGAGTTGTTAGACTCTTTGTGGAGAGTCCTGCTCTGATACCAATTGAAAGTTGCCTAGAGGGGGGTGAATAGGCTAATTGACCTGCAAATGACTCAATAAAACGAGATTAAATTACAGGGGGCGGACTAGTCCGGTCAGGGGGCGGACTAGTCCGGTCAGCCTGCGTGAATAACCCTAAAAAGATGTTTCTAGCAAGTTTTAGGGGATTTTCTCAATGCTACAAGTGAGTGTATGTTTAAGTCAAGTTGAGCAACAACCTAAACAAGAGCAAGTCAAGTTTCTACAAGTTTGTAGCAATGCGGAATATGAAACGAGACTACCAACTCTAGAACAAAGTAATCAATAGAGTAAATGCGAAAAACACAAGGAGACAAGGATTTTATCCCGAGGTTCGATCCCACACAAGGAATCTACGTCCTCGTTGAGGAGTCCACAAAAGGACCGGGTCCAACAACCCTTCCCTCACCAAGTTTACCGCACGGGCCTAACTTGGTTCTCCACTAATCACAATGGTGATTACAAAGTTCGTTGGGGCTTCTCACAAACTGAGGCTCCCACACCACAAAGATGATCAACACAGTAAGACAAACTCAATACACAGCCCACAAAGACTCAACGAGTGCAAGAGATCAAACCGGGAGCACAAGCGCGATGTTCTTCCTCTTCTCCACCTCACTAAACCCTAATCCACTCAAGAATTAGTTTTAGAGGGAAAGTAGGCAAGAAGGAGGCTTAGGAGTGCTCCAAGTTGGCTGTGGCGGCGCTAGGGTTTGAGTTTTTCCAAGGGTGTTTGAAATGAGGCCGGGGTCCCCTTTTTATAGAGGTCCCAACCCCAATCTGCTGACTTCAGCAAAAGGACGGACTAGTCCGGCCACTGGCCCGGACTAGTCCGGCCTAGGGGACCACTGACTCCTTTGTCAGGTCCCGACAGCTGACACACGATCGTCACGCTACCCGCCAAACTTCAAATTCAAACGGTCACTTCCAGAACGGACTAGTCCGGTAAACACCGGACTAGTCCGATCTCACACAGAGCCTTCTGCTCCGGGTGAAAACGGACTAGTCTGAGGACCACGGACTAGTCCGGCCCCTAGGGCGGACTAGTCCGGTCCTCCCAGACTTAGCCATAGAAGCACCTTTTCTTAGCCAACCCGGACTAGTCCGGCCCCACGGGCGGACTAGTCCGTTCTCACTCAGGACCTCTTGGTCCGGTCCAAAACGGACAGGTCCGTGGTTTTGGGACTTCATCCCAAAACCCACTCACAGCTAGCCGGACTAGTCCGGTCACAAACGGACTAGTCCGATCTCAGTCAGACCCTTCTGGTCCGGCCAGAAACGGACTTGGCCGGCCAGGAACGGACTAGTCCGGCCTCCTGCACGGACTAGTCCGGCCCTACGGCCAGACCACTCAATCACTCATTTCTTTCATAGGTTTGACCTCTAAACCACTTTGAGCTCCCAAACTTGATCTCAATGCACTTGACACACACACCCTCCTATTACTACGGCTAGTCTAACTCAAACACGCTAGAAACCCTAGTTTCTACGCTTCGAGTTGACTCCGTTTCCTTCCTTTTCCTTTTTGAGAGTTTGCGTCTCCAATTGAGTCCATACCTGTGCTAAGATCACTTGAGCTCATTAGCGACTTAATTGTCGTCATCAATCATCCAAAACCCACGGGGAACCTAGATGCACTTTCACAGGGGTTCCTCCCGATCGAGGAGAGCCTCGACCCGGGAAACGCCCGTAGCTGCGACAAGTTCCGGGGGGCCTTCTGGAGCTTCTACGCCGACCGTGGCCAGCCCGAAATGTCCAGGAAAAAGGTTTCGCGCAAGCTGGTGTGGAAGCCTTCCAAGGTAATTTTTAATCTTTACCTTGGTTAACTTTTTAATTGTAGCGATTGTTTGTTAATTTTCTTCGTCCATCATCTGCAGCGTCCCCAAGAAGGGGAGTGAAGCTCCACCCTCAGCCACGATGTCTGAGGCCGTGGGAGCTTCTGCTCCTGTCCCGGTGCCGCCCCAGGTGGTGGCTGAGGCTGCGACAGCTCCGGCGCCGGCTGTCGTGGTCATGGACCTCGACTCGTCCCCAGAAGTTCCCGTGGTAGCGCCGGACCATGGGAGTGAAGACACGCTAGCGGCACTTGTCCCGGAGGTTGAAGCTTCGGGTCTTGGTGCTGCAGTGATGGAAGCTCCGGCTGTTGAGCCGGAGGAAGTAGTAGTCCCGGCCTCGGAGCCAGAAATTGTCGAAGCCCCGACGGTTGAGCCGGAGGTGAATGAAGCCCCGACATGCGAGCCGGAAGTTGAGGTAGTTCTGGCAGTTGAGCCGGTTACTTCTGAAGCACCGGCCACTGAGCCGGTTATTGTTGGAGCTCCAGCCTCAGGGCCGGTCGAAGTTGAAGATCCTCCGGCTCTTGAGCCGGTGGTCGAAGAGGCGATGGAGCTCGAGCCTCCTTCGGAAGAGGTGCCCAGACCGGAGCCAGTAGCAGCTCCTGCTCCGGAAGCGACGACGTCGGAGGTGCCTACGACAGAGTTGGAGTGCCCAAGCGAAGTCGCTGGCCCCCTGCCCGAGGGGGCGAATGAAGACTTGGCGGCGGGGCCTTCTTCGATGGCGACTGAGGCCATCACGGAGGACGACCCTAGTGTCTTGGAAGCTCAGGGGTCCACTCTCGTAGAGTGGGACCCAATTTTTGTATGTGAAGACCCGCTGGAACCAGCGGAGGAGACCCCAGCAGGTCCGGAGCCCATCCCGCTGTCGATGTCTATCGACAACGCCTGCTCCAGTCTGCGTCAAGTCCAACTGGCCTTCTTCCACGACAGCAAGGCTCTTGAAGAGGAGCGCCAAACCCTTAGGCGGTGGTGTAACCGGCTCTACTTCGAGACCAAGCTGGCGCAGTCGAGGCTGGGGGATGACAAGGAGTGGATCAAGCGGAAGAAGATCCGCCTGGAGTACTGGGGCAAGCTGCTGGATGACAGGGAGAGCATGACTCATGCCCTCGACGCTCAATCCCGGGAGATCTACGATCAGGCCAAAGTTGCCAATAACGCGGTCGATGCTCGGCACGAACAGCTTGAGGCCATTAACACTGCACTCATCAAGCGCCGAGAGGCACTTGAAGAGAGGGAGAGACGGCTCGAGGATGAAGAGCAGAAACTCCTGGAGCTGCAGGATGACGTCTTAAGGAGGGAAGAGGAGCTCACCGAGAAAGTAGCTTTGGCTGACAAGGGCCTCGAGGAGCGCGCCAAGAAATTGGAAGAGCGCTTCCAAGAGGAAGAGGAGAAGACCTGGGTGCGGGGGCAGGAACTCTACGAATACGAGTGTGCCCTTGTTGCCCGGGAGAAAAAAGTGGAGGCTAGGGAGAAGGACCTGGTCGATCACCGGAACAAGATCCACCTCCGGGAGGAGGAGATCGGAAGACTCGAGAGGCGGGTTGCTGCAAAGATTCAGCAAAACGCCAAAGAAGTTGAGCGCCTCGCCCGTGAGAATTCCGAACTGACGGTGGCCAGGAGATCCCTGGAAGAGATGAAGATCTTAAGGACGGCGGACTCCCTACAGATTTGGGAGTTCCTGGGCAAGGCCAATGACGCGCTGACGCCGATGGGTTTCAGCCCCGTGCGCCCGGATGACCCGGAGCCGGAGCCGGACCTTGCGCTGTAGGCATGAGCGCAGCAGGTAGCAAGCTCTCCAAGGTGGGCGATGTCATCGCGGACCAACTGGAGGTTGAGGGGCAATCCCTAGCGAGGAACGTCACAGAGTATGTGCTGACGTGCTACACCAGCTGGAACTCCCAATTTCCTCTGGACCCGGTGCTTGAAGGCCCCGTCGAAGGAGAAGGCGATGCTACCCGAGCCAGCGTATCGGAGGTCGCCCAGAAAGTCGCCGAGTTCTTCCATAGGGTCTAGGACCATCTCTTTAGCTCTCACTTGTATTTTCTCTTCTTCTTCCTCAATTTTGTAATCCCTTGTCTTCAGATGTAATCTCCTGTCTCCAGATGAATGAAATCCCCAAAATTTTTGCGAATTTCACTTTTTGTCTTCAACATCTTTATCTTCACTTGGCCCCCTGGTAGATGTACACAATTTGATTGTGAACATGTACCAAAAGGATATTGTGTTTTGTTGAAGACTCATTTGCTCCGAACTTGTAGCATTTAGGTCCGAAGTCTTCGATAGTGAAGGTCCCCTAAGGTTGTCGGAACTTAGAAGCTCCAGCATTGTCCATCGCTGGAGCTTGGTAGCTCCGGCAATAGCCTCTATCAACACGTAGAGCGTCGATAGTTAGTCCTCCGGGGTGTCGGAACTGAGTAGCTCCGGTAGTGACCTTTGCCAACACTTGGCTTGTTGGCAGCAGACTCCATTTACGGGGTCTTCTCACTATCTTTTATTCAGCATCGACGGTTGGCCCCCTTTGGGGAGTCGGAGCTTAGTTAGCTCCTGCTTTTCTCCATCAACCTAGACTTTATTTTTCCTGCACACTTAAGTCAAGAAAAATAGTAAAATTCGTTCCTTGTCTATAATTTCATCGCGGCTTACGATTCTCAAGAAGACTTTAAGTTGAACGCGATTTTAAATACAACCGGATGCGTTGTCTTTTCTTCTAGGTTCAACTGTCCATGGACCCGTCTTACTTTGTCCTGCCGGGGTGTAGGTAGAGTAGCGTACTTAGGGTGCTTGACCAGGCTAAGTCAATAGCACACTCCGACCCTAGATTGGCTTGGCGGCTTTCAAGCGAGTTGACCATGAACGATATTTGAATCCAAAAGAACTGACAATACAACTCGAATCGTATATAAACCGGTCGAACTAAAATTTCTTAAGAATTGCACGTCTTAGTTATAGACAAGAAAAATAAAAATAAAAATGTTGAGCCGGTACAAAATAAATGCACGTGGAGTCTATTTCACATGAAGATGTCTTTCATTATAGGTCCGGGGTACAGGGGAAACAAGTACACTCTTAGGGTACGAAACCAGGCTAAGTGTGTTTGGTTTCTCGTTTGACCCAGGGTAGTTAGCCACACTTTTAGTCCGGAGACTGTGACAAGTGCTGCATGAACTTTGCGGACCTTTCGGGAAAGGTCTGGCTGTTCTCCCGGAGGAACTACCCGACTCTGTACAATGACTCTATAACATACATCTCAAGTTACTCAAGACTCACCTGTGTGGTGTTAAGTGTAGAACTTACGGAGGTGTTCGATGTTCCAAGGATTTGGGAGAGGTGTCCCATCCTCGGTAGCCAAGCGAACGCTTCCGGGACGGGATACTTTGATCACTCGGAAGGGCCCCTCCCAGCCGGGGGAGAGTTTGTTTAACCCTTCTCTGGATAGTATTCTCCGTAGCACCAGATCGCCTTCCTCGAGCTGTCGGTTGTGTACATCCCGCTGGTGATAACGCCGTAGAGCTTGGCGATATCGGGCATTCCGATCAGCTGCTTGGCACCTTCCCTCCTCGAGGAGGTCTAGGTCTTCACGCCGGAGCTGGTCCTGCGCGGCTTCGTCGAAGGTCTGGACCCGGAGCGAACCCAAGGTGATTTCCGGAGGAAGGATTGCTTCAGCTCCGTACACCAGAAAGAAGGGTGTTTCTCCGGTTGACCGGTTTGGAGAAGTCCTGTTGGCCCACAGAGTGGGTGGAAGCTCTTCGATCCAGTTGGCTACGTGTTTTTTCAAGCGCTCATAGGTGCGCGTTTTGAGTCCTTTAAATATTTCTGCATTTGCTCTCTCGGCTTGGCCATTGCTGGCTGGATGAGCTACGGAGGCATAGCAAACTTGTATGCCGAGGTCTTCGCAATATCCTTGAAATGCGGAGCTTGTGAATTGAGTCCCATTATCAGTGATGATTTTGTTTGTGACTCCAAATCTGCTTACAATGGATTGCAGAAAGTTGATGGCAGATTGCTTGTTGATCGTCACAACTGGAGTCGCTTCCGACCACTTGGTGAACTTGTCGATGGCGACATACAGGAACTTGTAACCTTCGACGGCTCTTGGGAAGGGTCCCAAGATGTCCATCCCCCACACAGCGAAGGGCCATGTAGGAGGTATCATTTGTAAGGGCTGGGCTGGTGTATGAATTTGCTTTGCATGAAATTGGCATGCTTCACATTTCTTCACCAGCTCAGTGGCATCCTGGAGCGCTGTAGGCCAGTAGAAGCCATGCCGAAAGGCTTTTCCGACCAGCGTGCGGGAAGACGCGTGGTTTCCACACTTGCCTCCATGGATTTCTGCGAGGAGCTCGCAGCCTTCTTCCCTTGTGATGCACCGCATTAGGATGTCGTTGGCACCGCGTCGGTAGAGATCCCCTTCTACCAACGTGTATCTTTTAGCCAATATGACTACCCGGTCAGCGGATACATCATCGACAGGAAGGATGTTGTCTTTCAAGTAGCTCCGGATCTCCGAGATCCATGCATCGGAGCTAGCTTGAGCTTTTGAGTCTTGCGTGCTGGGTTGCTCGGAGCTCCCAGCAGCACCTACGACCCTTGATGGCTGCCATGGTAACAGGGCCATCGGGACCATCAGCTTCGGGATGCTGATCTCGCCCCCTTCGCTCAGTTCGGCAGGCTGAGTTGTTGGGTTTGACAACCTCCGGACAAAGGTTCCGTCAGGAGCCGGAGCTCCGGTTGACGCTTTAGTCGAGAGTTCGTCAGCTTCAGCGTTATGGGCACGCTGAACATGGTGGAGGTCTAGGACTTCAAAGTCCTTCTGAAGCCTCTGGACTTCAAGGAGGTAAGCAGCTAGCTGGAGATTATTGCAGGAGCATTCACCCTTCACCTGTTTGATGATGAGCTGTGAATCTCCTTTGACCAGCAGTTGCTTGACACCATCTGACAGTGCCACCTTTAGTCCGTAGATGAGTGCTTCATACTCTGCCATGTTGTTGGTTGCCTTAAAGTCAAGGTGTACCATGTATTTTACCTTCTCCCCAGTCGGTGCAAGGAGAAGGATTCCGGCTCCGGCCCCCTGCTTCTGCATGGAGCCGTCGAAGTAGAGGGTCCAATGAGGCTCGGTGAAGGTTGGGGCTTGATGCTCCGTCTTCTGCTCACTGGGGCCCCCAGGATTTGATGGAGAGGGAATCCATTCCGCCACAAAATCTGCCAATGCTTGACTCTTGACTGCCTGTCTTGAAATAAATTCAAGATCAAATTCAGCCAATTCCGCTGCCCACTTTGCAATATTCCCAGTTGAATTGGGATTATGCAGGATTGCTCGTAGTGGGTAGGAGGTCACCACCGAGACTTTGTGAGCTTGGAAGTAATGTTGAAGCTTCCTGGAGGCAATAAGAACTGCATAGAGCAGCTTATGCACCTCTAGGTATCGAGTCTTGGCATCATGTAATACTTCACTGATGAAGTATACCGGGCATTGAATGGTCCGGACCCTCCCGGAGGGGTCCAGAGCTTCCTCTTCATTGATCCGGACCCTCTCGGAGGGGTCCAGATTCTCTTCGGGGACCTCCGGGTTCTGGCTGGAGGAACCCGAAGCTTCTTCAGAAATGACTCGGACCCTCTCGGAGGGGTCTAGGTCTCCTGAAGTGACTTCTTGTGGGTTCGAATCTGGGAGCTGGGACCCAGACTCGCTTTCAGGAACCTCCGGACCCTCCTGAAGGGGTCTGGATTCCTGAGTGTGAGGTAGTTCCGGTCTCTCCGCAACCAGAACCATACTGAAGACTTCATCAGTAGCTGAAATGTAAAGCAACAAAGGCTCACCAGGGTTCGGAGCTACCAGAATTGGTAGGGTGGTGAGGAACTGTTTCAGCTCCTGGAATGCCTTCTCTGCTTCTTCGGACCATTGGAATGGTCCGGACTTCCTCAATAACTTGTAGAAGGGAAGTGCCCGCTCCGCCAGTCTTGATATGAATCAGCTGAGGGCTGCTAGACATCCAGTTAACTTTTGGACGTCTTTGATGTGGGTTGGTGGCCGCATGTCTTCAATAGCTTTTACCTTCGTCGGATTAGCTTCTATGCCCCGGTGACTTACCGGAAAACCAAGAAGTTTTCCGGAGCTAACCCCAAACACGCACTTGTCCGGGTTTAGCTTCGTGCGGGTGGCCCGCAGTTTGTCGAAGACAGCCTGCAAGGTGTCTAGGAGTGACTCCTTGTTTCTGACCTTGACCACGATGTCATCGACGTACACTTCCACTACGTCTCTGATGAGTTCTTCAAAAGTTTTGTACATAGCTCGTACAAAAGTTGAAGCTGCATTCTTGAGACCAAAGGGCATGGCTGTGTAACAGTACAATCCATCTACTGTGATAAATGAAGTATGCTCTTCATCCTCCCTAGACATCCTGATTTGATGATATCCAGAATATGCGTCTAGGAAACACAGTAATTCACACCTGGAGGTGGAATCCACTATCTGATCTATTCTAGGTAGTGGGAATGGATCTTTTGGACATGCCTTATTCAGTGTGGTGTAGTCGATGCACATCCGAAGCTTCCCGCCGGCCTTAGGCACAACGACTGGGTTTGCCAACCATTTTGGATGGAAGACTTCTCGGATGAATCCGGCTTCGAGTAGCTTCTTCACTTCTTGTCGGATGAAGTTCCGCCGCTCTACAGATTGCTTCCGAGGCTTCTGATGCACAGGCCGGGCATCGGGGTAGATCTTCAGATTGTGCTCAATCACTTCCCTGGGGATCCCAAACATTTGTGACGGTTGCCAGGCAAACACGTCAACATTAGCCCGGAGGAAAGTGATGAGCACGAGTTCCTATTTGTCGTTCAATCCTCCCGATATACGGGTGGTTTGAGCGGCATTGGAACCAATTTGGACGACTTTGACGGGAATGTTGGTGTCGCCGCTTGGCTGCACACGGGGTGCAGAGGTCGAGCCTCGTTGACGAATGCTTGGGGGTTTCGGAGCTTGCTCCTGTCTGGAGTCCTCCTCTTGCGCCGTGGTGAGTGCGTGGAGTTCCTCCAAAGCAGTTACTCCGGCGGTGCGATCTCCGCGGATCCGGAGAACGCCTACTGGTGTTGGCATCTTCAACACCAGGTATCCATAATGAGCAGCTGCCATGAATTTGTACAGGACAGGTCTACCCAAGATGGCGTTGAATGGTAAGTTGATCTGAGCGACGTCGAAGACCAACTTCTCGGTACGATACTTCTCCCCGGTCCCGAAGGTAACAGAGAGAGTAATAGCTCCGAAAGGGGTAATGGCCCCCGGACCTACTCCGGATAAAGGTCGAGAGGGCTGGAGATCCGAAGGTCGGAGCTGAAGCTTAGTGAAAGCTTCAAAGCTGATGAGTTTGAGCCCCGAACCTCCATCTACCATGATGTGGTGGAGTTGGATGTTGTTGATGGTAGGAGATACCATCAAAGGTAACTGTCCTGCTCCCACCATGCTCCTCGGGCAATCTGAAGCATCAAAAGTGATGGAGGTGTCCGTCCACTTTCGATGAGGTTCCGGCCTGACTGTAGGGGCTACAGCGGCCATATCCCGCCGCATAGTCTTGATGATGCGACGAGAGGTGACATCCCATGACCCACCGAAAATGGTGTTCATGGTCTTCCGACGCTCGTTGTCAGAGACGTCAGAATCATCATCGACGGAGGTGTAAACGGCCTTCAGGACCTTTTTGGGATCCTGAAACCCTAACTCCTCTTCAGCCGGAGCTTCGTAGACTTTTTGTTTTCCTTCCCTCTGTCGGAAAGGAGATTCTTCCCAGCGCTTGCTGTAGCGCTCGGCAAGGTTCTGGACCTCCCGGCAGTCTTCCAAACCGTGGCTGCCCGTTTTGTGAATGGGACACCACACTTTGGGTTTGCCACCGTCTTCAAAAGACGGTCGAGGTCGCTTCTCGGGGTGTGGCCCCCGGCCACCCAGAGTTGCAGCAGCTGCAACGTTGGATGTGCCGGCCGACAGCTTTTTCTTGCCGTTGGTCTTCTTTTTCTTCTTGCCACCCCCGAAGGTAGCGGCTTCTTCTTTGGAGGATTTCTTGTGATCCTCCGAGGCTGGTTTGGAGTGCATTTCACGGCCCTCCGCAGCTCTGGCACATTTGTCTGCCAGGCTGAAGAGTTCCGTGACGCTGGTGATCTCTTTGATCGCCAGCTTCTCCAACATCTTCTTGTCCCGTCTGAATGCCACAATGACAGAAGCGCTTGAGATAGAAGGGATAGTGTTTCGTACCTGAGAGAACCTCTGGATGAAGGACCGCAAAGATTCTCCCCCTTTTTGCACGACCGCAAAAAGGTCCAGTGTCAGTGCCTGGTCGGGTGTATGAACTCCCGAAGTTGGCAGTGAACTGACGGCACAGCTCCTCCCAACTGTTGATAGAGTTGGGTGGAAGGCTCATAAACCAGGACCTGGCAGTCCCAGTTAAGGCCACTGGAAAGTAATTGGCCATCACGGCCTCATTTCCTCCAGCTGCCAAGTTGCAGTGGAGTATATTTGAAGGAATTCGGCGGGGTTAACAGTCCCGTCGAATTTTTCCGGCAGGTGAGGCCGGAACTTCTGAGGCCATCTAACCATGCACAAGTGCATGGCTAGGGTTGAACAGCCTCCTCTTACTCCTTCAATAGTAGAAAGGTCTTGATCTTCCCGTCTTTCACGGGCACGCTCAATATGGACACGGCCATCCTGCTGGCGGTATCGCCGATCAAGCTCCGCCCGGAGGTCATGAGTCGAAAGCCTGGATACCGTGTGAGTGCGTCGAGCCCCGGAGGATAATGACGTCACTTGCTGAGATGCAGCACGTCTCCTACTATTGGAGGCGTGTGGACCAAGTCTTCCAGACAAAGTCTGCCGCTGCGACAGAGCTCGTCCCGAAGGAGGAGGACCCTGGTTGTTGAGGCGTTCGGCCGCTGCTGCGACCAAATGCTCCACATCGGCCCTCCACTGCTCCAGTGCATCTCGAGATGCATCCGGAGGTGGTGGGCGTTGAAGAAGAGCACACGCTGCATGAAGCGCGTGTTCCGGATTGTCATGACTTGCCGACGCAGTGATTGACGCCGGCGCACCATCACGCTGCCCAGCACGATTTGCTGGAGGAGATGATGGAGGTGGGAGTGTGACTCCTGCTGGTGCTGAGGCTCCTGCAGGTGGCTGCCTGTTGGAGGGATTGCCCCCAACAACCTGAGCAGCAGGTTGGCCGTTGGATGATCCAGCAGCAGAGTTCACCATTCTCGAAATCTCAGGCGCCCCTTCCTGGCGCGCCAACTGTCGGCGGTTGGAGCCGGCAGATCTCCCTACACTACTAAAGTGATAGGGGAGTTTGATGTTCGGTGTGGGCGCGCGGAGATTCAAGAAGGTGAATAGGAGTTTGACACAGGAGACACAAGAATTTATGTGGTTCGGGCCGCCTGAGCGTAATATCCTACTCCACGGGTGTGTTAGTGTTGTATTCGCAGTAAGAGCTTGTCACGAGTGTATGGGGGTGCGTATAATCGCCCGTGAACGTCCGTCCCCGCGTGTATCGTCGACCTGTCCTTTTATAGTTCAAGGGCATGCCGTTACAAGTTAGCCTGGCCCGACATGTGGCCCCGGTGGTTACTAGTATTGACACACGCTTAATTGCTCTTAATGATCCTGTAACGGGCTCCGACAGCGCCGTTACTGGTGTTAATATCGTCCGTTTAAGTGTCATTAATATGGCATTAATGACACTTAACCGGGTCTTGAAGTCCTTGGCTCTCCTTTGAAGATTCGGAGCCGTTACAAGGTCTTCCGGAGGTTAGAGGCTGAAAGGTCCGACGACTTGACACGTGGCAGCTCTGGAGCTTGCTGTGGGAAGCAGGTAGCTCCGGGACTATCAGACACGTGTCAGGTCCGGAGCTTCTCTCGGTCTGGGGTTAAGTCCGGAGGTGCCGTTTCGGTACGTGGCCCGGAGCTTCCCCCTTGTGGGAGGTAGCTTCGGGTTAGTTGTACACGTGGCGACCCAGGGATTAACCATGTTGGAGAAGCGGGTCCGGTCATGTCTGACAAGTGGGCCTCCGAGGGTCTTCAAACCAAGTGGATGGCTTTCCTTTAAGATCTTTGTAACCTCAAGGGGTGTACGGTTTCTAGGGTACCGACAGATACATTCAAGACCTGGCATTCGCTCCTAGGCCACCCCGAAATAGGGATGATGCGGAAAATTATTAGAAATTGCACCGGCTATGATTTAAAGAATAGAGATATGAATTACGAATAGAGATATACAGTATAGACGAACAAGCAGCGGGTTGAAGTCGCGTCGGTCGCGCACAGCAGCACTGACTGACTGATGATTGAGACTAACTTTGTTGAAGCGGTGATGCAAGGTTTATGGCAAGTCAGACCTGACGAGCAGGACTTGGACTGCAGGAGTGACGGGCGATGGTCGGTGACTCGTGTCACGACCGCAGGCGCGGCGGGATTGACATCGCGGCGAGTCTGGATAGAGGGACGGCGCGACGAGCCTGGCTTGGCGGGTGGCGGTGCGGCGGCCTAGGAGTTGGCGACGACCACCCGTGTGACGTGCTAGGGTTGGGGTCTTTGAGGAACGGTGACGGGTCGGGAGGGGAGGTGAACGAGCATCTGTGTGGTCTGGCGGCTAGGGTTGTGAAGTGGAACGAGCGCCCCTCTGGCATCTAGGGTTGGGAGGGGGGTTGGGCCTGGGCTGCGTAAGTGTGAATAACTAAATATATCTGACTGCAGTGGATCCACAAGTCAGCATGGGTACGGGTATACGGGTACGGATATACGTTTTTTTACCCACTAAAAATTATCCTTTTGGTACAATTTATTATCCGAATCTATACCCGCAGGTACAAATTTATACCCAAATCTGTACCCATCGGGTTGGGTATCCGCGAATACGCGGGTAATAGATATCCATTGCCATCCTTACTTCGGTCTGCACTCTGCAGCCATACACGTTTACCAATTACCATTTGGTGTTTTCACCGGCAGTTTTTTTTTTTACATTTTTATTTGGGCTCGTACTAGTTTTCTGTTGGGCTGGGTTCGTTTAACCGTGGATCGAGCGCAGAAATGCTG
The DNA here is from genome assembly GCA_036927565.1 of Tuctoria greenei. Lineage (NCBI taxonomy): Eukaryota > Viridiplantae > Streptophyta > Magnoliopsida > Poales > Poaceae > Tuctoria > Tuctoria greenei. The sequence continues at coordinate 218,427,462 of JAYESD010000004.1, read as the reverse complement.
CAGGACAATGTGCGAAAACTTTCGCTGTAGCTAAAAATGATTGAATTTGCTTAACTACGAAATCCTTTTCAATCTTATTTTTTCTACATCAAAAAAGAATTGTTCTTTTATCTCGTCTAGTTACGTGTTTTAAATGTGTTCTAGGCAAGCAACTGGTTTCTAGCTTTAGTTTCAAAACTGAGAAACCATTGTCTCGCAAACTGTTTCTGGTTTCGAATCGTTTGGTTAGGCTGCTACGGTTTCTACTAAGAAACTGGAACCAAAACCCAACCAAACGCACCTAGTTTCCCCATGTTTTAAACCGTGTTTCGCCCTCGTATACAAACCAAAATGCCGGGCTTTCCCATGCCTGCATCTCATCAATCTATGTTCCAAGTAGGTCACAACTTGCAAATGAAGTTATCTTCCTCTGACTCTGAGGGACCAAGATGGGCGAAGGAGACAAGCGAATTCAATAAGGACCCTGGCCATTGAGCACACATCAGGACTATGCACCGGTTCCACAAACTATGTTCGCCTTGACATGGTATAATTATTGCATAAGTACAAGGCAAAATGGAAAGAAACAATCTCAGGTGAATGGCACCTAGCAACAACCAGAATCACGAAACCAAATGGTTGAGCCACGCTCTTACAACCTATGTATTTCTGATCTATCATACAGGTACAGCACGAGGGTAATCTAGTACATGTTCTTGTGGAGATGCTAATTCGAACGTTAAATCAAGATGAGAATCAATTCAGGGACAAACACGCTTAAATCTTTTTAAGTTCCAGGGACAAATGTAGCGACAGAGCATGGTGGAGTAGATAGATAACTTCGTCCATAAATATTCACAACTTTGGCGTCTTCAGATGGAATGAACCATAGAAATTGCCTGAATTGATTTTTTGCAGTCAGCTTTTGGTGACTTAAAATTGCATCAACATCAGAAAAGATGAAACTGGGAAAAGAAGTAGGCTCCAGATGTTCCAGTCATTCAGCAGCTTCATCTAGTGACAGAAATAGTCATCAGAAACAAGCCAGCATAACATCAAATTTTGCAGACAGTACCATGAATAATATGTGGTTCCAAAAGTAAGCTGAGACGAAACAAACAGTCGCACAGAGGCAACCCTGGCTAAGCCAAATTGCACAAAAGTACTGCGAACTATGTGAAATCTACAGCAATTACCAATTACCACTGAATCAATCTAAGAAAGTTCACATAAAAGGGTGTACGTGTACCCAGTGCTGAAAGCTCCCACACATTGTGGGGTCTGGGGAAGGGAATTTCGAGGCAGCACTCTCCTTTTAAGAAATTTCACATGAATACATTATAAGATTAGAAATGAATTAATACCTATAACAAAAGTAAATTATAGTATAAGAATGGAGAAACCCCTCACAAATATAACATTGACTTACCATCCTCAGCAATTTCACTCTTGCAACTGGCATCACAACTCTGTACTTCAGGAGCATAGTGATCCAAAAACAATTGTATTGACCTCCAGTAACGGTTACCTCCAGAAATCCAGGTATCCATATGCATGCCGTTAGGAAAATCAACAAATCTACAGTTTTTGTTATGTTCAATAGCTTTGTCATACAACATCCTCATGTGTGAAGGGGGAACCAGTTCATCTTGCAATCCAGAAAGAAAGAGAATGGGTTGTTTGACCTGAGAAGAAAATAGTCGAGCAAGCATGATACTGTCCATCCGATCCCATATGAATTTAGGCAACGAAAAGCACACACCAGCAGGTATCAAAATTATTGGAGATGAACATAGACTAACATATGCAAAGATTCAAGAACAAAGTAGATCTAGGAGCTTGTGACTGTTTCTGGAGATGATCAGATGAGATGTAGACTGTAGAGCGCTGAAATCGTGTGGACAAAGAATCTATGTTGTAAATATAAATGCCAAATCCCCATGGCCACCACTTCATCAACGAAGGCGGCGAGGAGAGAATCCCACGCACCAACGTACACTTCAGCACCACCGCTGTCCGAAACCATGAGGGTTTCGTCATTGCGGAAGACCGAGAAGGTCTCATCCCCCACGACCAGTACAACTGGTTTCGAGTCCGCATTGCCCAAACCCTCGAAGAAGACTTTGGCCTGAGGGTAATCTCATCCTGCATCACCCCTCTGGGGATTGGCCTATACAGGCTTGAATCCGGCTATCACCGAGACATAGTGCTCCGTGACGAGCCCTTCTTCGTGGAGAACCACCTCATCGCCTTCTCCCGCCACGACCACGGCATTAACAGGCGCTAAGCCAACTACTCACACAACGGCTGGATCATGATACTAGGGTTCCCCCTAGATTATCAAGACGTTCAGCACATCGACGCCGCGGTGGCCACCTTTGGCTAGCTCGTCTCCTGGCACAACGTGCCTGATCAGCACGGCTACGTGCTATGCCGGTGCCTCTACAATGGCGCCAACAACGTTCTCCGCAGCATCGTCATCCGACACTGCGATGCGAACGGCCAAGGTTTCTCTTGGTCCTCCCCGGTAGTCGTCCTCAATGGGGCTTTCATTCTCCCCAACATCCCTCCGGGCGAAGATGATATACCTCCAGAGGGAAACCCCCATCCCTTCCCCCAGCCACCGCCAAACAACGACAACGTCGACGGTTTCAACCTCCCCATCCTCCCCCTCCCCCGAACCCTGACCCGGCTTGGGACGCGGCGGCGGCGGAGATGCAGCATAACCAGGAGAACCACGTTGCCTGGGGACCTGGCCAGTCCCGCCGCAGGACCATCTTGACCCGAGCGCTGTCTCCAACCCTGACGGAGATGCAAGCTCCGCCTCCTCCAATGCCAACATCATCCAGCAGCACACCCACTACCACAACACCAATGGCCAACCGCTACAGTTCCTGGAGGGAGATCCCTCAATACAGCCGGATTGGCTGAGACCCTTCGACTCGGCCTCTTTTCGTCGACTACTAGCTGCAGCCTTCCCTGCAGCACAAAACCCCTGGTGGGTGTCCCACATCCAGGGACCTACTCTAGGACTGCCTGCCCAGGACCAAGCGGAATCCTCCGCCATGGGTGCGCGCCGAGGCCAAACGCCAACAGCAAGGTTCAGAGCGCAGGCTCCTACCCAAGCCCCGCCGGTGACTGCCTCTCCGAGGCGCCCAACAAACTGCTTTGGGAGAGTCTATCGGCGCCGCACTTGCTCCGAACCAAACGGCCCCGCCGTCGAGGAGCCCGTACTCAGCAACCCTCAGCAGCAGACCATCCAGCCCACACAGGTACCTGCCGCCATCAACACCTCATTCCACAATATAGTCTGCATTCCCTCTAAAAAAACAGTGCGCAGACAGGCACCGGTTTCGCAGGACCAAGTTAGACGCAGCCCACGCATCTCCGCAGCGCGGGAAGGAAGGCGTATGCAAACCAGACTCACCAGGGAGGTGATCGGCGCATTGCATTCTGCCCCAGCATCCACGCCAACTACAAATCGCAGTGGTAAAACAAAGCACAAACTGTTCCAAGACCCAATTAAATTTCCAACCGATCAAGACATTGCAACCGCTATAGAACCCATCCCTCACATTCCTCTTTCGGAACCGCAGGCACAAGCGCTCCGCTGCAGCGTCCACGCGACGATGGTGATCGCCGCCTTTAGGACGCCAGGGGGACCAGCGGGCGAGACGTCGACATTTGATCAATGAGTCCCCGCAGCTTTTGCTTCCTGTGGCATACGTCAGCTAATGCCACCTTCAAAAAACCCCTTAGACCACCTAGCACATGTAGTAGAAAGAACAACCCTCCAGCCAAGAGTCGTAAACATTGCAGCGCGGCTGCCTTTTGTACTAGCGTTAATCCTATGCATTTCTACCCTTTCTACTTTGCGCCTGTACATGATTTGTCTCCTCCTCAGATTACGTCTGAGGCAACGTCTAAGCCACTCATTACATCCCAATGCATAATACAACATCACAGACATGGTCGTTCCTAAACTGGAACATACGGGGCCTTAACGACCCAACCAAACAACAAGCAGTTAGAGCCAAAATAGAAGAAACAAACTGCATCATACTGCCTCCAAGAGACAAAATTAGACTCAATACCCCGCTCACTAATCAAACAAATAGCACCTAAGCGCTTTGACCAGTACACCTTCACGCCCTCACAAGGAGCCTCGGGTGGAATCCTAGTGGGATGGAACGGCAACCTCCTACATGGGATTGTGGAACAAACACGGCCTTTCGCAATCACCATCAAGTTCACATCAAACACAAATGGCAAACAATGGACGTTCTCTACAGTATACGGCCCGTGCACAGGCTAACCAAGACTAGACTTCATGGATTGGTTTACCTCACTAAATATCACCGATGTTCAGGACTGGCTCATGATCGGGGATTTCAATCATTACCGATCAGTGGATAATAGAAATAGACCAGGGGGAAACCACACGGACATGCAAACTTTCAATGCAGCCATAAACCAGCTAGGGCTTGTAGAAATCCCCCTAAAAGACAGGAAATACACCTGGAGCAATATGCAGGCCTCCCCACTGCTACAACAATTGGACTGGTGCTTCACCTCGCCTCACTGGACACTGTCTTTCCCTGCCACACTACTGATACCACTAGCCAAAACAACATCAGACCACATCCCCTGCATGGTACAACTGAGTACTGCTATCCCGAAGTCTCAACAATTCAGAATTGAGAACTACCGATTCGACATGCCAGGCTTCAGAGACCTAGTAACCAATATATGGAATGGGGCACCAACACAAGGGCTAGATGCTGCGAGATCCCTCTCAACGAAATTCAAAATTCTCAGAGCTGTAATCAAAAGATGGAGCAAGTCGGTGGGCTCACTCTCCAAGAAACTGAAAATATCAAGCGACTCCATTCTCATCATAGACCATCTGGAAGAAAAGAGGCCCCTTAGCCACCTAGAAGACACTTTCAGAACCCTCATCAAGAAACACACTGAAACCCTACTGCAACACCAACAAGAATATTGGAAGCAGCGATACACGGAGAGGTGGACAAAACTGGGAGATGAACCAACTAAATTCTTCATCTCTGCAGCTACTACCAGATATAGAAGAAACTTGATCACAAGCCTCACAAATGCATCGGGAAGGACAGTAACGAACCACGCAGCCAAGGCTGCAATACTATGGGATGATTTCAAAACCAGAATAGGATGCACAAATGCTACAGCGCTATGGGAAGGTCTGCAAAACATAATCACACCACACCCAAACCTCCAATCCCTCATAGAGCCAATTTCGACTGAGGAGATCGACAAAATAGTTAAACTTATGCCATCTGACAAAGCCCCGGGCCCAGATGGGTTCAACAACAGATTTTATAAAAAATTCTGGGACATCATCAAAAACGATGTATACAACCTCTGCAACGCATTCTTCAACAATGGATGCAGCCTACAACCAATCAACAGCTCCATTATCACACTCATCCCAAAGAAACCGACCCCGGAAACCTCGGCCAACTATAGACCAATTTCCCTACTTAACTCAAGCATCAAAATCATAAGCAAAATCATGGGAGAAAGAATACAGACCATCCTCAAAGATATCCTACACGCCAACCAATACGGCTTCATCAGAACGAGAACAATCCAAGACTGCATTGCATGGAACTATGAGTTTATACATCAATGCAAGAGATCAAGGAGACCCTTAGTAATGCTGAAACTAGACTTTGAAAAAGCCTTTAACATAATGGAACATGATGCCATCCTCAGGGCATTAACCAACAAAGGGTTCTCACAACAATGGGTCAACTGGACAAGCAACATACTATCTACAAACACTTCAGCAATCTTACTCAATGGAGTACCAGGTAAATTCTTCCACTGCAAAAGGGGGGTCCGACAAGGCTGCCCACTCTCGCCGGCTCTCTTCGCAATCGCAGCAGACCTACTCCAACACCTCACAAACCACGCCAAGCAAAGAGGCTTACTGATACCCCCACTACCGCATCTTTCCAATCACGACTTCCCGATAGTCCAGTATGCCGATGACACAATCATCACAATACAAGCATCCCAGCAACAGATATTCTTCCTAAAAACCTTACTCTCAGCCTTCACAGCCGCAACAGGCCTCAAGATTAATCTAGAAAAAACATTCTTAATCCCAATCAACCTTACCTCAGATCAAGCAACCACCATGTCAGCCACCTTTGGGTGCCAGCTAGGCACACCACCCTTCACCTACCTTGGCATACCCTAGGAAACACAAAACCAAAAAGCACTGACTTCCTACCACTGACCACTAAAATTGAGCGCACACTCAACACCACATCCGCTTACCTGTCCATGGCAGGAAGGTGCACAATTGTAGACACCCTACTATCATTGATGCTAATATACACAATGTGCACCATCAAACTACATACCAAAACAATCCAACAAATAGACAAGTACAGAAAAACCTGCCTATGGAGAGGTTCGGACATCATGGCCAAGGGGAAACCCTTGGTGAAATGGGAAGACACCACAACACCAAAGAAAAAAGGAGGAATTGGGCTCAAAAACCTACACCTCATGAACCAGGCCTTCATACAGAAATTCCTCTACAAACTCTACAACAAAAAGGACACGCCTTGGGTGCACCTCATCCTCGACTCATATTGCGCAGATGGCACCCCACCCCATCAACTAACAAATAGGGGTTCCTTCTGGTTCAAGGACATCATGAGCCAGTGGGAAAGTTTCAAACAACAAACCAAGGTAAACATCGGAAAGGGAGACACGGTATCCATGTGGCACGACAAGTGGTATACAACGGTACTATTTTCGACTTTCCCCAACCTGTATACACACGCAAGACACCAAAATGTGTCCATAGCCCAATACATTACAACAACAGACATACACGCCAACTTCCACACCCCAATATCGACACAGACCCTACAGGAACTAAACCTACTCACCAACATCATCCAAGGCTTACAAGACACCAATGACACATGGTCATACAAGAATAACAGCAAAGGCTTCTCATCCAGTTACATCTACAACAACAACTTCAGATTTAACACAACACCGCCTCCACCATTGAACTGGATCTGGAAGACGAAGCTAACAAAGAAGCTGAAAATATTCTGCTAGCTCATGTTCTTGGACCGCCTGAACTCCAGAAATCTACTCAAAAGAAAGAACTTCAGCATAGAAAATGACGACTACTCCTGTGTTCTATGCACAGCGGCACCAGAGGAACTGACATATCACCTATTCTTCCAATGTGAATTCAGCACCGCATGCTGGGCAGCCATACAAATCAACTGGAACCACAGTGTACCGTTCTTCACAATGATTCAAGAAGCAAAAAGAAACTGGACCGGTCCACCGTTTATGGAAATATTCATCACAGCAAGCTGGGAAATTTGGAAACAACGAAACGAGCTCATCTTCAGAAGCAACGCACCATCACTCTCATCCTGGAAGCATAACTTCCATACAACTATGTCACTTCAATGTAATAGATTCCCAACCCCCATCAAAACTTGTACTCAGCTGTGGCTATCGGCCATAAACTTCATCATTCCCACCTCGGGAATATGATTTTGTTTATGCTGATAACCTCACCTGCCTGTCTTGCAATCCTCGGATTGCAACCTATATATATTAATATAACACAGTCGGGGCATCTCCTATTGTTTGCCTTCAAAAAAAAATATAAATGCCAAATGTACTAACTGTTCAAAGCATATCAATACATGATATGCAACATTCTATCGAAAATAAAAAATCTCCTAAACCACTGACTATAAATAATAAGAATGCAGTAATCAAAGGCTCACCTGTCCAACGATAAGATAAGAAAGATGACTTAAACCATTCAAGGCTCACCTGTCCAATGATATCAAGAGTACTCCATGGAGAGCGAACAACACAGTTCAGAAGTTTTAGGCCCTTAGAAGAACTGCCACCTATGAACCATCTTAAAAAGGGGAGCATAAGACCAGCCATATCCAGTATTGATGTAAATGTATTTTCCAGTATAAGAGCAGACACCTGCAGCATGGAGCAACAACATATCAAGTTTATACTAAGTTTCAAGAACATTATTGAGCATATTTCCAATAATCTTAGCAATAGTATGGCTTCAATCTCGAGGAAGTAATCATATGACCAAGGCCATAAACTCAAGTGATGGGTGAAAGGAAGACCAACAAGCAGCACTCGACCACTCTAGTAACCAGGTACAACCCAATCTCCATGGTTAGGGGACAAAAACTCAAGGCCCCTTCCATAAGAAAGATTTCTGTCCCGGTGATAACATGCCATCATTGGTTTTCAGCATTGCAATCAAAACTTTGTGTTGTTGTATATTGAATAAACACATTGGTGTACAATGAGTACCTTGTCAGGATTATTTTTCGCAAGAACGGCTCCAACAGCACCTCCTAAAGATCTCCCAAAGACAACTATCCTTGATGTGTCGATGTCCTTCCTCTGAACCAGATGATCAAGTGCAGCCTAGTAAACAGGATATATGTAAGAACGAGAACAAACGAAACCAGAGAAGTAAAAGTAAAAGGGAGTGAAAGGAACCAAAATACCTGTGCATCATATATGATTCCTTTCTGGGATGGATAGCCTTCACTCTCACCATACCTATAAACAAGTTCAGATGGCTTATAAATGAAGAAAATAAAAAGCTTTTAAACCACAAAGTATTGAGAACTTCAAGCATTAAGAATTACTACAAACAACAGAACTAATTCATGTATAGAACATCATACCCTCTATAAGAAAGCATAAAGACATTGCACTGCAGCTGCTCCATCATTAGTCGAACAAATTCCAAACGATGGGCAATGTCTATAAATGGTAAAGGATTTTTATAGAATACAACTCGGAGAAAACAGAGATAGCAAGTGAAGTATAATGCGGTGTTTTAAAAATCGAGCGCTTCGGTCACCCAGGCGGTGCGCGGCAATCAAACGCTTCGCTTTTAGCAAGGCGGTGGGGATTAAGCAGTTGGCACACTTTTTTCCGCTTTTGTCTGCTTTGTTCCGCTTTTGTCTGCTTTATTCTGCTTTCTCTGCCATATAAATGGAGTGTCTTGACCTAGCGATTCCCATCTCATCCCACTGGCGGCTGCCTATCCCGCGTGTGCCTTCCACGATCCCGCACACGCCCTCCCTGATCTCACCTGCACATCCCAGATCGAGCTCGACGGCCATCATCCCCTGTCGGTAGGGATTGCACCCATGGCAGTGATGGTCACGACTGCTATAACGGCGGTGGAACGGCCACACCTCCCTCAACCACCTCCATAACAACTATGACGTGTGTCGGATCCGAGTACCTACATATGCTCTAGATCTACTAGTTGCTTTGAGGCATTTCCATGTGTTTTTGGCTTTGTGTGCAGAGTTGATTTGACCTTTGAGGCATTTGTTGTTGATTTAATCTCATTGATTGAACACCGAAGTATTCATCCTTGTCAAATTTATATATATACATATATAGATTTGACACCGCTTTTTGTGAACGCCAAGGCGCTAGGCGGAGCTTCTCCGCTCGCTGTCCTCCATGGCTTTTTTAAACGCTGGTATAATGTCTATGTATTTGTTGGGCATCAAAATCGCAGCACGGCACCAACAGTATTTCTGCTATTTGTTTCTTAATGACCTAAAACAAACAAAGGAAAAAAATGAGGATACTGCCAGCATTTTCTTGGAAGAAAAGAATGGTTGGACCTGCATTAGAAAAGAAAATGGTGAGTAAGCATATCACAGTGTTTCAGGAAATGCAAGAGGGTCAAAACACATAACACTAGAAAAGGCCACCATTGAATTTCCTGCTAAAAACCTTCCTGTCTGAGAGTATTAAGCACCCCAAATACCTTGTAACAAGGTACAGTTAAGAGCATTTCAGATCATGCTAAACAAATGTGTAATATTAAAACATATTGGCACTAGATTCATTCAATCAAAATAGAGAAGTACACACTACACAGCTCATGCAACTAATGTAGTGTATAGACAAGATCAACTAGTTCATGGTGTACAAGCAGTAGCAGATATGGCTAGCAACAAAACAATCATGCAACTAAATAGCATGTATAACATTGACCAAGCTCACCAGAATCATTGTGTATTATTCAGGCATGCATGTATGCTTTAACCTGCAGTTAGATGGCCAGATGGTCCCTTGCTAGTATGGGGACAAGGGGTGAACAAACGAGTTGATCAGGAAGACGCTAGCTATACTCAGTGGGTGGCCCGCTCCTAACGAGAACACAAGCCAAGGCCCAAGGGCGTTTTGGGAGGTAGGTAGGCATTTGGGATCAAAAATGGAGTCCTCCAACCCAGGTCAGGCGCTAAGAGATCCGCCAGCCGACACCCCTAAAAAAACAAGCACCACCTGCCAAACCTGCAGCGCAGCTGCCACGGGGGGGAAGGGGATCGAGAGGAAGCGGCACGAAAGAGAGGCAGGATTAGGTTGGAGGGAGGGAGGGAGGGAGGGAGCGCTTGCCTCGGCAGGCGGGGGAGCGACGGATGAACCAGGAGTGGAGCCGCACGCCGTCGGCGGTGCGGAGCCAGACGTCCTCGTAGGCGAGGCGGAGGCGGTCCGGCGTGACGGCGTACGCGCGCGCCAGGCCCGGCAGCACGGGCACGTAGACGAGGCGCTCCTGCAGCGCCACGAGCGCCGTGAGGCCGACCACCGCCACGCCCCCCGCGCCGTACGCCAGCGCCTTCAGCCACCCCGCCATGTCCCCTCCCGCCGCCGTGACGCTCGCCGCGGGGAGGGAGGGAAGGCTCTGACTGGTGCGGGGCGCGACGGACGGCGCGGCGAGAGGGGCGAAGTGGGCCGAGCGGGGTCACTGACATGTGGTCTCGGACCCATATTCGTTGACTGAAGATTAAGTCAGCGGATCTTGATCCGGGGGGCGTCTTCCGGGCTTGGGTTTGGATTTGGGTTTAGTCAAATGGAATCAGGGACCCTGATTTGACGCGGCAGTCGCAGTTGCTAATAGGCAATAGATTTTTCGTCATTTTCCAGGGCAGAAGCTGCAAAGTGACTACTCCTCCGTTTTGTCGTTTTGAAGTTTATTTTTTAAATTATAAGACGATAAGTTTTCGGAGAGGGGAAAGTATATAATTACGCACTTACCGTTGATGAAAATGTATGCACCAGAATAACGATGTACTGCACATAATCTCTAAAGGAAAACATATAGCTAGCTACCGTGATTGAAGTAGATATGAGGATAATATAATATTCCATCCATTTTTGAAATAAATATGATATTTAAGGCAAAATATCTACTTCAGTTTGAACCTAAAATAGAGGATGAAGAGGGAGAAGAAAGTGGCAAGCATCATCACAGCGCCCAGAAGTGAAAAAAGCGTTATATATGGTTTGATAGCTTTTTGGAGTTATGTATGTTCTCATGTGGTTTGTTAATTTTTTTTCTATCTCATTCCATCTTGGTTCATGTTGTCTGTCCTTTGTTACGTGGCCTTTTAGTTATATTTATGGGGAAAAAAGTTGTCCTAGTATGTACATTTCTCTCAAACACCACCCCTTTATAGAACGGAATCACTATAAAAAATATGAAATTTCGATTTCACTATTGAATAAAAACACTTATCTATCAATGATTACACATCTGAATTATTTTTTTTATCTTCATTCTTTCAACCCAACAAACACTTAACTACAACTCACAATTAAAATCGAATTTTAAAAATCCACAAATAAACCAAAGTACCGAACATCGATCATATTAATCTACCATTCAACTTTTGTTTCTACGTTCTCCTCGTTTTTCTATCTTCTTCAGCCAAACACGATCACGAAATACCAAAAGTACGTACCCCTGTCCCTATCACCTCAGAGCAATGGCTGCGTGTGCATGCAGCTTCCCTGTCATGTTCGCCATAGTCCAGACCATTACCGCGAGGCACCGACCGGACCGAGTGCCGGCGAGCGGGCGAAAGGGAAAGGGAAAAGCAGCAGCTGGGCAGTGGACTCCACCCTCACCTCGCCTCGCACCCAAAGAAACCGATTTCGCTCCACGCCTCCCCCCAACCCAACCAACCAACCAAGTGCAGGCCACCCTTGCAAAAACCATTTTATTTACTCGCCGAGCCAGACCACAAGGCCGGGCATGTAAAGCCTCGGGCCCCGCCGGACAGTGAGACAAGCCACCGACCTCGCCATGGACCAAAGCGAAACTGCTAGACCACCGTGAACCAGAGACGCAAACGAGCACATCGGCGCTACTCCCCCTCTCTCTCTCTCTCTGCAGGGCGCGAAGGCCGCGCCTCCATCGTTGCAACCACAGCCATTTCACCTATCTCAAAGCAACACCCAGAACAAAGAACAGAACCAGCTGAAGGCAACTACAACTGCTGCTGCTGCAAGATTTCAAAACAGACGCAACGGCTACCTGGGCATTTGAAGGGGGGCATTTCCCGGGCTTTCCATTGGAGGGAAACTAACAGTTTGAGCACTTATACTGTAACAGAAATTTGAAAGGGTGGAGGGAAACCTCTGGGTTCCAACTACCGTTCAAAAATCTGGAGGGAAGAATCAAACAGAAGAGGGACTCTGCAAGAAGGATAAACTGAAATGAACTGTTTACCACTCCATATCTCTCCATTACCTCCTAAAATCTGCTACTTGAAGAGGAGGTTGAAGCTCTCTCAATTCTAAGTCTTTACACAGAAAAGGATAAAAAAAAAGGGAAACCCACCATATCTGTTTCTGCTGCTGCTTGCTTCTAGCTGAGATGAAGGGGGAGGGGATCCATATACATTGACTGCTTCATCAGTGGCGCTTGGAGGGCCTCAAGTCCTCTGCACCATCATCCTCATCGTCATCACCAGAGTCTGATGGGTCATCACCTCTCTTCCGCTTGCCACCCTGTGAGGATGAAGGCTCATCTGCCCCTCCGTCATCGTCATCGTCATCAACCTCATCCCTGTCCTCATCAGCATCAACAGGTTCAGCAGCATCAAAGTCGCTCCTGATGGCCATGGCTTGAGGCTCATCACTTCCAATGGCCATGGCAGGAGGAGGCCTAGCAATTGGCTGAACAAGATATTCTGTGCCTTCATCCTGAATACATGGAAAACTTGTTTTAGTTAGAACTGGAATTTTATCTTGATGACCCAAATACAATAGAGAAAATTCAAGACAAATCATAGAACCAGAAACAAATCACAATTTAGCACATGTGTAAATAATCAATTCTAACTAGTAAAAACCTGGATGTCATAAAAAATCAGAACATGAAGTGTCAATACTGTAGAGTACAGAAATGTTAGCAAAACAAGCAATAATTAGAGAACCACCATAGTTTGTACTACAGCAATTCAAGATTGACCAGAATCTAAATAGTAACTGTTATGAATTTCCTTCTTTTATATTTCTAGTACAACTAGGGCTGTCTTTTATAGATAGAAGGCATACCTCACTCCTTAACATATCTTATTCCTTAACAATTATATGCCCTCAATCTCATAATATCTCCTAACATATCTTATTTCCTAACAACTTTATTTCAACCCTTTATTCAGCACAGGATATCAATTTATTATGTTCTTGCCGTCCCCTTTTCTTCTATCCTGCTGACATAAGTAACAATTCCCTCCTCAACAAATAGCTCATCCTCAAGCCGAATCTCTGAAAATATTTGTGGAGGTTGATATAGGTGGTCATATCGGCCGGGGCAGATTGGCCGGCACAAAAGCCCGCAAAGAAAAGCACGGCCCGAACCTGACACAGCCCGAAAAAATCGGGTCCGAGACTTGACATCCAGCCCGTCGGGCTTGCCGGCACGACCCCTTTAGGCTCAGCACGACTGGCCCGTCGGAGTGGCCCAGCCCAACACAGCCCGTTTAGGCACGAATGATGATTTTCCACTGTTTTTAGTGTATTTTTAACTAAAACGGGACACAGGCCGGCCCGGCACGGCTCGACACGCTTAAAATGAATTCGGGCCGTGCCCGGGTCTGGACTCCGGCCCGCGAGCCGGCCCATTGGCCACCTATAGAGGTTGATAAGTGATGGATCGCACGAACATGATGCGGATCCAATGCCGCTCAGGGCTTGTGTACAAAACAAGAGGGGAGGCAACTCCAGAAATGGCGGTTCACGTAGAGAAGCTAGACACACAAGGAGAGGCACACGGTTGCAGCAGAGGATTCTTGCGAGCGGTAACTTCCAAGTGCTGAGGGGCGAGGTGGCTTCTAGCAACGTTAGGCCAAGGAGCCGAGGCAAGCACTTCGGAGGGCAACGTCAGGTGGTGCACATGCGCCAACGAATAGGCGCGGGCCCGACATGATCTGGGTGACGTCCTGGATCTTGGCGACATTCAAAATGTCAGTGTTTAAAAAGTCGGTGGAGAAAACCAAGGAGGGAAGCTCCGCCTGGCGTCTAGGACGCATAGGTGGCACCTAGATATTTCGAGGTGTTTCGTAAAAGCGGAGTCAAATTTATATGTATATATGTAAAAAAAATAATTTGAATCGAATGAATACTTTAATGTTCAACAATGAGACTAAAGTAACATCAAGTACCTTAAAGGTCAAAGCAACTTTAAGCCGAAAGTGAAAAAACACATGCCAGCAAGGGGCGATGGCCAACAACATTATCTGGAATGGCATATGTGAGATTGGAGATTGTGTTTTGGGATAGAGGGTGCATGCGGAACAAGCAGCCACCAGAAGGACATGACAGGGAATCGCTAGATCAAGCCACTCATTTTATTTGGCGGAAAAAGTGGAACAAAATAAGAGAAAGGCAGAACAAAGCTCAGAAAGAGGACAAATGCAGGGGAAACAAAATGTATCGAACGCTTATTCGTCATCACCTAGCCAAAAGCAAAGTGTTTGGTTGCTGCACAGCGCTTAAGCCGAAGTGGAGGCTTTTTTAAACACTATCGAACGTGGATTCAAAAAAACGAGGAGGGAGTGGTTTCTTCTTGCTTGGAAGTGTCGTCCAGTGTCATGACGACATTGTCGAGTCCCGACATCATGGCAAGCACGAACATGGTCGACCCAGCGAGCGGGTCCCCACCAGCGGCTCTTGTGTTCAGGATGTTACGGACGCCGACGAGGCAATGCGCACTGAGGAAGATCGGAATGGAAGAAGCGGAGAGTTGATTGTTTTCCTCACCCTATGTACTCTTGCCTTCTCCAGTCATGCAACACATCGATCACAATCGTTGAGGCGTGAGTTTAAAATGTGATGCAATTTTTGAGAATCGGTGAACCTCAGGATCTTATTCAACTATGGCCATATGACGGTCATAAGGATGATCCCTTGTGTTGTCTATGATACCAAATTATTATAAATTTCCTTCTTTTATGCCATCTCTAGTACAACAATGTATATCTTCTATAGAAAGCAAGTCACCTCTCACTCATATATCCGTGACAAATCTTATCACTTAACAATTCAATCCTCAATCTTACCATATATCATAACATCTTTTTTCCCTAACATCTTTTCATTCCTTTATCCAACACAAGCCATTGATTTAATCTGTTTTTCACCTTTCCTTTTATCTAACCAACATCCATAACATTTCACTGCTACTCAACAAACAACTCATTCGCAAATTGTTGTAGAGGGTGATTCAGGGTGGATCGCGCGAGCACACGGCGGATCCAATGCTGCTTCAGGTGTGTGTAGACAGAAGTGGCAATTCCCATCAAGAAGCAAGACATGTCGACAGAGGCGCTACTTGCAAGAGGGATCCCAACGAATGGCGTCATATACGAGCGAGGCAACTTCAGACAACGTCACGATGAGGAGCAGAGGCGTGTAGAAGCGAGCCGACGAAGGGCGGAGTCGAGCGACGCATGGACGCCAATGAATAGGCATGGGCCTAACATTGTTTTGTCAACATTCCAAGACGCAACGAGATTCCGACTACCCAACACCTCGTGCAGATTCAGCGAAGAATGAGGCGGGGTGGAGCGCATCTAGTGTCATGATAACATTGTCAAGTCCGAGGAGGCAGCCGTGAACTTGGTCGTGGAGTTGAGATGGAGGGGTGGTGGTGGCTTTGAGATGGAGGATAATCACATGGTGTGTGCACGAGGATCGGCGAGATCAGTAGGATTGAAGATGGGAATTGAAGGCACATAGAGTTGGCAGCTTCCCTCTCCCACCCACTGCTCCTGCCTTTTCTAGTCACGCAAGACATCGATCTTGATCGCCAAGTCATGAGTTTATGATGACCATCTGTGCTAAGATGCAATCCAATTTATGTGAATCGATGAGAGCCAAAGGTCTTGTTCAACAACAACCATGGGGCTATCTTCAGTGTTGTCCCTAATACGAAATTGTTATAATATTTCCTTATTCGATGTCATCCCTAGTACAACTATAACTAGCATTTATTGATAACAAGGTGCCTCTCACACATATCTCCTTAACAGATCTTATTTCTTAACAACTATCCCCTCAATCTTATCACATTCCTAACATATTTTATTACCTAACAACTTTATTTCTTTCCTTTACCCAGCACAGGCTATCAATTTATTCAGTTTTTCTGTCCCCTTCCCTTCTATCCAACCGACGTACAGTCAGCCAGGTTGGCCCGACACGTGACCCGCGTATCCTGTCGGGGGCGGCACGGCACGGCTCAGCGTGTATAAAAAGGTGTACCTCTAAGGTCAAACCTTAATCTCCTAAGCCAACTCTTAGTCTTTCGCTTTGTTTCGGCGCCTCCTCGATTGCAGGACCGTAGCTGCCCGCCTTCTTTCACCTGCACGTGTTGCTATCCGGTGCTTCACTCCTTCCCTGACGCACAGTGCGTTGGTGCCCCCCGACCATTAGCGCTCTCTCCTCTGTGCTCTCTGCCAGCCAAATTCCTGACCTCCAAGTCGGTGGTCGTCCCCTCCACCTCTATCTTCGATCTCTTCCATTGTCACAAGGACTACTCCGACTTCAAGTCCTCCAAGCTCCGACTGCACCTGCTGACTCCAGCTCCTGATCTAAGCTTCAACTTCAGCCCTGGCCCCGACATGTTGCTCTAATTGCGCTCGACGGCAGTGCCCCTCCCCTCCCCTTCAGCATCATTGCCTCGACGCTCCGCATACCCCACCCCGCGCAGCGCTGCTCCACTTCGTCGTGTTTCGGACCAAAATGGCACGAACAACCCATGACAGGCCAAGGACGACACGTGTAAAATGGCCCGGGTCGTGTCTGGGCCGACGGGTCTATCATGTCGGCCCAGCCCGGTGCTCTTTTGTGTCGTGCCAAGCTGAGGGTTTCCCGGCCCGAACCCGGCCGCCTGTTGGCCAACTATAGCAGCAGAAAGAGGCTTGCAAAACACTGCTGAAAATATAAGTATATAAGAGGGAAAAATAAAACACTAAGACATACAATAGATACAAGACACGCAAGCCAGATAAGGGCAAATTACGCTTAAGATACAACCAAGAGAGATAAATCATTGTAACATTGATGGTATTTCAACTGAACAAGCACGCCATGCTACTGAGTATCCATCATCAAACAGATGCTAAAGAAACAACATACAATTTCTAGCCTTCTAGAAACCGGCATTTGTACCTTCCACTCTCATATTCCAGCCATGCCAAGATATCTCAGACTACTTCAGCTCTTAAATAGTAAGATTGCATTTAACTGCTGTGATACCAACCAAAGCTAGTAAACCAGAAGAAAACATTTGATGGATGGGTCAGCCGACAACAATAGTGATTTACATGTCCCTTGACAATTCACTCGCAAGGGGTATAACAACTAAATTTTCATACTTTCACACACAAGCATCAGTGAATAAATAGTACACTAAACATACACCATATAAATAATGCAATATCTACCAAAAAGCAACTAGTAACAGGTAATAGTCTTGCTACGGTAGTCTAATAAATAATAATCTACAAAATACCAATGAATAGTATCAAGAGAAATGATGTGGTATACCTCATCGTCAGCATCATCATCTTGGTCCTCCTCATAAACCCTATCATCCTCCAATATCTCATCATCCTCTTCTCCAATTTCACCGCTCTCATCCTCATCATCACCTTCTCCATAGTCATGACCATCAATCTCCTCACCCCCTACCTCCCCTCTCATCATGGAAACCCTGTGGCTGCTCTCTAGCTCCGCCTCATCATCCTCAACCTCCTCTTCATCCTCCTCGTCATCCAAATCATCCTCAACTCCATCTACGTCCTCATCACTACTCAGTACATCATGCACCTCAACCGCAGCATCTTCTTCATCATCATCCTCATCAATCTCCTCCCCCAGATCATCATCCTCCACCTCATAGTCATCGTCATCCTCATCATCTAAGTCCTCATCCTCTTGATCGGGGGCTTCTCCAACTGCAGCTACATGAAAGCCGTTGGTCCCATGGTGGTGCTCGACTGCTTCGTTTGGAAGAACCTCGTCAGCGTCACTGTCATCCTCGTCCACGTCTATCACCCCATTCACCTCCACCGGGGGCGCTGGTACACCGCCGCGCGATTGGGAGACGCCCCCGTTCGCCACCTCTCCGCTCGCAGGGTCCTCCTCCTCGTCGTCATCATCGTCTTCCTCGCCGTCGACATCCCCGTCATCGTCGTCGTCGTCGTCCGACTCCGGGCGCTCGTTCCCGTCGACGTCCATCTTGTCGAGGTACTTGAGCGTCCGAATCATGCCGAAGACCCTGGATCTGTAGTCCTTGACCCGGGTGACGGGGCACTCGTAGAGGTCGAGCGAGACGAGGCGGAGGTCGGCGAGCGGCGCGAGGTCGTCGACGTCCTGGATTCGGTTGTTGCTGAGGTCGAGGTCCCGCAGCGAAGAGAGCCCCGCGGTGACGAGGTGGTGGAGGCCGCCGGCGATGCGGTTGTCGGAGAGCGTGAGCCGCGTGAGGTTCGGCAGCCGCGGGAACCCCTCGAGCGACGAGACGCCGACGCCCGCGATCGAGAGGTGCTCCAGGCTCTGGTGCCGCTCCAGCACCTCCGCCGCCGGCAGCCGGCCGTGTGTGCACTTCACGGCGCCGTCCAGCGTCAGGCTCCGCGCCGGCGACGAGCTGCCCTCGCCACCGGCATGCAGCGCCGCCTCCACCGCCCGCTCCCACGCCTCGTCCGCCATCTCCTCCCCTCTCCAATAAATTTTTTTTTTTTTGGCCGGGGGGTGTTTGGTCGCAGGGGGATTTGAAATACAGTGGTTTATACGGGGAGGTCGTCCACCTCAGCGTTGCGGGGAAGAGGGGGGCGGTTCACCAGGCGCATGGTGCACCGGGTGCAGGAACATTGGTGCTGTATGCGCGACCAATGAGAGCACTCATTCGGGTGGGGCCATGGGGAGGCACGGATCGCTGACGTGGCGGCATCCGAGGGGCGTGTGTTTCTTCTGAAGGTCGGGGGAAGCGAAGCGAGCGGGAGCAGGGGAGAGGCGTGGTGGGCTGGACTGGATGATGCCAAAAGCATCTTCTCCGATCGACACCGTCCGATCGATTCCGGTGAGGCATCCTGGACCGTCGGATTCGTGGGAGTTTGCTAGCGTCCGTTTTTCTTCTGGCTAGCGTCCGTTTTACCCTGAAGCAGGGCGCCGTGGACTGGCAGTGGGGTCAGCAAAGGCGGCTGGTATTGCGGAAACTGACAATGGAAACTGGCAATGGTTGTGGTTGATTTGGATGGACCCGCGTACTGGACCCAGCCTGTAAGGGAGGCTGCATCTGTGCGTCTTCTTCAATGTGCATGCAGAGTTACAACATCCGAAGTGGTACGCTGTAAAGTATTGTAAATTGTATACACTGTATTGTAGTGTAATTTAGAATATGTACTGTAAAAATAGAAGGAAAATAGTGTATAGAGTATGCTTCAGAGTACGCTGGTGCCGAAAACTTTAGTGACAGTTTTGAGTTGTGTTTTGGTTGTGCACTTTTGTCGTTGCTTGTAGTTCATTCAGATGAACTTATGTAGTTGGTGTTAGTTGTGAACTCCGTATTGATTGTGTCGATGATTATAGTTTATTTGGATGGACCTGCATACGCATTTGTATCTAAGTACAAGGGGGGAATGTACCTGCATGACCTTGTTCAAAGGATCTACGCGTCAATGTGCATGCAGAGTTAGTGCCAGTTTTGAGTTGTGTTTTGGTTGTGCACTTTTGTCGTTGCTTGTAGTTCATTCAGATGAACTTGCATAGTTGGTGTTAGTTGTGAACTCTGTATTGATTGTGTGGTTGCTTATAGCTTTATTTGGATGGACCTACATATTTGTTGTATCTAACTACAAGGGGGAATGTGTCTGCATGATCTTGTTCAAAGGGTCTATGCGTCAATATGCATAATGTGCATGCAGAGTTAGTGCCGGTTTTGAGTTGTGTTTTGGTTGTGCACTTTTGTCGTTGCTTGTAGTTCATTCAGATGAACTTACATAGTTGGTGTTAGTTGTGAACTCTGTATTGATTGTGTGGTTGCTTATAGCTTTATTTGGATGGACCTACATATTCGTTGTATTTAACTACAAGGGGAAATGTATCTGCATGATCTTGTTCAAAGGGTCTATGCGTCAATGTGCATAATGTGCATGCAGAGTTAGTGCCAGTTTTGAGTTGTGTTTTGGTTGTGCACTTTTGTCGTTGCTTGTAGTTCATTCAGATGAACTTACATAGTTGGTGTTAGTTGTGAACTCTGTATTGATTGTGTGGTTGCTTATAGCTTTATTTGGATGGACCTACATATTCGTTGTATCTAACTACAAGGGGGAATGTATCTGCATGATCTTGTTCAAAGGGTCTATGTGTCAATGTGCATAATGTGCATGCAGAGTTAGTGCCAGTTTTGAGTTGTGTTTTGGTTGTGCACTTTTGTCGTTGCTTGTAGTTCATTCAGATGAACTTACATAGTTGGTGTTAGTTGTGAACTCTGTATTGATTGTGTGGTTGCTTATAGCTTTATTTGGATGGACCTACATATTCGTTGTATCTAACTACAAGGGGGAATGTATCTGCATGATCTTGTTCAAAGGGTCTATGCGTCAATGTGCATAATGTGCATGCAGAGTTAGTGCCAGTTTTGAGTTGTGTTTTGGTTGTGCACTTTTGTTGTTGCTTGTAGTTCATTCAGATGAACTTACATAGTTGGTGTTAGTTGTGAACTCTGTATTGATTGTGTGGTTGCTTATAGCTTTATTTGGATGGACCTACATATTCGTTGTATCTAACTACAAGGGGAAATGTATCTGCATGATCTTGTTCAAAGGGTCTATGCGTCAATGTGCATAATGTGCATGCAGAGTTAGTGCCAGTTTTGAGTTGTGTTTTGGTTGTGCACTGTTGTCGTTGCTTGTAGTTCATTCAGATGAACTTACATAGTTGGTGTTAGTTGTGAACTCTGTATTGATTGTGTGGTTGCTTATAACTTTATTTGGATGGACCTACATATTCGTTGTATCTAACTACAAGGGGAAATGTATCTGCATGATCTTGTTCAAAGGGTCTATGCGTCAATGTGCATAATGTGCATGCAGAGTTAGTGCCAGTTTTGAGTTGTGTTTTGGTTGTGCAATTTTGTCGTTGCTTGTAGTTCATTCAGATGAACTTACATAGTTGGTGTTAGTTGTGAACTCTGTATTGATTGTGTGGTTGCTTATAGCTTTATTTGGATGGACCTACATATTCGTTGTATCTAACTACAAGGGGGAATGTATCTGCATGATCTTGTTCAAAGGGTCTATGCGTCAATGTGCATAATGTGCATGCAGAGTTAGTGCCAGTTTTGAGTTGTGTTTTGGTTGTGCACTTTTGTCGTTGCTTGTAGTTCATTCAGATGAACTTACATAGTTGGTGTTAGTTGTGAACTCTGTATTGATTGTGTGGTTGCTTATAGCTTTATTTGGATGGACCTACATATTCGGTGTATCTAACTACAAGGGGGAATGTATCTGCATGATCTTGTTCAAAGGATCTATGCGTCAATGTGCATGCAGAGTTAGTGCCAGTTTTGAGTTGTGTTTTGGTTGTGCACTTTTTGTCGTTGCTTGTAGTTCATTCAGATGAACTTACATAGTTGATGTTAGTTGTGAAATCTGTATTGATTGTGTCATTGCTTATAGCTTTATTTAGATGGACATGCATATGCGTTGTATCTAACTACAAGGGGGAATGTATCTGCATGACCTTGTTCAAAGGATCTACGCGTCAATGTGCCTGCAGAGTTAGTGCTAGTTTTGAGTTGTGTTTTGATTGTGCACTTTTGTCATTGCTTGTAGTTCATTCAGATGAACTTAGATTTGATCTATACGTCACGCGTGCGTACATAGTTGGTGTTAGTTGTGAACTTTGTATTGATTGTGCTGCTGCTTATAGTTTATTTGGATGGGTCTGCATACGTGTTGTATCTAACTACAAGGCTGGGTGTACCTGCATGACCTTGTTCAGAGGATCTACGCGTCAATGTGCATGCAGAGTTAGTCCTAGTTTTGAGTTGTGTTTTGGTTGTGCACTTTTGTCGTTGCTTGTAGTTCATTCAGATGAACTTAGATTTGATCTACATGTCACGCGTGCGTACATAGTTGGTGTTAGTTGTGAACTTTGTATTGATTGTGTCGCTGCTTATAGTTTATTTCGATGGACCTGCATATGCGTTGTATCTAACTACAAGGAGGAATGTACCTGTATGACCTTGTTCAAAGGATCTACGCGTCAATGTCCATGCATAGTTAGTCCCAGCTTTGAGTTGTGTTTTGGTTTGCACTTTTGCGTTGCTTGTAGTTCATTCAGATGAACTTAGATTTGATATACATGTCACGCGTGCGTACATAGTTGGTGTTAGTTGTGAACTTTGTATTGATTGTGTCGCTGCTTATCGTTTATTTAGATGGACCTGCATACGCGTTGTATCTAACTACAAGGAAGAATGTATCTACATGACCTTGTTCAAAGGATCTACGCATCAATATGCATGCAGAGTTAGTACCAGTTTTGAGTTGTGTTTTGGTCGTGCACTTTTGTCGTTGCTTGTAGTTCATTCAAATGAACTTAGATTTGTGTTGGACTCACGCTACAAGGGAGGCTGCACCTTTCACGACCTCGTTCAAAGGATCTACGCGTCACTGTGCGTGCATAATTTGTATCAGTTTTAAGTTGTATGTTTGGTTGTGTAGTTGCTTGTAGTTTATATGGATGGACTTGGATACGTAGTTAGACTCAGGATGTAAGGAGGACTACACATATCACGTGTGCGTGTATAGTTGGTGTCAATTTTAAGTTTTTATTTTGGTTGTGCTGCTGGTTGTAGTTTATTTGGACGAATCCGGATATGCGGTTGGACCTAGGATGCAAGGAGAACTGCACCTGCACGGCCTCGTTCAAAGGATCTACACATCACGTGTGCGTGTAGAGTTAGTGTCAGTTTTTGAGTTGTGTTTAATTTGATTGTGTTGCTGCTTGCAGTTCATTTGGACCCGAATACGCGTTGGATGAGCCAGGCTGCATGGGAGACTTCATCTGCGTGGCAGCATGGGTTCATAGTTGGTGCTAGTTCTGGTTGTGTTTTGAATCTTTGATTGTGTCGCTGCTTGTAGTTGGTTTGGACGAATCCCATATGCAATGGACCTAGACTGCAAGGGAGGCTGCAACTGCACGGTCTCGTTCAAAGGATCTACACGGCACGCGTGCATGCATGACTTGTACCAGTTTTAACTTGTGTTTTGGTTATGTTGTTGCTTATGGTTAATTTGGATGGACCCGGATACACGTTGGACACATGCTGCAGGGGAGACTACACATGCGTGGCCCGTTCAAAAGATCTTTTGTGTCACACGTGCATGCAAAGTTGGTATAAGTTTTGAGATGTGTTTTGGTCGTGTCATTGAACTTTGGTTGGTGTGACCTACCCAAAGGCCATGAGTGGTGTTACGCCCAGAGGAATGACATTCGCACCAGGCTATTGATGTGCGTACAGGAAATGCGTGTATACTACAGGCGTACACCTGCTCGCCCTCATGAAATCAGTGCGAGACAACATTGATGGTTGTCTTCTGCGCATGTGAGGAAGGAAGCTAGGAAACAGTAGAGCAACTACGACGGGACATACGTGAGGTGAGAGGGCGACAAATAAGTTGTGTGGGGTGGAAGAGCACCGAAATTGTGGACAAAGCACTTGGACCACAGTGGACGTGGATGACAGAAAAAAAAGATTTGAATGTCGTCGATGGCTTCTTGGGCTTCTTCACCTCCCCATCATGATGGAATGAGGATCCCCTGACTTAATCAGCGGTCACTGACATGTGGACCTGGTCCCACATGTCAGTGACTGTCGGTACCCTAAAAACCATACACCCCCTGAGGTTACAAAGATCTCAAGGGAAGGACGTCTACTCAAATTGAAGACCCTCGGAGGCCCACTTGTCAGACATAACCGGACCTGCTTCTCCAACATGGTTAACCCCTAGGTTGCCACGTGTACTGCCAGACCGGAGCTACTACCCACAAGGGTGAAGCTCCGGGCTAGGTACCGAAACGGCACCTCCGGACTTAACCCCTGACCGAGAGAAGCTCCGTACCTGACACGTGCCAGGCCACCCCGGAGCTTCCCGCTTCCCCAAGCAAGCTCCGGAGCTGCCACGTGTCCAAACGTCGGAGCTGGCCGCCTCAAACCTCCGGAAGACATTGTAACGACTCTGGATCTTCAAAGGATAGCCGCGGACTTCAAGACCCGATTAATTGTCATTAATTCCATGTTAATGACACTTAATCGGACAATCTTAACACCTGTAACGGCACTGTCGGAGCCCGTTACAGGGTTATTAACAACAATTAATCGTGTATCAATACTAGTAACCGCCGGGGCCACATGTCGGGCCAGGCTAACTTGTAACGGTTTGTCCTTGTACTATAAAAGGACAGACCGACGATACACGGAAAAAGGGGGAGGCTCTCGAACGCTCTCAGGCACACACGCATTGACGTGAGCTTTCATACATAAACTAATACAACATCACACACCCGTGGAGTAGGGTATTACGCTCAGGCGGCCCGAACCACGTAAACCACTGTGTCTCTCGTGTCCAATCGTGATTCACCTTCTTGAGTCTCCACGCGCCCACACCGAACTACAAACTCCTTCAACACTTTAGTAGTGTCAGGAGATCTGCCGACTCCAACAGTCGACAGTTGGCGCGCCAGGTAGGGGGTGCCTGAGATTTTCAAGAATGGTGAATTCTGCGGCTGGATCATCCAACGGGCAACCTGCTGCTCAGGCTGTTGGGGGCAATCCCTCCAACATGCAGCCACCAGCAGGAGCCTCAGCACCAGCAGGAGTCACACTCCCACCACCACCATCTTCTCCGGCAAACCGTGCCGGGCAACATGATGGTGCGCCGGCGTCACATACTGCGCCGGCAAGTCATGACAACCCAGAACACGCGCTCCATGCAGCGCGTGCTCTTCTCCAGCGACCACCACCTCCGGATGCATCTCGAGATGCCATGGAGCAATGGAGGGCTGATGTTGAGCATTTGGTCGCAGCAGCGGCCGAACGCCTCAACAACCAGGGTCCTCCTCCTTCAGGGCGAGCCCCGTCGCAGCGACGGACGTTGTCTGGAAGACTTGGTCCGCATGTCTCCAACAACCGAAGACGAGCTGCGTCACAGCAAGTGACGTCGTTGCCCTCTGGGGCACGACGCACCCATACGATATCTCGGCTTTCGACACATGACCTCCGGGCGGAGCTTGATCGCCGATACCGCCAACAGGATGGCCGTGTCCATATCGAGCGAGCTCGAGAAAGACGGGATGCTCAAGACCTTTCTACTCTGGAAGGAGTAGGAGGAGGCTGTTCCGCCCTAGCCATGCACCTGCGCATGGTTAGATGGCCACAGAAGTTCCGGCCACACTTGCCAGAAAAATTCGACGGGACTGTCAACCCCGTAGAATTTCTGCAGATATACTCCACTGCAATCTTAGCAGCTGGAGGAAACGAGGCCGTAATGGCCAACTACTTTCCAGTGGCCTTAACTGGGACTGCCAGGTCCTGGTTTATGAGCCTTCCATCCAACTCTATCGATAGTTGGGAGGAGCTGTGCCGTCAGTTCACTGCCAACTTCGGGAGTTCATACACCCGACCGGGCACTGAACTAGACCTTTTTGCGGTCGTGCAAAAAGGGGGAGAATCTTTGCGGTCATTCATCCAGAGGTTCTCTCAGGTACGCAACACAATCCCTTCTATCTCAAGTGCTTCTGTCATTGTGGCATTCAGACAGGGTGTACGAGACAAGAAGATGTTGGAGAAGCTGGCGATCAAAGAGATCACCAGCGTCACGGAGCTCTTCAGCTTGGCGGACAAATGTGCCAGAGCTGCGGAGGGCCGTGAAATGCACTCCAAACCAGCCTTGGAGGATCACAAAAAATCCTCCAAAGAAGAAGCCGCTACCTCCGGGAGTGGCAAGAAGAAAAAGAAGACCAACGGCAAGAAGAAGCCGTCGGCCGACACATCCAACGTTACAGCCACTGCAACTCCTGGTGGCCGGGGGCCACGCCCCGAGAAGCGACCTCGACCGTCTTCCGAAGACGGCGACAAATCCAAAATGTGGTGCCCCATTCACAAAACGGGCAGCCACAGGCTGGAAGACTGCCGGGAGGTCCAAAATCTTGCCGAGCGCTACAACAAGCGCCGGGAAGGGTCTCCTTTCCGACAGAGGGAGGGAAAACAGAAGGTTGACGAAGCTCCGGCTGAAGAGGAGTTAGGGTTTCAGGACCCCAGAAAGTTCTTGAAAGCCGTCTACACCTCCGTCGACGATGACTCCGACGTCTCCGACAACGAGCGTCGGAAAACCATGAACACCATCTTTGGTGGATCATGGGACATCACTTCTCGTTGTGTCATCAAGACTATGAGGCGGGATATGGCTGCTGTAGCTCCTACAGCTAGACCGGAGCCACATCGAAAGTGGATGGACACACCCATCACTTTTGATGCTTCGGACTGTCCTCGAAGCATGGTCGGAGCTGGCCAATTACCCTTGATGGTATCTCCCACCATCAACAACATCCAGCTCCATCATGTTATGGTGGATGGAGGTTCGGGGCTGAACCTTATAAGCTTTGAAGCTTTTACCAGACTTCAGCTTCGACCTTCGGATCTTCAGCCCTCTCGACCATTCTCCGGAGTAGGTCCGGGGGCCATTACCCCACTCGGAGCTATAATTCTCCCCGTTACCTTCGGGACACGGGAGAAGTACCGCACCGAGAAGTTGGTCTTCGACGTCGCTCAGATCAACTTACCATTCAACGCCATCTTGAGTAGACCTGCCCTATACAAATTTATGGCAGCTGCTCATTATGGATAGTTGGTGTTGAAGATGCCAACACCAGCAGGCGTTCTCCGGATTCGTGGAGATCGCACCGCCGGAGTAACTGCTCTGGAGGAGCTCCATGCACTCACCACTGCGCAAGAGGAGGACTCCAGACAGGGGCAAGCTCCAAAACCTCCGAGCATTCGGCAACGAGGCTCAACCTCTGCTCCCCGTGTGCAGCCAAGCGGCGACACCGACATCCCCGTCAAAGTCGTCCAAATTGGTTCCGATGTCACTCAAACCACCCGCATATCGGGTGGGTTGAATGACAAATAGGAACTCGCGCTCATCACTTTCCTCCGGACTAACGTTGACGTATTTGCTTGGCAATCGTCACAAATGCCTGGGGTCCCCAGGGAAGTGATTGAGCACAATCTGAAGATTTACCCCGATGCTCGACCTGTGCATCAGAAACCTCGGAAGCAATCTGTAGAGCGACAGAACTTCATCCGACAAGAAGTGAAGAAGTTGCTCGAAGCCGGATTTATCCGAGAAGTCTTCCATCCAAAATGGCTGGCGAACCCAGTCGTTGTGCCCAAGGCCGGCGGGAAACTTCGGATGTGCATCGACTACACCACACTGAATAAGGCATGTCCAAAAGATCCATTCCCACTACCTAGAATAGATCAGATAGTGGATTCCACCTCCGGGTGCGAGTTACTGTGTTTTCTAGACGCATATTCTGGATATCATCAAATCAGGATGTCTAGGGAGGATGAAGAGCATACTTCATTCATCACAGTGGATGGATTGTATTGTTACACAGCCATGCCGTTTGGTCTCAAGAATGCAGCTTCAACTTTTGTACGAGCTATGTACAAAACTTTCGAAGAACTCATCAGAGACATAGTGGAAGTGTACGTCGATGACATCGTGGTCAAAGTCAAGAACAAGGAGTCCCTCTTGGACACCTTGCAGGCTGTCTTTGACAAGCTGCGGGCCACCCGCACGAAGCTAAACCTAGACAAGTGCGTCTTCGGGGTTAGCTCCGGAAAGCTTCTTGGTTTCCTGGTAAGTCACCGGGGCATAGAGGCTAATCCGGCGAAGATAAAAGCCATTGAAGACATGCGGCCACCAACCCGCATCAAAGACGTCCAAAAATTAACTGGATGTCTAGCAGCCCTCAGCCGGTTCATTTCAAGACTGGCGGAAAGAGCACTTCCCTTCTTCAAGTTACTGAGGAAGTCCGGACCATTCCAATGGTCTGAAGAAGCAGAGAAGGCATTCCAGGAGCTGAAACGGTTCCTCACCACCCTACCAGTCCTGGTAGCTCCGAACCCTGGTGAGCCTTTGTTGCTTTACATTTCAGCTACTGACGAAGTCGTCAGTATGGTTCTGGTTGCGGAGAGACCGGAACTACCCAATACTCAGGAATCCAGACCCCTTCGGGAGGGTCCGGAGGTTCCTGAAAGCGGGTCTGGGTCCCAGCTCCCAGACTCAAACCCCACAAGAAGCCACTTCAGAGGACCCGGACCCCTCTAAGAGGGTCCAGGTCATTTCTGAAGAAGCTCCTGGTTCCTCCACCCAGAACCCGGAGGTCCCCGAAGAGAGTGTGGACCCCTCCGAGAGGGTCCGGATCAATGAAGAGGAAGCTTCGGACCCCTCCGGGAGGGTCCGGACCATTCAACGCCCGGTATACTTCATCAGTGAAGTGTTACATGATGCCAAGACTCGATACCTAGAGGTGCATAAACTGCTTTATGCAGTTCTTATTGCCTCAAGGAAGCTTCAACACTATTTCCAAGCTCACAAAGTCTCGGTGGTGACCTCATATCCACTTCGAGCGATCCTGCATAATCCCAATTCAACTGGGAATATTGCAAAGTGGGCAGCGGAATTGGCTGAATTCGATCTTGAATTCATTCCGAGACAAGCAATCAAGAGTCAAGCGTTGGCAGATTTCGTGGCAGAATGGACTCCCTCTCCATTAAACCCTGGGGGCCCCAGCGAGCAGAAGACGGAACCTCAAGTTCCAACCTTCACTAAGCCTCACTGGACCATTTACTTCGACGGCTCCATGCAGAAGCAGGGAGCCGGAGCTGGAATCCTTCTCCTCGCACCAACTGGGGAGAAGGTGAAATACATGGTACACCTTGACTTCAAGGCAACCAACAACATGGCGGAGTATGAAGCACTCATCTATGGATTAAAGGTGGCACTATCATACGGTGTCAAGCAATTGCTGGTCAAAGGAGATTCACAACTCGTCATCAAGCAGGTGAAGGGTGAATGCTCCTGCAATAATCTCCAGCTGGCTGCTTACCTCCTTGAAGTCCAGAGGCTTCAGAAGGACTTCGAAGTCCTAGACCTTCACCATGTTCAGCGTGCTCACAACGCTGAAGCTGACGAACTCTCGACCAAGGCGTCAACTGGAGCTCCGGCTCCTGATGGAACCTTTGTCCGGAGGTTGTCAAAACCCACAGTTCAGCCTACCGAACTGAACGAAGGGGGCGAGATCAGCATCCCGAAGCTGACGGTCCCGATGGCCCTGTTACCATGGCAGCCATCAAGGGTCGTAGGTGCTGCCGGAAGCTCCGAGCAACCCAGCACGCAAGACTCAAATGCTCAAGTCAGTTCCGATGCATGGATCTCGGAGATCCGGAGCTACTTGAAAGACAACATCCTTCCTGACGAGGATGTATCCGCTGATCCGGTAGTCAGATTGGCTAAAAGATACACGTTGGTAGAAGGGGATCTCTACCGGCGCGGTGCCAACGGCATCCTAATGCGGTGCATCACAAGGGAAGAAGGTTGCGAGCTCCTCGCAGAAATCCATGGAGGCGAGTGTGGGAACCACGCATCTTCCCGCACGCTGGTCGGAAAAGCCTTTCGGCACGGCTTCTACTGGCCTACAGCGCTCCAGGATGCCACTGAGCTGGTGAAGAAATGCAAAGCATGCCAATTTCATGCAAAGCAAATTCATACACCTGCTCAGTCCTTACAAATGATACCTCCCACATGGCCTTTCGCTGTGTGGGGGATGGACATCTTGGGACCCTTCCCTAGAGCCGTCGGAGGTTACAAGTTCCTGTACGTCGCCATCGACAAGTTCACCAAGTGGCCGGAAGCAACTCCCGTTGTGACGATCAACAAACAATCTGCAATCAATTTTCTACAATCCATCGTGAGCAGATTCGGAGTCCCAAATAAGATCATCACTGATAATGGGACTCAATTCACAAGCTCCGCATTTCAAGGATATTGCGAAGACCTCGGCATACAAGTTTGCTACGCTTCCGTAGCTCATCCTGCCAGCAATGGACAAGCCGAGAGAGCAAATGCAGAGATCCTTAAAGGACTCAAAACACGCACTTATGAGCGCTTGAAAAAGCACGGAGCCAATTGGATCGAAGAGTTTCCGCCCACTCTATGGGCCAACAGGACTTCTCCAAGTTGGGCAACCGGAGAAACACCCTTCTTTCTGGTGTACGGAGCTGAAGCGATCCTTCCTCCGGAAATCACCTTGGGTTCCCTCCGAGTCCGCACCTTCGACGAAGCCGCGCAGGACCAGCTCCGGCGCGAAGACCTAGACCTCCTCGAGGAGGGAAGGTGCCAAGCAGCTGTTCGGAATGCCCGATACCGCCAAGCTCTACGGCGCTATCACCAGCGGCATGTACACAACCGACAGCTCGAGGAAGGCAATCTGGTGCTACGGAGAATACTATCCAGAGAAGGGCAAAACAAACTCTCCCCCGGCTGGGAAGGGCCCTTTCGAGTGATCAAAGTATCCCGTCCCGGAAGCGTTCGCTTGGCTACCGAGGATGGGACACCTCTCCCAAATCCTTGGAACATCGAGCACCTCCGTAAGTTCTACACTTAATTCCACGGAGGTGAGTCTTAAGTAACTTGAAATGTATGTTATAGAGTCATTGTACAGAGTCGGGTAGTTCCTCCGGGAGAGCAGCCGGACCTTTCCCGAAAGGTTTGAAAAGCTCATGCAATACTTGACACAGTCTCCGGACTAAAAGTGTGGCTAACTACCCTGGGCCAAACGAGAAACCAAACACACTTAGCCTGGTTCCGTACCCTAAGAGTGTACTTGTTTCCCCCGTACCCCGGACCTATAATGAAAGACATCTTCATGTGAAATAGACTCCACGTGCATTCATTTTTGCATAGGCTCGACATTTTTATTTTTCTCTTTCTTGTCTATAACAGAAACGTGCAATTCTTAAGAAGTTCTAGTTTGACCGGTTTACATACGATTCGAGTTGAATTGTCAGATTTTTTGGATTTAAATATCGTCTGTGGCCAACTCACCTGAAAGTCGCCAAGCCATTCTAGGGCCGGAGTGCGCTATCGACTTAGCCTGGTCAAGCACCCTAAGTACGCCACTCTACCTACATCCTGGCAGGCCAAAGTAAGGTGGGTCCATGGACAATTGGATCTAAAAGAAAAGACAATTCATCCAGTCGTATTAAAAATCGTGTTCAACTTAAAATTTTCTTGAGAACCGTAAGCCGCGACGAAGTTATAGACAAGGAACGAATTTTACTATTTTTCTTGGCTTAAGTGTGCAGGAAAAATGAACCCTACGTTGATGGAGAAAAACCGGAGCTAACCAAGCTCCGACTCCCACCAGGGCGTCAACCGTCGGCGTTGACTAAAAGATGGTGAGAAGACCCCGTCACTGGAGTCTGTTGCCAACAAACCAAGTGTGGCAAAGGTCATTGCCGGAGCTGCTAAGCTCCGACACCTTAGAGTATTAACTACCGACGCTCAACGTGTTGATAGAGGCTATTGCCGGAGCTACTAAGCTCCAGCGATGGACAGTGCCGGAGCTTCTAAGCTCCGACAACTTCAGGGGACCTTCACTATCAAAAACTTCGGACCTAAATTCCACAAGTTCGAAGCAAATTCGTCTTCAACAAAACTCAACATCCTTTTGGTACATGTCCACAATCAAATTGTGCGCATCTACCAGGGGGCCAAGTGAAGATAAATATGTTGAAGACAAAAAAAAATGAAATTCGCAAAAAATTGGGGATTTCATTTCATCTGAAGACCGGAGATTACATCTGGAGACAAGGGATTACAAAATTGAGGAAGAAGAGAAGATACAAGTAAAGGCTAAAAGAGACGGTCCTAGACCCTATGGAAGAACTCGGCGACCTTCTGGGCGACCACCGACACGCAGGCTCGGGTAGCTTCGCCTTCTCCTTCGACGGGGCCTTCAAGCACCGGGTCCAGAGGAAATCGAGGGTTCCGGCTGGTGTAGCACGTCAACACATATTCTGTGACGTTCCTAGCCAGGGATTGCCCCTCGACCTCCAGCTGGTCCGCGATGACGTCGCCCACCTTGGAGAGCTTGCTGCCTGCGGCGCTCAACGCTTGCAACGCAAGGTCCGGCTCCGGCTCCGGATCCTCTGGGTGCATGGGGCTGAAACCCATCGGCGTCAGCGCGTCGTCGGCCTTGCCCAGGAACTCCCAAATCTGCAGGGAGTCCGCCTTCCTCAAGTTCTTCATCTCTTCCAGGGATCTCCGGGCCGCCGTCAGCTCCGAATTCTCGCGGGAGAGGCGCTCAACTTCTTTGGCGTTTTGCTGGATCTTCGCAGCAACCCGCTTCTCAAGTCTTCCGAGCTCCTCCTCCCGGAGGTGGATCTTGTTCCGGCAGTCGACCAGGTCCTTCTCCCTAGCCTCCACTTTCTTCTCCCGGGCGACAAGGGCACACTCGTATTCGTAGAGTTCCTGCCCCCGCACCCAGGTCTTCTCCTCTTCCTCGAGGCAGCGCTCTTCCAATTTCTTAGCGCGCTCCTCGAGGCCCTTGTCCGCCAGAGCTGTTTTCTCGGCGAGCTCTTCTTCCCGTCGCAAGACGTCATCCCGTAGCTCTAGGAGTTTTTGCTCCTCGTCCTCAAGCCGTATTTCCCTCCCTTCAAGTGCCTCTCGGCGCTTGATGAGTGCGGTGCTGATGGCCTCGAGCTGATCAAACCGAGCATTGGCCACGTCGTTAGCAGCCTTAGCTCGGTCGTGGAACTCCCGGGATTGAGCATCGAGGGCGTGAGTCATGCTCTCCCTCTCGTCCAGCAGCTTATCCCAGAGCTCCAGGCGGATCTTCTCCCGCTTGATCCACTCCTTGTCATCCGCAAGCCTCGACTGTGCCAGCTTAGTCTCGAAGTGGAGCCGATTACGCCACCGCCTAAGGGTTTGGCGCTCCTCTTCAAGAGCCTTGCTGTCGTGGAAGAAGGCCAGTTGGACCTGACGTAGACTGGAGCACGCGTTGTCGATGGACATCGACAGCGAGATGGGCTCCGGACCTGCTGGGATCTCTTCCGCTGGTTCCAGCGGGTCTTCACATACAAAAATTGGGTCCCACTCTACGAGAGTGGAACCCCGAGCTTCCAAAGCGCTAGGGCCTTCCTCCGGGACGGCCTCAGTCGCCATCGAAGGAGGTCCCGCCGCCAAGTCTTCATTTGCCCCCTTAGGCTGGGGGCCGGCGACTTCGTTCAGGCACACTGGCTCTGCCACAGGTACCATCGACGTCGTCGCCTCCGGAGCAGGAGCCGCTACTGGCTCCGGCCGGGACACCTCTTCTGAGGGAGGCTCAAGCTCCCTCGCCTCGTTAACCGCCGGCTCTGTGACCGGCGCTCCAACAATCACCGGCTCTGCGGCCGGAGCTTCGGAAGTAACCGGCTCAACTGCCGGAACTACTTCGACTTCCGGCTCGCATGCCGGGGCTTCAGCCACCTCCGGCTCAATCGCCGGGGCTTCAGAAATTTCCGGCTCCGAAGCCGGGACTGCTACTTCTTCCGACTCAACAGCCGGAGCTTCTACTACTGCAACACCAAGACCCGGAGCTTCCACTTCCGGGACGGGTGCCGCTGGCGCATCTTCATTCCTGTGGTCCGGCGCTACCACGGGAACTTCTGGAGACGAGTCGAGGTCCATGACCACGACAGCCGGCGCCGGAGCTGTCGCAGCCTCCGCTTGGGGCGGCACCGGGACTGGAGCAGAAGCCCTCGCAGCCTCAGACACTGTGGCTGAGGGTGGAGCTTCACTCCCCTTCTTGGGAACGCTGCAGATGAAGAACGAAGAAATTGACCAAACAGATGCTACAATTAAAAAGTTAATTGTGGTAAAAAAGAAAAATTACCTTGGGAGGCTCCCGCACCAGCTTGCGCAGAACCTCTTTCCCGGACGATCCGGGCTGGCCACGGTCGGCGTAGGAGCTCCGGGAGGACTCCCAGGACTTGCCACACCCGCGGGCGTTTCCCGGGTCGGAGCTCTCCTTGATCGGGAGGAACTCCTGGACCTGGAGGCCCTCACCGCTCCAGATGCCGGAGTCGCGCGCCCGGAGCTAGCACCACAGGAGGGATCCACCACGGGGACAGTCGCACTCCGGGAGGATCCCACCGCCGGAACAGTAACGTTCCGGAAGGACCCCACCACGGGGACAGTCGCCACGGCGGCGGAGGATCTTCCTTCCTGAGGAGGGGAAACGGGGGGGGGGGGGGGGGGGGGGGGAAGTGGCAGGCCCGATGGACCTTCCGTCAGCATGTCGCAGCTTCCTTTTCCGGCTCTCCGGCTCCTCCGCCAGCTCCTTGCCCTTGCCGATGACCTCAGCTCTTGGCTGTGGGACAGGGGCGGAGCTGTCTTCGGACAACCCGGGGATCGCCAACCGGGTGGTTGATCTTCTCTCGACGACACCAAGGTCATCAAGTGTGGGCATCGTCCGCCGGAGCTCCCTGCTGAACTCAACTTCCACGTTCAGAGGGAGGAAGGCCGGCGGCGGAGTCAAGTAATCTCCGTCAACGTCGATGCCGTGCTGGAATTTCTTGAGGTGAAACTCCAAGGTCTTCCCCACCATGCTGGACTTCAACCCGGTCTCAACCCGGTCCTCGTCCATCACGCTGTTGAGGGCCCAGGCGAGCTTCTCCCTCCTCTTCAGCGGCGCCCACCTGTTGGACAGGAAGTTGCAGAACACCGCGTGGGGAGTCAATCCTCCCTCCACACATTGGCGGATCCTGGTCAGGACAGGGTCGAAAGCTTCCGCCAGCACCGGAACTTCGCTCCATACCGACGTGTCAATGCCGGGCAGACCGTCTGGCAACTCCAACCGCTCATGCTCCTCCACCCGGACGACTATCCAATCTTTCTTCCAGTCATCCCACTTCCCGGAAGGGAATGACCGGAGGTACTTGAATGGGCACTTCTTGCGCTTCACGAAGTAGTAGAAGCCAAGATACTCATCGCTTCGGTCGGTGGTTTGGACGGTGAAGAAGGTTCGGAAGAGCTCGATGCAGGGAGGGATGCCCACCCACATCTTGCAGAAGTGGACAAAGATAGACACAAGGAGAATGGAGTGAGGGCCAAGGTGGTACAGCTGCAGACCATAGAAGTCCAGCAGCATCAAGAAGAAAGAAGAAAATGGTGGGATCAGCCCCACCATGACGTACGAGGAAAAGTACACCATCTCGCCAGCGTGCTCCTTTTCAAAGGGGAGCTCTCCGCCGGCGCGGACCGAGCGGTTGAAGAAGTCCGAAGACCACCCCATGAGGGCCCGGACCTTCTTCAGATCGCTGTCAGTCTTCAAGTGACTCTCACGCAGACCCAACTCCATCGTAGCACAACTAGGCAAGAGAAGAGGAGCAAAGTACGAGTTGGGAGTTTGAGCGCAAGAACAGATAGGAAGCGTAAAGAACTCCCGACGGTGCGCTTTCCTTCTTAAGTAAGCCCTCGCAACGCTTGGATGGAAACTGCAGGGGAGTCAAGGATACTACTCAAGAATTCAACCCTGCCGATGACAAGAGGGCCCGGGACCACCCTGACGATCAAGTCGAGGCTCTTACCCAGGCGAACAGTTGTCATCACGAGGCGGGAAACCCAAAGGCGGCGACCTGACAAGGCGCGCGGAACCGATACGGTTTTCGTATCGGGAACCGGCGACCTTCAATTGCGAGAGATCCGCACGTCAAAGATCTTATCTGCCGCCTGAGGTGCGCCACGCGTCGGGATTTAACCGTAAAGCCCCGCCGACGGCACCTCCGAAGACCCTTGAAGACCCAGTTCAAGAGTCGCGAGTATGGACCCACCTCCGACGGAATGACTTCATCCCGGTGACTTTCCCCGGAGGTAGGTCCAGGGGGCCACTGTCGGTACCCTAAAAACCATACACCCCCTGAGGTTACAAAGATCTCAAGGGAAGGACGTCTACTCAAATTGAAGACCCTCGGAGGCCCACTTGTCAGACATAACCGGACCTGCTTCTCCAACATGGTTAACCCCTAGGTTGCCACGTGTACTGCCAGACCGGAGCTACTACCCACAAGGGTGAAGCTCCGGGCTAGGTACCGAAACGGCACCTCCGGACTTAACCCCTGACCGAGAGAAGCTCCGGACCTGACACGTGCCAGGCCACCCCGGAGCTTCCCGCTTCCCCAAGCAAGCTCCGGAGCTGCCACGTGTCCAAACGTCGGAGCTGGCCGCCTCAAACCTCCGGAAGACATTGTAACGACTCCGGATCTTCAAAGGATAGCCGCGGACTTCAAGACCCGATTAATTGTCATTAATTCCATGTTAATGACACTTAATCGGACAATCTTAACACCTGTAACGGCACTGTCGGAGCCCGTTACAGGGTTATTAACAACAATTAATCGTGTATCAATACTAGTAACCGCCGGGGCCACATGTCGGGCCAGGCTAACTTGTAACGGTTTGTCCTTTTACTATAAAAGGACAGACCGACGATACACGGAAAAAGGGGAGGCTCTCGAACGCTCTCAGGCACACACGCATTGACGTGAGCTTTCATACATAAACTAATACAACACCACACACCCGTGGAGTAGGGTATTACGCTCAGGCGGCCCGAACCACGTAAACCACTGTGTCTCTCGTGTCCAATCGTGATTCACCTTCTTGAGTCTCCGCGCGCCCACACCGAACTACAAACTCCTTCAACACTTTAGTAGTGTCAGGAGATCTGCCGACTCCAACAGTCGACAGTGACCATGTCACAGCGTGCAGTAAAGTCAGGGAATCCCTGTCCATCATGATAGAGCGCTATAGGCTCGTCCGCATCGGAGTCGCTTGTCATCGCGGTGACACGTAGTGGCGCTCCTGAAAGCACTTCCTAACAGTGTCGAAGGCTTTAGCCTTGGAGTCGCCATCACCATTGAGCGAGGCATGGTGGCGAGGGGTGGCGAACTACTACTCTGAGCAACGCATGGGGAGATCCGGAGGTAGATTCTGTGGTTCTGGAAAGAATATCAAGGATGGGGGGAAGTGCCGGGAACAAACAAATAATGAAGGCGGGAGAAGGTTCGAGAGAACCGAATAAGATAAAATGAAATAAAGAAAAGAAAAAACCAGAAAATAGAGCAGGGAAAAAGAATGGAAATAAAAGGCAAGACGATAGTAAAAAAATAAAGAAAATAGAAGGAAAGTAAAAATAGGAAAATGAAAGAAAATAGTAAACACAATAAAAATAAAGAAGAGGGGAAAATGAAAGAAAATAGAAGGAAAAGAAACGAAAACAATGTGAACAAATTATTATAGAATCAGGATAGTTGACATACAATATGCTTAGAGAGCGCGATAAGTGAGGGAATACGTACTTACAAAAATTATTTTAAAGTGTGCTGACAAGAAGTGAGAATATTCATTTGGAATATATTTCAATAGTACATACGTACCGATAGCCTAAACCATTTTGATAGTTTAACTTTGAATACTTCTACAGTTCTTTAGTCTCATGAACGGCAAGAAGGTGCTAATATATACGGCCACATTACTGAGTAATCTCAGTATTCGAAACGATACGCACACATCATTTAAGCTTGTCATATTTTTCTCTCTCTGTTTTTTTTTTTTTAGTTTGGGGACAAGGGTTGTCATAATTTTGTTGCGGGTTTGTATCCTGCAAGGCCTTTGGGCTCAAAATTTCGAGCCCAAATCTCATGCCGCCAGCCTCTCTCGGTCACGGGCCACTCCGTTGCTAACCGCAACCCAAGGCCAACCAGACAAGAGACGAGACACTTCACTCCGCTTCCATTCCACACACTCCCCCTTCCCCGTCCCAAGGTCAGGAACAGCAATCAACCACTTAAACCTCTTTGCACACTTTGGAGCAACGGTTAGGAAGGGTAAGTAGTTCCAACTTACAATCCATCTATCTGCTGAGATAAATTACACAGATAGCACCAAAATAAGAAACTAGGAAAGGTTCATGTATCAAAAGAGTTGTGCTCCCTGATATCAGCAGCAACCTAGAAAACCCACACCCATCCATTGGGGTTGAATAACAATATCTATAGCTATGTACGCAAGTCTAAGGTTGGGCTTGCCCCAAGATTCATGTCTTGCCAACATCTAAACCTACTTCCCCGTTGCAGTCCTGTTCAGCGTACTCTTCCCTGGGACGTTTCCTCAGAATTGTTTGTTTATCATCTTCCACAAAAGCAGAGGTCTTATCAGTCAAACTAACCTCTGTCTGCTTACTAGCATCTGTTCGTTCATCTCCACTGTAGTTTGTTTGGACCACTGCAACCTCTTGATCAGTCACTGCAATACTACTAGAGTCTAGCACCCCAACGGATGTCATATTTTCAGGTTGCTTTGTTCGGATCCCATCTGAAGGTATTCTTGATAACACATCTGTCTTCGTTTCAATATCAATCCACTGATTCTTAACCCAATCTTTTGATATTCTTGTATTCTTTAGCTGGCACACGCCAAAAAAGTTCTCTCCTGGAATGAAAAAAAAATAGAAATGTCATCAATTTCATGCATTTATGGTTAATGATAGTAATTTCTTATAAAACCTTCATATTGGTATGATGCAATGCAATATGATTATACATATTTAACAGAAAGTTTCAGTACAAATTCATATAGTATTTCGAATGTCCTACATTTTGGGTTTTTAACTAGAGCAGAAAATGGCATCTGGCACATGAATCATCTAAGGTTTACTATCTCAAATCAGTGCCAGGAAACTATTTTGCTAATACTACCATTGTCCCTTATCGTAAGGACCAAATAGAAAAACATCATTTCAACAAGGATTTACCTGGAAAATATATTTGCAGGCTATTGGATGCAGTGTTGTCCAAACTGACAACAACTCCTTCCCACCAGCCGCTAAATTGCCAGACATCAACAGCAGTTCCAGGTAAAAGAGCAGCACCATCAACATAATTATTTTGTTGAGGACGCGGCCTGATTCTGAACCGGTCTGGGCATCTCATTCCCAGTTTATCAGGAAGAGCCAATGCAGAGGCAGGTACTATTTCCTGCAGAAGCATTAAATAAATATGATATAGCACAAACAAGTCATTTTCTATTAAAGGAAAATTTCAACCAAGAAAAAAAGAAAAGATAATGACATTTGGGTACTAAAAAGAGTTGCATTAATCTTTCCAAAATGCTTATAATCCAGCTTAAATTTCAAACAGAGGTCAATAATCATACCTCCAATTTTCCACAATCGTCTGCATTTTGGAGATCATCGTATTGAACCTTCAATTTGTTATGATTACTGCACGACTTCAGTACAGTACACCTAAACCAGCAGCCGATAATGCCACTGTCCTGAGACAAGACCTCTATTTTGTCACCAACACTGTATGTTAGCATTAGCTGATTCTGGGGCCCTGTAAACTTGCCCGAGAAATGTTTCATGGGAGATTGCGTATTACATGATATCTGATAAGATGGCATGGAATCTGCTTGCGGCCCACGACAGATTTTAGTACCCAAACATTTCGAGTAAAGCCTCTCAAACTGCTTTGGAGACTTAGTTTTCCCAGGTTTACAATATTCATCATCCTTTTCTGCCTCAGATGAATTTTTCAAGGACAGAACAACAGCTTGGCTAAAATATCCACGCATTGTGCTCAGGTCAAAATGCTTGAACTTTTTTTTACTGTACTCACGAAAGCAGAAACGGATCCCGATCAATGAAGAACTTGGCAATGCATTGGAGCACTTCTCGTAATGATCAGGAGTTAAAATAGTTGCAATATCGTCAACACACTCCACACTGATTACTTGTGTAAAAGGAGTGATGAAAACTTCACAAGGATGAGGGGGAGGAGGAGGTATAGCACAAGCAAATTCCATGTTTTGATAAAACCATCGCACTCTAACTTTTTTCTGCCCCTTTTTATCTTCATACATATCTTCCAAGTATGCGAGATGGTGACTTTCATCCTCTGACAAGACAAGCACAAAAGAGTGTGTCTGCAAAACGAGATGCCGTATGACATTCTAGAAACAGTCATGGAATGACCCACGGAATATATAAAATGTCATGATAAAACTTACAGATATCGTGGTTCCATTGCGAGAGAATGCTTCATAGTGACGAAGCTGCTTACCACAAGTCCAGAACGAACCAGACCATTCAATGTCTGAGCCATGAGCTTTCCCCTAAGAACAACAACGGAAATTAGTAAATCATGAACATGAAGGTAGTATGCATTTAAACAATTAGTAAATTTACATGTAGTATGTGTTTACCAGATTTTGGTGCACAAAGCTACCAGTTTCACCGTATCCGTCTGTCCCAATGCCATTATCCACATAAGGTCCATATTTTGAATATTCTGAAATAGAAAATAAATGTTACAACTAAAATAAAAAACTACAGATGCGGATCAGAAGTTTTAGCAAAAGAATAGGATAAGACGGGTACTTAGCATATCAAATTTCTGCACTATAGAATGAATATGAGATGATGTTTTTTTTCTCATTGTGCCCTTACAATACAATTATTATACGACAGCAGTGGAGGGGGCCAGCTAAATTGATAGAATTTTATAGACCTCAAACTGTTATTACTAACCTACACTGATGGCTTCGTAGCATCTGTCAAGTGCATTATGTAATCAGCTCAAACGAATTCATGTAGTGAGTAGCGAATGAATCAACAGATGGGGAACAAGATTTACTCGAGTCAAATGTCTTCACGGGAGTGAAGGAGGCGAGCCAATCCACCACCTCACGACGCGACCTCCACTTGAGCATCGCCATCGGGCCACCATCAACGCCTTCGCACCCCCGCAGCGCGCGGAAGTCCTCGGAGACCACGTAGAGCATGTGGCGGAGGCTCCTCTCCTTGCCGACGACGGCGAGATGCGACCCGCCGGCCGCATCCTCGAGGTAGTAGTGCACGACGCGGTTGCCCCTCTCCTGGGACACGAACTCCTCCCTCCACCTCACGAACTCCGCGGGGCCGTCCTCCCTCGCCATCCTAGTTTGCAAACGCCGCCGCCCACGAACGAAGACGCCCCAGCCCGGGGGCACTACGCGGACGAAGAGGGCTTCCCTCGCAAGCTCATTTCCGTGTCAGAAAGGTCTTGGAAAGGAGGACGAAGTAGTTCCGACGGAAGGAAGGAAGGGGGGGACCTCGAAGGATTTCACGGGAACCTTGAGATTTTAACCAGGAAAAAGGAAGGATCAGGGAAGCGGCGGCTGGGGATTTCTCGGAACCCCGGGGGCGGGAGGAGGATTCCTAGGGCTTCACAGGGATTTGGGGGCCGGCCAGCGCGGCTTGAACCGGAAGGGATTCAGGCTGCGCAAGAATCCCCCCATGGAACCGGGGGCAGCAGCGGCAAGCGTGTCCTCCCACCGGCTCCTATCAACAGAAACCCAGAGACTTCTCCTCGAGGGATGCTCCGAGACGGCTCGGCGGCGGGCGGGCGGGCGGGTGGGCAGCGGCGGCGGCGCACGGGGGACCAGCGGGCGGAAGACTTCTCTCCGGGCGGGGCTCCCCACTCACGAGCAGCGGCGCAGGACTCCCTCGCCAAGCCGGCCGCGGCACGGAGCGGGAGAGGAGGGAGACGGACAGGTGGGAGGAAGGCGAGGAAGGTGAGGGTTGAATGAAATGAAGCCCTGGCCCTGGGAGAGAAAGGAACGGGCTCGCGGCCGCGGGCAGCGGAGTTGGTGTTAGTTTTCTGCTGGGGTCAGCGTAAAATGGTAGGGCGTATTCCGTTCGGGGACACGTACGTGTTCGACCACTAGCGGTGAGCTGAAAACTTGGTTTTCTGCTTTTATTCCGCATGGATTGCATTCCCAGCTTTCAGCTGAGAGAGCTTACGGACTTGAGGTCAGTGATCGGTGGTTGGGGTGATAAGCAGGTGAGTGAGATTTCACGGCGCTGCTCATCGTGGCGTTCCTCGCCGGCAGCGGGCGGGCTCCTCGTGTCGCAGGATCTCAACGCCATGTCGTGCTCGTGCTGGCATATGCATGCAGATGCACGTCGCGAGCACGCGTCGTGTAACTGAGAACTCATTTTTGTTACATATGCAGAACGGAGTGGTCTGATTTCAGGTTAATTGTCTGCTTAATATACATTATTTTATCGGTACTCCCTCCTTTCTCAAGAGATTCTCACCTTTAGTTATAAAAATGAACTAAAGGTGACAATCTTTTGAGAAAGGAGGGAGTATTTCAGTACGCTGGATGTTACTGAAGACTTTGAGCTATCCGGCATGAGACTGTCCGCACTCATTATCTAAAGCATACTTAATATATTATTCTCCTTCTACTTTTTCAGTATATACTCTAATTTTACACTATTCAGTAAAATTCCGGTACGACCAGTGTGAACGGTCTGAGCTTCACATTCTGAACATCAGGAGTAGTTCATCAGGCCACATGACGTTGTGCGCTTCTCGTATAGCAGGCCGAAACATGTAACACTGACACACCTGGATGCAGTTCGAAATATACCTGCCAAACAGGCCCAAAGGCAACAGCAGTCCCTCCGATACCCTAGGTTGTTGTACACTTAATGTACTTCAAATGCAATTTATCGTACAATGAGAGAGGATCTGATTATTCTCGGGTGTGGACGATGCAATGCCCCTGAAATTTCTTCGGTGCTCCTATCAACACTACTGTTGCCTTTAGACCTAGCAATAGGCTGTAAAAGAAAACCAGTCTTTTTTTCCCAGACAAAAACACAAGACCTCTTCTTGCTTCTCTTTACTAGAGGTAATTTATGTTGGCAAGAATATAAAATACTCGTATTTAAGAATCATCCCCCCCCCCCCCCATGGTTGGTTTCGAAAAACATTTAAGGGTTGATCCTCGAAATCAGCTGAAGGTCACTTTTTTTATTATTATTTTTTAGAAAACTTGCTGCCAGACCAGCTTGTATTAAATTAAGAAGAGAGCATGTTTAGTTACAATTTACAATATAGTGGAAGCTCATTGCTGGGCTAAGAATCGACTCTAATGCTGATCTAACTCGTTTGGTAGAAGTCCAGCCCCTGCCAGAGACCAGAGCTTCGCTGTTTCCTGTATCTGCTCAAAAACTTTGATCGTGCATTGATCCTTGCACTCAAAAATACGCTGTTTCGTTCAAGCCAAATGGTCCAACAGGTCAGGATGATCATGGTTCGCATTTTCTTTGACGGTTTCCCTCGATGCTCCATCAGAATGTTATGCAACCAGTCATCGATTCCAAGCAGTTTTAGCCATGCGTTCGGCTGGAGTTTCAGGGCGCCCAACCAAGCTGCTGTTCTGCTCCATATTTCTTGTGCCATCGGACATTCTACGAACAGATGATGTGTTGTTTCCAAGCTTCTCATGCACAATGGGCAGAAATAGTTATTCGGCCATCTCCTGGCCTGTAATCTTGCTGTTGTCCAAAGACGGTCCTGAGCAAGAAGCCAGCAGAAAACCTTGCATTTCATCGGCGCCCAGACATTCCACACTCCTTTAGGCAGCCAAGAAACCAAGCTCCCTTCAAATTGTGTATGGTAGGCTGATCGTGAGGAGTAAAGTCCAGAGGCAGACCTCGTCCACTTTATTTCATCATTGCGCAGGTCATTCGAGTCAAAGGTGAATTCCTGTAGACAGCTCCACAGTTTGGTGTACTCTTCCAA
Source organism: Tuctoria greenei (assembly GCA_036927565.1). NCBI lineage: Eukaryota > Viridiplantae > Streptophyta > Magnoliopsida > Poales > Poaceae > Tuctoria > Tuctoria greenei. The sequence goes on along the minus strand of JAYESD010000004.1, from coordinate 218,383,331 downwards.
CATTTGAATGGATAGGTTATGCATTGTGTATCTGATCCAAGCATTTTCCAAAAGCCCATCTGCCACTGAGCAATTTTTCTTTTGGCAGTGTCTATAAAGAGTTGGGAATTGAAAGGCTAAGGGCATTCCTCCAAGCCAGTTTGACTTCCAAAATTGTGCTTTTTTTCCATTCCGGATTGTAATCTTTGTGGAGACAGCGAACAGACATTCATCCGTAGCATCCACTGGTAACTCAGTCCCCTGCCATGGTCTATCTGGTGATGTCCACTGTAACCACAACCACCGGAGTCTCAGTGCTCGACTAAATCTTTCCATGTCCATAATACCGAGTCCACCAAATTTTATCGGTCTGCAAACCTTGCTCCAACTAGCCTTACATTTTGCACCTAAAACATTTTGTGTTCCTGTCCATAGAAATCTTCGGCGCATCTTATCTGGATCTAAGTAGAACTTTTTTGGTAATTTTAACACTGTCATCAAGTAAGTAGGGAGCATGCTAAGAACGGATCTGACCAACTCTCTTCTTCCTGCAAGTGAGAGCAAAGGCCCCTGCCATCCAGCTAGCTTGGTGGCTATTTTATCCTTTACATTCTGCAGATCCACCATGTGCAGTTTCCCCAGGGTTAAGGGCAGACCCAAATATTTCCCAGTTGAGCTCACTCGTTGGCGTGCAAAGTTTCTGAGAATCATATCCAAATCAACTCGCTGACACCTTATTGGGGTTACCATACTTTTCTCAATGTTCACTTTTAGACCTGTCGCCTCTCCAAATTTCTCCATTAGTTTCATAGAAAAGTCCACCTCTCTTTGAATTGGGTTGATAAAGGCCACCACATCATCAGCATATAATGACACTCTTAATCTTGCATTTCTTTCAATTAACGGTGAGAGAAAGCCATGCTGAGTTGCTAAGTGAAAGATGCGTTGTAGTGTGTCAAATTCTATGATGAATAATAGGGGGGAGAGGGGGTATCCCTGCCTTAACCCTCTCTGGTGGACTATTTCTTCCCCTGGTATTCCATTTAACAAAACCCTGGAGCTAGAAGTGGCCAGTATAATGGAGATCCAATTTGTCCATCGCCTTGAGAATCCTCTGGCTGACAACAATTCCAAAAGATATCTCCATGACACAGAGTCAAAAGCCTTTGAAATATCGAGCTTCATCATCAGCATTTCACGTTGTTTGCTGTGGTATAATCTGGCCACATTCCTGACATATAAGAAATTATCATGAATACATCTTCCTTTGATGAAAGCACTCTGGGCTGGGGAAATCAGGTTGTCCATGTGTGTTGAGAGCCTCAATGCAAGGATTTTTTAGAATAGTTTTGCCACTGAGTGGATTAGACTAATGGGTCGAGATTCTTTGGGTGTTCAGCAATGTCGGCCTTGGGGATCAAAGTGATCACTGCCTGATTCAGGGACCCCATGGAGCCCGCTCTGAGTTCAAAAAAGGATTGGAGGGCAGACATAATCTTTGGCTTGATCGTGTTCCAGCAAGTTCTGTAGAAATCATTTGTGAAGCCGTCCGGTCCTGGTGCTTTTTCAGTTGGGAGTTGCTTGATGGCATTAAGGACTTCCTCTTCAGTGAAGGGGTCACCAAGACCATGACCTTGGACCCTAGGCAGTGCAAGTCTCTCCCAGTCTAAAGTGACAGTACTTGGCATCCTTGATCCAAGTGTTCTCTCAAAATGATCATGTAAAGTTTCTGCCATGACCTCATGAGCCCATTGATACTGCCCCGAGGAGTCAAAAAGTCTTGGTATGTATATCTTTCTGGCTCTTGCATTTGCCCTGAGGTGGAAAAATTTTGTGGAAGCATCCCCTTCCTTGATCCATGTCAACCTTGATGCTTGCCTTCGGCGAGATCTTTCCAGGGCTGCTAGGCCTAGTATGCGCATTTTCAAGTCCTTTCTCAGCTTTAGTTCCTCAAGGGACAGAGACCTCTCTTCTTGCGCCTTGTCCAGATTAAGTATAATATCATTAGCCATTAGGAGTTGTTCTCTTGCCCCCTGAAAGAGATTTTTGCTCCAAGTGCTCAGCTTGCGTTGCACTGCCCCCAACTTCTTGGCAAGAGTAGTCAGTGGCGAGTGTCCAGAGACCAGCATCTCCCATGCTTCTTGTACCATCTCTTGAAAATGAGGCATTTTGGTCCAGAAGGTCTCAAATTTAAAGCTGGGTTTTCTCTTTTGATTGCAGCGCTGACAGAGGTGTAGGGGGCAGTGGTCTGAAACCGATGAAGACAGTGGCTGCAGGTGGTAGCCCGAGTACATTGTGTCCCAATTACGGTTACAAAAAACTCGGTCCAGCCTGACTAGAGTTGGGTTAGCCCTCTCTGAGCTCCAAGTATATTTTCTATTTTGCACTGCAAATTCTATCAACTCACAACGGTCTAATGTTCGATGGAATGAACCCATTAGACGGCGGTTCCAGTTGGTGTTGTTCTTGTCGCTGGCTTGGTATATGAGATTAAAATCAACCAGGCATAGCCATGGCATGTCTCCCACTGGTTTGAGATTTTCTAGCTCATTCAGAAACTTATCTTTATCGGAGTCTCTGCTTGGCCCATATACCACCGTGAGTATGAAATCTGAATTCATCCAGCTCATCCTTGCCAAAATACTTAGTGAGAAATCACCTATGCTTGTTTGTGAAACCCTCATGAAATTTGAGTCCCATGCCACTGCAATCCCTCCCCGTGTTCCACTTGCTGGCAGAAACTCTAGTTTGTCGTACTGGTGGCTGAGGAATTCAAATCTGATGTTGTTTGGAATGTCCTCTAACTTTGTTTCTTGTAAACATATCACCTTGGTAGCTGTTGATTGGATCATTGCTCGGACTGCCACTCTCTTTGTCGGGAGGTTCAATCCGCGTACATTCCAGCTAAAAAAACTCATCTGACTATTCATGAGGGAAGGGATTGTTACAACAGTGGTTTCTTAGCTTGAGAGCAGAAGCGTAATGCCTAGGAAATGCTGAACTAGCAACATGAGAAAAGAGAACAATCTGAGTGGGTTCTTTGAGAACATGAAAGCAGCAGAACACTGACTGAACCACTTTGTCAGCTAAGTTCTTGTTAACTGCTAATGACCTAGTTCCAATAGTACTAGCAAAGATGTGGTGGCTTGAGTCTTGATACATTTAAATATGATGGACATCTGGCTCTATCTGTGCCTCCCACTCTGGTTAGGCCTCCGTCGGCAACTCCTCCCCTGCTGCCGCCGTTAAGACCCGATCAGCTTCCTGGATATCAACATTGTCCAGCCGAAGTGCTGCCCGTAGCGTATCGATCGCCTTGGATTGCAGTGGCGCCTTGTACATCGTCTGGTACTTTGCTAGCACTTCATCATCATTCTGGTGTTCCGGGTCAAAGAGGCGAGCAAGGCGCTGGGAGGCTCATTGGGTAGCCGGCACCACTGTCTTGACCGCCGCTTGGCGGGCACTGCGGCGGGAGGGATCAGCTGAGACAGACCTCCCTTTCTTTGCCGCGCGGGAGCGCTTTGGCGGATCTGGTAGAAGTGGGGCCGGCACTGAAGGGAAAATTTGATTCAAAAATTCCTGCTCCCCTCTCTTTGTTGGTGCTTGCGGGATGACAGTCTGTTCCGTCGGGCCCATCGCTACCGTATTTTGGCCATCATTCTGCTGTTGATGTGAAGGTGACCCACTCAGTGCACCTCTTGTTCCTTCAGCACTCGCTTGCAGTGAGGGTGACCCTTCTGGTATACCTCTTGGGGAAGGTTGCTCAGACTCGATCGGAGTGAGCAGGGGGGACAGGCTAAGTTGTTCCTTGATGGCTCATTGTTTTGTTGTTGGTCATCTGCTGCTTTGATGGCGCCCAAAGCTTCCTCAGTCATGGGGTCCAAGGCCATCTGAGGAGGGGAAGTCAGCAGCCAACTTTCCTTCCAACAGAGCTCAACACCAGCGTCTTTTTCTCGAACTGGCACAACAGGGTTTGGTCTCGATGCAGCAAGAGAGTGAGTTCTGCTTTCTGTGGATGCTCTGTTTTCTTCAGGGCAGCCTGCAAGCTGCAGCTTTTGAGCATCATGGCCCTTGGCCAATCTTATCGGTTCTTCGGCTCCCAGTTCACCCGTTGGCGAGCGTCGTGGTGAGCGTCGAGGGGAGAAGGAGAGAGGGCGTCCCTTGCTACGCAACTTTTCCATGAATCTTAAGTCTCTAACATGTGTCCTCTGTGGGGGCCCGGGATGGCCATGAGGTGGGCCTCTTGCATCTTTGACGGTATTCTGCTGGTGGCGGACGCCGCTTCCAGCTCCTCCGCCTCGCCTGTCCTGATCAATGCAACCACTTTCGCCTCCGCCACCATGATCAATGCGACCAAATCCTTCCTGATGTCGTCGTGCCGTCGGTAGGGGGATGGTGCCGTCCACCACCCCCGGTACCACTTGAATGGGCGATATCTTGGGAAGTCATTGCTTCCAGAGTTGGAGGAGACCGATGACCGAGTGCCGCTGTGCTCTGTTTGCGGTGACTCAACTTGGATTGGGGAGTAGTCGAAGTAGTGGTCTAAATGAATAAGCAGGTCAACCTGGTCTCCTTCAGGCGGGGTAGCCCAGTATGTTCTCACCGGCGGGCCGTCACTGGTTCCAGACCGGCCAGCCATTCTTGCGAAGAACGACACTGACATCTCTCGAGGGAGCAAGTCTGGATTTTCCATCCAGCACATGAACCCGCAGACTTTTGTGGATTCCTGGAAGAAGGACGCTTCATCGAAGTAGTCGAACACACAAACATCACCAAACACTTGACGGATGCCCTCCGCTGTCCATGCATGAAGTGGCAAGTTCTCAATGAACACCTTTACGTGGAAGAACCAGCCAGTGAATCTGGAATGTGGCTCAATACTCCAAGGCCGAATGAGAAACATTGAGCCGCCAGCATGGATGCTTCCTTTGTGCACCACACGATCTCTCTGCTCTTGGCAATCAAATTTGGCTAGGAAATCTTCAGGGTGATGGTCGATGCAATGCCCCTGAAATTTCTTCGGTGCTTCTATCCTTACTACTCCATCCGTCCAAAAAAACTGTCGTTTTGAAATATATATGACAGGTTTAAAGAGTTGTATAATGACGTATGTACTCTTATTAAAATGTCATAGATTTAATGTGACTGCCAACTTTTGTAGGGTTTAATATGGGTGAGGGCCAACGGAGCCACGCCACGGTAGCAGGCTACAGCAGGACTAGCGTTGGCTGCAGGAGACGGACCTGTCGTGAAGCTGCTATTGATTTCTTTACGGGAGCCAACTGACGAAGGTAAAGTCTCCTTAACTCAGAAAGACGATCATTGCTGGACAAAGCCAATGGCTCAGAGCGCCTATCTCTATAGGATAGAGGAAGTATGCCTTTAGACCTAGCAATAGGCTATAAAATAAAACCAGTCGTTTTTCCCAGACAAAAACACAAGACCTCTTCTTGCTTCTTTACTACTAGCTAGAGGTAATTATTTATGTTGGCAAGAATATAAAATACTCGTATTTAAGAATCATCCATCCCATGCATGGCTGGTTTCAAAAACATTTAAGGGTCGATCCTCGAAATCAGCCGAAGGTCACTTGGTGGAGCGCGACCTTTGACCTTGAGCTGCAGCTCGTTGATAAGATCCTCGGCTTGCAGGGTGTCTCCCTTGCAGCCGAAGCGTCCACCACTTCTTCTCCGCGATCCTGCCGCTTCTCTGTCTGCTGACAACGCGAAAACGATTTGAGCGAGCGTGCAATCTTGAAACCGAGCTCGATCATTGGTTTTATCTGAGGAGATCATTCCTCGACTCTGTAATTAGAAGGTGTCCCGTGCGGCTAAATAAGCACCCTTCTCTGTTCATGGAACTTCCGCATCGAGATTGAGACTGCCAGCCCAATGCTGGTGCTGCATCCAGCCATGCACTAGCACTACGAGTCGCCGCTTGTGTTTGTTTGGCTGCTCACTATGGCGAAGAGTGGTCCTTGTCTGTTGTTCCTTCACAGGGCAAACAGTGGTCACTCCACCACGGGCTGCCGCCAAGAGTGGCCTCCGGCCTCCTCTTAGTCGAATATTTGAGTCGGTGTAACCGATCTGAATTCCCTTTTAGTGTTTTGTGTCGAGTAGGAGAGCCAATCATATGTATAACAGGATTATTATTATTATGCTTGTGGTTGTTGGTGTATTAAATAACTACAGCCATGAGCCAATTTGTGACAGTAGGGTGATCAGGTGTAGGCATCAAGCATTCGTGATTTGATGACTTAGTAGTGCACGCACTGAAAATGCATAGTATAACTCAAACAAGTGCAGATAATATACCTGAACATGAGACATTAAAAGACAGTACGATCGGTGGATGGACGTGTGCTTTCTCCGTGCAGAAGCTGGGAGAGCAGGGAGCCAGCGACACCAACTCACGGCCGGCGACAAGGTGACGCAGGGGGCCTCGTGTAAACGCCGCAAGGAGCAACGCGTTAGGTGACGCAGGAATACGTGCACGATCGACGCCGCCATCCTCGCTGGCCGGCAAGGTGGTTGGCCCCCGCCGCACGCATGCGCCCAGCCGCTGGTTTCAACGCTTGCCACCAGCAGGATTTTAAGGAGCCTGGATGATGACGATTGACGATCGCTGCGCCGAATGAGCTGTGTGCGGCACTTTGGAAGAAGAACGGCGCTCGCTGTTTTTGTCCTGTTCCAGATCGCTACTACGCCTGTTGTTCCACGTGGCTCAATGCCCCGTCTACCGCTTGCCGAGCGCGCGCCACGCGCCCAGTCCGGGGCGCGTCCGCGTGGGAGGACGACGAGCTCTGCCTGTTGTGCTTAAAACGCCCGCCCCCACCGCCCCGCCCCCTCTTCCATTCCGTGTCCACCCCTCCTTCTCCGTCCTCCCCTTCCAGTTCCATCCAGCCGCTGTTCCGGAGTCCAGACCAGAGAGGTAGGTGACGAAGGACCTCACCTCAAGCGCCGCCATCGACATGGGGGAGGAAAAGGTAACATAACACCACCCATGCATCATTACGCCGCTTCCAGTTTCAGTTCGGCTGCAATTTCCATGCCGTGTCGCTGGCGTCGATGGTCGATGCCTGTGTTTCTTCTGTACCAGATTCCGATTGCGTTCTTATAGGACTAGGATTCATCGAGTTTACTGTCTGAAATTCAGGACCTGAGCTGTGACAAAATGTTTTTTTTTTTCACTTGACATATGTGAAGTACTCAGAACAAGCAAATGTCTCTTGAGTGACTGACCACAACTCCATTCGTTTTCCCACAACAACCCTCATGCTGCCAAGATAGAAGACCAAGGCACAGGTTTCTTCCGTTTACCTGTCTGCGTTCTCCACACAATCGTCTCGGCAAAGGCGCAAAGCTTCGAACTTTTCCTAACTCCGCTACTGTCCTTGTCACATACTTCGTCTCAAAAAATTTGTCACTTTATAGTTCATTTTTGATAATGACAAGCTTTTCGAGATGGAATCATGTACTCCTTCTGTCTCTATAAACTTGTCGTTTTGTAGTTCAAAAAGTACATCTCAGACATAGAACTGTGTCCTCCTAAGAACAAGAAACATACCCACCGACTCTCGCTGAAGCTTGAACTCTGGTTCGCTTGTCCATGTTCGTCGTCCAGAAATGATGTTTCCCACTGACTCTCCAAGACACATGCCCAGAATTCGACGGGGAGCAGCTACTGACATTACATGGTCATCTACTTAACCAGCCTTTTCAGACTCAACTCAACACTCAACAGCATGGTGTTTCTCACTGTTTCGTGTTAGGACACGTAAAGAGTTGCAGTTTCAGTGGTTTGTTCGCAGTCTTTTGCCGTCTGACGAGGTTGTTCTACTTAGGCACGGTTTTACCTCCCTGAATAAAAGCTTTAGTACAATTGAATCCGGAATATTATTACACCTGTTGTACTGCTGCTACTGGATCTGCTTCAAATAGTACTGCATTTACGACCATTTAATCCACTGATCTCGTCGCAGATCTCCACGATCGTCCTGAAGGTTGACCTTGAATGCCAGCGATGCTACAAGAAGATCAGAAGGGTCATTTGCAAGATCCAAGGTACAGTATCTCGTACGAGTATATATCACCCCAGTGGCCTGTCCGCAGTTTTTGTGCAGAGCCTGTGCCGTTAATTTTTACCACCGTAATGCCTTCTGACATGTGGGTCCACTGATACCGGACGTCTCATTTCGGGCCCACCGGCAGTCAGCTTGTTTTACGAAACCATTATTCAGCTTGTTTTACGAAATTTAGTTAAAGAAATGCGTACCGATTTTGTTGATCATCTTTGCATGAACGAAACATACGTGACTCATTGCTGATCGTGATTTTGGATTGCACAGATAAGATGGACATCAAAACGATCTCGTTCGACGAGAAGAGCAATTCTGTGACGGTTTCCGGGCCGTTCGACGCCGAGGTCGTCTGCCAGAAGCTGTGTTGCCAGGCCGGCCGTGTCATCAAGGAGATGAACATCAAAGGCAAGGAGTCCAAGGACGGCGGTGATAAGGCGGCGGCCGCGAAACCGGCCGACAAGGACGCCGGCAAGCCGGAAAAGGCCAAGGACGGCAAGGCAGAGAAGGACGGTAAGGCTGAGGAGGACGGCAAGGCGAAGAAGGAGGCCAAGCCGGCGGAGAAGAAGGAGGCCAAGCCGGCGGAGAAGGAGGAGGCCAAGCCGGCGGAGAAGAAGGAAGCGAAGCCGGAGAAGAAGGTCAAGAAGGACGGCAAGGCGAACAAGGAGCCCAAGCCGGCGGAGAAGAAGGAGCCCAAGCCGGAGAAGAAGGTTAAGTTCGCGGGCGACGACGCGGCCCCCGCGGCGGACGCGAAGCCCGCCAAGGCCATACCCAACGCCGACCTGGGCCCACTCCTCGAAAAGACGATGGCCAATAATGCCACCGTGCCCGAGCCGCCGCGCGGCGAGCCTATCGCGCCGCCGCCGGCGGTGCCGCCGGCCGCGCAGGGCGTGGCCGTGCAGTCCATGTGGCCCGCGCCGGCCAGCTCCATGGCCGGGTACGGCTACACCCCGTCGGCCTACGATCCGTCCTACTATTACGGGTACGGCTGTGCCTGCGGTTACGGCGGCGGGTACTGCCGGTGCGGCAACAAGCCGGCCGCGCCCGCGGGCGGGTACTACGGCGCGCCCGTGTACGACGACAACCAGGGGTGGTACTACGGCGGCCGGCAGCCGTACTACCCACTGCAGCCGTGCGGCGAGGACCCCAACGCCGGGTGCAGCGTCATGTGACGACGGCGATCGCCCAATGCACAGACAGCCGCAGAGCAATCATGAGTGTGCGGTCACCCTAGCATGCATACTTAGTACCGAAAGAAAGAAAAAAAAACTTTTTCCCGTGTCGTCGTCATGTTCTTGTTCATGCTTGTTGTGGGTTCTTGTTTATCAGGGAGTTGAGTTGTGCATGTGAACAGAACAGTCGGTCTCTGAAGCTTCTGGTACCTAGTTGCTCTCCTCTTTTTCCAGTTGTTCGCGATGAATTATAATGGGACTATATAGTACAGTATTTAGATGGACAAAATGCTGCGTGCCACCCTGGAACACGAGTTCATGCTGCTCGTTTGTTCTCGTTCATCCACAGATTCGATCGACTCACAGCCTGGCGCAGCGGAAAGCAGAAACAGAACTATTAGTAGGAGTCTCTATGCAGAACACTAGTACTACCTCCCGATTTTTTTAATTGTCGCTTCCGACAATGAACCCAACTAAAAAACAACTAGGCAAATGTGTCCTAACGTCAAATAAAACGATCGTGAGGAAGTAGTTCAGAACATCATGGAAACTATTTTCCTCTGGCTCTTTTGTTTTCCGGTGGCGTGAAAAGCTTGGGCGCTTTGGCGCGTGGTAGTACATGGGAACATGGAAAGGAAAGCCAAGGAAGATGCCGCAGTCTTGCTTGCAGAACTTGGGCTATGCTAAGCTATGCCGATCGTGTTCAGGCGAAGAGAGGCTTTCCTGTCGTCGTCGAAGAGATGCTGCACTCTTGTATGGTGTTCGGTCGGTGCTGCATGATACTGTTGCCACAAAGAGACTGCAGGTGACATATGCGTTCCGTGACCGGCGGCACTGAAGGGAGAATTCCTGAATCGGCCGGCATTTCCTGCACCACGCACGGTGCAGGAACAGAAGAGAGAGGAACGGTCGTCCGGCGCGCAGTAACTCTAGTACGACGACATGGTTTGGTGATTGTCCATTCGCAGCTGTAGACGTACGGTTCCTTCAATAAACAATACTTACTCAGGTAAACAAAGTCCGCGGCGTCGTCGTCATCCACGCGCGCCATCAACTGAGGAGACAGCGCGTCGCGATGGATACGGAATGCTCATGCAGCTCTCACTGCTGCTCCGTAGACTCGGCTGTGGAGTCCCCGGCCTCAGGCTTGCGTATGGATGGCGTACGTAACATGTGCGATTGCCGATTGGTCAGGAAAGCGGGACGCGACGCGACGCGCGATCAGTACTTCAGACCGGGACCGGCGGCGACACACGTGGGGTCAGTGGCATGGCGCCGGGAGCAGGCGGACGGACGGACGGTGGCGCGCTCAAGACGGAGCAGCAGGCTGTGTTCGGCGGACTAGGCATGCAGCGCGCGCGCGGATCGCGGCGCTTGGAGCCTGCGGATGATTCAGTCCTTGCATCGGCGCGAACGGTCCACCCGTTCCTCTTCATTTCCAGCTCCGGTTCAGTGTGACGGGGCTGACGCCACCCAAGATCAGCCGCGCGCGCCATGGCCGCCCCCGGCGGCGGCGGATCCGTCACCGACTCACCGCCATCTCGCTTGCTTAACATTCCGAAAGTACTCCCTGCATCTCTAAAAGCTTGTCGCTTTGTAGTTCACAAAGCCACGAACTTTCGAGAACGGAGGGTCCGTCGGGCGTCAGTCGAGCGGGCAGCCTTCACGCTTTAATTATCAACGAGCGAGACCATTCAGCGCAAAATTCTCCGTCAAATTCTCGACGGATTGTCAACCATGGGGTCCGTTCTAGTTGGGTCGACAAACATAATGGGCTTCTGTTAATGAGTCATCCTCTAGTTTTTTGACGGGTCATATTAGGCCCAAACGATGAATCTGGGCCTCACGATAAATAACCCATCCATCTGCCGGCCGGTAAAGGTGCACTGTATTTTTTTTTGGAAAAGCCAGGGTGCACTGGAATTTAAAACCCGGTCTATTTTCATTTTCATTTTGGGGGCAGCCAGTGATACGGTCATTTCCCATTTCGTAATTCACGTACATTAGTTTTTTCCAAAAAATAATAATGTACAGTACAAAAGTCTAAATACTAACTCCATTCTGAAAAAAAAAATACTCCCTCCGTCCTCATAAACTTGTCGTTTTGTAGTTCAAAAATGAACTACAAAGCGACAAGTTCATAGGGATAGAGGGAGTATTTAGGATAAAAATCCAGTTCAGTTTAAACTAATTAGTTGTCCTGAACGTCATTCTAGAGGTTTTAGATTACAGGGGTTACGATCTAAAATAACGACCCTATTAAATTAAGGATCAACAGTGAACAACTTGAAGGAACTATAAAAAAATATGTTGTTAGCAGCTGTGTGGCCACATTCCACTCGCGAGTTGTGATGAGTCGTCGTTGACATCATCTGATCAGGAATGATTAATTTCTTCAGCAGTACTGTACTGTACAAGTCCCAAGCATATATAGTAGATGATGGAGCACCGAACAGTCCGGCCAATTATCCAGCTAGCTCCATCATCCATCGATAGCGCGCAAGGTCAACTCGTCAAGCACATTTTAAGTCAACCAGGTTCATGCAGCCGGCCGACAGGGTGCGATACCTCTGCGCAGCACTCCCCCAAAAGCATAATAATATCGTACACGACCAAATTAAAGCCCATGCACGCATCGATGAAACAAACGTCACGCACGTCCCCTCCCTATTCGTGGGACACCGGCCGGGCCGGGTACGTACCTACTTATACCTCCGAGAGCAGAATGAAGGCCGCCCGTTGACCTCCGTGGACGCGAACGAAGCGCGCCGCACAGACGCGATCGCTGCCCCACCACTGTGATGATGCGCGCCGATGATCGAACTGTTACGAACGCGTGTCGATCCGCGCAACAAAGCTGGAGGAGATGTGGTGGTGGGAGACGTTGACCGGCCCCGGGCTGGCGGCTGCGTTTATTTGGTCCATTGTTGCCATCCGCCAACACTGCAAACACGATATCAGAGACCAGAGAGAGTGGCGCACGCGTTTTTGTGCTCCTCCGGCCTTGCGCGAACGTGGACTCTGGTTTCTACTACACACTCTACCACCGGCCGGCCACAAGTGCGTACGTCGAGCAGCCACGCTGTTCTGCGTTGACCTTTGCTTCGAAACGCACACGACAGCGCCCACTGGCGCCGCGCCACGCGCCGGTGATGCGGCGTACGTTGACCTCTCCACGCTTTCATTTCCGTTGATGTTGCGCGCTGTGCTGGGCCGTTTCGGAAAAGCTATGGTTCCTTCTCTTCTCTGTCGTGGAGAGAACAATGCAAGCGAGTGAACATACAAAAAACAATTTAGCATCGATCGATCTGGTTCTCCGTTTCCCTCTCTTGATCGTTATCCTGAAGAGAGTGAAAGTGACAGGAACCTAGTCACCCACGTCAAACCAAACCACACTAACATGCCCCCGCTGCTCTCCTCATGCATGTAACGCAGTGCCGTCCATCCGGCCGTCCCGCCTGCCACCGCCGACTGCCGTGTCCTCTTTCTTTGTTGCCAAAATCGAGGTGGTCCTTCACGCATTTCCCTGCATGCACACTGTTAGCAGGAGGGAAGGAGGATTAGGAGTAGATGGCGAGCAGAGGAGGAAGGCAGTGGCGGACCTAGGATTCAATTTAAGGGTATGCCATATAAATTTTTTTATATATACGATGATAAAAATATTTACCACTTTAATAAATAATCATGAATTTATAAAAAGTAATATATATATATATATATATGCAGTAAATAAGTTGATAAATTTAAGTAAACTACAACATAGTTCAAATATAACAGCGTCCAAAAATCGGTGATCTGCGCGTGTGTTCCTGATATGACAGTCACACTCCGTCTACGCATTGGCATATTGTTGATGTAACCAACACGGCATGTGTGCTGGTCATTGTGATTGGCAAACTGCGATCGCAAAATATAAGCAAAAATGTCGCCGCCTCCTGTGTTGTGTAATTTCCGATTTATTAATATCGTCGTTCCGCCGCTGACCTCACGGCCAAGATTCCAGTAGCTGCACAACGGTCGCCTAGGTCCACGGTAGCAGTCTCTCAGGCCTGGTCACGCACCCGCGATTGCTGACTCGTTGTAAGTTAGTTTTGTCCATCGGTCAGTTCTCCCTGCTGTGGCCGTGTTGTAAGTCCGTTTGCTGGTTAGCTGCCTCTCTGTTCTTCACGTTTTTTCTTCATTATCATGGGTAATAGCCCTGTTGTTTGGCTGGACCACAGGGTATGCCGTGGCCCACCAGGCATACCCTGTGGGTCCGCCCCTGGAGGAAGGAGGACGAAGAACATGGAGGTAGGCGGAAGCATCACGTTAACTTTTCTGTTGCCCTCTTTACGAGTCTGTTACAACCCTTAATATTCTCACTCGCTCGTACAATTCAGTTACGCCCACTCTGGGCCGGAGACGCGGGTGCTCCTCTTCCTGGGCCGTTCACTCCGGTGGAGCCCTTCAGATTGAACAACTCTTGAAGATGGCGGGAAGGCTTGAGTCGGCTCCCTCGGCGCACCATCAGTTGGAGTAGAAGGCCTAACATCACCTCCTCCTGAGAAACCTGCTTGCCCCCAAGCAGGTGCTTGAGGAAAAATTTGCTTGAGGTGTTCAAGATTCTCCCAGGTGGCCAACTCGACCGGCATGTCCGACCACTTGACAAGTACTTGTCGGACCAGAGAGCCTGCGCGCACCACCGATCGTTCCTGCCGAATCTGCTGAGGGACTTGAGTCGAGACAGAGTTATCAGGTAATGTAGATGAGACTTGGACAGGGCGACGATGTGTCTCCTTGAGCTGAGATACATGGAAGACAGGATGTATTGTAGAGGAAGGAGGCAAGGCCAATTTGTAGGCCACTGAACCAATCCGCTCTATGATCTCGAATGGTCCAAAGTAGCGAAAGGCAAGCTTCTGTGATGATCTTGCAGATACTGAGGACTGTATATAAGGCTGCAACTTCAAGTAAACCCAGTCATCAACTTGGAAAATGCGCTCAGAACGATTTTTGTCGGCATGTCTCTTCATTCTTTGTTGGGCGCGCAACAAGTATTGTCGAACCAGAGATGTCATCAAAGCTCTATCTTGCAGCCAGGAGTCCAAATCAGCAATAGCAGAGCAAGAGTCCACTGAAACACCAAAATGATTTGGATGATGCCCATAAAGAACTTCAAAAGGTGATTTCCCCAATGCTGAGTGGAGGCTAGTATTGTACCAAAACTCCGCAAGAGAGAGCCAAGAAATCCACTTGGAGGGGCAAGCATTGACAAATCATCTTAAGAATGTTTCCATGCATTGATTTGTTCGTTCAGTTTGGCCATCCGATTGAGGGTGATAGGCCGAGCTCATTCTAAGTTGGACCCCTGCAATGGTAAAAAGTTCCTTCCAAAATCTGCTAGTAAAAATCGGATCGCGGTCTGATATGATGGATAAAGGCATGCCATGAAGCTTGTATATATTATCAATGAACACTCGATCTACTGAAGAAGCTGTGTATGGGTGAAGCATAGGAAGGAAGTGACTGTATCGTGAAAACTTGTCGACAACCCACGAGAATACGGTTTGCATTTCTTGTTTTGGGAAGGCCGTCGACAAAGTCCATGCAGATTACTTGCCAAGCAACAGTAGGTACCTCCAATGGTTGAAGCAAGCCCGAGTATTTTGCCCTGTCTGGTTTAGCACGCTGGCAAGTTTCACAAGTAGAGATAAAAGCAGAGATAGTTGCCTTCATACCTGGCCAGTAAAAGAGTTGTTTGATACGACGAAGGGTAACTGGAATACCCGAGTGGCCTCCAATCGCACTAGAATGTAGAGCTGAAATGATATTGTTGTGCAATTGTTGGTCAGGTCCGACCCATATCCTGCCCTTATACCTGAGAACACCATTGTTCAAAGTTACATTAGGGACTGCAGTCGGTTTAGCAGCAAGAGCATCTAACATGTTTTGTAGTTTAGAATCATGCAGATAGCTAGAAGATATATCAGCAAGCCAATCAGGAGTGGGACAGGAAATTGCAGAAAGTTCAGAGCTGCCCTGTGGTCGACGAGATAATGTGTCGGCTGCTGAATTTTCAGATCCTCTCTTGTATATGATTTTATATTGTAACCCCAAGAGTTTTGTATAAACCTTTTGCTGCCATATAGTGTGCAAACGTTGCCCAGTTAAGTGCGAGAGGCTCCTATGATCAGTGAGAATTGTGAATTCACCAAACTGGAGGAATTGTCTCCATTGCTCCACTGCCAAAAGGATGACCATGTACTCTTTTTCATAGGTAGATAGTCCCATATTCTTAGGACTGAGATCTTTACTAGCAAAAGCGATGGGATGTCCTCCCTGCGTAAGGACAACGCCAATACCGTATCCACTGGCGTCAGTTTCGACAGAAAAGGGTTTTGAGAAATCCGACAAGGCGAGAACCGGGGCAGAGGAGAGTGCGTGCTTTAATGTGGAGAATGCAGTGCCATGATCATGTGTCCAACAGAAGATGGTATGCTTTTTAAGGAGAGCATTGAGGGGTTTACATATTGTACCAAAGTTCCTCACGAACTTCCTGTAGTACCCGGCTAGGCCGAGAAAGCTGCGAAGGTCCTTGATTGAAGCCGGAGTTGGCCAATGAACTATTGCAGAGACTTTCTCTGGGTCGGTTGAGACGCCTTCAACACTTATCACATGACCCAAATAGGACAACTTCTCCTGAGCAAAGGAAGACTTGGCTATTTTTATCCTCCAGTCATCAGCCAATAAGAGTTCCAAAACCTTCCTCAAATCAGATAGGTGGGCTTCGTATGTTGGGTTGTACACTAAGATGTCGTCGAAGAAGACCATAGTGCACTGTCGTAGCAAGGGTTTTAATGTAGCATTCATGGCTCCTTGAAAGGTGGCCGATGCACCCGTGAGACCAAATGCGAGGACCCTTGTCGACTGTTGGAGTCGGCAGATCTCCTGACACTACCAAAGTGTTGAAGGAGTTTGTAGTTCGGTGTGGGCGCGCGGAGACTCAAGAAGGTGAATCACGATTTGACACGGGAGACACAGTGGTTTACGTGGTTCGGGCCGCCTGAGCGTAATACCCTACTCCACGGGTGTGTGAGTGTTGTATTAGCTTGTGTGCCTGAGAGCGTTCAAGAGCCCTCTCGTGTATCGTCGGTCTGTCCTTTTATAGTACAAGGACAAACCGTTACAAGTTAGCCTGGCCTGACATGTGGCCCCGGCGGTTACTAGTATTGATACACGATTAATTGTTGTTAATAACCCTGTAACGGGCCTGACAGTGCCGTTACAGGTGTTAAGATTATCCGATTAAGTGTCATTAACATGGAATTAATGACAATTAATTGGGTCTTGAAGTCCGCGGCTATCCTTTGACGGTCCGGAGTCGTTACAACGTCTTCCGGAGGTTTGAGGCGGCCAGCTCCGACGTTTGGACACGTGGCAGCTCTGGAGCTTGCTTGTGGGAAGTGGGAAGCTCCGGGGTGGCCTGGCACGTGTCAGGTCCGGAGCTTCTCTCGGTCAGGGGTTAAGTCCGGAGGTGCCGTTTCGGTACCTAGCCCGGAGCTTCACCCTTGTGGGTAGTAGCTCCGGTCTGGCAGTACACGTGGCAACCTAGGGGTTAACCATGTTGGAGGAGCAGGTCCGGTTATGTCTGACAAGTGGGCCTCCGAGGATCTTCAATTTGAGTAGACGTCCTTCCCTTGAGATCTTTGTAACCTCAGGGGGTGTATGGTTTTTAGGGTACCGACAGTGGCCCCCTGGACCTACCTCCGGGGAAAGCCACCGGGGTGAAGTCATTCCGTCGGAGGTGGGTCCATACTCGCGGCTCTTGAACTGGGTCTTCAAGGGTCTTCGGAGGTGCCGTTGGCGGGGCTTTACGGTTAAATCCCGACGCGTGGCGCACCTCAGGCGGCAGATAAGATCTTTGACGTGCGGATCTCTCGCAATTGAAGGTCGCCGGTTTCCGATACGAAAACCGTATCGGTTCCGCGCGCCCTGTCAGTTCGCCGCCTTTGGGTTTCCCGCCTCGTGATGACAACTGTTCGCCTGGGTAAGAACGTCGACTTGATCGTCAGGGTGGTCCCGGGCCCTCTTGTCATCGGCAGGGTTGAATTCTTGAGTAGTATCCTTGACTCTCCTGCAGTTTCCATCCAAGCGTTGCGAGGGCTTACTTAAGAAGGAAAGCGCACCGTCGGGAGTTCTTTACGCTTCCCATCTGTTCTTGCGCTCAAATTCCCGACTTGTACTTTGCTCCTCTTCTCTTGCCTAGCTGTGCTGCGATGGAGTTGGGTCTGCGTGAGAGTCGCTTGAAGACGGACAGCGATTTGAAGAAGGTCCGGGCCCTCATGGGGTGGTCTTCGGACTTCTTCAACCGCTCGGTCCGCGCCGGCGGAGAGCTCCCCTTTGAAAAGGAGCACTCTGGCGAGATGGTGTACTTTTCCTCGTACGCCATGGTGGGGTTGATCCCACCGTTTTCTTCTTTCTTCTTGATGCTGCTGGACTTCTATGGTCTGCAGCTGTACCACCTTGGCCCTCACTCCGTTCTCCTTGTGTCCATCTTTGTCCACTTCTGCGAGATGTGGGTGGGCATCCCTCCCTGCATCGAGCTCTTCCGAACCTTCTTCACCGTCCAAACCACCGGCCGAAGCGATGAGTGTCTTGGCTTCTACTACTTCGTGAAGCGCAAGAAGTGCCCATTCAAGTACCTCCGGTCATTCCCTTCCGGGAAGTGGGATGACTGGAAGAAAGATTGGGTAGTCGTCCGGGTGGAGGAGCATGAGCGGTTGGAGTTGCCAGACGGTCTGCCCGGCATTGACACGTCGGTATGGAGTGAAGTTCCGGTGCTGGCGGAAGCTTTCGACCCTGTCCTGACCAGGATCCGCCAATGTGTGGAGGGAGGATTGACTCCCCAGGCGGTGTTCTGCAACTTCCTGTCCAACAGGTGGGCGCCGCTGAAGAGGAGGGAGAAGCTCGCCTGGGCCCTCAACAGCGTGATGGACGAGGACCGGGTTGAGACCGGGTTGAAGTCCAGCATGGTGGAGAAGACCTTGGAGTTTCACCTCAAGAAATTCCAGCACGACATCGACGTTGACGGAGATTACTTGACTCCGCCGCCGGCTTTCCTCCCTCTGAACGTGGAAGTTGAGTTCAGCAGGGAGCTCCGGCGGAAGATGCCCGCGCTTGACGACCTTGGTGTCGTCGAGAGAAGATCAACCACCCGGTTGGCGATCCCCGGGTTGTCCGGAGACGGCTCCGCCCCTGTCCCACAGCAAGGAGCTGATGTCATCGGCAAGGGCAAGGAGCTGGCGGAGGAGCCGGAGAGCCGGAAGAGAAAGCTGCGACATGCTGACGGAAGGTCCGTCGGGCCTGCCACTCCCCCCCCCCCCCAGTTCCCCCTCCTCAGGAAGGAAGATCCTCCGCCGCCGTGGCGACTGTCCCCGTGGTGGGGTCCTTCCGGAACGTTACTATTCCAGCGGTGGGGTCCTCCCGGAGTGCGACTGTCCCCGTGGTGGATCCCTCCCGTGGTGCTAGCTCCGGGCGTGCGACTCCGGCATCTGGAGCGGTGAGGGCCTCCAGGTCCAGGAGTTCCTCCCGATCAGGGAGAGCTCCGACCCGGGAAACGCCCACGGCTGTGGCAAGTCCTGGGAGTCCTCCCAGAGCTCCTACGCCGACCGTGGCCAGCCCGGATCGTCCGGGAAAGAGGTTCCGCGCAAGCTGGTGCGTGAGCCTCCCAATGTAATTTTTCTTTTTTACCTCGGTTAACTTTTTAATTGTAGCATCTGTTTGCTCAATTTCTTCGTTCTTCATCTGCAGCGTTCCCAAGAAGGGGAGTGAAGCTCCACCCCCAGCCACAGTGTCTGAGGCTGCGAGGGCTTCTGCTCCAGCCCCGTTGCCGCCCCAATCGGAGGCTGCGACAGCTCCGGCGCCGGCTGTCGTGGTCATGGACCTTGACTCGTCTCCGGAAGTTCCCGTGGTAGCGCCGGACCACGGGAATGAAGATGCGCCAGCGGCACTCGTCCCGGAAGTGGAAGCTCCGGGTCCTGGTGCTGCAGTAGTAGAAGCTCCGGTTGTTGAGTCGGAGGAAGTAGCAGTCCCGGCTTCGGAGCCGGACAGTGCTGAAGCCCCGACAATTGAGCCGGAGGTGGCTGAAGCCCCGGCATGCGAGCCGGAAGTTGAAGTAGTTCCGGCAGTTGAGCCGGTTACTTCTGAAGCTCCGGTCGCAGAGTCGGTGATTGTTGGAGCGCCAGCCGCAGAGCCGGCGGCTGAAGAGGCGAGGGAGCTTGAGCCTCCCTCAGAAGAAGTGTCCCGGCCGGAGCCAGTGGAGGCGACGACGTCGATGGTACCTGTGGCAGAGCCAGAGTGCCTGAACGAAGTCGCCGGCCCCCAGCCTGAGGGGGCAAATGAAGACTTGGTGGCGGGACCTCCTTCGATGGCGACTGAGGCCATCCCGGAGGAGGGTCCTAGCGCTTTGGAAGCTCGGGGTTCTACTCTCGTAGAGTGGGACCCAATTTTTGTAAGTGAAGACCCGTTGGAACCAGCGGAAGAGATCCCAGCAGGTCCGGAGCCCATCCCGCTGTCGATGTCCATCGACAACGCCTGCTCCAGTCTACGTCAGGTCCAACTGGCCTTCTTCCACGACAGCAAGGCTCTTGAAGAGGAGCGCCAAACCCTTAGGCGGTAGCGTAATCGGCTCCACTTCGAGACTAAGCTGGCGCAGTCGAGGCTTGCGGATGACAAGGAATGGATTAAGCGGGAGAAGATCCGCCTGGAGCTCTGGGGTGAGCTGCTGGACGAGAGGGAGAGCATGACTCACGCCCT
The DNA here is from genome assembly GCA_036927565.1 of Tuctoria greenei. Classification (NCBI taxonomy): domain Eukaryota; kingdom Viridiplantae; phylum Streptophyta; class Magnoliopsida; order Poales; family Poaceae; genus Tuctoria; species Tuctoria greenei. Next base: position 218,363,309 of record JAYESD010000004.1, on the reverse strand, counting down.
CGACGCTCAATCCCGGGAGTTCCATGACCAAGCTAAGGCTGCTAACGACGCGGCCAATGCTCGGTTTGATCAGCTTGAGGCCATCAGCACCGCACTCATCAAGCGCCGAGAGGCACTTGAAGGGAGGGAAAGACGGCTCGAGGATGAGGAGCAAAAACTCCTAGAGCTACGGGATGATGTCTTGCGACGGGAAGAAGAGCTCGCTGAGAAAACAGCTCTGGCGGACAAGGGCCTCGAGGAGCGCACTAAGAAATTGGAAGAGCGCTGCCTCGAGGAAGAGGAGAAGACCTGGGTGTGGGGGCAGGAACTCTACGAATACGAGTGTGCCCTTGTCGCCCGGGAGAAGAAAGTGGAGGCTAGGGAGAAGGACCTGGTCGACCGCCGGAACAAGATCCACCTCCGGGAGGAGGAGCTCGGAAGACTTGAGAAGCGGGTTGCTGCGAAGATCCAGCAAAACGCCAAAGAAGTTGAGCGCCTCGCCCGCGAGAATTCGGAGCTAACGGCGGCCCGGAGATCCCTGAAAGAGATGAAGAACTTGAGGAAGGCGGACTCCCTGCAGATTTGGGAGTTCCTGGGCAAGGCCGACGACGCGCTGACGCCGATGGGTTTCAGCCCCGTGCACCCGGATGATCCGGAGCCGGAGCCTGACCTCGCGTTGCAAGCGTTGAGCGCCGCAGGCAGCAAGCTCTCCAAGGTGGGCGATGTCATCGCGGACCAGCTGGAGGTCGAGGGGCAATCCCTGGCTAGGAACGTCACAGAATATGTGTTGACGTGCTACACCAGCCGGAACTCTCGATTTCCTCTGGACCCGGTACTTGAAGGCCCCGTCGAAGGAGAAGGCGAAGCTACCCGAGCCCGCGTGTCGGAGGTCGCCCAGAAAGTCGCCGAGTTCTTCCATAGGGTCTAGGACCGTCTCTTTTAGCCTTTACTTGTATCTTCTCTTCTTCCTCAATTTTGTAATCCCTTGTCTCCAGATGTAATCTCCGGTCTTCAGATGAAATGAAATCCCCAATTTTTTGCGAATTTCATTCTTTAATTTCATTCTTTTGTCTTCAACATCTTTATCTTCACTTGGCCCCCTGGTAGATGTGCACAATTTGATTGTGGACATGTACCAAAAGGATGTTGAGTTTTGTTGAAGACGAATTTGCTTCGAACTTGTGGAATTTAGGTCCGAAGTTTTTGATAGTGAAAGTCCCCTGAAGTTGTCGGAGCTTAGAAGCTCCGGCACTGTCCATCGCTGGAGCTTAGTAGCTCCGGCAATAACCTTTATCAACACGTTGAGCGTCGATAGTTAATACTCCAAGGTGTCGGAGCTTAGCAGCTCCGGCAATGACCTTTGCCACACTTGGTTTGTTGGCAACAGACTCCAGTGACGGGGTCTTCTCACCATCTTTTAGTCAACGCCGACGGTTGACGCCCTGGTGGGAGTCGGAACTTGGTTAGCTCTGGTTTTTCTCCATCAACGCCGGAACTTGGTTAGCTCTGGTTTTTCTCCATCAACGCAGGGTTCATTTTTCCTGCACACTTAAGCCAAGAAAAATAGTAAAATTCGTTCCTTGTCTATAACTTCGTCGCTGCTTACGGTTCTTAAGAAAATTTTAAGTTGAACACAATTTTTAATACGACTGGATGAATTGTATTTTCTTTTAGATCCAATTGTCCATGGACCCACCTTACTTCGGCCTGCCGGAATGTAGGTAGAGTGGCGTACTTAGGGTGCTTGACCAGGCTAAGTCGATAGCGCACTCCGGCCCTAGAATGGCTTGGCGGCTTTCAGGCGAGTTGGCCACAGACGATATTTAAATCCAAAAAATCTGACAATTCAACTCGAATCGTATGTAAACCGGTCAAACTAGAACTTCTTAAGAATTGCACGTTTCTGTTATAGACAAGAAAGAGAAAAATAAAAATGTCGAGCCTATGCAAAGATGAATGCACGTGGAGTCTATTTCACATGAAGATGTCTTTCATTATAAGTCTGAGGTACAGGGGAAACAAGTACACTCTTAGGGTACGGGACCAGGCTAAGCGTGTTTGGTTTCTCGTTTGACCCAGGGTAGTTAGCCACACTTTTAGTCCGGAGACTGTGTCAAGTGATGCATGAGCTTTTCAAACCTTTCGGTAAAGGTCCGGCTGCTCTCCCGGAGGAACTACCCGACTCTGTACAATGACTCTATAACATACATTTCAAGTTACTTAAGACTCATCTCCGTGAAATTAAGTGTAGAACTTACGGAGGTGCTCGATGTTCCAAGGATTTGGGAGAGGTGTCCCATCCTCGGTAGCCAAGCGAACGCTTCCGGGACGGGATACTTTGATCACTCGAAAGGGCCCTTCCCAGCCGGGGGAGAGTTTGTTTTGCCCTTCTCTGGATAGTATTCTCCGTAGCACCAGATCGCCTTCCTCGAGTTGTCGGTTGTGTACATGCCGCTGGTGATAGCGCCGTAGAGCTTGGCGGTATCGGGCATTCCGAACAGCTGCTTGGCACCTTCCCTCCTCGAGGAGGTCTAGGTCTTCGCGCCGGAGCTGGTCCTGCGCGGCTTCGTCGAAGGTCCGGACTTGGAGGGAACTCAAGGTGATTTCCGGAGGAAGGATCGCTTCAGCTCCGTACATCAGAAAGAAGGGTGTTTCTCCGGTTGCCCGACTTGGAGAAGTCCTGTTGGCCCATAGAGTGGACGGAAGCTCTTCGATCCAATTGGCTCCGTGCTTTTTCAAGCGTTCATAAGTGCGTGTTTTGAGTCCTTTAAGGATCTCTGCGTTTGCTCTCTCGGCTTGTCCATTGCTGGCAGGATGAGCTACGGAAGCGTAGCAAACTTGTATGCCGAGGTCTTCGCAATATCCTTGAAATGCGGAGCTTGTGAATTGAGTCCCATTATCAGTGATGATCTTATTTGGGACTTCGAATCTGCTCACGATGGATTGTAGAAAATTGATTGCAGATTGTTTGTTGATCGTCACAACGGGAGTAGCTTCCGGCCACTTGGTGAACTTGTCGATGGCGACGTACAGGAACTTGTAACCTCCGACAGCTCTTGGGAAGGGTCCCAAGATGTCCACCCCCCACACAGCGAAAGGCCATGTGGGAGGTATCATTTGTAAGGACTGAGCAGGTGTATGAATTTGATTTGTATGAAATTGACATGCTTTGCATTTCTTCACCAGCTCAGTGGCATCCTGGAGCGCTGTAGGCCAGTACAAGCCGTGCCGAAAGGCTTTTCCGACCAGCGTGCGGGAAGATGCGTGGTTCCCACACTCGCCTCCATGGATTTCTGCGAGGAGCTCGCAGCCTTCTTCCCTTGTGATGCACCGCATTAGGATGCTGTTGGCACCGCGCCGGTAGAGATCCCCTTCTACCAACGTGTATCTTTTAGCCAATCTGACTACCCGATCAGCGTATACATCATCGTGAGGAAGGATGTTGTCTTTCAAGTAGTTCTGGATCTCCGAGATCCATGCATCGGAACTGACTTGAGCATTTGAGTCTTGCGTGCTGGGTTGCTCGGAGCTTCCGGCGGCACCTACGACCCTTGATGGCTGCCATGGTAACAGGGCCATCGGGACCGTCAGCTTCGGGATGCTGATCTCGCCCCCTTCGTTCAGTTCGGCAGGCTGAACTGTGGGTTTTGACAACCTCCGGACAAAGGTTCCGTCAGGAGCCGGAGCTCCAGTTGACGCCTTGGTCGAGAGTTCGTCAGCTTCAGTGTTGTGAGTACGCTGAACATGGTGAAGGTCTAGGACTTCGAAGTCCTTCTGAAGCCTCTGGACTTCAAGGAGGTAAGCAGCCAGCTGGAGATTATTGCAGGAGCATTCACCCTTCACCTGCTTGATGACGAGTTGTGAATCTCCTTTGACCAGCAATTGCTTGACACCGTATGATAATGCCACCTTTAATCCATAGATGAGTGCTTCGTACTCCGCCATGTTGTTGGTTGCCTTGAAGTCAAGGTGTACCATGTATTTCACCTTCTCCCTAGTTGGTGCGAGGAGAAGGATTCCAGCTCCGGCTCCCTGCTTCTGCATGGAGCCGTCGAAATAAAGGGTCCAGTAAGGCTTAGTGAAGGTTGGAACTTGAGGTTCCGTCTTCTGCTCGCTGGGGCCCCCAGGGTTTAATGGAGAGGGAGTCCATTCTGCCACGAAATCTGCCAACGCTTGACTCTTGATTGCTTGTCTCGGAATGAATTCAAGATCGAATTCAGCCAATTCCGCTGCCCACTTTGCAATATTCCCAGTTGAATTGGGATTATGCAGGATCGCTCGAAGTGGATATGAGGTCACCACCGAGACTTTGTGAGCTTGGAAATAGTGTCGAAGCTTCCTTGAGGCAATAAGAACTGCATAAAGCAGTTTATGCACCTCTAAGTATCGAGTCTTGGCATCATGTAACACTTCACTGATGAAGTATACCGGACGTTGAATGGTCCGGACCCTCCCGGAGGGGTCCGGAGCTTCCTCTTCATTGATCCGGACCCTCTTGGAGGGGTCCAGACTCTCTTCAGGGACCTCCGGGTTCTGGGTGGAGGAACCCGGAGCTTCTTCAGAAATGACCTGGACCCTCTTAGAGGGGTCCGGGTCCTCTGAAGTGGCTTCTTGTGGGTTTGAGTCTGGGAACTGGGACCCAGACTCGCTTTCAGGAACCTCCGGACCCTCCCGAAGGGGTCTGGATTCCTGAGTATTGGGTAGTTCCGGTCTCTCCGCAACCAGAACCATACTGACGACTTCGTCAGTAGCTGAAATGTAAAGCAACAAAGGCTCACCAGGGTTCGGAGCTACCAGGACTGGTAGGGTGGTGAGGAACTCTTTCAGCTCCTGGAATGCCTTCTCTGCTTCTTCAGACCATTGGAATGGTCCGGACTTCCTCAGTAACTTGAAAAAGGGAAGTGCTCTTTCCGCCAGTCTTGAAATGAACCGGCTAAGGGCTGCTAGACATCCAGTTAATTTTTGGACGTCTTTGATGCGGGTTGGTGGCCGCATGTCTTCAATGGCTTTTATCTTCGCTGGATTAGCCTCTATGCCCCGGTGACTTACCAGGAAACCAAGAAGCTTTCCGGAACTAACCCCGAAGACGCACTTGTCTGGGTTTAGCTTCGTGCGGGTGGCCCGCAGCTTGTCGAAGACAGCCTGCAAGGTGTCCAAGAGGGACTCCTTGTTTTTGACTTTGACCACGATGTCATCGACGTACACTTCCACTATGTCTCTGATGAGTTCTTCGAAAGTTTTGTACATAGCTCGTACAAAAGTTGAAGCTGCATTCTTGAGACCAAACGGCATGGCTGTGTAACAATACAATCCATCCACTGTGATGAATGAAGTATGCTCTTCATCCTCCCTAGACATCCTGATTTGATGATATCCAGAATATGCGTCTAGAAAACACAGTAACTCGCACCCGGAGGTGGAATCCACTATCTGATCTATTCTAGGTAGTAAGAATGGATCTTTTGGACATGCCTTATTCAGTGTGGTGTAGTCGATGCACATCCGAAGTTTGCCGCCGGCCTTGGGCACAACGACTGGGTTTGCCAGCCATTTTGGATGGTAGACTTCTCGGATAAATCCGGCTTCGAGCAACTTCTTCACTTCTTGTCGGATGAAGTTTTGTCGCTCTACAGATTGCTTCCGAGGTTTCTGATGCACAGGCCGAGCGTCGGGGTAAATCTTCAGATTGTGCTCAATCACTTCCCTGGGGATCCCAGGCATTTGTGACGGTTGCCAAGCAAATACGTCAACGTTAGCCCGGAGGAAAGTGATGAGCGTGAGTTCCTATTTGTCATTCAACCCACCCGATATGCGGGTGGTTTGAGTGACATCGGAACCAATTTGGACGACTTTGACGGGGATGTCGGTGTCGCCGCTTGGCTGCACACGTGGAGCAGAGGTTGAGCCTCGTTGCCGAATGCTCGGAGGTTTTGGAGCTTGCCCCTGTCTGGAGTCCTCCTCTTGCGCAGTCGTGAGTGCATGGAGCTCCTCCAGAGCAGTTACTCCGGCGGTGCGATCTCCACGAATCCGGAGAACGCCTGCTGGTGTTGGCATCTTCAACACCAAGTATCCATAATGAGCAGCTGCCATAAATTTGTATTGGGCAGGTCTACCCAAGATGGCGTTGAATGGTAAGTTGATCTGAGCGACGTCGAAGACCAACTTCTCGGTGCGGTACTTCTCCCGTGTCCCGAAGGTAACGGGGAGAATTATAGCTCCGAGTGGGGTAATGGCCTCCGGACCTACTCCGGAGAATGGTCGAGAGGGCTGAAGATCCGAAGGTCGAAGCTGAAGTTTGGTAAAAGCTTCAAAGCTTATAAGGTTCAACCCCGAACCTCCATCCACCATAACATGATGGAGCTGGATGTTGTTGATGGTGGGAGATACCATCAAGGGTAATTGGCCAGCTCCGACCATGCTGTGAGGACAGTCCGAAGCATCAAAAGTGATGGGTGTGTCCATCCACTTTCGATGTGGCTCCGGTCTAGCTGTAGGAGCTACAGCAGCCATATCCCGCCGCATAGTCTTGATGACACGACGAGAAGTGATGTCCCATGATCCACCAAAGATGGTGTTCATGGTTTTCCGACGCTCGTTGTCGGAGACGTCGGAGTCATCGTCGACGGAGGTGTAGACGGCTTTCAGGACCTTTTTGGGGTCCTGAAACCCTAACTCCTCTTCAGCCGGAGCTTCGTCAACCTTCTGTTTTCCCTCCCTCTGTCGGAAAGGAGACCCTTCCCGGCGCTTGTTGTAGCGCTCGGCAAGGTTTTGGACCTCCCGGCAGTCTTCCAGCCTGTGGCTGCCCGTTTTGTGAATGGGGCACCACATTTTGGATTTGCCGCCATCTTCGGAAGATGGTCGAGGTCGCTTCTCAGGGCGTGGCCCCCGGCCACCAGGAGTTGCAGTGGCTGCAACATTGGATGTGCCGGCCGACGGCTTCTTCTTGCAGTTGGTCTTCTTTTTCTTCTTGCCACTCCCGGAGGTAGCGGCTTCTTCTTTGGAGGATTTTTTGTGATCCTCCAAGGCTGGTTTGGAGTGCATTTCACGGCCCTCCGCAGCTCTGGCACATTTGTCTGCCAAGCTGAAGAGCTCCGTGACGCTGGTGATCTCTTTGATCGCCAGCTTCTCCAACATCTTCTTGTCTCGTACACCCTGTCTGAATGCCACAATAACAGAAGCGCTTGAGATAGAAGGGATTGTGTTGCGTACCTGAGAGAACCTCTGGATGAATGACCGCAAAGATTCTCCCCCTTTTTGCATGACCGCAAAAAGGTCCAGTTCAGTGCCCGGTCGGGTGTATGAACTCCCGAAGTTGGCAGTGAACTGACGGCACAGCTCCTCCCAACTGTCAATAGAGTTGGGTGGAAGGCTCATAAACCAGGACCTGGCGGTCCCAGTTAAGGCCACTGGAAAGTAGTTGGCCATTACGGCCTCGTTTCCTCCAGCTGCTAAGATTGCAGTGGAGTATATCTGCAGAAATTCTACGGGGTTGACAGTCCCGTCGAATTTTTCCGGCAAGTGTGGCCGGAACTTCTGTGGCCATCTAACCATGCGCAGGTGCATGGCTAGGGTGGAACAGCCTCCTCCTACTCCTTCCAGAGTAGAAAGGTCTTGAGTATCCCGTCTTTCTCGAGCTCGCTCGATATGGACACGACCATCCTGTTGGCGGTATCGGCGATCAAGCTCCGCCCGGAGGTCGTGTGTCGAAAGCCGAGATGCCGTATGGGTGCGTCGTGCCCCAGAGGGCAACGACGTCACTTGTTGTGACGCAGCTCGTCTTCGGTTGTTGGAGACATGTGGACCAAGTCTTCCAGACAACGTCCGTCGCTGCGACGGGGCTCGCCCTGAAGGAGGAGGACCCTGGTTGTTGAGTCGTTCGGCCGCTGCTGCGACCAAATGCTCAACATCAGCCCTCCATTGCTCCATAGCATCTTGAGATGCATCCGGAGGTGGTGGTCGCTGGAGAAGAGCACGCGCTACATGGAGCGCGTGTTCTGGGTTGTCACGACTTGCCGGTGCAGTATGTGACGCCGGCGCACCATCATGTTGCCCGGCACGTCTTGCCGGAGAAGATGGTGGTGGTGGGAGTGTAACTCCTGCTGGTGCTGAGGCTCCCGCCGGTGGATGCATGTTGGAGGGATTGCCTCCGACAGCCTGAGCAGCAGGTTGCCCGTTGGATGATCCAGCCGCAGAATTCACCATTCTTAAAAATCTCAGGCGCCCCTACCTGGCGCGCCAACTGTCGACTGTTGGAGTCGGCAGATCTCCTGACACTACCAAAGTGTTGAAGGAGTTTGTAGTTCGGTGTGGGCGCGCGGAGACTCAAGAAGGTGAATCACGATTTGACACGGGAGACACAGTGGTTTACGTGGTTCGGGTCGCCTGAGCGTAATACCCTACTCCACGGGTGTGTGAGTGTTGTATTATCTTGTGTGCCTGAGAGCGTTCGAGAGCCCTCTCGTGTATCGTCGGTCTGTCCTTTTATAGTACAAGGACAAACCGTTACAAGTTAGCCTGGCCCGACATGTGGCCCCGGCGGTTACTAGTATTGATACACGATTAATTGTTGTTAATAACCCTGTAACGGGCCCGATAGTGCCGTTACAGGTGTTAAGATTATCCGATTAAGTGTCATTAACATGGAATTAATGACAATTAATTGGGTCTTGAAGTCCGCGGCTATCCTTTGACGGTCCGGAGTCGTTACAACGTCTTCCGGAGGTTTGAGGCGGCCAGCTCCGACGTTTGGACACGTGGCAGCTCCGGAGCTTGCTTGTGGGAAGCGGGAAGCTCCGGGGTGGCCTGGCACGTGTCAGGTCCGGAGCTTCTCTCGGTCAGGGGTTAAGTCCGGAGGTGCCGTTTCGGTACCTAGCCCAGAGCTTCACCCTTGTGGGTAGTAGCTCCGGTCTGGCAGTACACGTGGCAACCTAGGGGTTAACCATGTTAGAGGAGCAGGTCCGGTTATGTCTGACAAGTGGGTCTCCGAGGATCTTCAATTTGAGTAGACGTCCTTCCCTTGAGATCTTTGTAACCTCAGGGGGTGTATGGTTTTTAGGGTACCGACAACCCTAAACTCGAAATGGCCTTCATGTGTTGAAAAAGCGGTTTTGTGTTCTTCACCCGGCTGCAATAAGATTTGATGGAAACCCGACCATAAATCCAGTTTTGTAAACCACTTAGCATGAGTCAACTCAAAGAATATATCTTCCATAATCGGGATGAGAAAATGCCTTTTAACAGTCAAGGCATTGAGGTGACGAAAATCCACACAAAAACGCCACGTGTTATCTTTTTTCTTGACCAATAAGACAAGAGAGTTGAAAGCACTCTTACTGGGTTGAATGATTCCTCTCTGTAGCATCTCCTTGACCTGATTCTCAATTTCGGTCTTAAGCTTTGGAGGGTATCGATAAGCTCTGATGTTCACAGGTTGAGCACCTGGAATAAGAGGGATGGCATGGTCACAGGCCCTAGCAGGTGGAAGCCCTGAGTGTGGTGCAAACAATGCAGAAAATTCAGTTAACAGTGCCTGAATATCAGCAGGGATAGAGCGCAGAGCTAAGACAGGTTCAGTGTCACAGATAGATAGAATCTGAATTACAGTTTCAGGGGGGTATGCAGGCAGGACTCTTTGAAAGTGCATCTAGGACTCCCTTGTGGGTTTTGGATGATTTATGACAAGCAATTGGGATCCTAATCCTTTTGTTGAGATAAATGCAGGAAAATGATGAAAAATGAGTAAAATGCCAAAAAGAGGGAAATTAAGAAGGAGAATGAATTTGAGCTCAAGAAGAAGAAATTAGTGGATTAGCATGTATGGAGTGTGTTAAGGAAACACACCCAAGAGCTCAATCTCACTTTATCACACACACACAATGCACAAAACCATACAGGACCGGACTAGTCCGATATCAACCGGACTAGTCCGATATCACATTCTGCACAAGATCGGACAAGTCCGGTCCCCACCGGACTAGTCCGATATCTTTCTGTTCCACTTCGGACTAGTCCTCCCCAGTGCGGACTAGTCCTCAACACAATGCACAAGTCACTAGATCGGACAAGTCCGGTCACTACCGGACTAGTCCGATTCCCTTTCTGATCCACTTCGGACAAGTCCGGTGACTACACGGACTAGTCCGATTTACACTCTGTTCTAAATCGGACAAGTCCTCCAAGTGCGGACTTGTCGTTCAAAACACTTAGGGTTTCACAGGTCCGGACAAGTCCGATGTAAACCGGACAAGTCCGAAGATTTCCAGCAACGAAATCGGACAAGTCCGTTTTTCAATCGGACTAGTCCGATATTCCTGGACACTTAGGGTTTGCTTCACACAGCACACCGGACTAGTCCGGTCTCCACCACGGACTAGTCCGATCTTTCTAAACCCTAACGGTAATGTCCAGAAACCCCATATAAATAGAGGTGGATGGCCCACTTTTAAACTCTCTCGAACCCTAGCGCCGTCACACCTCCCAAGAGACTCAAAAACCATCTCTCTCCACGAAGTTGAGTGAAAAATCGATCAATCCTTTGAAGATCACTTGTAGATCATTGGAGAGGCACTTTGCACACGATTGAGCTCTTGGTTTGAATCTCTAACACACTCTTGCATCTCAATTTGTATATTTCGAAGTGTATTATTGGTGGTTTTGAAACTTGTAATCAAGGGAGCTCTCAACTTGTGAGATCGCCCCTTCAACTTTGTGATTTACCCCTGTGTGATTAGTGGAAGAGGATTGGCCTTCGTGGCGATCCGCCGAGGGAAGGGTTGGTAAAGACCCGGTCCTTTTGTGGGCTCCTCAACGTGGACGTAGGCTGCCTTCGTGGTAACCGAACCACGGGATAAATCTTGTGTCTTGTTCGTTTGTGTTCATCATTATAGTTGATCAACATTATCTAGGGTTTGGTTCATTTTGTTGAATTGAAGTTAAATAGTGAACAAGAATCATACTTACAATAAAACTTAATCTACAACTATTGAACTGTCATTATAGTTTATATTTCCGCTGCAAACGACAACGAAACAATCAAATTGACCTAACTTGATCAACCTAGCCCGTGAAATCCGGACTAGTCCGCACTTTACCGGACTAGTCCGATATATCTGGATTTGACCTTTTTGTTGAAGTGCTACAGGAACCGAGAAATTCAAGAAGGCCTATTCACCCCCCCTCTAGGCCTACATTCAATTGGTATCAGAGCAGGTTCTTCAAGAAAGAGTGCAACCACTCGAAGAGATCATGTCGGACATGAAGGAAGTCCAGAAAATCAACACCCAGGAAGAAATGAACAATGACAAGCACCAAAAGCTAGAAAGGTATCTCGAAGCCATCCAAGACTTCGATGATGATGATGAGGAGACATTGGAGCTGAAAGCACTGCTCCGAAAGAAAGCACTTTCCAAAGGGAAAGCTAAAGTTGAAGAAAAGAAGAAGGGGAGTAGTCACACCGACTACTCCCGATATCCTTTTAATTATGACCGTTTAAACTCTAACAGCAGTCATTATCTATCTATTCCTCTCGGAAAAGCCCCACACTTCGATGGGAGTGATTACTCCATGTGGAGGCAAAACATGAAGATGCACTTGATTTCCCTTAACCCAAGTTTATGGCATGTTGTGTGCACAGGAATAAACATCCCTGATGACGATGAAGAACTCACGCCAAGTCAAGAGCAAGCCATCCACAGGAATGCCCAAGCCGCAGCCGTTATCACCTCATCTCTAAGTAGAGATGAATTCACAAAGGTGGACGGATTGGAAATTGCCAAAGAAATCTGGGACACGCTACAGACAGCACATGAAGGTGACCGGCATGTGCGGGAGGCAAAGATTGAAATGATTGAAGGCGAACTAGGAAGGTTCGCGATTGAGGAAGATGAATCCCCCCAGGACATGTACAACAGACTAAAGACTCTTGTGAACAAAGTTCGATCGTATGGTAGCAAAAAGTGGAATGACCACGAGGTTGTAAAGCTCATCCTTAGAGCCTTTATGCCTCGCAACGTCACACTCTGCTCTATGATCCGAGAAAGTCCCGGGTACAAGAAAATGACTCCGGATGAACTGCTTGGCAAAATCATCAACTTTGAGATGATGGAGAAGCAAGCCAAGCATGTCAAAGAAATAGCTGACCTCACATCGGCCAAGAAGAAAGGAGTTGCCTTAAAATCCACACTCAAACCTCTACCCAAAGAAGCAAGAGAAGCTCAGTTTGAGGAGGACAGCGATGATGAAAGCAGCGAGCTGGACGAAGAAGATATGATTCTGTTCATGAAGAAATTCAAAAGAATTATGAAGAAAAGACAAGGAGCAAAATCGAGTGAAGGAAAATACAAGGAGAAGACAAAACCAAAGATGAGGCGGGCATGCTATAATTGTGGTGAGTACAATCACTTTATAGTTGATTGCCCATATGAGGACAACAAGAAGAAGAGTAAAGAATCCAAGCCTCAACCGAAAAAATTCTTCAAGAAGAAGAAGCAAGCTGAACAAGCACACATCGGAAAGGAGTGGGACTCAAACGATGAGTCCTCATCGTCCGATGAAGAAGAAATGGCTAGCATAGCCATTGAAAGCATCCCCAAGAAACTCACACTCTTCCCCACGCTCGGTGCAAAGAAGGCAAATGGAACTTGCCTCATGGCTAAGGAAGGTAAACGCAAGGTAAATATCAAAACTCCTTCCTCGCATTCTTACTCAAGTGATGATGATCTAGATAGTGATGATGAAGACATGCTAATTGGTTTAGATAGAAAAACTGCTGCAAAAATGAAATTCTTGCTTAACCAACTTGTTGAGAAGGAAGAGCTGATTGATCGTCAAGAAGACATGATTATCTCCCAAAAGGAGAAGCATGTCGAACTTGACAATCTTCTAGTTCTTGAAAAGGAGAAAAATCACACACTAGAGCTTGAGCTAGCTTCAAGCAAGAAAACTTGCTTGGAGTTAACCAACTCAAATGTTGCAATCAAGAATCAACTTGATGACCAAATCAAGGTCAACAAGATCCTTGAAGTGCAGGTTGAGTCACTCAAGCTTAGTGAACCTTTCTCCTCTTCAACCCTACCTTCTCAACCCACTTTAACTAATATCTCTCATGTTTGCAAATGTGATAAAACTAACATCAGGTTGAAGGAAAACCCTACCTCCACGAAGGACAAAAATCCTACCCAATGTGTAATATTTGACAAGGAGAGGATCAACTATGCACGTAGTGCATATTTGGTCCAAAGACCTCCAAATGTCAAGTATGGCATTGGTTACTCTTGTGATGGAAAGCAAAAAGCTGGAAATCATAAGAATAACAAGGGAAGGATCACATTTGTGAAGGGAGGACCCTCACAACCTGGTAACTCGAAAACTAAAAATCTGAACTCTCATGAAAATCGGACTAGTCCGGTTGTGGTCCGGACAAGTCCGGTCATCCGGACAAGTCCGGTCACGCAGACTAGTCCGACCCATAATCAACAGCAACTTCTGTTTAAAACATTTGATGCCTCCTATGTTTTAATGAAAAATAATGTTGGTAAAGTGTATGCTTATTATGCTGGGCCACGCCATGGGAACACAAAATCCCATGTGTGGGTGCCCAAATGTATTGTCACTAACCTCCAAGGACCCAAGCAAGCTTGGGTACCTAAAACCAAGGCGTAATTTGTTTTTGCAGGCCTACTCCTCCGGTGGATCCAAATGGGTGCTAGACAGTGGATGCACCAATCACATGACCGGAGAAAGGAGGATGTTTGTGGAGTATGAAGTGAACCAGGACCCAAACGAAGGCATCTACTTTGGGGATAACAGTCAAGGAAGGGTCCTCGGTACCGGTAAAATTGCAATATCCTCTGAACATACTCTTTCGCACGTTTTACACGTTGAATCTTTAGATTATAACCTGCTGTCCATATCTCAGTTATGTGACAAAGGTTATAATTGCCTGTTTACTAACGAGGGTGTGACCGTCTCAAGGAGAAGTGATGGTTCCATTGCATTCAAGGGTATGTTAAAGGGAAAGCTTTATCTTGTTGACTTCAACAAGGATAAAGCCGAACTCGACACATGCTTGATTGCAAAAACCAACATGGGTTGGCTGTGGCATAGACGGCTAGCACATGTTGGTATGAGGAACCTTCAAAAACTCCTCAAGGGCGATCACATCCGAGGTTTGAAAGATGTTGTGTTTGAGAAAGACAGGCCTTGTAGCGCGTGCCAAGCAGGAAAGCAAGTTGGAGCACAACATCCCGCAAAGAACATCATGACCACGACAAGACCGCTCGAACTACTTCATATGGACCTCTTCGGTCCAATTGCTTACATAAGCATAGGCGGTAACAAATACGGTTTAGTCATTATTTATGATTTTTCCCGCTTCACTTGGGTGTTCTTTTTGCATGACAAGTCAGAAACACAAGGAACACTCAAGAAATTCTTCAAGCGAGCGCAAAACGAGTTCTCACTATCAATCAAGAGTATTCGGAGCGACAATGGCACGGAGTTCAAAAACATACAAGTGGAGGAGTACCTTGATGAGGAAGGAATCAAGCACGAATTCTCAGCGCCATACTCTCCACAACAAAACGGAGTTGCCGAAAGGAAGAATCGAACGCTCATAGAGATGGCAAGAACAATGCTAGATGAATACAAGACTTCGGATCGATTTTGGGCGGAAGCAATCAATACCGCCTGCCATGCCACAAATCGACTCTATCTTCATCGACTACTAAAGAAGACCCCCTATGAGCTACTCACCGGTAACAAACCGAACATTTCATATTTTCGAGTTTTCGGTTCTCCTTGCTATATTTTGAACAAGAAGCCCAGGACTTCAAAGTTCGCTTCGAAGTCCGATGAAGGTTTCTTGCTTGGTTATGATTCGAACACTTACGCCTATCGTGTTTTCAACAAGACCTCCGGACTTGTTGAAGTGGCACGTGACGTAGTGTTCGATGAAACTAATGGCTCCCAAAAGGAGCAAGTTGATCAATGTGAATTAGGTAATGAGGAAGCCCCCTATCAAGCAATAAAGAGGATGGCCCTAGGCGAAGTACGACCACAAGAGTCATCGACACAAATACAAGAGGAAAGTGAACCACAAGAGGAGATCAACAATCAAGGGGGAGCCTCGATACAAGATCAATCACAAGAATATGAACATGATCAACAAATCATTGAGGACAACAACTCAGGGGGAGAAGAAGATGATCACCAACATACGACCCCCCAAGTGCCACACCCAAGAGTACACCAATGCATTCAAAGGGATCATCCAATCGACAACATCATCGGCGACATCCAAAAAGGAGTAACCACTAGATCTCGTATAGCAAATTTTTGTGAACATTACTCGTTTGTCTCCTTTTTGGAACCCCGCAGGACTGAGGATGCATTAAAGGATCCGGACTGGGTGGTGGCAATGCAAGAAGAGTTGAACAATTTCAAGAGAAACGAGGTTTGGGAACTTGTGGAAAGACCCAATGCAAACATAGTCAGCACAAAGTGGGTCTTCCGCAACAAACAAGATGAACACGGGGTGGTGACAAGAAACAAGGCACGACTTGTGGCCAAAGGTTACTCACAAGTCGAAGGTTTGGATTTTGATGAGACCTTTGCTCCAGTAGCTAGGCTTGAATCAATTAGAATATTACTTGCATATGCTACTCACCATGATTTCAAGCTGTACCAAATGGACGTAAAAAGCGCCTTCCTCAACGGACCGATCAAGGAAGAGGTGTACGTGGAGCAACCACCCGGATTTGAAGACGAAGAGTTCCCCGACCACGTGTATAAACTGCGTAAGGCTCTCTATGGCCTCAAACAAGCTCCTAGAGCTTGGTATGAGTGTCTTAGAGATTTTTTAATTGATAATGGCTTTCAAATTGGCAAAGTAGATTATACACTATTCACGAAAAATCTGAATAATGATCTTTTCATTTGCCAAATCTATGTTGATGATATAATTTTTGGATCAACTAATCAATCTTTCTGTGAAGAGTTTAGTAAAATTATGACAGACAGATTTGAAATGTCAATGATGGGAGAATTGAAGTACTTCTTGGGATTCCAAGTGCGACAACAAAGGGAAGGAACATTCATAAGCCAAACCAAGTACACACAGGACATCCTCAAGAAGTTTGGCATGGACAAGGCAAAGCCCATTAAGACTCCCATGGCAACGAATGGTCACTTGGATCTCAATGAAGATGGACCGAGCGTCGACCAAAAGGTATATCGCTCTATGATTGGATCTTTACTTTACTTATGTGCATCTAGGCCAGACATTATGTTGAGTGTATGTTTGTGTGCAAGATTTCAAGCCAACCCTAAGGAATGTCATTTGACAGCCGTAAAGAGAATCCTAAGATATTTAGTTCATACACCCAACCTTGGTCTTTGGTACCCAAAAGGTTCAAAATTCAATCTCATTGGGTATTCCGATGCAGATTATGCCGGGTGCAAAGTTGATAGAAAAAGCACTTCTGGCACTTGCCAATTCCTAGGAAGATCCTTAGTTTCTTGGTCATCCAAGAAACAGAATTCCATTGCATTATCCACAGCCGAAGCGGAGTATGTTGCAGCCGGGAGTTGTTGTGCACAACTCCTTTGGATGCGACAAACTCTAAGGGATTACGGTTACAATATGAATCGTATTCCTCTTCTTTGCGACAATGAGAGTGCCATTAAAATAGCCCACAATCCAGTTGAGCACTCTAGAACTAAACACATTGACATAAGACACCATTTCTTGAGAGACCATTCCATGAAAGGAGACATATCCATCTCTCATGTCAACACCCAAAAACAATTGGCCGACATATTTACCAAGCCACTTGATGAAAAACGTTTTTGCGAACTCCGAAATGAGCTAAACATCCTAGATTCTCGGAGTGTGGCTTGAAAAGTTGCATACCTGTATGATTGCTTCAAAATATTGATTGATTTGTGAAATTTTTTCCTCCCCATTTTTCTCTCGAAAAACTATGTTAATTATTAGATCTTGATGAATTTTTGATCATAGTATGATTGTTGTTTGCTTACTGATCAAATTCATCAGGATTATTTGAATTGTGTTGCCTCTCCCCCTCAATTATTGGACCTTCAAATATATATGAATGGGCTATGCATTCTCTCCTGGTGACCACGGACAAGTCCGTGGTTACCCGGACTAGTCCGCCCTTGCAGACTAGTCCGCAGTGTGCCGGTTAGGCCGGACTAGTCCGACAGACCACGGACTAGTCCGATTTAGGTTTTTGGAGGACTTCGGACTAGTCCGGTCCTGTCCGGACTTGTCCGATTTTTCGTGTC
Source organism: Tuctoria greenei (assembly GCA_036927565.1). Classification (NCBI taxonomy): domain Eukaryota; kingdom Viridiplantae; phylum Streptophyta; class Magnoliopsida; order Poales; family Poaceae; genus Tuctoria; species Tuctoria greenei. Next base: position 218,346,026 of record JAYESD010000004.1, on the reverse strand, counting down.
CATAACCCTAGCCGCCACCAAACCCTAATCTCTTCACCCCACACTCTCCTCCAAGCTTTCTCTCTCTTGCGCTCGAGCTCCCAAGGTGAATCCTTGATTCCTCCGTCGAAAAGCCTCAAACTTGGGCGGAGATTAAGCTTGAAGACTCGAGGATTGAAATTAGCGGACAAGTCCGGCCTCCAACCCCCACATTTTCAAGCTTCCTTGGATTTCTTGGTAAATTTTCCTCAAACCCTAAGAAATCTCAAATTTCTTCATTGCTTATCGTTTGGCCTAGCATTCTTCACTAGTTGCATGTCCAGTTGATGTACTATGTGTATGCTAGACTAGCTATCTCATTAGGGATCAATTTTTATCCAGTTTGTTAGGTTTTTGCTGATGAACACCGGACTAGTCCGGTCCAGGTACGGACAAGTCCGGTCCCCCGGACTAGTCCGTGCCTGAGCACCGGACAAGTCCGATGTTTCTGAACCAAAACCTAATTCTTTAATTCCCTATTGCCTTCCATTGCCATCTTACCTCACAAATACCTTGTATAACTTGTCTTTTCTCTTGATCACTCATTCTCAGATCATGTCGAGCTCCGACAATGAAATCTCCGATTTTGAGGCCGAGTTGGACCACGAGGTGGCACCTCGGCCCTCGACGGGTCTTGGCAAGAAACGCCAAGAGAGACCCTCCGAGCCTGCTCCCTCACCTCCTCAGGTTCGGAGGAAGGTGTGTGTCAAGAAAGCCGCCTCCAAGGCTGCTCCTTCGTCAAGTGGCCCTCGCCAAGCTAAAGGAAAAGGCAAGGGGGTTGCCACAGGGCCTGTTGGGCCTCTAAAGCTACATACTCCCAGAGAAGGGGTCCGGGACCCCAATGAGGAGAGATTCAATGGCAAGGGCAGTGATGTGGCCATGAAGCTGAGAAGTGTGGATTACTATGCAAGGCCCAAGCAAGCAGCAGATGGCAGATTTTGGTCAAACTTCCATGCTGACTTCTACAAGCTTGTCTACTTGCCGATGAAGACCCCAGTGGTGCGCAGTCAATGGATTGACTGGGCCCACCTTGAGAAGAGGAAATGTGCAGCTTTTGATGAAGTGATACAAGCTGCAGAGAGACATGGGCTGAAGGATTTGCTTGCCTTCAGATATAATTGGAATGATGAAGTGATTGCACAATTCTATGCAACGTGCCACTTCTCAGGTGAAGAGGAAGAAAGTGTGACTTGGATGACTCATGGATCCAAGTATTCCATCACTCAAGAAGAATTTGCCCGCCTGCTGCATCTTGACTCTGAGGGAGATGACCACCTCATTATCCACAACATTGGAGTCATTGAGAGGGATGGAATGCAATTCATGTATGAGCCCTCCTCCAGGTTTGTCCCCCCCTCCACAAAGAACATGAAGCCTTTCTTTGTGGTCCTCAACAGAGTCCTCAGGAAGACTATTGCTCCCAAGGATGGTGATGCAGGGAGTGTGCAAGGCTACCTCCGGACCCTGATGAAGGTCATCAGCAAGAAAAGGCAATTTGATGTTGCAGACTATATCTGGAATGATATGGTCAATATCTCAAGTACCCCCAACCGATCCTGTGGCTATGCCCCTTACTTGATGTTCATGATTGAGAAGGTCACAGGGATAGAGTTTGTGAAGGATGTGGAGCACACTCCACTGAGGCCTCAGAAGCCTCAGTCCGTGAGTGTCCAGGCTGCTCCATCGCCGGCCTCAAGCCCCGAGGTGCCGGCAAGGCAAGGAGAAGCTGCTAGGGCTACTCCTCCCTCCAGGGAAGCCCCTCAGAAAGGATCCGCCAGTGGGATCCTCAAGTACTTGGCTGCAATCTTCTCCTCCTGCAAGAAAACTGAAGTGAAGCTTCACAAGCTAAATCCAAAGAGGAAGGAGGACATGAAGTACATAAAAGCAAATGTGAAGCAGCTGAGTGAGAAGCTGGAAATCAATCCAATTGGATCTCCAGCAATTTCTGAAGATTCTGATCCAAACATCACCGAGCTCAGCCCCTTGACCCCTTCCGAGCTTGCCTATTTTGGCATTGGGGGCTCGAGCAGCTCCGCTCCTCCTCCTACCTCTCAACCTCGTCAAGCCGAAAGCGATGAAGATGATGAAGACGACGAGAGGACTGACAGCGAAGAGTGAAGCCCTAGGATCTTCCTCTCTCTCTCTTTTTGGTGTCTTGATGCCAAAGGGGGAGAGATTGAGGGGGAGTCTCTAAGCTTTAGCTGAATAGGATGCGAGGAGAGAGCTATCTATGTTTTTATTGTGATTGTATTTGCTTAACTATCTTTTCATATCATGTTTGGTCCTGTGATGAATTGCTCAATTATTTTGTAAGTGTGTGATGAAATCTGAGCTTTTGCTCCTGAAATGCCATATTCACTTGATATTAGTTGGTAAATGAAAAATTCTGTTATTCTTAATGCATTCATGCTCTTAGTATGCATCCCACCATAAAGAATGCACATATGAATAATTATCTTGTTGCCTGATGCATTTTTGAGTCATATGTGCATACTTTATGAAAATCTCATTTTATACCTCATTTTGTGAAATCTCAATTGGTTGTCATCAATCACCAAAAAGGGGGAGATTGAAAGTGCATCTAGGACTCCCTTGTGGGTTTTGGATGATTTATGACAAGCAATTGGGATCCTAATCCTTTTGTTGAGATAAATGCAGGAAAATGATGAAAAATGAGTAAAATGCCAAAAAGAGGGAAATTAAGAAGGAGAATGAATTTGAGCTCAAGAAGAAGAAATTAGTGGATTAGCATGTATGGAGTGTGTTAAGGAAACACACCCAAGAGCTCAATCTCACTTTATCACACACACACACAATGCACAAAACCATACAGGACCGGACTAGTCCGATATCAACCGGACTAGTCCGATATCACATTCTGCACAAGATCGGACAAGTCCGGTCCCCACCGGACTAGTCTGATATCTTTCTGTTCCACTTCGGACTAGTCCTCCCCAGTGCGGACTAGTCCTCAACACAATGCACAAGTCACTAGATCGGACAAGTCCGGTCACTACCGGACTAGTCCGATTCCCTTTCTGATCCACTTCGGACAAGTCCGGTGACTACACGGAATAGTCCGATTTACACTCTGTTCTAAATCGGACAAGTCCTCCAAGTGCGGACTTGTCGTTCAAAACACTTAGGGTTTCACAGGTCCGGACAAGTCCGATGTAAACCGGACAAGTCCGAAGATTTCCAACAACGAAATCGGACAAGTCCGTTTTTCAATCGGACTAGTCCGATATTCCTGGACACTTAGGGTTTGCTTCACACAGCACACCGGACTAGTCCGGTCTCCACCACGGACTAGTCCGATCTTTCTAAACCCTAACGGTAATGTCCAGAAACCCCATATAAATAGAGGTGGATGGCCCACTTTTAAACTCTCTCGAACCCTAGCGCCGTCACACCTCCCAAGAGACTCAAAAACCATCTCTCTCCACGAAGTTGAGTGAAAAATCGATCAATCCTTTGAAGATCACTTGTAGATCATTGGAGAGGCACTTTGCACACGATTGAGCTCTTGGTTTGAATCTCTAACACACTCTTGCATCTCAATTTGTATATTTCGAAGTGTATTATTGGTGGTTTTGAAACTTGTAATCAAGGGAGCTCTCAACTTGTGAGATCGCCCCTTCAACTTTGTGATTTACCCCTGTGTGATTAGTGGAAGAGGATTGGCCTTCGTGGCGATCCGCCGAGGGAAGGGTTGGTAAAGACCCGGTCCTTTTGTGGGCTCCTCAACGTGGACGTAGGCTGCCTTCGTGGTAACCGAACCACGGGATAAATCTTGTGTCTTGTTCGTTTGTGTTCATCATTATAGTTGATCAACATTATCTAGGGTTTGGTTCATTTTGTTGAATTGAAGTTAAATAGTGAACAAGAATCATACTTACAATAAAACTTAATCTACAACTATTGAACTGTCATTATAGTTTATATTTCCGCTGCAAACGACAACGAAACAATCAAATTGACCTAACTTGATCAACCTAGCCCGTGAAATCCGGACTAGTCCGCACTTTACCGGACTAGTCCGATATATCTGGATTTGACTTTTTTGTTGAAGTGCTACAGGAACCGAGAAATTCAAGAAGGCCTATTCACCCCCCTCTAGGCCTACATTCACTCTTTGCAATACAGCTTGAGAATTACCATAGGGAATGTACATCCACTTTTGTCCCCAATGAACTTGCATAGGACTATGTGTTTCCAACCAATCCATGCCAAGGATGATATCATAACAATGCAGTGGAAGAATTTTAAAATCGGAGATAAACTCATAACCTTGAGTGGACCAATGAGCTCTCAAGAGTTCAGATTGACATACCAAGGAATTCCCATTAGCCATAGTTACAGATATGGACTGTTGCAATTTAGAAATACCAGACAACTTGTTAGCAATTTGAGAACTCAAAAATGAGTGTGAGCTACCACTATCAATGAGAATCAAAACTTGCAATTCCTGAAGAATACCTAACATCTTCAATGTCTTGTGAGCTTCATTACCAGAAAATGCAGCGTGAGATATGGCCATATAGAGTTGAGTTTCAGAGGTAATATCAGGGCTGCCAGTAGATTCTTCCAATGAAAAAGCCTCCCACACTTCTTGGGCAACATTGAGTTGTATAGAAGGTGAGCACTTATGGCCTTTGTGCCATTTTTCTGCACAAACCTGACATAATCCCCTAGCCATCCTGTAAGATTTTAGTGCTTCCAGTTTTTCAATAGCAGATTTAGCTTGGTCAGTGGCAGCTTGGTTTACAGTTGAGGACACAGGTGGTGACTTATCTGAACGAGGAGGAGGCAACAGAGGAAATGAGGTCTTGGGATTGCTCTTCGAAAAACTCTGATGGAAGTCACATTTTCTGAATATTCTGCGTTGAGCAGGGTCAGAAGATTCCTCCTGCAACTGAGCAAGTATACAAGCAGTGTCCAAATCAAGAGGCCGTTGCATAAGAACAGCAGGCCTGATATCATCTCGGAGCCCATCAATAAAACGAGTAGTGTAATAAAGAGGGTCCACATTAGAGTCATATGCATGCAAATTATCGACAAGCTCACTGAATGTGTCAATGTACTCAGAAACAGAACCAGTTTGCCGGATGTGAAACAGTTGTCGAAGAAGCAGTTCATACTAATTACGGCCGAAGCGATCAAAAACCATGGAACAAAATGTTCCCCAATTAGACTGCATCAGTTTCCTTTCTACAGACTGCAACCAGCGCGCTGCGGCGCTCTCAAAATGCATACCAGCAATCTTAATCCACAAGCAACGATCAATTGAGTACATGTCAAAATAATTTTCACAACGGGATTTCCATAACTTTGGGTTCTCGCCGATGAACTTGGGAAAGGACATCTTAGGCAAATTGCCACGTGCCGACTCAGGTGAATTATAAGAGTTGCCATGTGGTGTATTGAACATATGAAACTGATGTGACACAGGCGGATCAGGTGGGTGCTTAAGAGGAGCATGAGTGTGAGTGTATACCGAACCGAATCCAGACTCACGGTGGCTTGCTGCAGCGTCGAGGGGTCCCTTGGGAAGCAGATCCGTGGGTACTTCTGGACCAAGGACACCCGAGTTGAGGCCGGAGGAGAGCCTGGCGTCGTGCTCGAAGTATTTGTTGAGCTTGGTGATCTCCAGCTTGACAGAGTGGACGGACTTGTCAACCTCAGACGCAGACGCCTCCAGGGCAGAGACGCGATCGTCGTGACGCTGGTCCGCCGCAGTAAGGTCGTCGACATGCTTGTTCCAGGAGGCTTCACGGTCGGCGAACCCCTTGGCGATCTCGGCGCGGAGTTGCTTGGCGAGGTCCTCAAACAGCAGCTTGAGGTTGGGATCCATGACGCCGAACTGCTTTTGACGACGGGTATAGTGGTGATGTTCCTCCAGGTTGGATCGGCAAGAATCTGATACCAGATGTTAGCAGGAGGGAAGGAGGATTAGGAGTAGATGGCGAGCAGAGGAGGAAGGAGGACGAAGAACATGGAGGTAGGCGGAAGCATCACGTTAACTTTTCTGTTGCCCTCTTTACGAGTCTGTTATAATCCTTAATATTCTCACTCGCTCGTACAATTCAGTTACGTCCACTCTGGGCCGGAGACGCTGGTGCTCCTCTTTTTGGGCCGTTCACTCCGGCGGAGCCCTTCAGATTGAACAACTCTTAGAGATGGCGGGAAGGCTTGAGTCGGCTCCCTCGGCGCACCATCAGTTGGAGTAGAAGGCCTAACACACACCGGACGGCCCGGCCAGGTGCTCCCAACACAAGCAAATGGCAAAACCCTGCACGGACCAGTGGCCGTCATCATCCATCTGACGACCACCATCTCACTGCCCGTGGTCGCCCATGGAGATCTCTCTAACACTGACCAAATAATGGAACCATGGCTGGCTCCCTGAACGGCCAGTGGAAACTTCCACCATGGATGGCTCACCTGCTCCTGCGCCCTCAACGGCCAGTGGAAACTTCCATGCACCAAAATGCTTCCTGCATTCAGCTAACACCAATCTCTGTCTCCCCACCACTGACGCCTTCCTTCCTTTTCCCGTCGTCTCAGCCTTTTTCTCGCCGCCTGTAGTGTGACGAGGGAAAGCTCAGTGCCACTGACTGACAGTGACTGCAGCTCGCTGACAATCCATGCCTCGATCGGTGGATAACAAAAAACATTAGCTCGTGTTATAATTAGGCCGCATCATGCATCCTAAGCTTTTTTTGTGCTTGCTGCATGGCATATAATACGAGCGAGACGACACGATGGTGAGTGATCATAGACCAGCCGGCGATTTGGACGTCATTTACTTGCGCATTAAGGACGTGATGCGGTCTCGGGATATTTTGCTAGCTTTTTGGACGTCGTCGTAGACCAGGCAGGCATGAAACTGGCATGTGCAAATGCCTCCCCATACAGTTCTTACTAAAGCGACATCTCAACCAAGAAAAAGGTAGGTTGCTAGTATAGAATCTTGTATCCAACCTGTAAGTATCTGTAACGCCCTGGCGAGTGATAGAAATTTAAACCCTAGTTTCCAACCTGAAGAAAATTTTCGCCTTCAACAAGTTACTGTTAGAAACTCGATCGGGGGAGAAAAGGCGATTTATGTGGTGTGTGCATAATTGAACTTAGATTAAGTTCGCACCGACATATGGCATCACGGAACCAACATCCTAGAGTCCAATGAATCATCACAACAGAAAAGGCCAGCAAAGCAATCAAGTACTGTACTCACCACGTTTTCAAAATAAATTAGTTTAATTTTAAATTAGCCAACATCATTTATTTTAAAACAGAGCGAGTAGTGTATCACTGATGAAAAATATAACATGCATATTGTATACTATCTCTTTGTTCAGCCGCGCAGGCATGCAACCACAGCCATGCAACCACGGTCGTCATACTCTGTCTTGCCTGCCGAGCCCCGACGGCGACCCGCCGCCGTGGCCGTACGAGCCTTCCGCGCCCATCGCCATCTGGTGGTGCGGGGGCTGCGGGTACCCGTACATCGGCTGCCCCATCATCATGATCATGCCGCTTCCGGCGCCGGTGCCGCCGCCGCCGTACATGCCGTATCCTGCGGCGGAGCCGGCGCCATTGTTTGCGGACGGCGTGTCCCTCTGCTGCGAAGCGGAGCCGGAACCGGAGGAGGCCGATCCGGCGGCGAGCTTCTCGCCCTCGAGCTCGCGGAACTTGTGGAGGTAGAGCTTGAGCGGCTCGATGTAGTCCTCGAAGCCGAGCGTGGTCATGGCCCAGAGGAGGTCGTCGCCGTTGACGGTCTTGCGCTTCTCCCGCTGGCACTTGTCGGACGCCTCGCCGGTGATGAAGGAGATGAACTCCGACACGCACTCCTGCACCGTCTCCTTGGCGTCCTTGGAGATCTTGGCGTTGGCCGGGAGCGCCTTCTTCATGATCCGGCTCACGTTCGCGATTGGAAGGAACCTGTCCTGCTCTCTCGGCGACGAGAACTCCGCGTTGCTCGGCCCGCCGGACTCGTTGTCGGAGTCCGGCATCGCCGCCGAGCCAGGAAACACAGCAGACCTCTGCTCTCGATCGCCTTTCCTTCTTCCTTGCCTGGTCAAATCACTCCAAGGCCGAGACCGAAACGAAACTAATAACTGCTCTACGAATCAAGAACACCAAGAGCAGCAGCTGGAACTCATCGAAGACCAATGAACGCTGAGGTTTTGCGGATTCTGGGAGCAGGAGGAGGAGAGCAGAGGGAAAGGAGCAGAGCGACGACGAGAGGGGTTTGAGAGGGGAGCGGCAGCGTCCGTCGGATGAATCGTGGGGATAAGAACCCATAGAGCGGGCGACGTGGCGCGTGATGGGCCGTTTGTTTGTCGATAAGTCGGGGGCCAGCCGGCGCATGCTGATGCCGTCCGTGTCTGCCACGCTGGAGGATCCTGGGCCGTCCGAGCGGGCCAGGGACGCGAGTCATGGTTATGACTCTATTAGCTAATTTCATAGTGAATTGGACTACATATTATGGATATTTTTTTGCCATATTTTACCTAATTTTAATTAGTCTTTAGTGTGAAAAGACTAATCTTATTCACATTAGGCAAGAATTTGTGACAAAATTTGTTAGCAACCAAACAAGTCTTAAGAGTCATAACCACTAGGATAATATTCTTTAAAAATTGCCGCTTTCTAATTCATTTATAACTAGAAAACGATAAAATTTTAAAAACAGGGGGAGTACCTTTTTGTTGAAAAATATATGACCACATAATATCTAGATATTATCACCCCTGTTAAATAAAACATGACACCACGTCACCAGGTCATTAACCAAGCGTAGACCCAAAATATACAGATCGCAGCCTTTCGGCTTTCGCCACTTGCCGACGACCACTCCTAAATCAAAAGCATTCTCTGGAGCGCGACGACGCAAAAGCCGTCCTTGATGCTAAGTTGCTAACTAACATATGCATGTCCAGGTCAAACCTCAAACAGTGCTGCCAATTGCCAGCCAGCTAAAGTGCTCTGCCCCGTTCTGCATCTGCATACAGTATCTCCTAGGTTTCGGTTCCACTACTTCGATGTTGCTAAACTACCTACTACTCCATCAGCCAATAATCGTGTTCATCATAACAACTTGGAGTTTCCTTTGTACGTTATATATTACCCTAGATCACTCACTCTTAAAAAGTATATTGTCCCTATGAGATTAGTTATATCGACTAGAAATTGACTTTGTCCCTAGCTAAACTAAGTAGTATATATAATGTGCAGCGGTCCTGTCTTTTCTTAGTGACAAGGATATTATATATATCTTCCTTTTCGTAAGTGATGGGTGCTAGCTCCACTAGATCCAGATCGATGGCATGCATGGCGCTTCTACCACATATTTTTTCCACCATGATTGTCCTTGATTACTCCTGTGTGAGGATTATGACATTGTTTAGTAGCCTGGATCATATTGTTCCGAGTATATCGGATTCAACTCCATCGTGCCGGGATGATTGCATACACAATACTTTCTTCATTCCAAATTACTTGTCACTCTTTAGCTAGTTCACAAGGTACTTTTGACACCGAACATGCAATGGCCGCTGGGTAAGTGAGGCTTGTGGTTTATAATGGCATGCATCGCCGAGCCACAAGTGAAGGAGATCGTAGCGATGCTGATGGCCACGATCGCGTTTAAACCTAGTGAGGACAAATATGTGTATCTGTGACACTGGGAGGATAGATATATATATATATGTATGTGTGTTATTTCTCTCTCTCTCTTTTTGAGTGAATGCCATGCGTCTAGCTTGCATTGTTCACTCCAACAGCATCCTCCTCTGATCATGTCACTGCTGTCGATCAAGACGGGATTTCATGAGCGCACTCTCTGCTATCACGGCAAATCTGTGGTTAACTTTTCAGCCTTTTCCGCACTCCGCGGTGATCGAGGCAGTGAGTTCGCCGGGATTCTTCGACGGGCTGTGTCACCATGCCGACGAGGTAAGAGGCTTGCATTGGCGCCCGGTGTGAGGCCGCGCTCAGGCGGGCGGCGCCGGCGGATTAATGCGGATGAGGCCGGCGCGGCGGCACTGGAGGCGGCATGCAACTGCTGGTGGCAGTTGACGACATGCATGATGCGACGTAGCTTTCGCTCAGAATAACGTCTCGTCTTCTTGTTAAGTTCGACTGTGACCGTGATATTTTTAGCTGCGCGTTGACCGTGACTTTTGGAGCCAAATTAAACTCTCATCACCCAAGCACGAATTATTTCAACCATGCCTGTCGGCCGGCGGCCGGCTCTTTTGTCGTCGATCTTACATCACACGTTCACCACGCCCGGTCCAAGTGGCCAACTAGCTAGCCGGCGGCCAGCTCGATCAACGCCAATAATAATACAGTTGTGGAGGACAAGCAACGACGTACGGCAATCTGTGGTGCACCATCCTCGACCCACGTCATAGATCACGATGCTCTAACAGTGACGTGTGTTGTTGTGCAGATGCATACGTCTTGTCCGCTTGCTTTGCAAACACTGATCTAAACAGGACTGTCACTATTACAAAAAGTATTTTTACAGACGCCTCAATTTTTCAAACACTGACGGTCCTTAAAAATATGCAACTGTGATGACGAATGATATAATAACTGTAACACCCCAATATTTATTGTGAGGCTATTTAAAAAATTTGGATGCCCTGCTTATGTTTGCTATCACCTAAATTTTGATTCTGCACTATTTGAATTTGGTAAAGAACCTAAAATCTGGAAATTAGAAGATCTTTATCCTGGCCATGGGCTCTTGGGCCGAAAATCCCTTTTCTTCACTTGGCCCAACCTCTCTTTTCCCCTTTTTCTTTCCCACCGGCCCACTCCTTCTTTTCTTCCGCCGGCCCATTCGCGCTCGCGCCCGTACGCGCGCCTCGGATCCTCCTGCCCCCCCCTGTCCGTTACCTCCCCATCACCGCCACGCCGGGCCCACCCGTCGGCTTTCCCTTCTCTCACGTCTCCTCCCTCTCTCTCTCTCGCACTCGACCGCGCGGGCCCCGTGCTCCGGCCGCGGCGCGGACGCCAAAACCTCCCTCGCGGTCGCCCTATAGTTGCCATGATTCCGCCATTCGTGGCTCGCACGCAACCCACCGCCTATAAAACCCCCCTCCCCGGACCTAGCCCCCCGCTCCCAGTCCTTCGCCCGCGCGGGAGCCCTGCTCCGCCGCCGTCCCCCCCCCCCCCCCCCCTCGGTGAGATCCTGCCCTTACCCGATGTTCCGGTTCATCCATTGGAATGCGATCCACTCTAACCTCGCCCCCATGTTTCTCTCAGCCTAGACCACCCTCGGAGCAAGAAGGGACCGAGAGCTTCCTTCCCCGACGTCGTTCCTCCGGAGACCGTTGGTCGTCGCCGTCTACCCCGACGCGTGCACCCACCACACCTCTTCGGACCGATCTATTTCCCCCGGTGAGATCGCTACGTCCCTCTCTCTCTCTCTCTCTCTCTCTGCGCATTTAGACGTTGGTATAGGGCCGTCTAGGGGTAGATCGGTGTGCTCCGGCGAGTTTTTGCTCCTCTCGTTGAGGTCGCGGCACCACACCTCGGTAACCTGCGAAACCACCCTGGGCAAGGGCGTTAGAGTCTGCTAATTCGATCTGCAGGTGTATTCTTGGGGTTAGGGTTTGCTCTGGCGTTTTGGCGCATCGCCGGCGAGCCTCCAGGCTCGGCTATGGCGCGCCGTCGTGCATGGCCACCGCCGGTGGCCAAATCCGGTCGGAAGGCGCTGTGTGCCGTTGGATCCCACTTCCACGGCCACGATTAGACCGTGCGATACCCCTTCGCTCGGTTGGATCTCGGTCGCTTGTTTTAAATCCTAGGGTTAGGGTGCTGTCGCGTCGCTCCTCAGATCGGGGCCGTGGGTCACCGATCCGGCGGCCACTTTAAAACCCCGCGCGTACCCCTTCGTTCTTCTTTTTTGGGCCGCATATTTTGGATCCGGCGGTCCACGATCAGGCGCGCCCACACCCTTTGCTGTTTTGCGCCCACAACCCTGAAGTTCTCTGGTTTCTCGCACTTAGGTCCCTGGTTTTGCTAGGAAGCCCCTGGAATGCTTATTTATTCTGTTTTTGGCTGTGAAATAGCTCATAGGCCCCTGTACTTCCCTATTTTTGCATTTTAATTGTTTCTGCAGTACACTAATTAGCAGATTAGCCCCTGATCTATGTGGTATTTATAGTTTAGCCCCTGCAGTAGTAGGTATTCACTTAAATCACATGTTTAGGGAGTATTTAAACATCATTTTATGTGTAATAGAATCCAATATTTGTAAAATGTTATTTCCATGCATAGTAAAGTATATGAAAGTTTAATAAAACATGTGATGCACCCTTTAGATGTTTCTTGGCACATAAAATAATAGAAAAATGTAAATTGCTTAGGGTAGGTATAATAGAACTTGATGGAATCACTTTGGAGTGTATATAAATGCTTTGTTGTGTGTATGCCATGTTATTCCTTATGCGTGTTTTCTCTCGCTTGTACTTATTTTCTTTGTACTGCTTTCTTGCATGTGGTTATGTGATTAGAGGCGATCTCGGAGTCGACTTTCAGCCTTCAGGACCAGGTGTTTGACTACGTCGACCCACACTACCCAGGCGAGTGTCCTTGACCACTTTGCTCCATTTAGGGATTATTAAGGATATAGATAGAACTAGTTGCATGCAAGTCAATTAATTTGAATCATATGCTAGACTGTTTCCCTAGACTTCCATAATATTCCTTGTTGCTGTATTGGGTAGATGTTAGGGTATTTTGTGGGTGATTTACTACTGCTTAGCCATGCTGTGTTGGAGATCCTTCTACTACCTTTCCGCTGTCATGAGTTTTTCTTTTAGACCTACGGGTCATTCTTGTACCGATGATGATGTACTTGCCGTACTTGGCCTATCATGTTTATCGAGCTTGGCTTAATTATATATGATATCTCTCTTGTGCTCGTGTGTGATGAAAACTGATCCTGGCACACACGAGTATTGCGCTTTGTTTCCCTTGCAGGAACAAGGTGTCACAATAACCGCCTGCGATGAAAGAACAACACAAGCAGACTTTAAAGAACAACCGTCTGGGTAAATACATGATCTTCACAATAGATTCTTAATTAAGAACCGCCTGTAATGCAATGAACTTCACATACGAATTTTAAGAAACAACCGCCTGAGTAAATACATGATCTTCATAGACGGTTCTTAATTAATAACCGTCTGTAATGCAATGAACTTCACAGACGGATTAAAAGCCGCCTGTGATAATAGGTTTGGAGACGCTTGTGATGAGGTTTATTGTAGCAGTGTGTATTACACTGCAGAAATCTGAACAATTACATCGGTCGAAGTAACTTACGCAAACCGGCTGACATAAGTAAGTATAATTAGTACTTTGGACCACGGGCGTGTTGCCAGGGGGCGGCCCCGTATCTCGAGCTAGATTTTATTTAGGAGTGGCTACTTGGTAGGGTGGCATTTGAGAAGAGCAGTTCAGTAGGATAGCGAAAACGTAAATAACCCCTGGAGGCTGGAGGGCATCGGCTTATTTGACCCTGGCTGGCTCCTTGCTTGAACAATACAGGAATCCATCAATAGGACGACATCGGGGATAGTAAAGATGTCGGGACCGTCAAACTTAAATTGTCTAATGTTGTCAGTTTCTAGCTCTCGACGGCTATAAATTTATGACTGTCGGTGTCGTAGCCGTGGTCAACAGCTACAAATACAAGCTGTGGCCAACAGAAAAATAAAATCGTCGATACAACAGATCAACCGATACCCCTATTTATAACCCTTGGTCACAGGCCGACGACTCCAAAATTGCGCGTGCTCCAGATCCAATTTTTTAATTTAGCTAGCGCGGTGACGTGTTCGGAATTTTCTATACCGCTGGCGCGGTGGCGCCTCTCCATCCGAATTTTTTTATGCGTTGGTGCCGCTTCTCTCGGGGAGTCCGGCATATTAAAATCCCTAGCCCATCGCTCGACCTCCTCGGAATCCAGGTCGACCGCCGCCCACCGCTCTAGATCTGCCGCCGTCCACCGCTCTAGATCTGTCGTTGCCGCTACAGATCGGCTGCCACCGTTGCGCAAATCTGACCCGCGTCGATGATCGCCGCATCCCCGCACGTCCTGGGCCTCTCCCTCCTCCCCTCGCCGCCCTAACAGCCTCACCCCCTCCTCCTCGCCACCGAGGCCCCGACTGTCGACCCGACGCCCTGGCGAAGGATTCCCCGACGAACATCCTTGGTCGACGTACCCGACGTCGTGCCCGAGCCCCTCCCTCCTCCCCTCACCGCCCTAACGGCCTCGCCCCCTCCTCGCCACCGAGGCCCCGACTGTCGACCCGGCGCCCTGGCGGAGGTGTCCCAGCGGTGCGAAGCTAGCCGAAGAGGAGGCCATGACGGTGCGAAGCTGGGAGGTTCCGACAGTGCGAAGGAGGTCGGGGAGTTGGCCGCGCATCCTCAACATTCCAGACCGCGAGGTCCGGGACTGGCTCGGCAGAGATGCCACGGCTTGTGTTCATTTTTTGTGTGCTTGTGTTGATCTTGTGTTGAGCAGATTGATGTTTGGCTTGTGAACAGATTGATGTTTGTGCTTGTGAGCATATTCCAGATTAAATTCGTGCTTGTATGTGCTTGTGAGCATATTGATCTTTGTGTTGGGCAGATTGATGTTCATCTTGTGTTGTGCATATGGAGTGTTCTGCAATTGATGCTTGTGCTTGTGAGTTATGACTAGATTTATATTCAAATGGAACGTGTAGATCTGAGCAGATTGAGGGTGGCACGGAGACCGAAGTTGGATGCTCTTTTTTTGCTGTGTCAGAGGCATAAGAACGTCGGTTTCTGTTTGGGACCGGCGGCCTTAAGGGTGCATGTGCGTCGGGTACAACCACGACAGCTATAAGCGTAAGTATGACAGACCTTCCAACAATGGGAACCTGGGGACCGACGCATTTAAAAGTTAAATACGTTGATTTAAAAGCATCGGTTAGAACCGTTAGTGTACCGACGACGTTCTGACGCCTTTAAAAGTTAAATACATCGACTTAAAAGTGTTTGCTAAAACCGTTGATATACCGACGACTATAAATTATAACTGTCGACTACAGTAAACAATCGACGGTTATATATCCGACCTTCGTTTCTTGTAGTGTAAGCATGATGCGTGTTTTGGCGCTGGCCGCTGCTGAGCCAGCACCGCGCAGTGACCTGGTTGAGGCTTGAAAGAGTTGCAAGCATCTAGCGTGCTGCTCTATTACTGTTTACCGGGAGTTGCATCCGACTTGGTCTTATGGAAGACGGGGAACCGTCTCCAGTCGACCCGAGTCGGCTTCGAACAGGAGGCCGCGTCCCAACTGCTCTACGCAGAACACCCTGCTACAAGCGGGCGGCTGATCATGAAGCACATATACAAGCATCAGACCGGAGGAGAATGACGCCGGGGATGGGAGAGAGAAAGGGGAAGTACGGGCCGCAGTGGGCCTCGGTCCGCGTGGCTGTGTTCAGTCCAGTAGGGCTGACGAGCGATTGGGGCTGGGCCTGTTCTTTTATGCTACTGAAGGGGAAATCAGTAGTAAACTTTCAGCATGAATGGTCAACGTTAGGAGGCAGTGGGCCAGCGTCCTCGTTTATTAGGCGAATCACCAACATACACGAGAGATCTCACAACAATCGCATGCAGGCCTGACCACGCAAGAATGTAGTAGCATAAATTTAAGAAGAAGAAGCCTTCAACTAATTAAACATGCATGCGGGAAGAACATCACATCGAAGAAGTGATATTTTCACTTGTTGTTGTTGCCGGACTCGGAGAAGAACCGGTTGAGCGCCGGCGGGAAGACCTCGGGGCGCTGCGTGCTGACGAAGCGGCGGAAGGCGTGCTGGCTGTAGCGCTGGCCGGCCCTCGTCGGCGGCGCCGTTCTCCAGCACCGCGCTCCGCCGGTTGGCCTTGGGTCTCTCTCTCGTCCTGCTAGCTAGCACTCTCTTCTCTCTTGCTCTGTATATATGCCTCATCACTACCAGTAACCAGTGCCATGCAAACGCGCCGCCGTGCGTTTATATACACCTGCAACTGTGCAGGCAGGAGCAAACCGCAAGAGACTAGCTAGCATATTGCTTCTTCGAATGGCTGCTCGTTTCCTGTGGGCGAACGGGGAACGTTTATACGACGGCGGCGCTGCTCGTGCCTGTGTCGTGTCGATTCGTTGGGGAGCTCCATCGAAACCACGCGCCGCCCGCCGTTTCGACCGCTGGACGCCTCGTCAAAGTCAACCCGTACGTTCCTTCTCCACACGGGTGACGTACGCGACCGTACGTTAAGCCCGGCCGGCCGGTCGGTCAACTCACGCGCCCGGGCGGCCGGGTCGTTTCAGTTTCTGCGGTGCAGTAGTACAGGTCAGGGTCAAGTCCGCCGTTCCCCCGCCGCGCGCCACGCACGAGGGCTCGCGTCTCGTGGCCATGTCGTCGGCGCGCGCGGTGGCGCGGCGTCCAGAATCTAGATCGTCGCCGCCACAGGGACGTACGGTCGGCGGTCCACCACTTTCGGACGGTGCGTGTTCGCCGGCGGGCCAATTGCCGTCGCCGTTTGACCGTTTCTCCGGTGAATCTGTGGATGGGTGCGTAGTAAACCTGCTGGTTTTCTACACCTTGTGAGACACGGCACGGCGTAGTTCGGTTTCCTGGTACGAATCCCACTCCGTGACTGACTGACTGTGGTAGAAGAGCAGAAATACTAAATCGCAGTGGGCTGCACTGCATGCGGTTGGGTCGGGCTGAAACTAATAAGGCTTTCATATTCTTCGGCCTTTTCGTCGGGCAACATCATCGTACGGGAGAGCCCAACAACATCACGATAAGGCCGCGAGCTAATAAATCGACCACGTACGCCTCCGCACTCTTCTGCCCACGCCTCTCGCCTCCGATCCCCATCTCATTCTCTCTCACCTCCCCTGCTTCATTCATTTCCACGCCACCGCCCCGAGCTCCGCGGTAGGGTTTCCCCCACCCCAGCCGCCGCCGCCGCCGCCGAGATGGGGACGCCGGAGACGTCGCGGGAGCCGTGCCCGGACCGGATCCTCGACGACGTGGGCGGCGCGTTCGGGATGGGCGCGGTGGGCGGCTCCGCCTTCCACTTCCTCAAGGGCACCTACAACTCCCCCAACGGGACGCGCCTGGCCGGCGGCGCGCAGGCCGTGCGCATGAACGCGCCGCGCGTCGGCGGGAGCTTCGCCGTCTGGGGCGGCCTCTTCTCCACCTTCGACTGCGCCATGGTCTACGCGCGCCAGAAGGAGGACCCCTGGAACTCCATCGTCGCCGGGGCCGCCACGGGAGGCTTCCTCTCCATGCGCCAGGGCCCCGGCGCCGCCGGCCGCTCGGCCGTCATGGGCGGGGTGCTCCTCGCGCTCATCGAGGGCGCCGGCCTCATGCTCAACCGCGTCATCGCCGTCCCGCAGAACCTCCCCCCGCTCCCGGCCGACGATCCCAACCTGGCCGCCGCGATGGCTGGTGTCGGCGGCGGCGGTGGTGGCTTCCCCGGCCTGCCGCAGGCGCCGGTGCCCCCTCCTCCCGAGGCTGCGAGCTCCGGCGGGGGGTTGTTCGGTGGTCTCTTCGGCAAGAAGGAGGAGAATAAGCCTGCCGCCGCCGGAGGCAAGTCAGAGATTTTGGAGAGCTTCGACACGCCAAGCGCTCCGATACCCTCGTTCGAGTTTAAGTGAGGAAAAGGTGAGATTTTTATTTCGTCCGCTTTCTGTTCAATCTGTAGCTACTTCGTCCATATCAAATTAATTTGTCACTATTTAGTTCAAAAATGTACTAGAGAGTGACAGGTATTTTGAGATGGAGGGAGTATTTCGGATTCAGAAAAGTCGCGGTCTTACATTCAATTTGGCCCATATTTAGGTTCCTTAGGTTCTGTTTGGTGCGTTTGGTATTAGGACCTGTTCTTGCCGCAGAAGTTACAAAGCATTTGGATTCGGTCACCTTATTTGTTTCTTGTGCTACATGACGCCTGATTTTTGTTAGTGATCCTTTGCATGGCAAACTAGAAGTCCTATTAGATTCCTATGTCTGTACCTGTTTGCATTGTTTTTTAATGACTCTGGTAGTATCGAAATGAGGCACAGTTTCAGGGAAGTAGAAGAAAGACAAATCCTTTTTATGTGGATTACAATAGAATACTTTTGTGATGTTATGAAACGAAGTGTTAGGAAATATACCTGACTGACAATTCTGATCAGGAGTATGTACATCGTGCGTGTGCGTGAGTTTGTTACGACATGTATAAGCGATAAGCTGGTCGCGTCCTATGCACGTGTGATTGCTGCAGGAGTCCATTAGGGAGTTTGTTTGAGGAGTGCAGCTGTTGCATGCATGCCGAATGGTTCGTATATGGTGAGTGTACATGTGGCCACGGCTGCATACGTGCGGCTGTGGCAGTTGGTTAGCTGCAAAATGAGTCATTGCCACACCTCCCGGACAACTCGGCTAGAAAACCACTTCGTGTACATGCATTCAGGAAAATCTCACGTGTGATCAGCCGGGTCACGAGGAGATCGCGTGGAACATGCAGGTTATTACTCCATGTTGCGGCCTTGCAGCTAGGCGTTGAGCTGCATGCATGCTTTTGTTTATTCGTGGTCCCATGGTCATCCGTTTCTTACGCACGGGTCCAGCAGTTTGTTTGCTGGGCAGTGCGTCTATAAAAAAGCCACCATGTACTACTCTGATTGGGTGCCGAGTTGAGCCGTATTCAGTGATCAATAAAGCCAAGGTACAGACGTATGTTGCTGTGACATTCGTCGCCATTACCACTGTTCTTGTTGTTATTCCCCTTATTCGTGTGTTTGAGTGATGGAGTGATCCTGGGAGCTTCCAAAGTGAAGGTCCATCTTACACATCTTTGTATTTCTTCCATGATTCTGGAGAATAAACTTGGACATTGTTTCGTTATGTGGGGTTGCTGTGCTCTTGCTGCTTGTTACTTTATTCAGTCACCTGTCATCTGTTTGAGTTACTTCTCATATACCCCCTCTTGTTGTCTTCATTTTTTTATCTAAGCCAGTTCTGTAATTATCTATGCAAGATCAATTGTGTTTAATTTGATACCATTTCGTGTTGTACTCATGATGTTCATCAGGAGTATGCATCACTGAAGATGTAAAAACCTTGTGACATGTGCATGGAACTGTATAAACTGTGCAACTGTTGATTAATAAGTTCATAATTTGATCTGCTGTCTAATATGATCCACATCTATTGATTTAATGAAGTTCATGAACTGGTATGCTAAGTCGTGTCTACTGTGCAGGTTTGGAGGTGGTATTGGTGCCGATCAGGACTTGGAACGTTACATCCATGCATTGGGGAAGTTAGCAAGCAATACAATAACGGACAGGACAAGAGATGGAAGACTTAAAACAAACCTATTCATGTGCGACCTTTTAGATGGCTGGTATCCGTGTGCCCTCTTGTGTAGTATGTATAAGCCTTGACGTGGGAAACTGCCGAACTTTGCATAATGTTGTTGTGTTAGCAGCAGCAGCAGCAGGACTGCCTAATTTAGCATTCGTGTTATGCAATGTAATGCATGCATCCTATGCCCCAGGTTGGAACGGAACCTTGAATGGCTAGTTTTTTTAATCGAGTTTCGCATTCAGAACGTCCTGTCGTTTCAGGTATTTTTTTGTTTTGTGGGTTGCAAATTAGTTCATGCTTGAGATGACCCAATGGGATCACTAAACAGCTGGCTTTTGAACTGCTATTATTAGCTGTTTGGTGCTGTAACTGTGTCGGTAAGCTCCAGAACAGAATGAAATTTGAAAAATTTGTCGCTTTGTAGTTTAAAGATAAATTACAAGCTTTTTGGAACGTAGAGTCATGGAACAGCACTGAACTCAGGCATGAAGCCATGAAACCAAAATTTGTTCAGCAAGAGATTATGCACATGATCACTGCAACTTCGTTTCGAAATGAGTAGCCCCAACTTCTAACTAACAGCTCCAGCGGTAGCACACGTGCCGGCGATCACGAGAAGTCGAGCGGCGACAACAGCCGCGGACCTGCCAGAAGCTCTAGGCGTTTCGCCGTACGTCGCCATCGGCGACCGTGCCGTGTCGCGGTCGTTGGGCTGGCCATTGTTCCCTCCTGCTTTCCCTCCTGCTCCCACTAACTCACCATCGCGCGCCATGATCACCAACCAGCTTGCTTCGGCAGAGAGAGACCGATCCGCAAGCAACCGTAGAGAGACGAGTAGCTGGAGCAGAGTCCACGTCTCTCGTAGCCAGCCACAGACAGACAGGCACATGCATCAGTAGTAGTACCTGCGGTGCAGAGCGGCCGACGATGAGTTACCGTGAAGGAACGAACCCAACCAACTGAGGTTGGTGGCGCTTTGCCATCGCACGCGGCCGCCGCCGCCGTTGGCTCGCAAGCAAGCTTCCCGCGGAAACCATCGCTTAAAGGCCCGCGCAGCGCAGCGCTGCTAATTAACCCCCAGCTGCGGCACCGCCTGTCTGTCTACCAGTGCGTGGCCGTGTCGTCGTGGTCCTTGTTGCACGCCGCGCCGTTCGTTCACGAGTTGATCCTGCTAATTTAACCCCCAGCTAGCTGCCCGTGTCGTCGTGGTCCTTGCACGCTCGTTGCGTCGCGTCGCGAGTTGATCGAGGCGGCGACAATGGAGCTGCGCTGCTCCGTGCTGGTCGTGGCGCTCCTCGCCGCCGCCGCGCTCTCCGCCGCAGGTTATTTTTCCTCTCCTCTGTGTCTTCGGACGACATTGCTTTCTTGTTGGTCTCGGGGTCGGTCGGGGCAAACTGATGATGATCCGTCAAGTGTCATCGATCGATCGATTCGTTTCAGCTGCTTATGATCCGTTGGACCCGAACGGGAACATTACCATCAAATGGGACATCATGTCGTGGACGCCCGATGGCTACGTCGTGAGTATCTATCTCATTCGCATTCGTGAGTTCAGCAATGCCGTGAGACATAATAGCTGCACGCCTGACAAAAAACGCTGTTTTGTCATGCAGGCGACGGTGACCATCAACAACTTCCAGATGTACCGGCACATCATGTCGCCGGGGTGGACGGCGGGCTGGACGTGGGCGAAGAAGGAGGTGATCTGGTCCATGGTGGGCGCGCAGGCCACGGAGCAGGGCGACTGCTCCAAGTTCAAGGGCAACATCCCGCACTGCTGCAAGCGCGCCCCCGCCGTGGTCGACCTGCTCCCCGGCGTTCCGTACAACCAGCAGGTCGCCAACTGCTGCCGGGGCGGCGTCGTCGCCGCCTACGGCCAGGACCCGGCCGCCGCCGTCGCCGCGTTCCAGGTCAGCGTCGGCCAGGCCGGCACTACCAACCGCACCGTCAGGGTGCCCAGGAACTTCACCCTGCTGGGTCCCGGGCCAGGGTACACCTGCGGCCCCGCCAAGGTCGTCCCCTCCACCGTCTTCCTCTCGCCCGACCGCCGCCGCAAGACGCAAGCTCTCAGTACGTTCTTTTCGCGCTTACTTTGCACACGTCGCTTCTCTCTCTCTGCGTCACACATGCTGACATGACATGGCATGGGTGACTGACTGAGGAAACGCATATGTGTTGGATGCAGTGACGTGGAACGTGACGTGCACGTACTCGCAGCACCTGGCGTCCAAGTACCCGCCGTGCTGCGTCTCCTTCTCCTCCTTCTACAACGACACCATCGTGCCCTGCGCCAAGTGCGCCTGCGGCTGCGGCGAGCACAAGACCTGCGTCCAGTAAGAGAGAGAGGAGTACCATACCATTACCATGTCGTCTCATGCGGCCGGCGCAGCCCTGCCTGCCTGCGGCGGCGAGCCACCGAACTGACGACGTGCGCGCGTTACGTGCAGGGGCGACTCGAAGCGGCTGGCGGTGACGGGGAAGCAGGGGCACGGGCACGGGCACGCGGCGGCGCCGGTGCAAGGGCACGAGGCGCCGCCGCTGCTGCAGTGCACGACGCACATGTGCCCCGTGCGCGTGCACTGGCACGTGAAGCTCAACTACAAGGAGTACTGGCGCGCCAAGATCGCCATCACCAACTTCAACTACCGCATGAACTACACGCGGTGGACGCTCGTCGCGCAGCACCCCAACCTGGACAACATCACCGAGGTCTTCAGCTTCGACTACAAGCCCGTCGTCGCCTACGGCTCCATCAGTAATAAGTGTCTCCCTTATAATTACCGCTCCATTAATTCACCTCACCGGCCGCTTGTTGCCAATATATATATAGCTGCATGCATGCGTGTGCTCGATCGATCAGGATGTGAACTGATCCATCCTTCTGTGCAGATGACACGGCGATGTTCTACGGGCTCAAGTACTTCAACGACCAGCTGATGGAGGCGG
Source organism: Tuctoria greenei (assembly GCA_036927565.1). Taxonomy (NCBI): domain Eukaryota; kingdom Viridiplantae; phylum Streptophyta; class Magnoliopsida; order Poales; family Poaceae; genus Tuctoria; species Tuctoria greenei. Next base: position 218,323,655 of record JAYESD010000004.1, on the reverse strand, counting down.
GGCCGTACGGGAACGTGCAGTCGGAGGTGCTGATGCGCAAGGACGCCGGCACCTTCACCTTCAAGCAGGGCTGGGCGTTCCCGCGTAAGGTCTACTTCAACGGCGACGAGTGCCGGATGCCGCCGCCGGACGCCTACCCCTACCTGCCCAACTCTGCCCCAGCTGGAGCCGCCGCGGTGACGGCGCCCGTCGTCGCGTTCTTGGTGTTGCTGCTCATGGCATGAGATCTTGACAAGAACAGATCAGGAGATGGATACATGGACCTAGTGCTGCTAGAGCTCTTTCATTCATGGAGAAGAAAGATGACGTTTTTTTTTGGCTTGTAGATACAGAGACACCGCGTTTTGAGAAACTAAATCAAATTCACCCGGCCATTGGCTTGCACCTACTAGTCTGGCATCAAATGTGAAATGTGTCAATGTTCAGTCACGATCGTTACGAGTTCTGTACGCATGATGGATTCATCAGTCCAGGCCAGGGAAGCAGTTATTTATCTATAGTCGTCAGCATGTCTGCCCTGTGCCTGGCCCGGCATGAGCACGGACACGCCTACTGGGCCGTCGTGCCAGCCCGGCACGGAAAAAGGAGGTCCGATCCGTGCCGTACCTGGGCCGCTGATTTGGCCCGGAAGCACGGCCTGGCCCGATACGGATAAAGGACCGGACCACTTCGTGCCGGGTCAGTTCGGGCCGGGCCACATCCGGGCCATGACGGGCTCGGGCCGGGCGGCCCATTTGACGAACTATACCTGTCACAGACGAATAACACTACGATCACGTTTCAGAAAAAAATAAAATAAAGGAGAACAAACGACCTACTGAATCTGTCAGGCTGAGAACAGAAGAATCGTGTCTCCAGGTGCACATACGGTTCAAGTGTATTCAGAACAGCCCTACGGAAAAGATATGATATAGCAACAAGTTAAAGAATCTAACTTCTTTTTTCATACCGGATTAAAGAATCTAACTTGAACTGGATAGAATTCAGTACACAATATCGTTCGACATATGACCACAAATTGACTCTGGCGTTCTCCTTCATATTTAGATCTCAACATGACAAACACGTCCAATCACTTCTCATTGCAGAAGGACCAAGGGCAGTTTTGATTTCCCAGAATTGAACCTCCGCAAATTAACGCCAAGACTAAAAATCTTCCGTCATATCCCACATCTTCCATCATATCCCACCACCTACTTACACACACACCTTCATTCACAGCAAAAGGTCCATGCAGTTTCAGAGTTAGTACTCATGATGATGCTCGTAGGAGGAGGTGTCGTCCTTGGTCTCGAGAGATGACGCAGCTGCCTTGTCCAGAAACCAAACCAGCTTCCCGTCTGTTGGCTGAACCATTCTTGCGGGAGTATCATGGCCTTCAGTAGCGTCAGATACCGCTAATTGCACTGCTTTTGCTTTGTCGTCGCCACGGGCCAAAATTGCTATGTTTGATGCTGAGTTTATTACTGGAAGAGTGAAAGTGATCCTCTCAGGTGGAGGCAGCAGAGAGTCAGTGATGTAGGTGATCCAGTCGTCTTTCAGCTCGAGAGCCGGATGGTTCGGGAACAGTGAAGCCACATGTCCATCAGAGCCCATGTCAAGGAGAATAAGATCAAACTTGGGACAGTCATTTCTCTCTGAGACTCCAACTGTGCGAGCCTTCACCAGCTGCCTGATGATAAATTCGTAGTCTGTTGCTGCGTCCTCCACTGTGGCATTGTCGTTTATGGAATAGACATGGCCATTAAGAATAGGTACCTACAAGTTCATACAAATAGAACTGATCATTAACCTGACGAGAAAATGTGTTCAAAGACGCACACATAATGTGCCATCATCATGATCGGCCACCACAAAAGCGACACTAACAGCCACGTCCTGGTGCCAAAATCAACTAAACACGAGAATCAATATAAACTGAAATGAAAAGAATGGGTATATACAATCGAAGACTGAAAACGACAGAACAATAACCAAACTAGAACAGGAGATGCTCCAGTTTCAGCAAGGCATTTAGAGGCGACTAATAGTCTTCTTCCCAAGTCCGAAAGCCCTCTCGAAAATTAGGTGGACCCAATAAATGGACAAAACAATGCCCATAAGCCCAAATGTATTAAGTTTATCTGAATATGTGTTAAGATCCCTGAACTGAGTAATATTCTAGTGTAGGAAAATGGAACAAAAAAAAGCTCCAGATACCGAAAGACTGCCGTAAGGCAGGTGACCTGCTCAAAGGCAGACAATATTTTGCAATAAGAACCCGTATGGATAAGTTTAGTTTGACAATAGAGGTAATCAAGCTGAGCTATGAACAGGTTTGGTTGGTGTTGGGCGCTGTCACCACCCCGTGGCCGACGCGCTACAGCCAACATGAGGAGATGCAGCCCGCCGACGAGCTCACGGCGGAGATGAGTAGCGCGCGAGAGAAAGAGGAACGAGGTAACGGATTTTTGGTTTTTCTGTTTCTATCTTGGACTCCCAGAGTCGATGGGTTTTTATACTGGTTCCGGCCCAATTGGCCCATTACATTTCACGCGTCTTCGCGTTTCACCCACACACACCTAAGACTTCCGACCCGACCGTCGCCGCTCCTCCTTAGGGTTCCGGTCATCACACCTCCCCGCCCGTCGAAGCTGATGCTTGTCCCCAAGCATCCCACTCTGGAAATCTTCGCCGAAGAACACACCAGTCCTCCCATGTCGCGTCCTCAGATGAAGTTCCTGACCAGCATACCTTTACTTGTGTTATTGCTCGATTCCCCTTTTTCACCAAGCGCCTGTCCACGATCTCTTGTGGTGTCAGGTCTCCAGCTTCCAGATTCAGCTTCGAAGGCAAGGTAGAGAAAACGGGAGAATAGCAAGGCAGAAATGGCTTTAGTTGAGAGACGTGAAATACTGGATGTATCAAGGATCCATCTGGTAAGTCCAATTTGTAAGTTGTGGCACCAATTCTTTCCAAAATATTATAGGGTCCAAAATACTTGAATGCAAGCTTTGGACAAGCTCTATTCACCACAGATGACTGAGCATAGGGCTGAAGTCTGAGCAGTACCCTTTCTCCCACTTCAAATTCTCTATTTGTTCTATTCTTGTCAGCTTGCTGCTTCATTCTATTTTGTGCTACTGCCAGGTGTTCTTTTAGCATTTCCAACTGTTTAGCTCGCTATTGCAAGATCTCAGCCGCTGATTTCTCAGTTTCTGCAGAAACTGATGGAGCCACCATGGGGTCTGGATCATACCCATACAGAGCAAAGAATGGAGAACAGCCCAAAGAGATGTGATAGGAGGTATTGTACCAGAATTCTGCCAGAGGTAACCAAGATCTCCATTTTTGTGGTACTTCAGCAATAGCACACCTCAGGTACATTTCTAGGCATTGATTTATCCTTTCTGATTGCCCATCAGTTTGCAGATGATAGGCTGTAGATAATAGTAAATCAGTGCCCAAAGCAGAAAATAATTGCTTCCATACTGCACTAGTGAACACCTTATCTCTGTCAGATAGCATTGATTTAGGGATACCATGCAACTTAATAACACTGTCCAACAAGGTCTGAGCTACCTGTGTTGCATTGTAAGGGTGTTTAAGGGGCAAAAAATGAGCATATTTTGTCAGTCTGTCCACCACAACCAATATAGTGTTATACCCTTCTGATTTTGGAAGACCTATAAAATCCATAGTTATTTCCTGCCAGGCTCCTTGAGGTATAGGCAATGGTTGAAGAAGCCCTGCAGGGTGAACCCTCTCAGCCTTGGCTTGTTGGCATATTTGACATTGTTGCACATACTCCTTGACATCCTTCTTAAGTCCCTTCCAGTAAAAGGACTTTCTCACTCTCTGATAAGTAGCTTGTGACCCAGAGTGCCCTCCCACCACACTACTATGGAGAGCAGAGATAATTTTAGTTCTTAAAGCTGAGTTCTCACCAATCCAGACTTGGTCTCCTTTCCTGATAATTCCCTGTTGCAAAGAGTATCCTTCCTCATCTGGGCTCTGAATAGCCAATTTGGCCATTAAGTCCTGTGCCTGAGTATCTGTGACATAGGAATTCAACACTTCTTGTAACCAAAGAGGTTTAATTTCAGTCACAGCAGAGATAACACATATATGTCCCACTCTATACAGTGCATCAGCATCCAAATTCTCTTTCCCTTTCTTGTAGACCACCTTGAAATTTAGGCCCATCAACTTAGCCATGGCTTTCCTCTACAACTCAGAGTGCAATACTTGATCATCCAGGAAGCTTAAGCTTTTGTGGTCAGTCTTAATAATGAACTCTAACCTTTGTAGATATGGTCTCCATTTCTCCACAGCTAGAATAAGTGCTAAGAATTTCTTTTCATATATGGATAAGTGTCTGTTCTTTTCATTCAATGCTTTGTTCAAGAAAGCAATAGGGCGCCCATGTTGCATCAGAACTGCCCCAAAGCCAATGTCACTTGTATCTATCTCTACCACAAATATATCATTGAAGTTTGGCAAAGCTAACATAAGAGTGGTACACATAGCCTTTTTTAGGGCCATAAAAGCTTCCTCAACCTCCTTGGTCCAAACAACGTTATTTTTCTTCAACAAATTGGTGAGAGGTTTGGCCAAGTACCCATAGCCTCTTACAAACTTCCTGTAATATCCAGTAAGTCCAAGAAATCCTCTCAGCTCTGTAACAGTGGTAGGAACAGGCCACTGTTCCATGGCCACTGTTTTTGTTGGGTCTGTAGCCACTCCTTGCCCAGAGATAATATGTCCTAAATACCCCAATTCTTGTTGTGCAAAACAACACTTGGACTGTTTAATATAAAACTTGTGTTCCTGCAGCTTAGTTAATACCAATCTCACATGTTCTAGATGATCTTTCATGGTTTGGCTATAAATGAGAATATCATCTATGAACACTAGCACAAATTTCCTTAGAAAAGGAGATAATATAGAATTCATAGCACACTGGAAGGTTGCTGGAGCATTAGTCAATCTAAAAAGCATCACCTTGAATTGATAATGACCATTGTGAGTTTTGAAGGCTGTCTTAAATTCCTCTCCCGGTCGCATCCGAATTTGATGATAGTCAACCCTCATGTCCAAGGATGAAAACCATATTGCTCCAGCCAATTCATCCAATATCTCATCCACCAAAGGCATAGGGAACCTATTCTTGATGGTTAAATCATTCAATCGACAATAATCCACACAAAACCGCCATGTGCCATCCTTTTTTTGCACCAATATCACTGGAGAAGCAAAGAGACTAACACTTTCCTCAATTAGCCCTTTTTCCAGAAGCTCCTTCACTTGCTTTTCAATCTCAGTTTTGTATAGTGGGGAATATCGATAAGGCCTGGAATTTACTGGAATGAATCCTGGAATCAAAGGTATAGCATGATCAAATACCCTGGATGGGGGTAACTCATTTGGATCCTCAAACACTCCTTGGAATTCTTTCAGCAGATACTAATTCCTTTGATTCCTTTGAAGTATGTAACTTTTGCTTCTCTTCATCTTCTTTTATTGGCTCCAGTAACACCGTAGCCCATACTTCATTTCTTTGAATCCTATTGCAAAGTTGCTGAGCAGACAACTCTGACAGTTCTGTTGTAGCTTGACTATGCAGTCCTTGCAATTTCACCTCCACTCCTTTGCTCTTGAATTCCAATGTCTTGTTTTTCCAATTACACATCATAGGACTATGCGCATTGAGCCAATCCATTCCCAATATGGCATCATAAGCACCCAAGGGTAAGATCTTCATATTAGTGATAAAGGAATGTCCTCCACACCACCATTCAACTCCAATCACTTCCTGATCACACCATAGGACTTCCCCATTAGCCACCTGCACCTTGAAAGGTGTGCATCTCATGCTAGTTAATCCCAACTTCTGAACAAATGCCTTATTCACAAAAGTTGTTGTACTACCAGAATCTACTAGCAATAGAAATCTTTGATTGCGAACCGATGCCTCCAATTTCAAACAGTGCTTCCCTTCAGTACTAGAAATTGCATGCAATGAAAGTTGACAGTCATCTGATTGATTGTCCTCTGCTTCTAACATCTCCAACACCTCATCTGACAATGTCATGTTCATATCTTCAGCAGTTAAACAATTCAGGCTCATAGCAGCCCTCTTAGGGCATTTGGCCGCATGTCCTGGCTCAAATTTTTCCCCACAACCAAAACAAAGACCATTCGCCCGTCTGAAATCTCTCAGTTGGCGTTCCTTGCTGAGGTCAATTGGTCCAGAACCTGGTCTATTATCCAACTTCCACCCTCCTGGTTGCCTAGCACCTCCTATTCTTGGTCCCTTAATTTTGTTCATATCCTGAATGTCTTGCTGCAACCTGGCTAGCAACACTGCTCTATTGACCGACTGAGGCACTTGAGCCAGAACTGGTCCTTGCAATTCACTTCTCAACCCCTTCATGAACTGCTGAACAAAGAATACTTCATCTAAAACTGGATTGTGCACTGAAGTGGAATATCTCAACTCCTCAAATGCACTGATATACTCCTCCAGTCCAGCCTTCTGTCTCAAATGCAATAGATCATACATGGCTTTAGGGTATTCATAGGCCCCAAATTTATCCTTCACTGCCTTCTTGAATTGCTCCCAAGTTCCTAATCCAACTGTTAGTTTATACACTTGTAACCATCTGGCAGCATTCCCCTCCATGTGAATCGACGCAGATCGCACCCACAAGGACTCATGAACTCTAAAAATGTTGAAATAGTCCACACATTTGTCCAGCCAAATAGTTGGATCCTCCCCGTAAAACTTAGGAAATTGTAGTTTCAACAAGGAACGATGTACACCACCTCCATCATCCCTTCGAGCCCTCTGGAACTCCATCCTCTCTCCACCATGCACCTCACCCCGAGTCTCTCCTGCAGAAGTACCAACAGGTGCTCTATCCAAATCCTCCACCCGATCCACAGCTATGAGCGAGATACGCTTACCAACATCATCCAGTTGTTTGAATAGAAGGTCTCGGTCCTTGCTCGCCTGCTCTTCCGCCTTCGTTGCCAGAATCTGCCTCCCAATCCATTGTTGATGTGTGTCCTCCATTCCATCAATTCGCTTAGTCAGCGAATCCATCCGGTTGGACAGATTATCGAGCAGCGCGAAGACCTTGCCCCAGCGCTCTTCCTCCAGCTTCGCACCCGACTCCATCGCCGTCAACACGAATCGTGTCTGGACGGAGGGCTTGGTAGGAGGCGCCGTCGTGCCGGATTCCTCGCCGCAACAGCCTCCCCGCAAAATTCCTCCTCCTTCGTCGAGGAATCCGTCCCACCCCCTGCCCGAGGACGAGCAGGCTCTGATACCAACTGTCACCACCCCGTGGTCGGCGCGCTATAGCCGACGTGAGGAGATGCAGCCTGCCGACGAGCTCACGACAGAGATGAGTAGCGCGCAAGGGAAAGAGGAACGAGGTAACGGATTTTTGGTTTTTCTGTTTCTATCTTGGACTCCCAGAGTCGGTGGGTTTTTATACTGGTTCCGGCCCAGTTGGCCCATTACATTTCACGCGTCTTCGCGTTTCACCCACACACACCTAAAACTTCTGACCCGACCGTCGCCGCTCCTCCTTAGGGTTAGCTCCTTAGGGTTCCGGTCATCACAAGCGCTTATGGGGTAGTTGGGAGATGGAACTATTAAAGCACTTGCTAGATAGCCTTGATCGCTCCCACCGCAAGTTGGCCAAGGATATTGCATGATCTTAAGTCTGAAAATAGGCTGAATGATAAGTCATACCAGAACATGGCACATCAAAATAATAAATTATTCTAGCTCGTATGGCAGCGATCCAATAAACCAACTGTCAGTGTCTAAGGTTGAAATCTGCATCAGATACTTTCAATTGACATGAAAGGAAAATGAATAAGACCAAATGAATATAGATTTTCAGCTAAGACACATTATGTACCACAACTCTTGATCTGCTCTTCCATTGAAGAGATCATTGTAATAAAGAAAAGGGAACTTTTCTTGATTACCAACAGCTTTCACACTGAGCACCATGTTCATAAAATTTATATGGTGGTGTATCACACATCTTGCACTCCATGCTACAAACAAATAATTTAAACATCTACATCTTACAGAGCTGGACAAAATGATTCCACCCTTTCATCTAATTCATCTGTTGTCAAAACAAAAAATATTTAGGTATGATCAAGTCTGTACATGCTATGTAGATTCTTACAGTCTTATACCGTTTCATACTTTTCATGCATCATGATTCATGGCTGTAGTCTCAACAGGAGGGGAGGACAAGGATAACATAGTGCAAAGCTCCTTGTAAATGAGGTTGAATTTAATACTCTAAACTGGAGATGAGAAAACAGTTCTAAGACTGTAAATAATCGCATTGATAACTATTGCCACATGTATCACCAAAACAAGAACCAACAAGCAAACAAAAATGGTAGGACTAAAAACTCTAATAGAGAAAATCCCACCAAATCGTAGGCAGGTGGCAGCAGAATATCAGACTTACAACTGCCAAAACACATATAATTTTAGATTGTTAAGGACAAAACTTGCTTGAGTTGTTAAGCGTGTACACAAGAATCTGCTAACTCACTACGTTTGCAAATAAACTTTTCTTTCTGCTGAAGGGAAACTAATATTAATGGAAGCAACAAGGAGAACCATCAGTAGGATCTCCTGCAAGGTACAACCACCGGATGGTTGGTACAGAACAATAATATTAAAAAAGGAAGCCAAATCAACTCATTTTTGGACAAAACAGAACTTAGGCAACTACCCCCCTACAAAAAAAAAGAACCTAAGCGACTAACAGATTAGATATGCAAAGTTGCAAACGAAGAAATCTTAACAAACAAACCATTGAATTCCTGTATTAGCTTATTCTAGGTTAGTAGGGTAGAATATGGAAAAGGAAACCCAGAAAGAAGGGTTTGTTTAATTAACATACCTTGGAGAGGAATCCTTCTTTTGTTAACTTATAATTACTCTCTACATGGTTCTTTGCTACAGCACGTTCATCAGACCAGAAAATATACCATTTGGACCAATCCAGGGTCTTGTTGTATGGTGCTTCACAAAGTTTCCTTTTAGTAATCGAAAGAGTGGAACTTCAGAATTCAAATATATAATGTTTAAGGTGATGGCAGTTCTTGAACCATACACTAGCTAATAAATATGAGGCAGTAACATTACCCCAAAAATCTGATGAGGGGACCCCCAGATAGAGCAATAGCAAAGTATCCCCTTTCTTTAACAGAAATTTCTGAAATTTGTGAGATGTATTCAGCCAGATCTGTTGAAATCTCATCTGGACTCTCAAAAACCCTTATTTCGCAGTTCCTTTTTGGTTCATATGTGGCAGCAGCTTCTCTTTCCATTTCTTCTTTGCTCTACAACTCTAAATCAGCAATTGTTGAACAATTCTCCTACAAAGATTCCATAGCCAATTACAAACTTAGACTGAGACAATAAAACTACATACCTGATGCTGCTTTAAGTTTCAACAGACTGCAGGCTTAATCACACGAATTTAACCTCTAAAAGAATTATCCTAAATACAAAGGAAAACCCGTATTAGCAGAAAGAGAGATCTCATCATTGCACAGAGGAATTACATAAAGTAAGCAACACAAAATTAAGGAGCATAATTCTGCAAATTAAAGAAGAGGAGCTGCCTTCTTTGTGTCCCTGAAGGAATTGAGAGCACTGACCAACTCTGGACAGAACAGGTCGGAAGCGAAATAATGAAGAGTGCAGTTCCAAGTTGCAACTGCAAGCTCTAGGGCCTTTTTTTTTAAAAAAAAAAACTGCAAGCTCTAGCAGCCATCATTTTGAGTCGAGACCCATTCCAAGATACCAAGCTTTTCTTTAGAATCCCAACAAAGCACTCAAAA